>CM044012.1:10724641-11434519 GCA_024085815.1 Flaveria linearis | reverse complement strand
GATGAAATTAGGTAAAATCAAAGGTTATAATAGCTATAGATAGTGATTCTAAGCTAGAACAACTATTAATTTCATATAATCATCAGATTCTAAGCTAGAACACTATCAATTCATATAATCATTACCTAAACTCAGATTTAGATGATGACCCATGAAGAACATAAAGAACAATGTTTTCAAAATGTATGATTTGGATGTAATGTATGATAAACGAACCTTAGAATTGATGGGTTTTAAGCTAAAACCACTATCTATTTCAGCTAACAAAAATCAGATTCGTGATTTTTGATGATTTTCCTTAAGAATAGTGAACTTTCTCAAGAACACAATTTTTCAAAAATCTTCAAATTCAAGAGTTATGGTTATCCAATTGATATGAAAATTGGTAGAGTGGTAGTTATCACAAACTAAATCTCTTAGAAGCTTAAATTCGATCAAACAACATCAAAAATCAAAATTCACGTTCATGAGCATTTGAAGACTTGAAGAACAAGTTTGCTTAAATCTTCAAATTAATGGCTCAAATGAACTTCAATTGATGTGAAAACTTACAGATCTTCACAAAATGACAAATCTAAGCTAACGGTAGATATGAGTTTGTTGGACCAAAAGAACCAATGAGCCAGATCAGAAAAACCGTTAAGTCCACAAGACATCACAACAACTGCTGAAGTCCTCATCAGCTGTTTGACAAAGTCTGAAGATCAACAGGTGAAGACTAAGTACTGAAGACTTCATCAGCTAAGTACAAAGACTGAAGACAAAAGACTGAAGATATCAGCTGATGACAACAACTGAAGACATCAGCTGATGACAACATCTGAAGTTCAAGTCTGAAGTCCAAGTACTAAAGCCCTTAGAGTTTGTCACAACAGCTGAAGAAGTATTCTTCAGTTGTTGTGATGGTTTCCTTCAGTCTTTTCTTTTTAGTAGTTTCATTTCTATTTCAGTACTTGTAAAAAACGACTAGAGCATGTTCTTTAGTCGTTGTAGTTTAGTAGTTGTAGTTTCAGTAGTTTCTTATCAGTAGTTGTAGAGATAGTTTACACTTGTCTTGTAAGAAGATGTCAGCTGTTTGACATCTTCAGTAGTTGTGTAACTATCAGTAGTTTGTTGTAATAACAGTTAGATGTCACTGTCAAGTGACATCAGCTGACATCATCTTTCCCTATAAAGGAAAGATGGCCTAATTGTATTGGTGTCGAAGCTTATATTGAATGAAATACATCTTTTATGCAGAATCTTTCTCTCATTTTATAACCGTACTGTTTCATTGATAAATCTCTTGTGTTCTTGTTTGAATTGTCTAATTCGTGTACTAATTCCGCTGCAAATCTAATCTAATTGATCAAACTAGATGCTGAGATCCATTCAAATGGATCAGAGCGGGGTAATCATTGATCGATTTAACAATTGATCATTGAAACTGCTCTTTTGGTATCTATGTTTGATCGAATTAGCAATTACAAGAATCGATTATAGAGATTGAGTTTCTGTTGCTTCTGGCCATTCAATTGAGGTTCTAAGTGAGATTGAGTTTTTGTGCTTCTGGCCATTCAATTTGAGGTTCTAGTGTTTTGAGCTAGATTTGTTTAGTTTACATTGAATTTGTTTGAATTCTGAAATGGCGACACCTACAAATGATCCTCACAATACTGGCTCCTCAACAAAGCCTCCGATGCTTGTTAGGAGTGAGTATAAACATTGCAATGACGTATGCTGCATCATCTGTCTATCAACAGCGCTGGTTGTTGGAAATCAGTGGTGCATGGACCATAAAAGCCTATGGTGAGCGTTCCTGAATCAAATGAGAAGGTTCTGAAGAAACCCGATCAATATTCGGATGAAGATCTAAAGCTGTTCGAAATTGATGCTAAAGCCCATGGAATTCTGGCCATGGCACTGCCTAATGAAATCTATCAGGGCTTATGCACCATGAAACTGCTCATGATCTCTGTGTTGCTCTGAAGGAACAATTCGGAGGAACTGATGAGATCTTAGCAAACACTAGGGAAATCCTTGCCCAACAATATGAGACATTCTCTCATAGGAAGGGTGAGACTCTGACTCAACAGTTTGAGCGATTCCCATGTTTGATTTTGAGCTGAAAATGGTTAAAACAAGAGTATTCAACAGCCAGATGAATAACCGATTCCTCAGATCCCTGCCTGAGAGATGGGACACATACACTATTGTCCTACGCTCTAGTGCAAATCTGAGCACTCTATCTCCACCTAACTTCATGGGGAACTACTTACATTTGAAAGAGAGATAGAACAGAAAAGGAAGTTGTCATCATCTGCTAAGCTCACTGATGACTTTGTATCAGACAATACTGCACTGATAGGTCAGGAGTCAGAATATGCTGCATCAGAGAGTACCTATGATGAGCATATTGATTTCTCTTCTAATACTGAACATGCTTTTGTTGGTGTTGATGGTAGTTCAGGTGGTAGCAGTGATAACTTGTGTTTCTGATGGAGGATCTGAAGGGCATTCCAGATTATGATCTGGAAGAGATGGATATTTGAGCCAAATGGCAATATCAATATCAGATCTCAAAAGTTTTACAAAAAACAGGTAGAAAATTCCCTGGACTCTCTGCAAAACCAAAGTTGGTTTTGACAAGAGCAAGTTGAGGTGTCATAAGTACCATAGGCTTGGACACTTTGCTAGAGAGTGTAGATCATCTGGATCTAACTCATCAGCACCCTTTATGACTTTTCAAGCAATAGCTCACAGAACAAAGGGCAACATTCTACCAGTTCTAGTCATCCATCACAAGCTCAGTCATCACCTGCATATTTTGTCCCTCAAGGTCATATGTCATATCCTTACCCCTGCTTCTACATGCCACATACCAGTCAAGTTCAAGCAGCACCCATTGCTCAATAACCACATGCTCTACCTGAGCCTCAACCATCCCAATCTCATCAATAATCTCAACCTCACAACACAACTTTTTCACCCCATGAGTTGTTGACTGGAGCAGTTTACCAGATGAATGTCTGGTCATGAACAACTGTTCCTAGTGCTGGTCAACATGGTGGTGACAATCCTTTTGGAAACCTTGCTCTCATGGCCCTGGAGTCTGCTGATAGCTCATCCTCCAATGCCTCCATATCACAGGTATCACAGGTATCCTCTGAGGCCAAAGCCAAGTTATGTTCTGAATCATGCATAGCCACATTTGCATCTATTAGAGAAGCAAATGTAGCTCTAATTAACAAAAGCTTGAGCTAGAGCAAATAATCTCAAAAGAAAAGCTGAATTTAAGGCTGTGCTTAATGATAAGAATGATGAGATTTATAACTTAATGCCAATCACTGATGATAAGGCTAGGGAAGAGGTACTTCTAGAGAGTATAGAGACCTCAAAGAAACACTTGCAGATACCAGGTAGAGTGTGATCGCTGGGTACAATCCTGCAAGGTTTGAAATGCTTCTCAGCAAGCAGTCAGCTTCCAATGGAAGTTTGGCATTGGTTATAATCACACTGCTCCTCCTACAGATTTTACTCCCAGAGCAGAAGTAGAATCTGAAGGAGAAAGCAATAACCAATCCTTCTGATAATATGATTTACTATCTGATACAGCACCATCAGAGGTTGAATTCAGCATTAATTCCTCACAGAACCAATTAGTTGCTATTGATGGTTCAAATGCTGACACTCACATTATCAAAAAGTTGATCACTTCAGGTGTTATTCACAAAGTACTGAAAGTAATGAAGAACAAGTTTAACACCTGAAGAACAAACCCAAACTACTGCAAGTACTAAAGGGAAGAAAACTGCAACTAGAAAAGGTGGGAAAACTACTGAAGAGATATCAGAAATGCAAGTACTGATAGAAAACTGCTGAAGAACAAGTCTTCAGTATTCATCTTTTTTAGCAGATGATCACATAAGATGAAGAAAAAGCCATGTGAAATATGTGGCTTATTCAATCATCTTACTAATGATTGCTGTTATAAAAAGGGCTCCAAACTCAAACAAATGAGAACATTAAAAAGAAAATGGACAAAATGAAAACTGAGTTTGAGACCAAGTTTGTACCAGCAACTTCAAAACCTGTAAACCCAAAGTCCAAAAAAGAATCCAAAAGGAAGGGGTTAATCAGGCAACAACTGAGGTTGCTCAAAGAAGATGGTACAACACAGTAATCCATCAAACTCAAGTACTAATGTGTCTGATGAGCTGAAGGCTTTATCATAAAATCAGACACAACTTGTTATAATGGTTCAACATCTATTAGGGAGAATCTACCAATCAGATGCTCCTGTGCTGAAACCACAGAATAGGAAATCCAAGCCAAATGAATCCCTTCTACACCATCTCCTTCACCTTAGGCTGTCATTCATAACAAACCAGTTAGTATACCATCTGTTGATGAGAACAGACCCAAAACCAAAAAGGTTTGGGTCTCAAAAACTAATTAATTTGTTGTGATAATGCAGGGTTCTTCAGCATGCCAAAGAAGCATCTGGTATGTAGACAGTGGAGGATCCATGCATATGACAGGGAGCAGCTCTCTTCTTAATGACTACTCTCAAGGAGAGAAGGGGTTTGTTTCCTTTGGCAATGATGCTAAGGGTTACATCATCAGCAAAGGCTTTGTTTCCAATGGGGAAATAAGGTTTGATGATGTTAACCATGTGGAGAATCTCAAGTACAACCTCTTGAGTGTCAGTCAAATATGTGATAAAGGCCATGTTGCTCTTTTCACAAGTCAGAACTGCAGGATTCTGTCATCCAAAGTTCTGAGTTTGATTGACAAGTGTTGGATGATCATACTCTCCCGAAGGCCAATAGGAAAGGAAGAGTATATGCCTTAGATCTTTCCAAGAAAAGATCTAAGATGCCATCCTTGCCTATTCTCCAAGGCTTCTCCTCAAGAATCTACTCTATGGCATAGAAGGCTGGGTCATGTGAATCTTAAAAACATGAACCAGCTAATACACCATGGTTTAGTAAGAGGATTGCCTATGAAGGTTCAAATGTGAAGACAACTGCACTGCTTGTTTAAAGGGGAAACAACACAAAGTCTCATTCCCTCTAATAGAAGAGCCAAAGTCCACTGCCTGCTTGCAATTACTGCATATGAATCCTTTTGGCCCTATCAGAGTGATGAGCATGGCAAAAAAGAAATACTGTCTGGTAATTATGGATGATTACTCCAGATTTGTATGGACTTTCTTCTTACATTCAAAGATGAAGCTGCAAAAGCTATTATGAACTTTGTGTTATGTGTGGAGAAGCAGTATTCCCTTCCAGTCAAGTGTGGAGGAGTGATAATGGCATAGAATTTAGAAATCACACACTTGATGACTTCTACCTGTCAAAGGGAATCAAGAGGCAGTTTAGCATTCCCAGAACTCCTAAACAAAATGGAGTGGTGGAGAGAAAGAACAGAACCCTTATTGAAGCTGTAAGGTCAATGTTGGCTGATTCAGGCTTGCCACTGACCTTTGGGCTGAAGCTGTCAATACATCTTGCTATGTGCACAATAAAGTGTTAGTAAATCAAAGGTTGATAAAGACTCCTTATGAAGTACTACATCATTGGCCCCTTTGATTTCATTTTTTAGAGCATTTGGGTGTCCATGTTACATTCTCAACACAAGCAATCCACTCCAGAAGTTTGAATCAAGAGGAAGTTTATAGTATCAACCACCAGGTCTTGAGGACAATACACATCCTGATTGGGTGTACAAGCTTGATAAGGCTCTTTATGGGTTGAAACAAGCTCTTAGAGCCTGGTATAAAACATTATCAAATTTTCTTCTATAAAATAGTTTCACTAGAGGCTCCATTGATAAAACTTATTCATAAAGAGAGTGGGATAGCATAAGCTACTTGTTCAAATTTATGTTGATGATATTATCTTTGCATCCTCTGATCCACAGTTATGTGATGAATTTACAACTAATGCAAAGAAGTTTGAAATAAGTGCCATGGGAGAATTACAGTTCTTTCTGGGTTTGCAAATCAAACAAAGACTGATAGAACCTTATTATCAGTCCAAATATACAAAAGATCTTTTGAATAAGTTTGATCTACAAAACTGTAAGCCCTGTTCTACTCCCATGAGCAGCACCACACAACTGGATGTTGATTAGAAAGGTAAAGCGGTTGATGAAATCCTTTACAGATGTATGATTGGGTCCTTGATGTACCTTACAGCTTCTAGACCAGACATTATGTTTGCAACATGTGTCTGTGCTAGATTTCAGGCTGCACCTAAAGAATCCCATTTGATTGCAGTCAAAAGGATCTTTAGATACTTGCAAGGTACTCAATCTCTAGGACTTTGGTATTCCACTGGGCATTCTTGCAAATTAGTTGCTTTCTCTGATAGTGACTATGCAGGATGCAAAGTAACCAGAAAATCAACTTCTGGAGGATGCCAATTCCTAGGCAATTGTTTAGTTTCTTGGCAGAGTAAGAAACAAACATCAATTGCTACATCCACTACTGAAGCTGAGTACATTGCTGCTGCAAGTTGTACATCCCAGGTACTCTGGCTTCAGAATCAATTATTGGATTATGGCATTACAGAGACTAAGACTCCATTACTAATGGATAGTGCTTCAGCTCTTTGTATAGTTAAGAATCTAGTCCAGCATTCTAGGACCAAACATATTGAGATCAGACATCATTTTATTAGGGAATGCTATGAAAAAGGTCTGATTGATCCAAAGTTTGTGCCTAGTGCTGATGAGCTTGCAGATATATTTACTAAGCTTTAGATAGTGCCACTTTTTAAAATCTGGTACTGTAAGGCCCCTCCCCGGACGCCTTACGGTTGGTGGTTCATCGCACGTAAACATTATAATGTATTAATCATAAAATATCGCAGCGGAATAAATAAAATATACATTCTCATTCATTCATAAAAGTCATTACATCATTGACATAATTACAAATACAGCTTTCTCTACTTTGTCTATCTTCGCTATGATTGCTGCTGGAGCATATGAAAGCTTTGATTACGTAAGTAATCTCGCTCATATGAATCTCAGCAATCATAAGGTTATACAGCGACCTCTATAGAAGATATTAAGTTCAAAAATATAAAAATTATATTTTTATACTAAAGAATATTCCTTAAGTAATTCCGTACATCGGAACCCTTAAGGAACACTCTTGACACTCTCATGCAACATATTTCGTTGCATGTTGTAACACCCGTATTTTTAGCAAGAAATAAAAGAAAAAGGAAGAAAAGAAAAGAAAATAAAAAGCAATTAAAAAGGAGGGACCAAAAGTGCCAAATGGGCAAAGTTGTTATTTATTTGTACGAAAGGGAGGCATGGTCGCCCATAACCCTGCACAATTCCTTGCATTTGGTTTTTAGAGAGAGAAACAGCAGGGACTTCGATTCTTAGAGAGAGAAAGAAGAAGAAATCGGATTCAAGGTAAGAATTGGTGTTTTTAAGTTGAGTTTTGGCTAAGAAACCGAGAATGCATTCTTATGTGTGTGTGTTGTGTTCGGGTTGCACTATGTGTGTGTTTTAGGTGTAGAAACGACTGGGAAGCTAAGAAAGGGCATCCCAAAACACGAAGACAAACTAAGGTGAGTTTCTAGACCCCTTTTTACCCTCTTTAAACGTTTTGGGGCTGGAAAATGCATGTATATATGTTTTTATGAATTGGGTATAATACCCGTATAATATGAATGTATGTATGTTTATGTTTATGATAAGTTTATGCTGGAAACCATGGTATGCATGCTTAGAACTAGGCATTTTGATGTGTGGTATTTGGGATATGAATTAGGTACATGTCCAGGCTGGTAATACGACCAACAGTGTAGGGTGATGAGTCCAATAGTGCTAATACGACCAACAGGGTGGTCGTATGACCAGATGAATATTCTAAGTGAAGGGTGATGAGTCCAATAGTGCTAATACGACCAACAGAGTGGTCGTATGACCAGATGAATATTCTAAGTGTAGGGTGATGAGTCTAATAGTGCTAATACGACCAACAGGGTGGTCGTATGACCAGATGAATATTCTAAGTGTAGGGTGATGAGTCCAATAGTGCTAATACGACCAACAGGGTGGTCGTATGACCAGATGAATATTCTAAGTGTAGGGTGATGAGTCCAATAGGCTAATACGACCAACAGGGGTCATACGCCCAGCAGTGCTTATACGCCCAGGGGCTTATACGCCCAACAGGGCTCAAACGTCCAGAACACTTAGACTTTTTACAGAAATTTCCTGCAAATCCGAAGTTCGCGGTTTTGACCAGGGGTTGACTAGGGTTAATAAATGATGATGTTTATACATATAATGATGATTATGATTGACCCTTGTTATTACTGATATTATTATCAGTGTATTATATTGTTAACAATATTATAAATAAAATATTGTTAAGTATGGTATGATGCTATGTATGATGATGAATGTATGATGATGAATGTATGATGATGAATGTATGATGAGTGTGTATGTTCCTTGTAATTGTGTATGCTTATCTTTCTGAAACTTTACGAATAACGGGAATGAACTAATAAAGTATTATGTAACGTAAAGTGAAAGATAATGAAAGAGGAACATGATGATGAATGCATGTATTAACGAATAAACGAAAAGAAGAATGATGATGAATACATGCATAATGAACGAACGAATTATGTCTTGCAAGCATTGAATAACGCGATTGGTCCTTCTCTGTGATTGACCATGGTCATGGTACCTCTACCGCTTACCTCTAGTACCGCGGCATACGTTTTGTTGTTCATATGTTGACTTCGGTCCGGTAGCTAATAACGATCGGGGTGTAGCATATGGTATTGGTACAATTCACCTTTCAATGTGTGCAAGTAAGTATGAACGGGATTCTTGTCATTCGACCACAGTAATCATAGCCAAGTGCTATGAAGTGGGTAAAGCCTGACAGAATCCATACGAGAAGTTAAAGATAACGATGAGTAATGAATAATGAAGATAATAACGAATATTATCTCTGTGTACGTATGATGTATGAACGCATGCACGAAAGGATACTTATAATAAGTAAAAGTATGTTTTATTATAAAACTAGAACTCAATCAGCAACGCTGACTTTTATGTGTTTTCCAGTTGGCAGGTAGTGTTGCTGAGGATGGCACAAGGCGGCTACTCAGCTCCTTTTGGGATGGCATTCTTTTGTTAATGTTTTTGTATTGTAATACAAACAACGATATTTTTTAATGAGTGTTGTATTACTTTGCAAAAGCATTTATAGTAAATTCAAAGTTTCCGCTGCATGGTTTTATTAAGTTATATTAAATGTATGTTTTATGGGTGATGACGACCACTGTGAGGTGCCCGGGAACGGGGCCTTACAAGTTGGTATCAGAGCCAAAGTTTAAGTGAAATGGGAAAATTTTTAAAATAAACCTAAACTTAAACTAAAAATGGACAGAAAGGAAAGAGAATGCCATCTGAGTAGTTGCGTGCCATCAGGTATTTTCTTGAAAGTTAACCAGTGTTACGTGCGCATGTTATGTGTTTATGTGTACTGTTAGACTTAGATACTAATGTAGTCAGGACAGGTAATGCTCGGGTGTGAAGAGTAGAGTAAGTGGCTAATCACAACTGGCCACTGTAATTAGGGACTTACTATACTCGACATAAACTGAGCTATTTCCTTGAATGACCGTGTTGGTGTTTAAATCTTTCAGTGTGATAGAAGATGGTCGGTGGTAGATCATCTAAAGCTTCCCGTGGCGGTGGACGTGGTGATGAACCGTGTAACACGCGAGGAAGACTTAGGACAGAGGAAGTAGTTCATGAGGAGAACGAGACTCCTCATCAGGAGGAGGCAGACGAAAGCGCGAATTTGAGAGCCTCGGTAAAAGAGGCAGTGGTGGAGGAAGTACATCAGGTCATGCAGACGATCTTACCGTCTGTAGTGACCGAAGTGATAAAGGCAGTACGTAATGATGAGAGACGAGGGAGGAATCGGTCCTCAGGAAGACAGCAGTAGACAGAAGCAGAAACAGTATTATCCGATGATGAAGAGGAAGAGGAAGAAGAGCAGTTACGGGAGACAGCCCGGGTTGTAACTACGGGGCATTCATGAGGTGCAAGCCCCCAACTTTTGATGGTTCTGGTACTGCTACTGATGCTCACCAATGGGTGATGAAAATGGAAGCTGTCCTCGATATTAGTGATTGCCAGGAGGACAAGAAGTGAAGTTTGCTACCCACTCTTTCACAGGGTCGGCTTTGTGCTGGTGGAACAATATAGTCCAAGCCGAGGGTAGCAGGGCTATAGGGAAGATGAAGTGGGCAGAGTTAAAAAGGCTGGTGATTGAGGAATTTAGTCCTCGTCGGGAAATGGACAGAGTCGAGAGAGAGTTCCTGCAGTTGGAGGCGGGGACGATGACCCACCAACAATATACCACCAAGTTTAACGAATTGGCGCTGTTGGTGCGGAGCAGGTGACGCCGGTGTCTCGAAAGATTACCGGTATATTCAGGGGCTGCCAGCTGAAATTCGTTGGCACTTGATTTCTGCCCGACCAAGCACTTTCAGGTCGGCAGTGGATTTGGCAGGAAGGTTGTTCGATGAACGGGCTGCGTTGGTAAAGGCTGAGGGTAGCAAGAAGGGAAGTGGAGAGAAGAACTGGCAGGGGAAGAGGTTTGGTCGGGGTGATACTTCGACGAACAACAGAAGGCGAGAGTGGATGACCACGTGTGGTCGTGTCTGGAGCTGGGGTGAGGAAATGTGGAAAGTGTGGAAAGGAGCACTCAGGGGAGTGAAATGGGGATCTACCTCTGCTTAAGTGCGGGAAGGCAGGGCAATATCAAAAGATTGCCGGATGGGCAAGTGTTTAACTGTGGGGAAGGTGGTCATATGAGCAGGGACTGTAAGAAGCCGAGGGCTGAGGCTTCAGGGATTAAGAAGACGGGAAGTGAAGGTCCGAGAGCAAGCGCCAGGGCTTTCACTATGATGCAGGAAGAGGCTAGGACGGACCCCGACGTTGTGTCAGGTACGTTTCTAGTAAATCAAACTCTTGCTTCTGTGTTATTTGATTCTGGTGCTAGTAGAAGTTCATTTCTGCTACTTTCTGTGCTAAATTGCCTGTTAGTAGTAAATGCATTAGTGAGCCTTTTTATGTAGAAACTGCTATTGGTAAGTCCACTAGAGTTACTGATGTGATAGAGGACTGTACCATAGAGTTAGAAGGCCATAGGTTTGCTGCCAAATTACATGTGATGCCCCTAGGAGGATTTGATGTAGTGTTAGGGATGGATTGGTTAGCAACCTATGAAGCGAACATCGTATGTCGAAAGAAGATGATTAGATTGACGGCATCTGACGGAAGTCTGGTGACAATATACGGTGATCGGGTAACGGTGATTCCGAAGATGATTTCGATGGCGGTGGTGGGAAGTGCATGAGGCGTGGGTGCAACGCCTACCTATGTTATGTGAAGGATGTGGAAACGCCAACACCACAACTATCCGACGTTCGGTTGTGTGTGAGTTCCAGATGTGTTCCCGGAAGACTTATCGGGATTGCCGCCTGACCGCGAAATTGAATTTCAAATTGACTTAATACCCGGTGCCCAACCTGTCGCCAAGGCACCGTATCGATTAGCTCCTACGGAGATGAAGGAGTTGATGGAGCAACTGCAGGAGTTGCTTGACAAGGGCTTCATTAGACCGAGTATCTCTCCTTGGGGTGCCCCGGTCTTATTTGTGAAAAAGAAGGATGGTAGCATGAGAATGTGTATCGACTACCGTGAATTGAACAAGTTGACAATAAAGAATCGGTATCCATTACCGAGAATCGATGACTTGTTCGATCAGCTCCAGGGTGCCAGTTGGTTCTCGAGGATAGATCTTCGATCTGGCTACCACCAGTTGAAGGTGAAGGAGCAGGACATTCCTAAAACAGCTTTTCGTACGCGTTATGGACACTACGAGTTTCTCGTTATGTCATTTGGTCTAACTAACGCGCCAGCTGCTTTTATGGACTTGATGAACCGAGTGTGTCGGCCAATGTTAGATAAATCAGTGATTGTGTTCATCGATGATATCCTGATTTATTCGAGGAGTGAAGAAGAGCATGCCGGTCACATTCGGGAAGTATTGGAGACTTTGAGAAGGGAGAAACTGTATGCTAAGTTCTCCAAATGTGCTTTCTGGCTACGCGAGGTGCAATTTCTGGGTCACGTGGTAAATGCAGAGGGAATCATGGTGGACCCAGCAAAGGTTGAGGCTGTGATGCAATGGAAATCACCAAAGACGCCATCCAAGATTCGTAGCTTCTTGGGATTGGCGGGCTATTATAGGAGATTATTCAAGACTTTTCAAAGATAGCCTCACCTTTGACAAAATTGACTCGTCAGGACGTGAAATTCGTGTGGGGTCGAGAGCAGGAGACGGCTTTTGAGGAGTTGAAAGCAAGACTAACACAAGCTCCTGTTTTGACTTTGCCCGAGGGGAATGAAGACTTAGTGGTCTATTCAGATGCATCTTATTCCGGGCTAGTTGCGTGTTGATGCAACGTGGAAGGGTGATCGCCTATGCATCTCGACAACTGAAAATCCACGAAGTAAACTATCCCACACACGATCTAGAATTAGCCGCGGTGGTTTTTGCGTTGAAGATTTGGCGGCACTATCTATACGGGACGAAGTGCACAATCTTCACTGACCACAAAAGCTTGAAGTACTTCTTGAGCAGAAGGACCTAAACATGAGGCAGAGGCGGTGGTTGGAGCTGATAAAGGATTATGATTGTGAGATCCATTACCACCCGGCAAATCCAATGTGGTGGCTGATGCCCTTAGCCGAAAAAAAGGCCTGAGCCGATCCGGGGGAAGGCTTATCAGTTAATCATGACCTCCGATGTGATGACACAGGTTAAGGAGTTTCAAAACGAGGCTTTGAAAGAAGATCGTCTTAACTCGAAAGGATGAGAGGCCTAGTTACGGAATTGGGTGAGAACACTCTTGGTGTTAAGACCCGATTTGGGCGAATGTGGATTCCTCGATACGGGGATCTACGTGAAAAGATTATGGACGAGGCCTATAAGACCCGATACTCCATTCACCCCGGTGCTACCAAAATGTACCATGATATGAAGAAGGATTACTGGTGGCCGGGTATGAAACGTGACGTAGTGGAGTACGTAAGTAGGTGCTTGACTTGCTTACAAGTGAAGCGGAACACCAAAAGCCCTACGGGAAGATCCAACCGTTGGATATACCTGAGTGGAAGTGGGAGCACATCACCATGGACTTCATCACGAAGTTACCACGTACCCCAAAAGGGTATGATGCCATATGGGTGATAGTTGACCGCTTGACAAAGAGTTCCCACTTCCTACCGATCCGCGAAACGTACTCATCCGAGAGATTGGCGGATCTATTCATCAAAGAAATTGTAGCTCGTCATGGTGTACCGTTGTCTATTGTATCTGATCGTGACACCCGGTTTACCTCCAAGTTTTGGAAAAGATTTCATGAGGCAATGGGGACGAGACTACACATTAGTACAGCATATCACCCTCAGACAGACGGTCAGTCTGAGAGGACGATCCAAACCCTCGAAGACATGCTTCGGGCGTGCGTGATCGACTTTGGAGGAAGTTGGGACAACCACCTGCCGTTAGCAGATTCTCGTACACAACAGTTATCATGCCAGCATTGGCATGCCAACTTACGAGATGCTATACGGTAGGAGATGTAGGACGCCCGTGTGCTGGGGAGACATTGGGCAGAAAGAGTTAGGAGGTGTTGAGGTGATCGAAGCTATGACTGATAAGTTGGAAAAGATCAAGGCCTTCATGAAGGCGTGCGAAAGATAGGCAAAAGTCGTATGCTGACAAGAGGCGAAGACCAATAGAGTTCAAGGTTGGTGACCGAGTCATGTTGAAGGTCTCACCTTGGAAGGGAATTATTAGGTTCAGGAAACGAGGTAAGCTAAGCCCGAGATATATAGGACCTTTCCGAATTGTCGCACGAGTAGGAGAGGTGGCCTATCGACTTGAGTTGCCAGATGAGTTAAGTGGAATTCATCCCACATTCCGTGTATCTCATCTTAGGAAGTGTTGCTTAGCTGATGAAGATATGGTTGTACCACTGGAGGATATTGAAGTAGACTAACGGCTCAATTACGTTGAGCAACCAGTGGCAATCATCGATCGTAAGGAGAAGAGGTTGAGGAATAAAGTGGTTCCTCTTGTGCGTGTACAGTGGAAGCACAGGAAGGGATCCGAGTCTACGTGGGAGACTGAGGAGGAGATGAGGCAACATTACCCACATCTGTTTGAGGAATAACAGGTTTCGGGGATGAAACCTATATAAGGGGGTGGACTTGTAACACCCGTATTTTTAGCAAGAAATAAAAGAAAAAGGAAGAAAAGAAAAGAAAATGAAAAGCAACTAAAAAGGAGGGACCAAAAGTGCCAAATGGGCAAAGTTGTTATTTATTTTGTACAAAAGGGAGGCATGGTCGCCATAACCCCTGCACAATTCCTTGCATTCGGTTTTTAGAGAGAGAAATAGCAGGGACTTTGATTCTTAGAGAGAGAAAGAAGAAGAAATCGGATTCAAGGTAAGAATTGGTGTTTTTAAGTTGAGTTTTGGCTAAGAAACCGAGAATGCATGTTCTTATATGTGTGTGTTTGTGTTCGGGTTGCACTATGTGTGTGTTTTAGGTGTAGAAACGACTGGGAAGCTAAGAAAGGGCATCCAAAACACGAAGACAAACTAAGGTGAGTTTCTAGTCCCCTTTTACCCTCTTTAAACGTTTTGGGGCTGGAAAATGTATGTATATAGTTTTTATGAATTTGGGTATAATACCCGTATAATATGAATGTATGTATGTTTATGTTATGATAAGTTTATGCCTGGAAACATGTATGCATGCTTAGAACTAGGCATTTTGATGTGTGGTATTTGGATAGAATATGTACATGTCCAGGGTAATAGACCAACAGTGTAGGGTGATGAGTCCATAGTGCTAATACGACAACAGGGTGGTCGTATGACCAGATGAATATTCTAAGTGAAGGGTGATGAGTCCAATAGTGCTATACGACCAACAGGGTGGTCGTATGACCAGATGAAATTCTAAGTGTAGGTGATGAGTCCAATAGTGCTAATACGACCAACAGGGTGGTCGTATGACTAGATGAATATTCTAAGTGTAGGGTGATGAGTCCAATAGTGCTAATACGACCAACAGGGTGGTCGTATGACCAGATGAATATTCTAAGTGTAGGGTGATGAGTCCAATAGGCTAATATGACCAACAGGGGTCATACGCCCAGCAGTGCTCATACGCCCAAGGTGCTTATACGCCCAACAGGGCTCAAACGTCCAGAACACTTAGACTTTTTACAGAAATTTCCTGCAAATCCGAAGTTCGAGGTTTTGACCAGGGTTGACTAGGTTAATAAATGATGATGTTTTATGCATGTAATGATGATTATGATTGACCCTTGTTATTACTGATATTATTATCAGTGTATTATTATTGTTAACAATATTATCAATAAAATATTGTTAAGTATGGTATGATGCTATGTATGATGATGAATGTATGATGATGAATGTATGATGATGAATGTATGATGAGTGTGTATGTTCCTTGTAATTGTGTATGCTTATCTTTCTGAAACTTTACGAATAACGGGAATGAACTAATAAAGTATTATGTACGTAAAGTGAAAGATAATGAAAGAGGAACATGATGATGAATGCATGTATTAACGAATAAACGAAAAGAAGAATGATGATGATACATGCATTAATGAACGAACGAATTATGTCTTGCAAGCATTGAATAACGCGATTGCTTCTCTGTGATTGACCATGGTCATGGTACCTCTACCGCTTACCTCTAGTACCGCGGCATACGTTTTGTTGTTCATATGTTGACTTCGGCCCGGTAGCTAATAACGATCGGGGTGTAGCATATGGTATTGGTACAATTCACCTTTCAATGTGTGCAAGTAAGTATGAACGGGATTCTTGTCATTCGACCACAGTAATCATAGCCAAGTGCTATGAAGTGGGTAAAGCCTGATAGAATCCATACGAGAAGTTAATGATAACGATGAGTAATGAATAATGAAGATAATAACGAATATTATCTCTGTGTACGTATGATGTATGAACGCATGCACGAAAGGATACTTATAAATAAGTAAAAGTATGTTTTATTAAAACTAGAACTCACTCAGCAACGCTGACTTTTATGTGTTTCCAGTTGGCAGGTAGTGTTGCTGAGGATGGCACAAGGCGGCTACTCAGCTCCTTTTGGGATGACATTCTTTTGTTAATGTTTTTGTATTGTAATGCAAACAAATGATATTTTGTAATGAGTGTTGTATTACTTTGTAAAAGCATTTATAGTAAATTCAAGTTTCCGCTGCTTGGTTTATTAAGTTATATTAAATGTATGTTTTATGGGTGATGACGACCAACTGTGAGGTGCCGGGAACGGGGCCTTACAAGTTGGTATCAGAGCCAAAGTTTAAGTGAAATGGGTAAATTTTTAAAATAAACCTAAACTTAAACTGAAAATGGGATAGAAAGGAAGAGAATGCCATCTGAGTAGTTGCGTGCCATCAGGTATTTTCTTGAAAGTTAACCAGTGTTACGTGCGCATGTTATGTGTTTATGTGTACTGTTAGACTTAGATACTAATGTAGTCAGGACAGGTAATGCTCGGGTGTGAAGAGTAGAGTAAGTGGCTAATCACAACTGGCCATTATAATTAGGGACTTACTATACTCGACATAAACTGAGCTATTTCCTTGAATGACCGTGTTGGTGTTTAAATCTTTCAGTGTGATAGAAGATGGTCGGTGGTAGATCATCTAAAGCTTCCCGTGGCGGTGGACGTGGTGATGAACCTCGTAACACGCGAGGAAGACTTAGGACAGAGAAAGTAGTTCATGAGGAGAACGAGACTCCTCATCAGAAGGAGGCAGACGAAAGCGCGAATTTGAGAGCCTCGGTAAAAGAGGCAGTGGTGGAGGAAGTACATCAGGTCATGCAGACGATCTTACCGTCTGTAGTGACCGAAGTGATAAAGGCAGTACGTAATGATGAGAGACGAGGGAGGAATCGGTCCTCAGGAAGACAGCAGCAGACAGAAGCAGAAACAGTATTATCCGATGATGAAGAGGAAGAGGAAGAAGAGCAGTTACGGGAGACAGCCCGGGTTGTAACTATGGGGCATTCATGAGGTGCAAGCCCCCAACTTTTGATGGTTCTGGTACTGCTACTGATGCTCACCAATGGGTGATGGAAATGGAAGCTGTCCTCGATATTAGTGATTGCCAGGAGGACAAGAAGGTGAAGTTTGCTACCCACTCTTTCACAGGGTCGGCTTTGTGCTGGTGGAACAATATAGTCCAAGCCGAGGGTAGCAGGGCTATAGGGAAGATGAAGTGGGCAGAGTTAAAAAGGCTGGTGATTGAGGAATTTAGTCCTCGTCGGGAAATGGACAGAGTCGAGAGAGAGTTCCTGCAGTTGGAGGCGGGGACGATGACCCACCAACAATATACCACCAAGTTTAGCGAATTGGCGCTGTTGGTGCCGGAGCAGGTGACGCCGGTGTCTCGAAAGATTAACCGGTATATTCAGGGGCTGCCAGCTAAAATTCGTGGCACTTGATTTCTGCCCGACCAAGCACTTTCAGGTCGGCAGTGGATTTGGCGGGAAGGTTGTTCGATGAACGGCTGCGTTGGTAAAGGCTGAGGGTAGCAAGAAGGGAAGTGGAGAGAAGAACTGGCAGGGGAAGAGTTTTGGTCGGGGTGATACTTCGACGAACAACAGAGGGCGAGAGTGGATGACCACCGTGTGGTCGTGTCTGGAGCTAGGGTGAGGAAGTGTGGAAAGTGTGGAAAGGAGCACTCAGGGGAGTGCAAATGGGGATCTAACCTCTGCTTTAAGTGCGGGAAGACAGGGCACATATCAAAAGATTTCCGGATGGGCAAGTGTTTTAACTGTGGGGAAGGTGGTCATATGAGCAGGGACTGTAAGAAGCCGAGGGCTGAGGCTTCAGGGATTAAGAAGACGGGAAGTGAAGGTCCGAGAGCAAGCGCCAGGGCTTTCACTATGATGCAGGAAGAGGCTAGGACGGACCCCGACGTTGTGTCAGGTACGTTTCTAGTAAATCAAACTATTGCTTCTGTGTTATTTGATTCTGGTGCTAGTAGAAGTTTCATTTCTGCTACTTTCTGTGCTAAATTGCCTGTTAGTAGTAAATGCATTAGTGAGCCTTTTTATGTAGAAACTGCTATTGGTAAGTCCACTAGAGTTACTGATGTGATAGAGGACTGTACCATAGAGTTAGAAGGCCATAGGTTTGCTGCCAATTACATGTTATGCCCCTAGGAGGATTTGATGTAGTGTTAGGGATGGATTGGTTAGCAACCTATGAAGCGAACATCGTATGTCGAAAGAAGATGATTAGATTGACGCATCTGACGGAAGTCTGGTGACAATATACGGTGATCGGGTAACGGTGATTCCGAAGATGATTTCGATGGCGGTGGTGGGGAAGTGCATGAGGCGTGGGTGCAACGCCTACCTATGTTATGTGAAGGATGTGGAAACGCCAACACCACAACTATCCGACGTTCCGGTTGTGTGTGAGTTTCCAGATGTGTTCCCGGAAGACTTATCGGGATTGCCGCCTGACCGCGAAATTAAATTTCAAATTGACTTAATACCCGGTGCCCAACCTGTCACCAAGGCACCGTATCGATTAGCTCCTACGGAGATGAAGGAGTTGATGGAGCAACTGCAGGAGTTGCTTGACAAGGGCTTCATTAGACCGAGTATCTCTCCTTGGGGTGCCCGGTCTTATTTGTGAAAAAGAAGGACGGTAGCATGAGAATGTGTATCGACTACCGTGAATTGAACAAGTTGACAATAAAGAATCGGTATCCGTTACCGAGAATCGATGACTTGTTCGATCAGCTCCAGGGTGCCAGTTGGTTCTCGAGGATAGATCTTCGATCTGGCTACCACCAGTTGAAGGTGAAGGAGCAGGACATTCCTAAAACAGCTTTTCGTACGCGTTTGGACACTACAAGTTTCTCATTATGTCATTTGGTCTAACTAACGCGCCAGCTGCTTTTATGGACTTGATGAACCGAGTGTGTCGGCCAATGTTAGATAAATCAGTGATTGTGTTCATCGATGATATCCTGATTTATTCGAGGAGCGAAGAGAGAGAGCATGCCGGTCACATTCGGGAAGTATTGGAGACTTTGAGAAGGGAGAAACTGTATGCTAAGTTCTCCAAATGTGCTTTCTGGCTACGCGAGGTGCAATTTCTGGGTCACGTGGTAAATGCAGAGGGAATCATGGTGGACCCAGCAAAGGTTAAGGCTGTGATGCAATGGAAATCACCAAAGACGCCATCCGAGATTCGTAGCTTCTTGGGATTGGCGGGCTATTATAGGAGATTTATTCAAGACTTTTCAAAGATAGCCTCACCTTTGACAAAATTGACTCGTAAGGACGTGAAATTCGTGTGGGGTCGAGAGCAGGAGACGGCTTTTGAGGAGTTGAAGGCAAGACTAACACAAGCTCCTGTTTTGACTTTGCCCGAGGGGAATGAAGACTTAGTGGTCTATTCAGATGTATCTTATTCCGGGCTAGGTTGCGTGTTGATGCAACGTGGAAGGGTGATCGCCTATGCATCTCGACAACTGAAAATCCACGAAGTAAACTATCCCACACACGATCTAGAATTAGCCGCGGTGGTTTTTGCGTTGAAGATTTGGCGGCACTATCTATACCGGACGAAGTGCACAATCTTCACTGACCACAAAAGCTTGAAGTACTTCTTCGAGCAGAAGGACCTAAACATGAGGCAGAGGCGGTGGTAGGAGCTGATAAAGGATTATGATTATGAGATCCATTACCACCCGGGCAAAGCAATGTGGTGGCTGATGCCCTTAGCCGAAAAGAAAGGCCTGAGCCGATCTGGGTGAAGGCTTATCAGTTAATCATGACCTCCGACGTGATGACACAGGTTAAGGAGTTTCAAGACGAGGCTTTGAAAGAAGATCGTCTTAACTCCGAAAGGATGAGAGGCCTAGTTACGGAATTGGGTGAGAACACTCTTGGTGTTAAGACCCGATTTGGGCGAATGTGGATTCCTCGATACGGGGATCTACGTGAAAAGATTATGGACGAGGCCCATAAGACCCGATACTCCATTCACCCCGGTGCTACCAAAATGTACCATGATATGAAGAAGGATTACTGGTGGCCGGGTATGAAACGTGACGTAGTGGAGTACGTAAGTAGGTGCTTGACTTGCTTACAAGTGAAGGCGGAACACCAAAAGCCCTACGGGAAGATCCAACCGTTGGATATACCCGAGTGGAAGTGGGAGCACATCACCATGGACTTCATCACGAAGTTACCACGTACCCCAAAAGGGTATGATGCCATATGGGTGATAGTTGACCGCTTGACAAAGAGTGACCACTTCCTACCGATCCGCGAAACGTACTCATCCGAGAGATTGGCGGATCTATTCATCAAAGAAATTGTAGCTCGTCATGGTGTACCGGTGTCTATTGTATCTGATCGTGACACCCGGTTTACCTCCAAGTTTTGGAAAAGATTTCATGAGGCAATGGGGACGAGACTACACATTAGTACAGCATATCACCCTCAGACAGACGGTCAGTCTGAGAGGACGATCCAAACCCTCGAAGACATGCTTCGGGCGTGCGTGATCGACTTTGGAGGAAGTTGGGACAACCACCTGCCGTTAGCAGAATTCTCGTACAACAACAGTTATCATGCCAGCATTGGCATGCCACCTTACGAGATGCTATACGGTAGGAGATGTAGGACGCCCGTGTGCTGGGGAGACATGGGGCAGAAAGAGTTAGGAGGTGTTGAGGTGATCGAAGCTATGACTGAGAAGTTGGAAAAGATCAAGGCCTTCATGAAGGCGCGAAAGATAGGCAAAAGTCGTATGCTGACAAGAGGCGAAGACCAATAGAGTTCAAGGTTGGTGACCGAGTCATGTTGAAGGTCTCACCTTGGAAGGGAATTATTAGGTTCAGGAAACGAGGTAAGCTAAGCCCGAGATATATAGGACCTTTCGAATTGTCGCACGAGTAGGAGAGGTGGCCTATCGACTTGAGTTGCCAGATGAGTTAAGTGGAATTCATCCCACATTCCATGTATCTCATCTGAGGAAGTGCTTAGCTTATGAAGATATGGTTGTACCACTGGAGGATATTGAAGTAGACGAACGGCTCAATTACGTTGAGCAACCAGTGGCAATCATCGATCGTAAGGAGAAGAGGTTGAGGAATAAAGTGGTTCCTCTTGTGCGTGTACAGTGGAAGCACTGGAAGGGATCCGAGTCTACGTGGGAGACTGAGGAGGAGATGAGGCAACATTACCCACATCTGTTTGAGGAATAACAGGTTTCGGGGACGAAACCTATATAAGGGGGTGGACTTGTAACACCCGTATTTTTTAGCAAGAAATAAAAGAAAAAGGAAGAAAAGAAAAGAAAATAAAAAGCAACTAAAAAGGAGGGACCAAAAGTGCCAAATGGGCAAAGTTGTTATTTATTTTGTACAAAAGGGAGGCATGGTCGCCCATAACCCCTGCACAATTCCTTGCATTCGGTTTTAGAGAGAGAAACAGCAGGGACTTCGATTCTTAGAGAGAGAAAGAAGAAGAAATCGGATTCAAGGTAAGAATTGGTGTTTTTAAGTTGAGTTTTGGCTAAGAAACCGAGAATGCATGTTCTTATGTGTGTGTGTTTGTGTTCGGTTGCACTATGGTGTGTTTTAGGTGTAGAAACGACTGGGAAGCTAAGAAAGGCATCCAAAACACGAAGACAAACTAAGGTGAGTTTTTAGACCCCTTTTTACCCTCTTTAAACGTTTTGGGGATGGAAAATGCATGTATATATGTTTTTATGAATTTGGGTATAATACCCGTATAATATGAATGTATGTATGTTTATGTTTATGATAAGTTTATGCCTGGAAACCATGTATGCATGCTTAGAACTAGGCATTTTGATGTGTGGTATTTGGGATATGAATTAGGTACATGTCCAGGCTGGTAATACGACCAACAGTGTAGGGTGATGAGTCCAATAGTGCTAATACGACCAACAGGGTGGTCGTATGACCAGATGAATATTCTAAGTGAAGGGTGATGAGTCCAATAGTGCTAATACGACCAACAGGGTGGTCGTATGACCAGATGAATATTCTAAGTGTAGGGTGATGAGTCCAATAGTGCTAATACGACCAACAGGGTGGTCGTATGACCAGATGAATATTCTAAGTGTAGGGTGATGAGTCCAATAGTGCTAATACGACCAACAGGGTGGTCATATGACCAGATGAATATTCTAAGTGTAGGGTGATGAGTCCAATAGGCTAATACGACCAACAGGGGTCATACGCCAGCAGTGCTCATACGCCCAAGGGGCTTATACGCCCAACAGGGCTCAACGTCCAGAACACTTAGACTTTTTACGGAAATTTCCTGCAAATACGAAGTTCGAGGTTTTGACCAGGGTTGACTAGGGTTAATAAATGATGATGTTTTATGCATGTAATGATGATTGTGATTGACCCTTGTTATTACTGATATTATTATCAGTGTATTATTATTGTTAACAATATTATAAATAAAATATTGTTAAGTATGGTATGATGCTATGTATGATGATGAATGTATGATGATGTATGTATGATGATGAATGTATGATGAGTGTGTATGTTCCTTGTAATTGTGTGCTTATCTTTCTGAAACTTTACGAATAACAGGAATGAACTAATAAAGTATTATGTAACGTAAAGTGAAAGATAATGAAAGAGGAACATGATGATGAATGCATGTATTAACGAATAAACGAAAAGAAGAATGATGATGAATACATGCATTAATGAACGAACGAATTATGTCTTGCAAGCATTGAATAACGCGATTGGTCCTTCTCTGTGATTGACCATGGTCATGGTACCTCTACCGCTTACCTCTAGTACCGCGACATACGTTTTGTTGTTCATATGTTGACTTCGGCCCGGTAGCTAATAACGATCGGGGTGTAGCATATGGTATTGGTACAATTCACCTTTCAATGTGTGCAAGTAAGTATGAACGGGATTCTTGTCATTCGACCACAGTAATCATAGCCAAGTGCTATGAAGTGGGTAAAGCCTGACAAAATCCATACGAGAAGTTAAAGATAACGATGAGTAATGAATAATGAAGATAATAACGAATATTATCTCTGTGTACATACGATGTATGAACGCATGCACGAAAGGATACTTATAAATAAGTAAAAGTATGTTTTATTATAAAACTAGAACTCACTCAGCAACGCTGACTTTTATGTGTTTTCCATTGGCAGGTAGTGTTGCTGAGGATGGCACAAGGCGGCTACTCAGCTCCTTTTGGGATGGCATTCTTTTGTTAATGTTTTGTATTGTAATGCAAACAAACGATATTTTGTAATGAGTGTTGTATTACTTTGCAAAAGCATTTATAGTAAATTCAAAGTTTCCGCTGCATGGTTTTTATTAAGTTATATTAAATGTATGTTTTATGGGTGATGACGACCAACTGTGAGGTGCCCGGGAACGGGGCCTTACACATGTGCTGTGCACACGCACTTCCAGTGCGTGGCAGCATATCTAAAATTAAAGAAGATTTCTTAAGTAATCCCTTTTATGGGGATCCTCAAGAAATCTCGTAATGGCATGCAACGTGATGAGTTGCGTGCGTTATGGGCCCACAACGCAGGACGTTGCAGCATATCAAATGGAGAATGCCATCCTAAAAGAGCTGAGTAGCCGCCTCGTGCCATCCCCAGCAACGCTACCTGCCAACTGGAAACACATAAAAAGTCAGCGTTGCTGAGTGAGTTCTAGTTTTATAATAAACATACTTTGTTCATATTAAAACCGTTCATTCTTTACACGTGATCATACATCGTACATACATGTAGATAATATCTTTATTATCTCATTCGTTCATTTCGTTCGTTCGTCATACATCGTTATCTTTCACTGCTCGTTTAGGTCCTGTCAGGCTTTACCCACTTCATGGCACGCAGCCATGATTACTGTGGTCGAATGGCAAGGACCCCGTTACATCATTTTCTTGCACATTGGATATCTTTTGTACCACTACCATCTGCTATACCCGAACGTTATTAGCTACCGGGCCGAAGTCATTAAATGAACAGCAAAACGTATGCCACGGTACTAGAGGTAAGCGGTAGGGGTACCATACATATGGTCAATCACTAAGAAGGACCCGTTAAACTTATCCAATGTTTGCAAGACATCTTTCGTTCGTTCGTTCATTAAAGCATGTATTCATCATCTTTTAATCATTCGTTCATTCATTAATACATGCATTCATCATCGTTTTCTCTTTCGTTATCTTTCACTTTACGTTACATAATACTTTGTTCGTTCGTTCATACGTAAAGCCATAGAAAGATATTCATACTTTATCATAAGGAACACACACATCATACATACATCAATCATCACTAGGCACTTACTCCCGTATCCTTCCCGAACCCGGGACTTACTGTGCGTCATCCTGGTGCAGTAGCACTAACTGTCCCTCCAAAACCGTGGGGACTCATACTAGGACCTTATATAACGTTCCGAGTCCACAACCATACCTTAGACGTATAACACAACATTATACCCAAAGGGTCATACATACATACGTCAGTAAACAAGTTTATATGTGTTCCAGCCCCAAAAATCATTTAAAATCAGTAAATGAGGGGTCCTAGAACACCTGTGCTTGACAAGCAGCTTCTCAATCAAGCCTTAAAGTCGCGGGTCACACTACACTGCCTGCAGATAAGTTAACACTCAAAAGAGTTAATTTCTGCCTAATTTCGCTACTAAGTTCGCAGGTAATTTCGTCCGTAAATTCGCCAGCAGTTTCATGGGCAAATCAGCAGTTTCGCTGATAGTTTCGCCGAGCAGCATTCTGCCAGTTTCGCTGGACAGATTCGCTACCTCGAGCGCCCAACTTTCGTTGGAATTCCCTAGTTTCGCATATCTAAGGTCAACTTGGGCATTGGCATAGTCATCAGCGAAACTATAGTTTCGCTCAGGCGAATATGTAGTTTCGCTGCAGCGAAACTGTAACTTCGCTGTAAATCCTTCCAGTTTCGCTGGACGAACTTACAGTTTCGCTGGTCGAGACCTTAAATTTGCAGAACGAGCTGAAAATACGAATCAGCTCGTTTTAGCCCAAAAATCCAATCCTTTCCACCCAAACCCTTGGATTATCATCCAGGAAGCTATATCTAAGCTCATTACACGTTTTCTTACCCTAAAACGTGTGTTTTGGGGCGATTTTTGCCCCTTTAAAAACCCAAAAACCCAAACTCGGGTTTTTCACCCAATGCAGCAATTAGATACGTTTCTTACCTTGATTCTTGTAGTTTAGGAGTCCACAAACTCCAGCCTTCGATTCTTGACCACCCGAGCTTCAATCCGACACTTTCTCTCTCTACACTTTCTCTCTCTAGAATGGGCGTTTGAGTGAAAATGAGAGTTGCTCAGCTGATCCATCTATTTATATGCCAGGCGTTCCCGGGACCCAAACTCGTTAAACTCGTGACCGGAGGGTTAACTCGGTGTAATACCCGCAACCATTTATATTTATTAAATGGTTTTTCATCCGAGCCCATCACTATCACTTGATTCGATTAGAAATTTTCCGGGTGTTACAAGTCACCCCTATTTAGGTTTCGTCCTCGAAACCTGTTATTCTTCGAACAGATGTGGGTAATGTTGTCTCATCTCTTCTTCAGTCTCCCACGTAGACTCAGATCCTTCCTGTGCTTCCACTGTACACGCACAAGAGGAACCACTTTGTTTCTTAGCCGTTTCTCTTTTCTATCGATGATCGCCACTGGTTGCTCCACATAGTTGAGCCGTTCGTCTACTTCGATATCCTCCAGCGGTACAATCATATCTTCATCGGCCAAACATTTCCTCAGATGAGATACGTGGAAGGTCGGGTGAATTCCACTCAGCTCATCTGGCAGTTCCAACCTATAGGCCACTTCTCCCACACGGGCGATAATTTGGAAAGGGCCTATATACCGCGGGCTCAGTTTACCCCGCTTCCGGAACCTAATAATTCCTTTCCAAGGCGAGGCCTGTAACATGACCCGATCACCGACCTTGAACTCTATCGGTCTTCGCCTCTTGTCAGCATACGACTTTTGTCTGTCTTTCGCCGCCTTCATGAAGGCTTTGATCTTTTCTAACTTTTCAGTCGTTGCTTCAACTACCTCGACACCACCCAGTCCTTCTGCCCAATGTCTCCCCAACATACGGGCGTCCTACATTTCCTACCGTACAATATTTCGTAGGGCGGCATACCAATGCTGGCATGATAACTGTTATTGTACGAGAATTCTGCTAACGGCAGGTGATCGTCCCAACTTCCTCCAAAATCGATCACGCACGCTCGAAGCATGTCTTCGAGTGTTTGGATCGTCCTCTCAGACTGACCGTCTATCTGGGGGTGATATGCCGTGCTAATGTGTAGCCTCGTCCCCATTGCATCATGAAACCTCTTCCAAAATTTGGAGGTAAACCGGGTGTCACGGGTCAGACACAATAGACACCGGTACGCCATGACGAGCTACAATTTCTGTTGGACCAAAAGAACCAATGAGCCAAGATCAGGAAAACCTCTAAGTCCCACATGCCACTGCAACAACTGCTGAAGACTCCCATCAGTTACAATGTTCTCTGCTTGAATGTCAGACTCGAGAACATCTGAAGACTCTCATCAGCTATTGTGTTCTCTTGCTTGAATGTCAAACTCAAGAGCATCTTAGCTCCAGCCTTCTGCTGTTATGACAAAGTCTGAAGAACAAAGTATGAAGATCAAAGAACTGAAGAATATCAGCTGAAGAAGACTCCAAAGTACTGAAGACCAAAGTACTGAAGTCTGAAGTACTGATCTTACAAGTACTGAAGACTTCAAGTACTGAAGACAAAGTACTGAAGAATCAAAAGCTGAAGAACTAAAGAACTGAAGACCTTCTACTGAAGCACAAAGTCTGAAGACAAAGACTGAAGACAACAACTGATGATATCTACTGAAGTCATCAGTTGTTATATCATCTGAAGCCAAGTCTGAAGACCAAGTACTGAAGAGTTTGTCACAACAACTAAGAAGTCTTCAGTTGTTGTGGTGGTTTTTCTATTTCAGTAGTTTATTTTGTTTCAGTAGTTGTACAACAACTGAAGAGCATGTTCTTCAGTTGTTATAGTATCAGTAGTTATAAACGACTGAAGAGCTTGTTCTTCAGTCGTTGTAGGAGTTCAGCAGTTTACTTTTGTCAGCACTTAGGAACTTTTGTAAGAAGATGTCAGTTGTTGACATCTTCAGTAGTTTTATGTTTTTGTCAGTTGTAATTTGAATATTCAGTGATGTCAGAAAAAGGACATCAACCCATCCTTTTGCCGCCTATAAAAGGATGGGTAACCATACAGTTTTAATTGTCGAAACGTGCAACCAATAGAACATTTATTGTTTCGCAGAACTCTTCTCTCTCTATGTTATGCTTTAATTTGAAATATCTTTTATGTTCTTGCTTTAATTGCTAATTAATGTGCTAAATCCGTTGCGAACATAATCTAATTGATCAACCGAGAGGCTGAGATCCTGTCAAATGGTATCAGAGCGGGTTAATCATTGATCGATTTCACTATTGATCATTTGAAACTGCTCTTTTGATCTCTCTGTTTGATCGAATTAGCAATTTGCAAGAGTTAGCCATAGAGAGTGAGTTTCTGCTGTTTCCGGCCAAAATCTTGAGGTCTTTGGTGGTTTTGAGTTACGTTTGTCGTGTTTAAAGTTGTTTTTGACCAAAACCTGAGATGACAACACCAACCAATGATCCTCACAATACTGGTTCCGCAACCAAGCCTCCGATGCTGGTTAGGAACGAGTATAACATATGGCAAAGACGTATGCTACACCACTTGGCTGTCAACAGTGCTGGTTGTTGGAAGTCAGTGGTGCATGGGCCATACAAGCCTATGGTGAGCGTCCCGGAGTCTAATGAACAGGTTGCGAAGAAACCTGAACAATATTCGGACGAAGATCTAAAGCTGTTCGAAATTGATGCTAGAGCCCATGGAATTTTAGCCATGGCCATTCCAAACGAGATATATTCAGGGCTCTTGCATCATGAGTCTGCTCATGACCTATGGGTTGCTCTAAAGGAACAATTTGGAGGAACTGATTCGGTCTTAGCAAACAATAGGGAAATCCTTGCCCAACAATATGAGACTTTCTCATATAGAAAGGGTGAGACTCTGACCCAGCAGTTTGAGCGGTTCTCTTGTTTAATCTCTGAGCTGAAGATGGTTAAACAGGAGTACTCCAAAAGCCAGATGAACAACAGGTTCCTCAGGTCATTGCCTGAGAGATGGGACACATATACCATTGTCCTACGCTCCAGTGCTGACCTGGACACTCTATCTCTCACCCAACTTCATGGGAAATTGCTCACTTTTGAGAGAGAGGTAGAGCAAAAGAGGAAGTTGTCATCTTCTGGCAAACTTGCTGATGACTTTGTCCAAGGTAATGCTGCCTTGATAAGTCATGAGTCAGAATATGCTTCATCAGAAAGTTCTTATGATGAGCATATTGATTTCTCTACAAACTCAGAACAAGCTTTTGTTGGTGTTAGTAGTTCAGGAGGAGGTGGTGACAACTTGTGTTTTCTGATGGAGGATTTGAAGGGCATTCCAGAAGATGATCTGGAAGAGATGGATATTTTGAACCAAATGGCAATGATAAATATCCGATCTCAGAAGTTCTACAAAAGAACTGGTAGGAAATTCCCAGGACTCTCTGGCAAAACCAAAGTTGGTTTTGACAAGAGCAAGTTGAGGTGTCACAAGTGCCAAAGGCTTGGACACTTTGCAAGAGAGTGTAGATCATCTGGATCTAACTCATCTGCACCCTTTGTGACTTTTCCCAGCAATAGCTCATAGCACAAAGGGCAACCTTCCTACAGTTCTACCCATCCATCTCAGGCACAGGCACCACCTGCTTATTTTGTGCCATAGGGTCATATGCCTTATCCTTACCCCTGTTACTACATGCCTCAGCCTGGTCAAACTCAAGCACACACAAAGCTTTTTCACCCCAACTGCTGTTGACTGGAGTAGTCTACCAGAAGAGCTATCTGGTCAGGAACCACTACTCCAAGGTGCTGGTCAACATGGTGGTGATCAACCTTTTGGAAATCTTGCTCTGATGGCCCTTGATTCTGCTGAAGGGTCATCATCTAATGCCTCATCTCAGGTATCCACTGAGGCAAAAGCCAAGCTTTGTTCAGACTCATGCATAGCAGCATTTGCTTCTATTAGAGAAGCAAATGTAGCTTTAATAGATAAAAATCTTGAGCTTGAGCACACTATTTCCAAAAGAAAAGCTGATTTTGAGGTTGTTCTAAAAGATAAAAATGATGAGATTTACAAGCTTAAATGCCAAATCAAAGATGCTAAAGCTAGGGAAGATGTACTTCTAGAGAAGTACAAAGATCTCAAGGAAACTCTTGCAACCACCCAAGTTGAGTGTGATCGATGGGTGCAATCATGCAAGGGTTTTGAAATGCTTCTTAGCAAGCAAACAGCTTCCAATGTGAAGTTTGGCATTGGTTATAATCACACTGCTCCTCCCACAGACTTCATTTCAAGAGCAGAAGTTGAATCTGATGGGGAGAGCAATAACCAATCCTTCTCATCATGTGACTTACTATCCTCTGAATCAGCATCATCAGAGATAGACTGTCACATGACCAAAAGGCTGATCAACTCAGGAGTTGTCACTAGAAGTACTGAAGGTACTGGAGAGCAAGTGACAATATCTGAAGTTCAAACCTCAAATACTGTTAGCACTAAAGAGAAGAAAACTAACAGTAGGAAAGGTTTGAAGACAGCTAGAGAGGATACTAGGAAAGCAGGCACTAGGAAGAAAACTGCTAGTACTGATGACAAACAGCTGAAGAACAAGTCTTCAGCAGTTAAATCCTCTTCAGCTGATGATCAGCATAAGATGAAGAAAAAGCCATGTGAGATATGTGGCTTGTTCAATCATCTTACTGATGATTACTGGTACAAAAGGGGTTCCAAACTCAAACAGAAGGAGAAAATTACTGAGAGCATCAATAAAATGAAGAATGAGTTTGAAACCAAGTTTGTATTAGCAACATCCAAGCCTGAGATCCCTAAGCCCAAAGCTAGATCTAAAAAGAAGGTAGGGATAACTCAGGCAACAGCTGAGGTTGCTCAGAAAAAGATGGACAACATAGGAACTCATCATCAGCAAACTCCAATGTGTCTGACGAGCTGAAAGCCTTATCACAAAATCAGAAACAATTGGTGATGATGGTTCAGCAGCTAGTGGGAAGAGTCAACCACTTAGATGCTCCTGTGTTGAAACCACAGAAAAGGAAGTCCAAGCCAAAGGGTTCCTCTTCTGTACCATCTTCTTCACCTCAAGCTGTCACACACAACACAACTGTTAGTACTGCACCTATAGCTGAGAACAGACCCAAAACCAAGCAGGTTTGGGTCTCCAAAACAAAACTAACACATGGTTGTGTTTGCAGGGTTCTTCAACATGCCATAGAAGCATCTGGTATGTAGACAGTGGAGGATCCATGCACATGACAGGAAGCAGCTCCCTTCTTAATGACTACTCTCAAGGAAAGAAGGGATTTGTTTCTTTTGGCAATGATGCAAAGGGTTACATCATCGGAAAAGGCTTTGTTTCCAACGAGGAAATAAGGTTTGATGATGTTAACCATGTGGAGAATCTCAAGTACAACCTCTTGAGTGTTAGTCAAATGTGTGACAAAGGCCATGTTGCCCTTTTCACAAGCCAGAACTGTCGGATTCTGTCATCCAAAGTTCTGAATTTGATTGACAAGGCATTGGATGAACACACTCTCCTGAAGGCCAACAGGACAGGAAGAGTGTATGCCTTAGATCTTTCCAAAAAGATGGATCTAAAAGGCCATCCTTGCCTATTCTCCAAGGCATCTCCTCAAGAATCTACTCTGTGGCATAGAAGGCTGGGTCATGTAAATTTCAAGAACATGAATCAGCTTATAAGCCATGGTTTAGTAAGAGGATTGCCTCTGAAGGAGTTCAAGTGTGAAGATGACTGCACTGCTTGCTTGAAAGGAAAACAACACAAAGTTTCATTCCCTTCAATAGAAGAACCAAAGTCCACTGCCTGCTTACAACTTCTGCACATGGATCTCTTTGGTCCTGTCAGAGTAATGAGCATGGCAAAGAAGAAATACTGCCTGGTAATTGTGGATGATTACTCCAGGTTTGTATGGACTTTCTTCTTGCACTCCAAGGATGAAGCAGCAAAGACTATAATGAACTTTGTGTTACAAGTAGAAAAGCAGTATTCCCTACAGGTCAAGTGTGTGAGGAGTGATAATGGAACAGAATTTAGAAACCACACACTTGATGACTTCTACCTGTCTAAGGGAATTAGAAGGCAGTTTAGCATTCCTAGAACTCCTGAGCAGAATGGAGTGGTGGAGAGAAAGAACAGGACCCTTATTGAAGCAGCAAGGTCAATGTTGGCTGACTCTGGGTTGCCACTGACCTTTTGGGCTGAAGCTGTCAATACAGCTTGCTATGTACAAAATAGAGCTTTGGTAAATAAGAGGTTGATGAAGACTCCATATGAAGTTCTTCATCATTTGGCTCCTCTTATTTCATTCTTTAGAGCCTTTGGGTGTCCTTGTTTTATTCTCAACACTAGCAACCCACTCCATAAGTTTGCTAGTAAGGTGGATGCAGGGTACTTTGTTGGTTATTCATCAACTTGCAAAGCATACAGAGTCTTCAACTGTAGAACCAAGGGAGTTGAAGAAACTTTGCATGTTAAGTTCAATGAATCTCCAAAGGACAAGATTCCACAAAACCCTGTGGAGTTGTTTGATCTGGACATACTGCAATATGTTCCTTATCAACCTCCATCTGTTGAGCCTGTCAGCAGATCTCCACCTGGTGGTACTGATGATGATGAAGTCAGTACTCACCTCTTCAGGATCAGTGACAATCTGCCTAAGTTCACTGAACCTGATGCTCCTGTAGCCTCAGCAGCTCCATCCACTACAAATGCTGATGAGATTTCTGCTTGCTCTACTTCATTTGAGCTGCCATCCTCTACATGGTTTCAGGAATCTCCATCACCATCTGTTGTGCTGAGGGGTCTACAAACACTTGCACAGATATTATAGTTTATCAAGAGCTCAAGAATCACCCCACTTCACAAATCATTGGTGATATCCATGCTGGAGTTTCAACCAGGAATCAATTGTCCAATTTCTGCTTCTATGCTCTCTTCATCAGTCAGCAAGAGCCAAAGAACTATCATATTGCTTTAAGAGACAATGGATGGGTGGAAGCTATGCAGCTTGAGCTTCTTCAATTCAAGAAACAGCAAGTGTGGGAGCTTGTTCCATTACCCAAAGATAAGTGTGCTATAGGCACCAAGTGGGTATTCAGGAACAAAACAGATGAGAAGGGCCAAATTGTCAAGAACAAGGCCAGACTAGTTGTCCAAGGGTTTGCACAGGAGGAAGGCATCGATTATGATGAGACCTTTGCACCTGTGGCCAGACTGGAAGCAATCAGACTGTTCTTAGCTTATGCTGCCTTTCACAGTCTCAAGGTTTATCAAATGGATGTCAAAAGTGCTTTCCTATATGGAAAAATAAAAGAAGAGGTTTATGTGTGTCAACCACCAGGCTTTGAGGACAATAAACATCCTGATTGGGTGTACAAGCTTGATAAGGCTCTCTATGGGCTGAAGCAAGCACCTAGAGCCTGGTATGAGACACTCTCAACCTTTCTTCTAGAGAATAAGTTTACTAGGGGCACCATTAATAAAACCTTATTCATCAAGACTGTGGGACAACATAAGCTCCTTGTTCAGATTTATGTTGATGACATCATCTTTGCATCCTCTGATCCAAAGTTGTGTGATGAATTTACAAAGCTTATGAAGCTGAGATTTGAAATGAGTGCTATGGGAGAATTACAGTACTTTCTGGGTTTGCAAATCAAACAACTGGATGATGGAATCTTCATCCATCAGTCCAAGTATACCAAAGAGTTGTTGAATAAGTTTGATTTACAATCCTGTAAGCCCTGTTCTACTCCCATGAGCAGCATCACACAACTAGATGTAGATCAGAAAGGTAAAGCGGTTGATGAAACCCTTTACAGATGTATGATTGGGTCCTTGATGTACCTTACAGCTTCTAGACCAGACATCATGTTTTCAACATGTGCTTGTGCTAGATTTCAGGCTGCACCTAAAGAATCTCATTTGATTGCAGTCAAAAGGATCTTTAGATATCTGCAAGGTACCCAATCACTAGGTCTTTGGTATTCAGCTGGGCATTCTTGCAAATTAGTTGCTTTCTCTGATAGTGACTATGCAGGATGCAAAGTCACCAGAAAATCCACTTCTGGTGGTTGCCAATTCCTAGGCAATTGTTTAGTTTCTTGGCAGAGTAAGAAACAAACATCCATTGCTACATCCACTGCTGAAGCTGAGTATATTGCTGCTGCAAGCTGTACCTCTCAAATACTCTAGCTTCAGAACCAACTTCTGGATTATGGCATTACTGAGACTAAGACTCCATTATTAATGGATAGTGCTTCAGCTCTCTGTATTGTTAAGAATCCAGTCCAGCACTCAAGGACCAAACATATTGAGATCAGACATCATTTTATCAGGGATTGCTATGAGAAAGGTCTGATTGATCCTAAGTTTGTACCTAGTGCTGATGAGCTTGCAGACATTTTTACTAAGCCTCTAGATAGTGCCACATTCCAAAATTTGGTACTAAGGCTTGGTATGCTGCAGCTTGATTGATTTGACCTATGCTGGTACTCTTAGTTCACAACTACTGAAAAGCAAAGGTCAAATACAAGTACTGATGAGTAATTTAGTCTTCAGCTCTTTCACAACTACTGAAGACTAAAATGACTCAAAGTACTGATGTACATTATTTATTGAAAAACAACTGATGTAGTGAGGTGGATTAAAACTACTGATGTATGATTTTCAAATAAATAAGTACTGAAGAACAAATTTTGCTCATAAGTACTGATGTGTAATCTTACACAAATACTGAAGACAAAATTTGTTCACCAGCTCTGAAGAATATTTCATCAGCACTTGTGAACATCTGATCACAAGAGCTGAAGGCATAAATATTCACAAGAGCTGAAGGGTCAATGAAACATCTGAAAATCAGCCAAAGAGCTGATGAGTAAGTGTGGAGGCTAGTATGAAACAACTGATTTGACGGAAACAGCTGATGAGTCATTTCTCATCAGCTGATAACAACAGCTGATGTTTCATACACAAACAACTGAAGGACAAAAGCATGTCTTCAGTAGTTCACAACTACTGACATCAGTAGTTCACAACTACTGAAGGCTAACACAGTCCTCAGTTGTTTACAACAACTGAAGGACAAAACCATGTCTTCAGTAGTTCATAACTACTGACAACAGTAGTTCACAACTACTGAAGGCTAAAACCAAGTCCTCAGTTGTTTACAACAACAGAAGCAATACCATGTCTTCAGTAGTTCACAACTACTGATCTCAGTAGTTCACAACTACTGAAGGCTAACACCAAGTCTTCAGTTGTTCCAACGTCTGAAGAAGAATACTAGCTCATCAGTAGTTCATAACTACTGACGACTGACAGTAACTCTTCAGACGTTCACAACATCTGAAGGACAAAACCAAGGCCTCAGTAGTTTCAACTACTGAAGACCAACACCAAGTCCTCAGATGTTACAACCACTGAAGGTTAAAACCACGTCATCAGTTGTTACAACAACTGTTAACTAACACCAAAACCTTCAGTAGTTTTCTTTCAACCTTTGCCCTACCCTATAAATACCCCACCTTCAGAGCATTTACTCCTCACTTGACCTAATCCTTACAAACCTCTGAAATTCCCATACACCATTAATGGCGAACATGCAACTGAAACCTCGACACAACTGTGTCGCCCATCTCACCAAATCGCCATTATGGCCCAAATTTCACCAAGCCGTCGATCTTATGCATGAATCACCATACAAAACGGCTTTTCTCTTGAACCCCACTCTATACACTGACTCCTTGACGGAGTTTTGGACAAATGTCACTGTCCAAACCGGAGAGCAGAATGCCGAGGTCTCCCTCCGGTCCTCCGTCAACGGCAAACCCGTGGTTATCACTCCAGCTACACTACGCCAAACCCTAGAGCTGGAGGATGCCACTCACCCAACTTCCTACCCCAAAGGTACCCTGGATCTCTCCTTCACATCTCATGACTATCAGGGTAACCTCTCCGCCTCCACCTTGTTGAAGAAACACTTCCCTGACCCTCAACGTTTGATCTTCCACATGGTGAACGTGTGTCTGGCTCCCAAGACCTCTTCGTGGGACCAGATGTCCACAAGGTGGCAGCAGGTATTGTATTCTATCCTTGAGAAACAACCTTTAAATTTTACTGATCTTTTATTTTTGGAACTCAAGGACATGGCCTCAAAACCTTTTTCTAACCGTTGGAACTTGTATCCACGGTTCATAATGGCCATGATCGAAAACCAGCTTCAGGCTGAGGGACTAGTTGGGACTGGGGTCCCTACCATGGCTGTTCAAGCTGAGGTATACTCCAGACACAACACTGACCAAACACTCAAACAGGCTGGCCGGCTGCAAAAACCCACGCAGCTGGAACCCACAGCCTCCACCTCCAAATCCAAAGTCCCCACCAAGCCAAAAGCCAAAAAGAAGCCCACAAAGGCTACTCAGGGAGATGAGTCCCCTGAGGATGCCCCTGCCACACAAAGGCAGGATGTGCCTGCTGGCTCGATTCTCCCAGCAGGTACCACGACTCCACCCACCACAACCGCACAGGCTTCCTCTCAACAGGAGCCTGATGCAACCAATTTTGGGGCAACCACATTACTGGGGTCTCTCTCACTTGAGGAGACTGCCATTGAAGAGCACAGTCCTCCCCATGTGCACACTGCTTCTAGCCCACATACTGAGGAGACCGCCCCACTAAGCCCAACATTGGTAATAGCCAAAGTGCTGACCGATCTGAGCACTCCACCATCTCCCCAGAAACCTATTACACCTGGGGAGACTCCAACCGAAGAGGGGGTGGGTACAAGTGCTGATAGGAGCCCACAGCACAGAGAATCAGTTCAATCTCCCAGTGTGGCTAGGGAGATGGAACAATCTGGTGAGGCTGCCACTTCCCCTGCATCAACATCTGAGCAGGGTGCAGCTGGTAACATCACTAAGACCTCACCAGAGGCAATGGCCGATGATGGATCCAATCCAGAGGCCAGAAGTCCCCAGTACCATGAACAAGGGGCACATGTCATTACTAAGCCACACTCAGGACATGTTCATCCTGACAATGTCAGGAGGTCAGGTGATTCAGCTTATGCTGATGATGACCTGAGCTTCTTCTATGATGTAGTAGCTCAAAACACTATCCTTGAGGATGAGATAAGCAGACTCAAAGAGCTGCTTGCTCAAATGACTCAGGATAGAAGTCCATCTGCCACCACTACCCCACAGATGGCACCTTCACCCGAAGGTCTCACAAACACTGAGCCACTCCCACAAACTAAGCCACCAGCCCCTGCTTCTGGCACTAGCTCTCAGGGTCAGAACCCCCCTGAGCAGCTGGATGCTATCCTCCAGAAATCCCTACCTCTCATCACACCCATGCTTAAAGATATAGTTATTCAAACCCTTGATGAGAGGCTTCCCACATATATACAACCCATGGTGGAGGTTGCCATATCTAAGGCTCTTGCTGATTGTCAAACCCCAACCAATGCACCCAAAAAGGGGGAGACATCAGTGCAAGACAAGAGGAAGAAGGGAGAGGAGGAGAAAGAGGCAGAGAAAGAGGTGGTGGTAGAGAGGGAGTTGGCTGAGGAGAGTAGTAGGGTGAGGGAGAAAGGGAAGAGGAAAGTGAGGGAGGTAGAGCAAATAGAAGTGGCTGAAATCCAAAAGGATTTCAGTATCACTGATAAGAATAAGGGAGAGGGAAAGAAGGTGGCTGATCCTGATCTAGCAGCCCTTGTCAAGGAGGCTGATGCTGAGCATAGCCGTTCAATGAATTCTGTCATTGAACAGCTGTTCAGGCAAGGCTTTGACAAGGACACTGCCTTGCTAGATCAAGAGATCAGGAACATGGAGAGAAAGGAGATAAACTACCGATGGTCTACTTATAGCCAAGAGGATCAAAAGAAACTTGAGGCTATGAGTAGATTCATTTCGAAGTACCTGGGCAGACCAGTCCTTGATGTCAAGGCATGGACCAGGGACAGAATCTTGGCAATAACCACCAAGATCTGTTCGGCTGGTGATTTTACTAAGGGACTGGTCGCTGAGGCCCTATCTGAAGCCGGTGCTGGGAACAGGACACTGCTAGTAAAGCTAACCAAACCAGCCCTTATCTCTAGGCTGCTAGCAGTGCCTGCCAACATTCCCACACCAACAACCCAACCACAACCCACAAAACCAACTCCTTTACCACCAAAACCCGCAGCCAATGATCCACCCTTGAAGAAGAAGAGAAGGGTGCTGAGGCTGCAAGATGAAGAAGAGGAGGATGAGGAGGATAGCCTGCCACTTTCAGCAGTTATACCTCTACCTAAAGCTAAACCAAAAACCATCACTCCCACCTCACAGCAGGACACTGTGAGGGTAAAGTTAGAAGAGGAGGAGCAGTAGAAAAGACATGATGAGGAAATGCTGAAAAGCATTGACAAATGTTATACTGCTACCACCTCTATAATAAACATGCAGAGAGAAGCTCTGAGATTATTCACCCTCAAACAAACCTTTCAATATGAAAGGGAGAGGGTGAGAACTTGGCCTGACCCAAGGGTGGCTCACAGGATAGTCAAGAAGGACATGCCTGTGAGATACAAAAGCCAACTAAAGAGAATCGTAGATGAAGAGATCTCTGTGGCTATTGTAATAACACCCTGGGAAATAGTAGATGAATTCGAGAAAGCTTATAGAGCCGGCCAATCACCCTTTTCAATGCTAGATAATAGGGTGGTTAGGAAGGGTCTGGTCTATAAGAAGCTTGAGAATTTCCGTAGGAATGAGCTCACTCTGTTGTTGGAGGGTAAACACCCTGATGAATTTGCATACAGACAAATCACAACAGTTGAGCTCAAAAATGGAAGACAGGTCAAGTTCATCTCAGAGCTGTACGGTCGGGAGGGGTTGTTCGAAGGTGAGCCTGAAGACCTGTCCAAAGAAGAACAAATGATCTTTCTTCAGGCTTACTGTAGAGAATCCTACTGGCTTGTACATGGGAGGTAGATCTCATGGATGGGGCAACAGCTCTGTGTCCAAATCCCCAAGACAGAGCTCCCATCCATACTTAGCCAAACAAACACTTGAGACTACCTCTCTGGCCAGTGCTTATCTGGGTCAACTTCTAATCTGATCTAGAAGGAAATAGACCAATCTTTATGCCATCAATAAGTGGGACATCCAATAATTAGAGGTTTTGGCTGCATTGGTTCAGGGGGAGTTTGTTGGACCAAAAGAACCAATGAGCCAAGATCAGGAAAACCTCTAAGTCCAACATGCCACTGCAACAACTGCTGAAGACTCCCATCAGTTACAATGTTCTCTTGCTTGAATGTCAGACTCGAGAACATCTGAAGACTCTCATCAGCTATTGTGTTCTCTTGCTTGAATGTCAAACTCGAGAGCATCTTAGCTCCAGCCTTCTGCTGTTATGACAAAGTCTGAAGAACAAAGTATGAAGATCAAAGAACTGAAGAATATCAGCTGAAGAAGACTCCAAAGTACTGAAGACCGAAGTACTGAAGTCTGAAGTACTGATCTTACAAGTACTGAAGACTTCAAGTACTGAAGACAAAGTACTGAAGAATCAAAAGCTGAAGAACTAAAGAACTGAAGACCTTCTACTGAAGCACAAAGTATAAAGACAAAGACTGAAGACAACAACTGATGATATCTACTGAAGTCATCAGTTGTTATATCATCTGAAGCCAAGTCTGAAGACCAAGTACTGAAGACTCAGAGTTTGTCACAACAACTGAAGAAGTCTTCTTCAGTTGTTGTGGTGGTTTTTCTATTTCAGTAGTTTTATTTTGTTTCAGTAGTTGTACAACAACTGAAGAGCATGTTCTTCAGTTGTTATAGTATCAGTAGTTATAAACGACTGAAGAGCTTGTTCTTCAGTCGTTGTAGGAGTTCAGCAGTTTACTTTTGTCAGCACTTAGGAACTTTTGTAAGAAGATGTCAGTTGTTGACATCTTCAGTAGTTTTATGTTTTTGTCAGTTGTAATTTGAATATTCAGTGATGTCAGAAAAAGGACATCAACCCATCCTTTTGCCGCCTATAAAAGGATGGGTAACCATACAGTTTTAATTGCCGAAACGTGCGACCAATAGAACATTTATTGTTTCGCAGAATTCTTCTCTCTCTATGTTTATGCTTTAATTTGAAATATCTTTTATGTTCTTGCTTTAATTGCTAATTAATGTGCTAAATCCGCTGCGAACATAATCTAATTGATCAACCGAGAGGCTGAGATCCTGTCAATTTCTTTGATAAATAGATCCGCCAATCTTTCAGATGAATACGTCTCACGGATCGGTAGGAAGTGGGCACTCTTTGTTAAGCGGTCAACTATCACCCATATGGCATCATACCCTTTTGGGGTACGTGGTAACTTCGTGATGAAGTCCATGGTGATATGCTCCCACTTCCACTCAGGTATATCCAACGGTTGGATCTTCCCGTAAGGCTTCTGGTGTTCTGCCTTTACTTGTAAGCAAGTTAGGCATTTACTCACGTACTCCACTACGTCACGTTTCATACCCGGCCACCAGTAATCTTTCTTCATATCGTGGTACATTTTGGTAGCACCGGGATGAATGGAGTATCGAGTCTTATAAGCCTCATCCAAAATCTTTCCATGTAGATCCCCGTATCGAGGAATCCACATTCGCCCAAATCGGGTCTTAACACCTAGAGTGTTCTCACCCAACTCCGTAACTAGACCTCTCATCCTTTCAGAGTTAAGACGATCTTCCTTCAAAGCCTCGTCTTGAATCTCCTTAACCTGCGTCATCACGTCAGAGGTCATAATTAGCTGATAAGCCTTCACCCGAATCGGCTCGGGCCTTTCCTTCCGGCTAAGGGCATCAGCCACCACATTGGCTTTGCCCGGGTGGTAATGGATCTCACAATCATAATCTTTTATCAGCTCCAACCACCGTCTCTGCCTCATGTTTAGATCCTTCTCCTCGAAGAAGTACTTCAAGCTCTTGTGATCCGTGAAGATGGTGCACTTCGTCCCGTATAGATAGTGCCGCCAAATCTTCAACGCGAAAACCACCGCAGCTAGTTCTAGGTCGTGCGTGGGATAATTGACTTCGTGGGTCTTCAGTTGTCGAGATGCATAGGCTATGACCTTTCCGCGTTGCATCAATACGCAACCCAGCCCAGAATAGGATGCATCCGAATAGACCACCAAGTCTTCATTTCCCTCAGGCAATGTCAAGACAGGAGCTTGTGTCAGTCTCGTCTTCAATTCCTCAATAGCGTCCTCCTGTTCTCGACCCAACACGAACTTTACATCCTTGCGAATCAATTTTGTCAAAGGTGAGGCTATCTTGGAGAAGTCTTGAATAAATCTTCTATAGTAGCCCGCCAGCCCCAAGAAGCTGCAAATCTCGGTTGGCGTCTTCGGTGACTTCCATTGCATCACAGCCTCAACCTTTGCTGGGTCCACCATTATTCCTTCTGCATTCACTACGTGACCCAGAAATTGCACCTCGCGTAACCAAAAGGCGCACTTGGAGAACTTGGCGTACAATTTCTCCCTTCTCAACGTTTCCAATACTTCCCGAATATGCCCGGCATGCTCTTCTTCACTTTTCGAATAAATCAGGATATCATCGATGAATACAATTACTGATTTATCTAACATTGGTCGGCACACTCGGTTCATCAAATCCATAAAAGCAGCCGGCACATTGGTCAACCCGAAAGACATGACAAGAAACTCGTAGTGACCATAGCGCGTACGAAAGGCTGTTTTAGGGATATCTTGCTCCTTCACCTTCAGTTGATGGTACCCCGATCGAAGATCTATCCTTGAAAACCAACTGGCACCCTGAAGTTGATCAAACAAGTCATCGATCCTTGGTAAGGGGTATCTGTTCTTCACCGTCAGCTTATTCAGCTCGCGGTAGTCGATGCACATTCGCATACTACCATCCTTCTTCTTTACGAACAGGACCGGAGCACCCCAAGGTGAGATACTCGGTCTGATAAACCCCTTATCTAGCAGCTCCTGCAACTGCTCCATCAACTCTTTCATCTCCGTCGGAGCCAAGCGATATGGTGCTTTTGCGACAGGTTGGGCACCGGTATCAGGTCGATCTGGAACTCGATCTCTCGGTCAGGTGGCAATCCCGATAAGTCTTCGGGAAACAAGTCTGGAAAGTCACACACCACTGGCACATCGCATAGCTGTGGTGTTGGCGTCTCTATATTCTTTACATAACATAAGTAGGCGCTACATCCACGCCTCATACACTCTCCCGCCACTGCCATCGAGATCACCTTCGGAATTGTCGTAACTCGATCGCCATATATTGTCACCGGACTTCCGTCGGTCGCCGTCAGTCTAATCATCTTCTTTCGGCACACGATATTCGCTTCGTAGGTTGCTAACCAGTCCATTCCTAACACTACATCAAATCCTCCTAGAGGCATCACATGTAACTTGGCAGCAAACCTATGGCCCTCTAATTCTATAGCACAGCCTTCTACCACATCCGTAACCCTAGTGGATTTACCAATAGCGGTTTCTACGTCAAAGGACTCATCAAGGCATTTACTCCTAGGCAGTTTAGCACAGAAGGTAGTAGAAATAAAACTCCTACTTGCACCCGAATCAAATAACACAGAGGCTAAAATTTGGTCTATTAGGAACGTACCGGACACAACGTCAGGGTCCGTTCTAGCCTCCTCCTGCGCCATGGTGAACGCCCTAGCCTTTGCCCTCGGTGCTTCTCCTCCCGCCTTTTTCTCCCCTGAGCCCTCAGCCCTCGGCTTCTTGCAATCTCTGCTCATATGACCACTTTACCCACAGTTAAAACACTTGCCCATTCGGCAATCCTTGGCCATATGCCCAGTCCTCCCACACTTGAAACAGATGTTGGATCCCCACTTACACTCCCCCGAGTGCTCTTTCCCACACTGTCCACACTTCCTCATCCCTGCTCCCTTCGCGACCACTCGGCGGTCGTCTACCCTTGCCTTCTTGTTACTTGTCGAGGTATCACCTCGACCAAACCTCTTTCCCTGCCAACCCTTCTCACCACCTGCCTTCTTTCCACCCTCAGCCTTCACCAACGCAACTCGCTCATCGTACAACCTCCCCGCCAAATCCACCGCCGACCTGAAAGTACTTGGTCGAGCGGAAATCAAATGCCAACGAATTTTGGCTGGCAACCCCTGAATATACCGGTTGATCTTTCGAGACACCGGCGTCACCTGCTCTGGGACCAATCGCGCCATATCATTGAACTTGGCAGTGTATTGTTGGTGGGTCATCGTCCCTGCCTCCAGCTGCAGAAACTCTCTCTCAACTCGGTCCATTTCCCGTCGAGGACTAAATTCCTCGATCACCATCCTTTTCAGCTCGGACCACTTCATTTTCCCAATGGCCCTGCTACCCTCAGCCTGGACAATATTGTCCCACCAGCATAATGCCGTCCCCGTAAATGAATGGGTAACAAACTTCACCTTTTTATCCTCCTGGCAATCGCTGATATCGAGGACCGCCTCCATTTCCCTCACCCATTGGTGAGCATCCGCAGCCGTACCCGAACCATCAAAAGTCGGGGGCTTGCACCTCATAAATTTCCCGTAGTCACAACCCGGGCTGTCTCCCGTACATATTCTTCCTCCTCTTCCTCTTCACCATCGGACAATGCTGTTTCTGCCTCTGTCTGTTGCTGGCTACCTGAGGACCGATTCCTCCCTCGCCTCTCATCTTCGCGTACAGCTTTTATCACCTCGGTCACTACAGACGGTAAGATCGTCTGCATGACTTGGTGCACCTCCTCGATCACTGTCTCTTTCACCGAGGCCCTCAAATCATCACTCTCATCCACTCCCCCCGAGGGAGTAGTATTAGGTTCTTCAGGAACCTTCTTCTCTTGTCTAGGCCTTCCTCTTGTGGCTCGTGGTTCCGCACCACTTCCGCCACTACCTCCACCAAGTGGGGCTTTAGATGATCTACCACCGACCATCTTCTATCTCACACTGAAAGGTTCAAATACCAACACGGTCATTCAAGGAAATAGCTTAGTTTATGTTAAGTACAGTAAGTTGCTAATTACAGTGGCCAGTTGTGATTAGTCACTTACTCTACTTTTCGCACCCCAAGCATTACCCTTACTGACTACATCAGTATCTAAATCTAACAGCACACATAAACCACATTACACGCGCACATAACTTTGATTATCATTAAGAAAATAACTGATGGCACGCAGCTACTCAGATGGCATTCATCCCCTTTCTGTCCCACTTCTCAGTTTAAGTTTTAGGTTTATTTTGAAAATTTACCCATTTTACTTAAACTTTTGCTCTGATACCAACTTGTAAGGCCCCGCTCCCGGACGCCTTACGGTTGGTGGTTCATCGCACGTAAAACATACATAATGTATATAATCATAAAATATCGTAGCGGAATAAATAAAATATACATTCTCATTCATTCATAAAAGTCATTACATCATTGACATAATTACAAAATACAGCTTTCTCTACTTTGTCTATCTTCGCTATGATTGCTGCTGGAGCATATGAAAGCTTTGATTACGTAAGTAATCTCGCTCATATGAATCCTCAGCAATCATAAGGTCATACAGCGACCTCTATAGAAGATATTAAGTTCAAAAATATAAAAATTATATTTTTATACTAAAGAATATTCCTTAAGTAATTCCGTACATCGGAACCCTTAAGGAACACTCTTGACACTCTCATGCAACATATTTCGTTGCATGTGCTGTGCACACGCACTTCCAGTGCGTGGCAGCATATCCAAAATTAAAGAAGATTTCTTAAGTAATCCCTTTTATGGGGATCCTCAAGAAATCTCGTAATGGCATGCAACGTGATGAGTTGCGTGCGTTATGGGCCCACAACGCAGGACGTTACAGCATTATCAAATGGAGAATGTCATCCCAAAAGAGCTGAGTAGCCGCCTCGTGCCATCCCCAGCAACGCTACCTGCCAACTGGAAACACATAAAAAGTCAGCGTTGCTGAGTGAGTTCTAGTTTTATAATAAACATACTTTGTTCATATTAAAACCGTTCATTCTTTACACGTGATCATACATCGTACATACATGTAGATAATATCTTTATTATCTCATTCGTTCATTTCGTTCGTTCGTCATACATCGTTATCTTTCACTGCTCGTTTAGGTCCTGTCAGGCTTTACCCACTTCATGGCACGCAGCCATGATTACTGTGGTCGAATGGCAAGGACCCCGTTACATCATTTTCTTGCACATTGGATATCTTTTGTACCACTACCATCTGCTATACCCCGAACGTTATTATCTACCGGGCCGAAGTCATTAAATGAACAGCAAAACGTATGCCACGGTACTAGAGGTAAGCGGTAGGGGTACCATACATATGGTCAATCACTAAGAAGGACCCGTTAAACTTATCCAATGTTTGCAAGACATCTTTCGTTCGTTCGTTCATTAAAGCATGTATTCATCATCTTTTAATCATTCGTTCATTCATTAATACATGCATTCATCATCGTGTTACTTTTTTATCTTTCACTTTACGTTACATAATACTTTGTTCGTTCGTTCATACGTAAAGCCATAGAAAGATATTTATACTTTATCATAAGGAACACACACATCATACATACATCAATCATCACTAGGCACTTACTCCCGTATCCTTCCCGAGAATGGGCGTTTGAGTGAAAATGAGAGTTGCTCAGCTGATCCATCTATTTATATGCCAGGCGTTCCCGGGACCCCAAACTCGTTAAACTCGTGACCCGGAGGGTTAACTCGGTGTAATGCCCGCAACCATTTTATATTTATTAAATGGTTTTTCATCCGAGCCCATCACTATCACCTGATTCGATTAGAAAATTTTCCGGGTGTTACAGGTACTAAGGCTTGGTATGCTGCAGCTGGAATAAATTGACTAATACTAGTGCTGATCAGCCAAGTACTGATGAGCATTAGTATATAAAAGTCAAATATGAGTACTGATGAGTTATTTAGTCTTCAGCATTTTTCATAACTACTGAAGACTAACATACTTCAAAGTACTGAAGTGCTTTATTTGTTGAAAACATATGATGTAGTTACAACTACTGATGTGGTTATAACTACTGATGCCTCGTTTTCACAAATAAGTGCTGAAGAACAAATTTTGTCCACAAGTACTGATGAGTAATTTTACACATAAGTACTAAAGACAATATTTGTTCACAAGCTCTGAAGATTAATTTATTTCATCAAATCTTATGAACATATGTTCACAAGAGCTGAAGAATAAATATTCACAAGAGCTGAAGGCCAACGAAACATCTGAAATTCAGACAATCTGATGAGTAAATGTTGAGGTCATAATGAAACAACTGAATTGACGACAAAAGCTGACGAGTAAATTTTACTCTCAGCTGATTTCAATATCTGCTGTTTCATATCCAAACAACTGAAGGACAAAACCATGTCTTCAGTAGTTTTACAACTACTGATGACTAACACCAAATTCTAAGTTGTTTACAACAACTAAAGCAAAACCATGTTTTCAGTAGTTTACAACTACTGATGACTAACACCAAGTCCTCAGTTGTTTACAACGTCTGAAGATGAAAACCATATCTTCAGTAGTTCTTAACTACTGATGATTAACAACAAGTCTTCAGTCGTTTACAACCTCTGAAGGTTAAAACCATGTCATCAATTGTTTCAAACAACTGATGATTAACACCAAAACCTTCAGTCATTTCCTTTCAGCTGTTTCATAACCATTATAATACCTATCCCTAACTTCAGAGTTTTCCATTCTCTCATAACCTAACGTTCAAAATCTCTAAAACCTCTCTCCTAACATTAATGGCAACCATGCAGCTCAAACCTAGATACAACTGTGTTGCATACCTTACCAAATCACCATTTTGGACCAAGTTCGACAATGCCATTGATCTCATGGTCGATTCCCAATACCAAACGGCCTTTCTCCTAAATCCGACCATATACGCCGAATCATTACACCAGTTTTGGACGAACGTCACCCTCACTGGGGAGAATGACACCGAGGTCTCTCTCCAGTCGTTCGTCAACAGCCAGAAGGTGGTCATCACTCCTGCAATCCTTCGCCAAACTCTAAAACTGGATGATGCCACCTTCCCCATTGGATATCCAAAGGGCATAACTGATCTATCCTTTGCCCACCATGGATACAAGGGTGATCTCAGTGCTTCTACCATCCTCAAGAAGCATTTCCTTGACGCGGAACGCCTTATTTTCATATGGTGAATGTCTGCCTAGCCCCTAAGACTTCTTCTAGGGATCAAATGTCAACTACGTGGCAGCAGGTATTATTCTCTATCCTTGAGCAACAAGACTTAAATTTTTCTAAAATAATATTTTTATAACTTAAGGATATGGCCTCAAAACCTTTTGCTAACCGATGGATACTATATCCACAGTTCATTATGGCCATTATAGAGAACCAGCTGAATGCTGAGGGACCTGTTGGCCTTGGAGTCCCTGCTATGGTTGTATTGCATGCAGTATAGTCCAGGCACAACTCTGACCAAACACTGAAACAGGCTGCCAAGCTGCTAAAACCCAAGCAGAGGGAACCCACAGCCTCCACCTCTAAATCCAAAGTCCACACTAAACCCAAATCCAAAAAGCCCAAAAAGGCTACTCAAGGGGATGAGTCCCCTGAGGATGCCCCTGCAACACAAAGGCAGGATATATCTACTGGCGCTAATCCCCAAGTCGATACAAGGACTCCACCAGCCTCAACCGCTCAGGTATCCTCTCAACAGGAGCCTGAAGCAACCACATCAGGGGCACCCACACATCTGGAACCTTTCTCACTTGAGGAGGTTGCCATTGAAAAGCACCAATCTCCCCAGGTGCACACTGCTTCTACCCCATCTCCCACTGCAACCGCCCCTCAAAGCCCAACATTCATTATTGCAGAAGTGCTGACTCATCTCAACACTCCACCCTCTCCCTAGTATCTAAAGTTTGTGTGTTCATTTGTGCAGATGGCTGAGTTAATGTTTGAACCAAAGCATAATGTAGCAGCTTATCTAAATGAAGAAGTTAAAGAAGTAGTTGGTTATGAAGAGATTATAAGATTTCTACTAAGAACCAAGTATGTGTATGCCATATGTGCAAGACCAGTTATCAATGCCAGATTGATAAAGAGATTCTGGGCTTCTTTTATGATGTTCTAGCCCAAACACTATTCTTAAGGAGGAGGTAAGTAGATTAAAAGAGCTACTTGCCAAACTCTCTCAAGAATCAAGTCCATCTACCACCATAATAACCCAACAGATGGCACCTTCATCTGAAGGTCTCACAAACACCGAGCCACTCCTAAAATCTCGACCACCAGACTCTGCTTCTGGCACTAATTCTCAGGGACAGAACCCCCCTGAGCAAATAGCTGCTATCTTTCAAAACTCCCTGCCTCTCATCACACCCATTATCACTGATATTGTGATTAAAACCCTTGATGAGAGGCTTCCCTTTACTATACAGCCACTGGTGGATGCTGCTGTGACTAAGAAGCTTTCTGACAGTCAAAACCTTGTAACCAATGCAACCAAAAAGGGGGAGACTCAGTCAGTAAAAGCCATCAAGAGAAAGAGGATTGAGGAGGTGAAAGAGAAAGAAGTTGAGAAGGAGGTAGAAACTGAGATGGAGTTGATTGTGGAGACTGAGAAGAAGAAGGAGGTTGAGAAGGGAGCTGACATGGAGAAAGTGACTGAAAGGGCAAAAGACTTTCATGTCACATACAAGAAGAAGAAGGGAGAAAAGGAGTCTGAGAAGAAGTTGGATGAGCTGATAAAGGAAGCTGATGCCCAACACAGCCGATCAATGGATAACATCATTGATCAGTTATTTAGGCAAGGTTTTGATACTAAACAACTTGACTCAGAGATCCGGAAGTTAGAGGTACAAGAGATAGAAAACCGATGGACTTGCTATAGCCAAGAAGAGAAGGAGAGACTTGAGGCTATGGCAAGATTCACTTTGAAGTTTCTAGGGAGATCAGTCCTGGAGGTCAAGTCATGGTCCAGGGATAGCATCTTAGCAATAACCACCAAGATCTGTTCATCTGAGGAATTTACCAAAGGGCTGGTCATAGAAACCCTGAGTGAAGCTTGTGCTGGGAACAGGACTGCTCTAGCCAAATAAACCAAAGCCTCACTCATATCCAAACTGCTAGAACAGCCTGCCAAAATTCCCACACCAAAACAACCACTACCACAACCCACTAAACCAACTCCCTCTCCCACAAAACCAATAGCCGATGATGTACCCTTGAAGAGGAAGGGAAGGGTGTTGAGGCTAGAAGAAGAAGAAGATAATGATGACGAAGATGAGGACATGCTGCCAATCTCAGCTGTCATTCAGTTGCCTAAGGCCAAAAGTCTCCCTCTAACAATTACTCCTGAGCTACAAAGACAAACAGTTAAAGTGAAGCTAGAAGATTGTAGATGCAGTGATACAATGGGCAAGTGAAAAAGATTGTAGATGCAGTGATCACACTTGCCATTGTAGTATCACCCTGGGAGATCCTTGAAGATTTCAAGAAGGCCTATACATCCAACATGCCCCCTCAAAAGATGCTGGAAAATAGAATGGTGAAAAAGGGGCTGGTGTATAAGAGGCTTGAGGAAATCAGGAAGGATGAGCTCCACTTACTACTAGAGGGTAATCACCCCGATGAGTTTGCATACAGAGAGATCACAACAGTGGAGCTCAAGAATGGTAAACAGGTCAAATTCCTCTCTGAGTTCTTGGGCCTGAAAGATTTTTGAGGGTGAGGCAGAAGAGCTCACCATGGAGGAACAAATTGTATTTTTGAAAGCCAACACCAGAGAATCATATAGGCTCATAGTTAGGAAGTAGGTCTCATGGATGGGGTAACAGCTTTGTGTCCAGTTCCCCAAGACAGAGTTCCCATCCATCCTTTGCCAATCAAATCTTTAAGACTTCTTCCCAGGCCTGTGCTGATATGGGTCATTCTGAGCTGATCCAGAAGAAAAAGACCAATCATTCTGCCTTAATAAGTGGGACATTCAATAAGCTTAAAGGTTTTGGCTGCATTGGTTCAGGGGGAGTTTGTTAGACCAAAAGAACCAATGAGCCAGATCAGAAAAACCGTTAAGTCCCACAAGACATCACAACAACTGCTGAAGTCCTCATCAGCTGTTTGACAAAGTCTGAAGAAGTACCCAAACATCAAAAACACAGTAAATGTGAAGGCAGCAATTATTCAAAAGTATTTCATTAATTATCAAGTAATGAGTACAAAAGAATAATTATAAATCACTATGAACAATGATTTCTGTGAATCGAAATAATGTTTGATGTTGATGGGACGGCGGCTAAGGTTGCACGATTACTTGACAGCCGTAATATTGCTTGATTGTGTTCCTCGAGATGTGAAACCTAGGACTCATATTTATAGATGGTTGGAGTCAGTTAGGAAACACTGGATCTCTTGGGATTCGATATTGATTAATTGGTTGACTTGTTTGACTTGTTGATATTGTAATCTTGCAAGTGTTCTGAACTTCCGCAGGACCCTTGTCTTCCGCAGGAGTTTTTCTCTTCCGTAGATATCTTGGTCTTCCGTAGAAGTGTTGTTCTTCCGTAGGAATTCTGTCTTCCGTAGAAGTCTTCACTTCATACAATCCTTGATCATCCGCAGGAATTTACTTGTGGTCTTATAAGAAACATATCTACGGATTAACAAAAATGTTCATCCGTAGATGTTTCTTACACTTGGTCAATTTCAGGAATCCTACCAAGTACATTGATTTTACTAGTCAACAATCAAAAAGCAACACACATATATGTGGGTTACCGTATAGATTCAAATGCACATATATAGATATATTGACAGTTACAATGACAGTTACAATGATTAATTACAAGACTTGATTAAAGTTCTAAGCCTATACAAAATGATCTAGACCTATACTATCTAGATCCAACAATACTCCCCCTTAGGCTTAGATCTTGTAATCAGTCCTTCAAAACTGCAAGCTCTTTGACTCTTGATATGATTTTGTTGTAGAAGTAAGATACATCAGCCTTTTGATCATCATATTTGTACTCGATCTCCATTTTGCTGATCTTCTTCAGAGTCTCGTAGCTTAGACCCAGAACATCCTCCTCCGTAGTGAGTGTCTCTAAGACTTTGTCATTCTTCACCACTTCAAGTTCATCCTGTTTAGAGAGTCGGAGTTCTGTGACTTCATCGTATGTTGTTCCCTTCAGCAATCCAGCATTATGTCTTCGTCTTTTGTAGGCTTTTACATGAAGTTTGTCTATTACTTGGATCACATGCACATGCAAGAACAAGTCATTTTGAGATGCTTCATCAATCAGCTTAGGAAAGAATTTGTCATGCAAATATGAGGTGTAGCTGGGATGAAGTAGCTTGATTTCCACAGGATTAAAAATCCTGATCCGTTCAGCCCTTTTGTTCTCTGCATTCCTCAGTAGCACAAGTTCTTTTGTTCTCTCGACATACCCCCATTCAGTAATAGGGAGTGTGTATTGAGTTCCTTCAATGTGCTTGATTGCTGCTGAGTTCCTTTTGTTGTAGTCAACCCTCTTTAAAAATTCATCATCTACGGATTCAGAGGCATTGGACTTATATCTTTTCACTCATTTTATTCTACTTCTGTGCTCATTATCTTCTCTCTTGGCTTCAGCCAGCACATCATCTTTGAATTTTGTTTTCAGTTTACCTACTACGCTTGAGAAGTCCCTGCCCCTTGGATGTATTGGGTAATTTGTAATGGTAAGGCTTTGCAGGTCTTTGAGATCACTCTCAGGTAGGCATAGAACTGAAAACACATCATGGAAGTATTCAACTCTTCCTGATGTTCTCTTGATCACAGTACAATCCCACTCTTGATCATATTTCCAGGCCATGATCTTGTTTTCTGTAGCAGAGTTGGGAGTTGTGAGGTGATCAATCAGCTAAATCAGTGTGGACTTCTGATCAGTGATTTCTCTTACAGTAGTACTAAGAGGCCAAACTTTGCCTGGGATGACTTCCCTTGGTTCTCTGATGAGTTTGTCTTTTTGTTTGTGCTGATCCTTAGGTTCAACAGTGATTGGATCAGCAGGCAGTTTGCTTTGTTGGTCATGAGATGGATGTGGAGCAGTAGTTCTGAATTTGACACCAGTTTCAAGTTCCACTGCCATTACATGCTCCATCATCCTCCGCAGTTCACCAGTTGTTCTACCTTTTAGCTCATGCGGTTTGTAGTTGTGGCCTTGTAACCAGCATGTCATGTTATACTTGGTTAGTTTTGCTGTGTCACAATGGCCCAGATCTTTCTTGATTTTCTCCACTGATTGAAATACTGTGAAGGCTTCATAATCATAGTTTGGGAGTATGAATCTTGCAAGCTCAAATTCTTTCAGCAGATTCATCATTTCAGTTGAGTTCATCCTCTCAACCATGTCATATGGAAAACCATGGTTGATGAGGGTCATGAACATACTTGATTCAGGCCTCTCTTCCATGATATCTTCAGTGGTTAGAAGGTCATCGGCCTTTGATTCTTTTTGCTTAGTGGGAGACTCCATCTTGGTTAGCTCATCCCATTCTTTATCACTTTCATCAGCATCACTAGATGATACCTTCACAATAGATAAATCTACTGAAGGTGCAGGTTCAGGAGATGTCAGCTTTTGCCTTTTTGGGGAAGCTTCTTCTTCAGTCTTCTTCTTGATAGAGCCCAAGTATTGTCTTTTTCTTGAATACTGAATTAGTTTCTTTGAAGCTTCAGTTGATTGTTTAGATTGTTCAATACTTGGGGCCTCCCTTGTTTCCAGAGCAGAAATCTTCCTTTTCAATTGATTTATCTCTTCATCTTTCTCTTTGATTAGCTGAGCTTTGGCACTTTTCTCATTTCTCAATGATGCCTGCAACTCTTGTTCATTTTGAAGAAAAGCATCAATTACTTCATTGTTGCTTTTGGCATCCTCTCTTAGCCTTTTCAATTTTGCTTCATACTTTATCAACTCTTCATCCTTTTCTTGAATGATTCCTTTAAGCTCTTGGATTCTTTGTTTTCGCTTGTTTGATTTGAGTACTAATTTGTTGTACTCAGCAACCAAAAACTTTTGCTGACTGGTATGTCACTATCACTTAAGTCATCTTCATGATAGGCAATCACATCCTTCTCAATATCTTGTTTTGCTCCTATTTGCTCATCAGCAGGCTGATCATCAAGAATTGGTGATATTGGTTCAGTGTGATCTGATGGCAATTGGTTCTTAGAATTTGTGGGTGAAATGGGAACAGTGCTAGCTTGTGACATCAACTCAGTCTCTCCTGTGTAAACAGAATTCAAAGACTCAGTCATGTCAATTTGTTCAGTGCTAGCACTTTCTAGAGATGGTTGCTTTGGTGTGTCTGGAAGTGGTTGAATAGGAGATTGGACTTGGATTGGAGAGAGTGGTTGGGTGTGATGTGAGGATGGATGAGAAGGTGATGGTGATTGTTGTTGTGCTGGTGAGATCGGCTGGGTGTTGTTTGTGGAAGATGAAGATATTGGTTGTGGGGAAACATGGTGATGAATGGGTGAGATTGGTTGGGTGGTTATGCTGGCTCGTGATTGAGGTTGGTGAGGGGGTGTTTGGCTGGGTGATTGATGTTGGTGAGTAGTTGTTTGCCTTGGTGAGTGTGATGCTTGTACAGATTCAGCAGATGTCTCTGTTTCTTCATCTATCCATATCAACTCTTGTGGTATGTTGGCCTGAGCATCCACAACATGTGCAAACATGGGCATGTCTTCACCCTGGTACTTGCCACTGATTTTGTTTAGCACTGATCTTCCCAGGTGTGCTTGAACAAACACTTCCCCTTCCCTTGTAATCCTAGGGAGTTTAGCATTGATGATCAGTTGCAGGAATCTTGGGAACATAAACATCTTGTCATTCCTTTGTAGTTTAACTTGATCACAAAGGCAGTTGAAAATGTACTTAGAGTAGTTATATGTTCTACCCTCAAAGATCCCAATGATTCCTGAAGAGATGTGTCGAGAGAACCTATCTAGCCCTGCCTTCCTGTTAGAGATGCACTTCAGGTAAGTGTGGCACAGGAACCGATAGGGCTTGCATAGCCTTCCCTTCTTGATTTCACCTTTCTCAAAATCTCCATCATACAAGTAGGTTGAACACCTTCTCAATGTATTCATTCTCGAATTCATCAGGGTGGCCCACCTCGCGTTCGCCCAGCTCAAGAGATCTTCTAATTGTTTGTTCATCTATCCTTAATCTCTGAGTCAGGATTTCAGCAACAATCACTTCGTCATCTCCAGCTTGTTCTACTCGTGCCAAAGTCCAGAAATCGACAATGTGTGATTGAAGAATCACAGGATCAGCCGTCAAGGCATAGAAGAGCCAGGACCGTCGAAGATATCTGATGATATCTCGACATCCTTCAGCAGCAGGATCATCAGCATTCAAGAAAGCGCACACATTGTGCTCCTTCGCGAATCTGTTTGCCATCTGTAAATAGAAACGAAAATCAGTTTAGCACTAGAGTGACTCACATGAATTCGAATCGTTTTAATGATATTCAAGGATTAACCAGTTCCGTATTGAAGATTAGAACATGATTTACCTTCGCGACAATGATAATCGATGATGTTTATGATCTTTGGAACGGATTTTTGAAAGTTTGAATGAGGGGGAAAGTGTGCGTTTTTCTAGGTTAGAAAACTGAAGAAAAGTACTCTGAAAAAGTGATTAATGAATTCTTAAGAGTCAAAAACCTTATTTATAAGCGAACACATTAATTTCTTTTATTAAATATGTTGGGCCCACTTCCCCTTTATCCCTTTCCGTATACCAAGTTTATTCCGGATGCATTGCTTCTTCCGCAGAACATCTGCGGAACCTTAACATCTGCGGATGTCATAACATCTGCGGATGCCTTAGTTGAAAATCAAATGCAACATTGCATCTTATTCATAGATTACCATTCTATGAATTATACTCTTAATGTTACACATCCGTAGTTTATCAATTCTATGATTACGCAGTTACATTTTTACTGTTCCTTCTGCTGATGTAGAAATTTCACTGTTACTTCTGCGGATGCAGAAATTTTACTGAAACTTCTATGGAAATTAAAGTTTCGTGGAAACTTTAAATGTATGATGTCTATTAAGTAATAGAATCATTTATTGATGTTGGACATTGTTGACTTTGTTTGCATGACATTTAAGTGCAATAAAGCAAGTGTCCTGTCTCCTGCATTCAAGTTAGTGCTCAGGTTCCAATTCCTTCAAAATGAATTATCAGCGTTTGTTACATATCTACGGATTAACAAAAATGTTCATCCGTAGATGTTTCTTATGCTTGAACTACTCCCCCTAAATTTGTGATTAATGTTACACCATTGCATTGATCATAAATTTAAGTTGGAAATAGGCATGAAGGGCATATGATAGTCTAAATGAGAGGGAATCAGTTAAGGGGACAAATTAAACAAATGATTTAAATGATACAAGCATGCATATATATAGAGGGATCATACTATGACTCTAGGCTTCTGCTGATGTTGATTATTTGAATGATTGCACACCCGTTTGTAAGTATATATCCCCACTTAAATTCATACATGAGAAATGTATCAACTTGGCATGCTGTTTATCATGTTTTGATGTTTGTTAATCAGTAACTATCATGTGCTCCACATTCAATTGTCATTAAAGTTTGTCCTCCGTACGTGAGACAAATCACCACTTTTTCACACTTATTGACTATGTACATTAAGTTATAAGTTCTATCTTGAGACATATAGTACAGTCTCATTAATGCTTTGATGTTGAAGCTCTTTGAATTGATGTACAATTGATCAGAAGTGATTCTTTTGAGAGCTGAGATATGATCTTCATAGTCACCAGGTCTTTACTTTCGTAAAACAGAGGTGAACTTAACCCAGGTCTTTGTTTACACAAAACAGAGGGAGAATGAAGATCACACTCTTGAATCATATTCCCAGGTCTTTGTTCACACAAAACAGAGGGAATATGACTTTGCAATGATAGAAGATTATAAAGTATTTTACATAGTGTGCTTTTGTAAGTGATTTGATCACATCAGAAGATAACTTACTTTCCTGACTTTCAAAATGGAGTTCCCACAGATAACTGGTTCTTTTAGTTTGGCATGCTCTTAGCGTAGTTTCTACTCATGATGAACCTACTTACATATCAAGATGTTACAAGTCAGATTGAGTCTTATTTGTTTTGTTAAAGAAAGCCAAGCATAGTGTACTATCATTTCCCATACATATGGCATGCACAAAGATTCTATCAGACACTTAAATCATCCCCCAACCATTACTCTACACAAGGACAGTCATATGCTTTGATGATTTAGTCTAGGTTAATCATTCCCAAAGATTCTATCGGAAAACTAAATCTAACAGAATCAAAGGCTTTAGTGAACAGATCAGCAAGCGGATGTGTTGTGTCCACTTTGACTAACTTAATTAAACCCGTTTCTGAATAGTCTCTCAGAAAATGATATCTGATTTAAATATGTTTTGTTTTACTATGTTGAATTGGGTTAGCAGTTATAAACATAGCAGCTGAATTATCAATATGAATTGGTGTTTGAAGGAAATTGTAACCATAATCAAGCAATTGGTTTTGCAACCAAAGTACTTGAGAGCAACCAGCTGAAGCAGCTATGTACTCAGCTTCAGCTGTGGACACAGATACATTAGTTTGCTTCACTGCCAAGAAACAAGTCTTGGTCCCAGAAATTGACATCCACCAGTTGTGGATTTTCTGTTGTTGTGCACCCTCCATAGTCACTATCTGAATATGAGAAAAGACTGAAATCTCCATCTTTTGGATACCACAGTCCTAGAGCTGGTTTGCCTTTCAGATATCTGAATATTCTCTTAACATCATTCAGATGGGACTCCTTTGGGTCTGATTGATACCTGGCACAAACACATACAGCAAACATTATGTCAGGCCTACTGGCAGTTAAGTACATTAAAGAACCGATCATAGATCTATACAATCTCTGATCTATTGATTTTCCAGTAGGGTCAGGCACAATCTTGTCTATTGTTGAGGCAGGTGTCTTGCATGAAGTTGAATCAGCAAGATTGTACTTCTTCAGAATTTGATGAATGTACTTTTCTTGATTGATGAAAATGCCATCTGTTTTCTGATAAACTTGTATGCCAAGGAAGAATGTCAATTCTCCCATGGAGCTCATCTGGAACTTAGATTTCATTAACTCTTCAAAGATTTGACACGGCTTCTTGTTGGTTGATCCAAATATTATGTCATCTACATATATTTGAACCACCAAAAGATCTTGATGTTCTTGTTTGAGGAAGAGTGTCTGATCAATAGTCCCTCTTTTGTAGCCATTCTTCAACAGGAAAGATGACAATGTATCATACCACTTCCTTGGTGCCTGATGAAGTCCATACAAAGCTTTGTATAGCTTGTATACTCTATGTGGATGGTCCGGATCCTCAAATCCTGGGGGTTGAGCCACATATACTTCTTCATCAATTTTCCCATAAAGGAAGGCACACTTCACATCCATTTGATACACTGTGAACTTCTTGAATGAAGCATAAGCTAGAAAGACTCTGATAGCTTCAATTCTTGCAACTGGTGCAAAAACTTCATCATAGTCTATCCCTTCTTCTTGAGTATATCCTTGAGCAATGAGTCTGGCTTTGTTTCTCATGATTATACCCCTGTCATCCAGCTTGTTTTTGAAGAGCCACCTTGTTCCAATTGGATGCTGACCTTGAGGCAAGTCTACAAGGTTCCACACCTTTTGTTTTCTGAATTGTTGTAGTTCTTCTTGCATAGCCTCAATCCAGCTATTGTCCTTTAAAGCAGCTGTAATGTTTGCAGGAACTGTCTGAGACAAGAAGCAGGTGAATAAGCAAATGTTTGCCACTCCTCCTTTGCTCCTTATAGTCCTTGCATTCAAGTCTCCAATGATATTATCTGATGGATGAGACTTGTGGATCCTGCTTGTTGAAACAGCATCAACTGGGATAGTTGACTCTAAGTTTGAGAAACCCATTGAAGCAGATGGATTCAGCTGTGATGTTGAATCTATGAAGTAATCAAGGGGTTCATGGGCTTCATTTGCTGTATGTTCTTCTGCAGGAACTTCTAAGGATGCATGTTGAACGTCCGTAGTTGTAACAGTAACATCTACGGAGGCATTTTGTACTTCCGTAGTTGTAGCCGTAACATCTACGGATGAATATTGTTGATCAGCAGGCAAGTGTTGTTGATTCAACACATCCTCTCCATCCCTACGATCAGTGGTTGAAACAGTATGTACATCTACGGATGATGGTGCATCTGTGGATGTATTTACATGAGCTGCGGATGAAGGATTTGCTTCTTCGGATGTATCTTCATGCTGCTGACTTGATTCTTGTTGTGGTCCAGTTGAAGGTTGTGCCCTTGGTGGATGAGCTGTCAGTGGAACTTCATTCAAACTTGGAGGAACAAATGGATAGCATGTATCAGCAGAACCTGCATTGATCAGATATCCAGTGTTAAATGATTCAGTTAATGCATCTATATCAAATAACCAAGATGATCCTTTTACAGTTGTTGTAAACATGGATTCATCAAAAGAAACATTGGGAGTCTCTTCAACAATATTATGTTCTGGAATATAGACTCTATATGATTTAGAAGTGGATGAATATCCAACAAAGAAACCATCATAGGCTTTTTCAGAAAATTTTCCCAATGGTTCTTTAGTATTTAATACAGACACATGCCACCCAAACGCTCTAAGATATCCTATAAAAGGTTTCCTTTTAAATAGGAGTTCATAAGAGGTTTTATTATGTTCTTTCACAATTAATGTCCTATTCTGAACATTGCATGCTGTATTCACAGCTTCTGCCCAGAAAGTTATGGGCAACTGTGAGTCAGCTAGCATTGTTCTGGTTGCTTCTATGAGAGTTCGATTTCTTCTTTCAGCCACTCCATTTTGTTGTGGTGTTCTTGGTGCACTGAATTGTCATGCTATGCCTTTATTCCTGCAAAAAGAATCCAGATCAGCATTAACAAATTCAGTCCCATTATCACTCCTGAAAATTTTAACTTTTAAATCAAGTTGATTCTCAATCTTGATTACAAAGTCCATTAATGTTTCAGATGTTTCACCCTTATGATTTAAAAAGAATACCCATGTGAATCTAGTGAAATCATCTACTATCACCAAGCAATATTGCCTTTTTCCGATGCTCATCACATTGGTTGGACCAAAGAGGTCCATGTGAAGCAATTTGAGTGGTGTAGTGTTAGTGTTGATTATTTTGGATATATGAGACACTCTATGTTGTTTTTCTTTGTAACATGAAGAACAATGGTTTGAACAATGAAATTCTTTCTTTGGCAGGCCAATGACTAAGTCATTTTTCACCAATTTATTCATGTTTTTCATGTTGGAATGAACAAGCCTTCTATGCCACAATTGTGATTCATCTTCTGAGGACTTAGATAGCAGGCATGTCTCATGGCTTGTGAGTGATGTGTTGTTCATATCCAAAACATAAGTGTTTCCTTTTCTTGATGCTTTAAGAAGGATCCATTCTGCTGGAACTGCAAAACCTGGCTTAAGAATGTAACAATTAGTGTTATCAAATAGTGTTGTGTAATTTTGATCACAAATTTGAGATACACTAAGTAAATTGTACTGTAAATTTTCACAGTAATTCACTTTTTCAAATGTTAGTACACCATTTGTTACCATTCCTTCACCAACTATTTTTGAAGTCATGGAGAAGAGCACAGTTTCCTGTCATATGTCTGGAACAACCACTGTCAACATACCACTTGTTGTCAGCTCTCCCTGATTGTTCCTGCACAGAAAAAGAAATCAATTAGAATTGACAACCCAAGCCTTAATTGTCTTGGGTTTGCCAGATGTGTCTACAATAGTTACTCCTTCATGAATTAATCTTGAAGTTTTAGTATTAGTTGATTCTTTTTGATTTGATGGTGGTGAGGATGATTCTATTGAAGATAATTCAGATGTTTGGATATCTTCTTGCTTATCTGATTCTTTCTTCAATTTATCTTGTTTTGGTTGATATTTTGATTTTGAGGATGCCCCTGAATTTCTGAAAGTTACTTCATCTTTCAATTTTGATTGAGGTACATGAGTTCCTTCATCAAAATTATCAAAGAAATCATCAATTACTTCAGTCTTCTTATCTGTCAGATCCACCTTTTTGTGAGGTGTTTTAGACTGAATTGGTACTTTCTTCTTCAAAGGCTTATCCGCAGCAGAGGATTTTTACTTTGCTTTTTGTTGATCTTTCTTCACCTTTGGTTCTTTATCACTTTCTGAAGATTGAGAATCTGATTCAGATGTTTCATCATGTGACTTCTTTTTGCTCTTTTTCTTGTTCTTCTTGTTGAAATAACGTTCCTGAGTTGAATGATTATTTTTGTCACATACTGCACAGTGTTTGTTGAAGTAGCAATCAGAAGTCATGTGATTGTTCATATTGCATATGGAACAGTAGCTGCTGAAGTAGCAGTCCTCTGTGTTATGATTTTTCGTATCACACCATTTGCAATATTTATCTTCTGAATTGTCTTTAGATTCTGACTTCTTTTTCTTGTTCTTGTTGGACTTCAACTCCTTTCCTGATGGATCACTTGATTTTTTCTTGCTTTTGCTAGGAGCATCATCAGTTTTTTCTTGTTTACCTTTGACTGCTTTTTGTTGTTTGTTGGAAGTCCTTTTTACCTCATCCATAGATTCGGTTTTACTCTTCCGTGCTTTTTCTACGGATTCAGCAGTTTTTCCCTTATGCAGATGTTCTACTGACTTGGCTGATTTTGCCTTCCGCAGATGTTCTGCGGATTCTTCAGATTTTTCCTTTCGCATATCTTCAACACTTGAATTTTTCTTGTTCTTGTTTGAAGTTTGTTGCTTCTTACTTTTATCTGAAGGAGATAAAGGTATTTCCTTACTTGATCCGCAGTTATCAACTTTGTGAAGGTTCAGTTCTTGAAGACCTTCATTCAGTTCATCAATCCTCTTGCAAATAGTCTTCAGCATGTTTCGTTGCTTTGGAGGATATTGCAGCTTTGATTCTTCAAGAACTCGTGGAAGACCAGTTTCAACTTGAACATTCTTACCAATGTTCAGCTGATCAGTATCATGTTCATCAGAATCATCCAAGTCATCAAAATATCATAATCAAAATCTGAGTCATTATGTTTTAGTGATTCTGATTCAGTAGATTCAGTGTCACTCATCTCAGCTTCATTGTTGATGTTTATTTGACTTGTTTTTATATCAATTTTTGTGTTGGGTACAAAATGATTTGACAAAGTGTTTGTCATTGTTTCAGGTAGAGTTATGTAATTATCATTAATAGGTGGTGCAACAGCATTATAACCCAACCCATACCTATTCTTTGATTTAATATGAGAGTTTAATAACTTCTCATATTACTGAGATGATAGTTGAAACTTCTGAAGTTTCACTTCAGTAGATGCATGATAGCCATGAATTTGGTTAAGAAAGTGGTCAGATGCTCAACTTGGGCTTTAAGGCTGTAATTTTTAGAAACATATTTTTCTAAATCCTTTTGCAAAGAACTAATTTTGATTTGATATAATTTATGTTCTCTTAAATGGGATTCATTTAAAATCAATGTTTCTTTTACTTTGTCAGCCAACTGTTGAGCATGGACTCTACAGCGTTCTACTTCCTCAACACATGTTGATGAACATAACCTTTCCCTTACCTCTCTGGCCATTGGAGGAACTTTGTTTTCCATGTGTGCCATCAATGCTTGATTCTCTTCCAAGACTTCCTTCTCATACATACTCCAGTCACATGTACCATCTTGAAGTATGATCAGACCAGACCCCTTTGAATTACTCGGACCTGCTGATTCATTTGTGGCTGGTGGGGATGTATTCGTCAGCTGAGGTTGTCTGAGCAGAGATTTTTGAGAGTTTGGTTGCTGATGATGATACTGCTGATGCTGCTGATACTGATGCTGCTGAGATGATTGTTGATTGCATTCACTAGAGAAGTGTCCATAGAGATTGCATTTGAAGCATCTGACTTTGGACTTGTCAACACCAATCTTTGATGTTTTACTAGCTGCAGCCAGATTCTTGTTTCTCCTCAGATATTGCTTAGCTCTGTAAGCAATCATTGCCATCTGCCATTGTAGATCCATCTCTTCCACTACATCAGGAGGTAGTTCTTCCAAGTCTTGTTGGCAAATGTTTGCTGATGTTAGTGAGCTTCCCAGATTTGCTTGAAAGCTAGAACTAAAAGCTGCAAAGGCTGCTTCTTGTTCTTCAGAATCCAATATTACAGTAATTGGTTCTTATTGATTGTTTTGTTGAGAAGATTTTGCAGTTGCAGTAGTTGTATCTCTTTTCTCAGCAGGTCTTCCTGTTTCCTTTTGGTTCTTACTTTGAGTTGATTTCTTAGAGGGTTTAGAGGCGTAAAAACTAACTTTCTCTTCATCACCACTCAAAGTATAAGAGTTATCACCTTCATGATTTGAGATAAATGCACTTCCAGCATTTTTGGTTTCTTTGAAGTGATAAGGTGAGACATGGGTTCTCACACTCTTGTTTCTTGATTGTTCATCCATTTCAAGAGCTTCTATTTTAGCAACCAGAGTATCTAGACCAGTTGACTTAAGATCTATGGTGTTCTTGAACATGGACACTGTCTGCTTCCAACTTTCAGGCAAAGTGTGGAGCATTTTCTTGTTGAGTTCCTCAGTAGTATACTTCAACTCCAAGATGTTCATCTCAGTAACGAGTTGCATAAATCTGTGGAGTTGTTGAGGAATTGATTCACCCTTAATATGATGAAAGGTTTCATATTGTGATCTGAGGGTGTCTTTCCTGATGCTTCTGATCTCATCACTCCCTTCACAGAGAGTGTGGAGTATCTTCCACAAGGAGTTTGCTATTTTATAGTTCTCGCATCTGATTAATATCTCTTCTGGCAAAGCCATACTAAGCAACCTGTATGCTTTAATATCGACTTTAACCTTCTTGACATCATCAGGTGATAAGTTTTTTGTGCTGATAGGCTGATTCTTGTCATTATAATCTGGTCCAAGAGTGGGTGGAATATAAGGACCTTCAGCAATGGATTCCCACAAGTCAGAATCTGTGTAGTTCACATGATTCCTGAACTTGATTTTCCAGGACTTTAAAACAGCTTTTGTTTCCAACTTTGGTGGTTGATGCGATCCACCAAAAGTACTCATATTTAGTTGAGAATAATGAAACGAGTTTTCATTGTTGAATTAGACAAATCAATCAAATACTCAGATCTAGTATTCAATTAATTTGAATATAGATCTAAATCAATCAAACAATGAGAGTATGCTTGCTGAATGATAAGTCGTAAAATTAATTGTTTTAAAGACAATTAAACAATTTTAATACTGATAGATCAATTGATTTAAATCAATGAGCACTTGGCTCTGATACCACCTGGGAATCCAAGGATCTCAATTCAGGAATTATCAGTATTAAAATAAAATCAAATCAATGATTGCGGAATTATCATTAATTGACGTTTAATTGTTTTAATGATTGATGAAGAACACAAACACCAAAAACACAGTAAATGTGAAGGCAGCAATTATTCAAAAGTATTTCATTAATTATCAAGTAATGAGTACAAAAGAATAATTATAAATCACTATGAACAATGATTTCTGTGAATCGAAATAATGTTTGATGTTGATGGGATGGCGGCTAAGGTTGCACGATTGCTTGACAGCCGTAATATTGCTTGATTGTGTTCCTCGAGATGTGAAACCTAGGACTCATATTTATAGATGGTTGGAGTCAGTTAGGAAACAGCGGATCTCTTGGGATTCGATATTGATTGATTGGTTGACTTGTTTGACTTGTTGATATTGTAATCTTGCAAGTGTTCTGAACTTCCGCAGGACCCTTGTCTTCCACAGGAGTTCTTCTCTTCCGTAGATATATTGGTCTTCCGTAGATGTGTTGTTCTTCCGTAAGAATTCTGTCTTTCGTAGAAGTCTTCACTTCATACAATCCTTGATCGTCCGCAGGAATTTACTTGTGGTCTTGTAAGAAACATATCTACGGATTAACAAAAATGTTCATCCGTAGATGTTTTTACACTTGGCCAATTTCAGGAATCCTACCAAGTACATTGATTTTGCCAGTCAACAATCAAAAAGCAACACACACATATATATGGGTTACCCTATAGATTCAAATGCACATATATAGATATATTGACAGTTACAATGACAGTTACAATGATTAATTACAAGACTTGATTAAAGTTCTAAGCCTATACAAAATGATCTAGACCTATACTATCTAGATCCAACACCCTCCACATCAGCACACTTATCAAGATTGACTTGATCCAATGAGTGTGTGACATTATTAAGATTTTCTTCAATGGAGTGGTTATCAGCATCACGAAATTCCTAATCACTTTCACCGCCACCATTCTCTCCAACATTTGAAGCTCCTTCATCTGAGTTTTTTTCCTCTAAGCTGGAATTTGAAGGTAACCCAGAAGTATCAACAGGATTGGTCATTGATGTGCTGATAGAAACTTCATTTGCAGGATTTGTTACCACTGGAGTTAAAGATGTGTAGCTTGAAGGTCCTTTTAGCTCAAATCTTGGATCAGGATCACCTGGAGGTAATATATCTATGGACCCTGAAACATGCTCATAAGATTTGTTAAAACAATTGGTAACTAAATCAAGATCAAATAGCCAATCCGGACCAGAACCTTTCATACTGGGAGTGTGCTCATTGAAAGTCACATTGGCTGACTTCTCAACTACTCTAGTTCTGAGATTGTACTATATAAGCTTTAGCTTGAGAAGAGTATCCAATGAACTGTCTATCATCTGACTTCTCAGCAAACTTGGCAATTTGATCTTTGGTATTCAAGATGGTGCAAGGACATCCAAATGACCTGAAAAAGTCAATAAAAGGTTTCCTCTTATGCCAAAGTTCATAAGGAGTCTTACTATGTGTTTTAACTACTAAAACTCTGTTTTGCACATAGCAAGCAGTGTTCACTGCCTCTGCCCAGAAGGTGATGGGCAGTTTAGAGTCAAACAACATAGTTCTTGCAGCTTCAATTAGTATCATGTTTCTCCTCTCAGCAACACCATTTTGCTGAGGAGTCCTGGGAGCACTATATTGTCTTGTAATACCCTTTTCATCATAAAATGTATCAAGAATTTGGTTCTTGAATTCAATTCCTTGATCACGTCTTATGGTTTTGACCTTGTGATCACATTGATTCTCAATTCTTAAGATGAAACTCTTCAGAATCTCAGGGGTCTCATCCTTAGTTCTAAGAAAGAAGACCTAAGTGAATCTTGTAAAGTCATCTGTGATCACCAAACAATAAGAGGTCCTTCTTAGACTCATTACACTGTGGGGCCAAAGAGATCCATATGTAATAAGTGTAGGGGATTAGTGATGGAATTTCTTTCCTTTGGCTTGTGATATACCTTGTGTTGCTTCCCCTTCAGGCATGCAACACAGTGGTCATCACTTGTAAACTCTTTCTTTGGTATTCCAGTTACCAAATTATTCTTAATTAATTTATTCATGTTTTTAATGTTTACATGGCACATTCTTTTATGCTAGAGGAAAGATTCATCACTATTTGCTTTAGATAGAAAGCATGAAACTTCTCCTGAGGGAGATGTTTCTTGCAAATCCGTCTTGTACATGTTCCCTTTCCTGGGGGCTCTGAGCAGAATATGCTCATGAAGAATGACCACCCTGGGCCTGAGAACAATGCACTCATGCTCAGTAAACATCATGTTATGATTCTGACCATAAAATTAGGATACTCTCAGAAGATTGTACCCAAGCTCCTTGACAAAGTTTACCTTCTCAATGCTGAGCTTACAATTTGTGACCTTTCCCCTTCCAGTAATGTAACCCCCTTGCATCTCCTCCAAAAGCAACTGGTCTTCCATCAGTTCTTCCAAACTTTTAGAGTAGTGACCTATTGCCTGTCATGTGCCTGGAACAGCCGCTGTCAATGATCTATACATTTCTGTTTCTTTTGAGTTGTTCCTGCACAAAAGAGATAGTTAGTTACATTAGGAAACCCAAGCCTCATTGGTTTTAGGCTCATCAAAAGAAGTTGAAGACAATGCAACAGTAATTGATCCTATAGTCATGCTAGAGAGATCATTTGCTGAAGTTGATGAAGAACTCTCAGCCACTTGGTCTTTCTTTGTCTTCCAAACCACCTTTGTAAGTTTAGACTTGACCTTCAATACCTCGGAAGTTTTGTTGACTTTGGAAGTTTTGATGTCTGGACCTTCGAAAGATCTTGCTTTCACTGCAGCAAACTTCGGTGCTTCGGAAGTATTCCTTTCTTCCGAGACCAAATTTTCTTCCGAAGGCAGGTTTCCACTTGTCTTCTTCTTCATTTTGGAGCTTCCGAAGGAAAAAGATTTTCCTTCCGAAGCTTGCTTTTTCTTCTCCAAACTCTTAGAAGTTTCTTTCTTGGTAATGTGGAGAGTAGTCTTTCGATTGTAAACATAATCCTTAGCAAGATGAGAGGTACTCCCATACATAACACAGTCCATTTTCTTCCTTATAGGAGTCTTCTTTTGTGAACAATGCTGAACTTGATCATATTTCTTCTCCATTTTCATCTTTTCAGATGTTGTGGCAATTCTTGTGGGGATAGAACTACCTTTGGAGCTTGATGGTTCATGTTATACAGTAGTGGTGCATAACTGATCAGCCTTTTTCTTGATGATGGGATGATTTGGACATGAACTAGAACTCTTGTTGTTGGAGTTCAAGTTTGTGTCTTCAGCCTTAACCACTTCAAATCCTACATAAATAAAGAGTTGTTTCTGTGCAGAGTTAAAGATGGCCTTGATCTCTTGATCCTTCTTGGACTTTCTTTTGGCCTTCCTAATCAAGTTCTTTCTTTTGGACTTGGTCATCCCAACAGCTTTACTCTCCTCAGAGGGATGATGACCCTTATTAGATTACTCTTCTTCACTCTTCTCAGAGCCATTCTTCACCATCTCCTCTTCGTCCTCTTCAGTCAAGGAGTCTATGAGGGGAAGCTCATCTTCACAAGTTCCACACCTATGAGATCTTACAGACAAGATTGTGCATGGAGGAGCTATCTCATAAGATCCCAATCGCTGCTTATTTTAATAACAAACTTTTGCATGCAAGGATAAGGATATTATGTTCTTGAAGGTCTCTTCTTCAATAACACAGTTTTCTACCTTGGCTTTGCTGATCACAAGCTCAACCTGGCATTCAGTTAACTTAGTTATGAGGTCTTTGATCTGAGTCCTGTAGTTTGTGTGTTCATGTTTAAGAGCTGAAATGATTTTCTCTAAGTCCTCTATCTTAAATTTATAATCATTTTCATCTCTTTTAAAATCAGCTTTTAAGATATTTAAAGACTCAAGATCAAATTTCATTTCTAAGTTATAGGACTTGAATCTATTAACTTTAGCAACACATTCAGGAGTACAAAGATGTTCCAATACCTGGGCTTCATCATGATCTGCCATGAGTGCTTGGTTTGGAGATGTATCCTCTACCTGAAAGCTCCAATCAAAGCCTCCTTCTTTAACAGCAGCTGCATCTTGCTGCTTTGGCTTCTCATTTTATGGAGCTCTCTTAGTGTAACTTGGTCTGGCATGTGTTTGGACACCATTTGTCCTTGGTGCCTTACACTCCCTTGCAAAGTGTCGCATCTGGTTACAGTTGTAACACTTCACTTTGCTCTTATCCAGCCCAAACTTTCCACTAGTTGCATTGCTTGGAAACTTCCTCCCTGTCCTCTTGTAGAACTTCTTCGCTCTGTGAGTGAGAAGAGCCATCTGCTGAACTATCTCCATGTACTCCAGATCATCTGGATGGATACAGTCCAAGTCTTCAGGGGTGAAAAGAAAGTTGCCTATGATTTCATCAACAGAGACAAAAGCATGAGAAGAGCTTGTCTCTTGGAAAGGACTTCCTTAAGTGTAGCTTTCTCTTGGAGTCTCTGGAAAGGTGATTAAAGGACCCTTTTATGAGTTGTCAGGGTAGCATATGAGATGATGTTATGGTTCAATGCCTTCCCTTTCAACCACATGAAATGCTAAACTCAGTTGATTGCTGGAGTTACCGGATGAGTTTTGTATATTCATCTCCATCTGTTATCCACTAAGAAGGCCATACAACTCTGTAAGAGTAAGAGTCTTAAGGTTCTTAGTCCTTTTGATAACAACATAATACTGTGTCCATTGTCTAGGAAGAGAGGACATAAACTTCCTTACAATGTCCCTGTTCTCAAGAGTTACTCTAACATCCATTAGAGTATCCATAATCTCAACATACCTGAAGTACTGTTGAGTCATGGTCTCACCTACTTTAAAGATGAAGTTTTCAAACTGCTGCTTCAGGAGATCCTTCTTATTCTCCTATGCTTCTTTGGACCCCTCATACATAAGCTTCAGTGCTTCCCAAAGTTCTTTGGTAGTTTTGCACTTCTTGAAGCCTCTATAGATGGAGTTTGGGAGAGCATTTTGAAGGTCTGTCATGGCATTTTGATCAATATCTATTCTTTTTCTGTCTTCTTCAGGATAATCAACCACATCCTTTGGAATCATACCACCATTAGTAGCAGAAGTGGTGCTTGTTATGTAAGGTCCTTGAATGACAGAGTCGCATATCCTGGAGTCTTGAGACTTGATGAAGTCTTCCTTTCTTTGATACCAAGTATCAAAGTCTTCAGGAGTGATCAGTGGAGACTTTGTCATAGTTCCAGTTTCCATATCAGCTTTAGTAATAGTTGTCGTTTCAGTTTTTAAGTATTTTATGTGTGCGAGGGATATTAAGATGGTGAAATCTTATATCAAGAGCCTGGAATGCTCTGATACCAAATGTAGAACCGTAGAAGGGTATGCACTTACAACACAACAACACAATGAGGAGAGTTCTTCAGAACACTTAACGGATCAAATTGGGAACTGGTAACTTATGTGAAGGATGCTAAGAACAGAAGTAAAAATAAGACAGAACCAGACAACTAACAACACAAGTATATGGTTTTCAAGAATGTTGTATATTGCTTATCAAGTTCTTTTACAAAGTGTTACAAAAGCATTACAATTATACAAAGTTACAAGTACTTGAGATACTTTATACTACATCCTACAGCCGGCCATACTTTGAAGGGCAACTGGATCCATAAGACTAGACAACAACATATCTAACATAGAGTCAAAAGGCAAATTTCCTTTTGACTAGTGACTATGACATGCCATAGCTCACCTTCTAATATATTACAAAAAGGATAAGAGTACATAAAGTAGAAAGCTCAGACTCAAGACCTCAATGTACAGTTACCAAAAGCATTGACCTTTTCACCATCTCATGAAAGTTGGTGACCAAACTGAACTGTGCAGCGGAAAGGTGGTCCAGCTTTATGGTAAAGTACATCAGATAAAAGCATGTTCATAAAAGTCTTCGGAAGAAATCTGTCTTCACTCTTTGGCTTCGAAAGACTTTGTCTTTGAAGCTTCGGGAGACTTCACTTTTGGCTTTAGAAAATGTTGGTCTTGGCTTCAAAAGATTTTACACTTAGAATGTTTTTTCTAGTGCAAGGTGTAAAACTTCCAAAGCATTTCTATTACAGTTCTTTAGAGCAAGCATGCAGAGAGACTTTGGATGTTTTGGCTGCATCAGACTTATAGGAATCCTTAAAACTTTGATATGGCTTTTAGAATGTCTTCTGAGATGATTGTTGAAACCTTTGATTGCTTGGACTAGTTTGGCCATTTCCTCAATCGTTTCTGGGAGCTTTGCATTCCCATGAGAAATGTCCATAGCTATTACAGTTAAAACACCTTGACTTAGACTTATCAAACCCAACTGTCTTATTAGCACTTGGCTTGTAGTTCCTGTTGACATAAGAGTGTTTATGAGTCCTGTATGCAATCATCACTATCTGCCATTTTAGATCCATTTCCTCCACATCTTCTGGATCCATCTCAAATAAGTCCTGCAAACACAAGATCTAATTGTGCTAAATGACTACCCTGATAAGCTTGAAAGCTAGCCATGAAAGCAGTAAAGACAGTTTTAGACTCTCCATCCTCTAATAGGATGTTTATAGCATCTTTAACTTTGCTAGATTTAGCAGAGTTAACAGATGGAGTCTTAATTTGAGGTTTAGAACCTTAAGAATTAGGAGGTGACTAAGGTTGAGGTTGAGTTGCATAAGCTGGAGCACTTGTAAATGAAGAATTTGTAAAGAACCCCGCTCCAAAAAACCGATCTCTGTTTTCTTCAGGTGAGTTTTCATTCTTTGCCATAAAAGCATTCTCAATAGTATTAACTTGAGACGTAACAAATTGGTATTGAGATATTGATGTTGTTCTGTCATTATTCCAAAAACTTTCATCAATCTTAACAGACTCAATCTTGGCAACTAACAGATCAAGATCCATAGGAATTTATCAGTATGCTTTAAAAGTGTTACTATTTGTTTCCAAGATGATGGTAAAGCATTTAAAAGTATAAGATTTAGATCTTCAAGATCATGTTTAATGCCAGCTGTTGACTTCTCAGTTGTGAGTTGCACATTCTGTTCATCATTTGATTTATAATTTCACCAGATAAATATTGAAACAACTCTAACTGCCTCTTTAGTTTTTGCTTCTTGAGATTTTGAATCTCCATACCACCTTTACAGATTGTCTTTAAAGCTTTATACATGGTACATCAAGTTTGATATCAATCAAGTCTAGCTAGGACTTCAAGTGGTAGTCCATTACACATCAACGAATGTGCTTTAATATCATTCTTTACTTTCTTAAGATCATCACCTTGCAACCCATCTTCAGGATATGGTTCTGAAGAGTCTTTAGTACAGACAAACCCTCTATCAGGCCTATCTGAAGTAATAGGAATGTGGGGTCCTTTTTCTATTGATTTCCAAAGATCTATATCAATAGAATGAAGATGATGTTTTAACCTAAGTGACCAATTTTTAAAACAATGAATTGAAAATATTTTTGGATATTTCAAATTTTAAAAAATTCTAAGTGTTGAGATGAAGCGCCTAAACAGTGATAAAATGCCCCAACAGTTGTGATACTTCTGATTTTGACTTAGAAACGCCTAAGGAATTGCCATAGTAGAATTCTCAAAACGCCCAACTTGAGATGCGCCTGAACAGTTGTAAAACGTCCAGACAGTTGTTAGACGTCTGGTTGTAAAAACACCCAAATAGTTCAAATGCGCCTAAACAGTTTAAATGCGCCATGAATTACTTTGTTTTTGAAAGTTCCAAGGTGCCCAAACAGTTGAAATACGCCTCAACAGTGGTAAAACGCCTAGACCAAAAACGTCTGAATAGTAGTCACACGCCTGAATAGTTGTCAAGCGCCTAAACACTAGGGCAATTTTTAGCAATGTTTTAACCCTAATGCGCAAAATTCAACAGATTCTTATGAACTCAACGAGCACAAATCTTATTGATTCTTCAAAACTTGATAAATTGATCTAAAAACTTGATAAATTGATCTAAAAACTTCCAATTAGGTAGTACTTGGATCAATTAACTGTCCTTTATCTTCAATTTCATCAATCAATAACAACAATTCACTCTTTTAATCGATTTTCAGTTCGAATATAAAGAATAACTTCAAACTTCAATTTGAACAAATTCACTGATTTTGAACGAATTAAGCTGCCAATTGTGATTCAGTTCGTGTTTCTAATGATGAAACACAATTGAAATCGCTAATTTTTCAATCAAATTGCTTATCAATCACAGATTCAAGTGATTTTAGAGTTTAAAAGTTCGAACAAACTCAATCACTGAACCAACAGTTCTGATACCATTCGATAGGATCAAATGAATCTATCTATGATGATATTAGAATGCAATTCAATCAAAACATACACAAGTAATCAAATCAATCAAAACATACACAAGGAAACAAATAATAAAAAATCATAGTTGTTCATTGATAATAGCAAAGACAATACAAGTGCATAAGCATATACAAGTTCGTTCAACTAACTCTTGTGTCTAGTCTACCTGCACAAAACATATCTAAGCAATTTATACTATCACTAAACATAAGGAACAACTATTTACATAACAGTCCCTAAATTATGACAACAACTATACAAAAGACAACTAAAGACTAAATGTTAATCTTCAAGAGCTTCAACAGTAGAAGACTTGTTCTGACTTTTCTTCTTTTTTTAGATCAGTCTTCTTCCTTTTGACTTGTTCTTTGTTTTCTTGTACCTCAGGCTTTTGTTAGTTCTTTAGCTCCATCTTAATCTTTGATTTCAGTTCGGCCTTAGGCAATTATGGTTCAAGATATCCTACTAGTTTTAATTTCTTATTGTGAACCATAGCCTTTTGTTTGTTGTCAGGGGCTTTGCTAATTTGGATTTGTGTGGTTGTGTTTCTTTTAGAATGATTTCTTCAATGACATGATTAATACATGTCAGTGTTTGTTTGTTTAGTTGGTTGGTTTCTTCATCACTGTCATCACTTGTAGGATCTCTATCTTGACCATCAGAGGAATGAAAGGTTTCATTCTGTGGTGATTCTGGTTTGAAGTACAGCCTTTAGTGTTGTTTCAGGAGAAGTGATTCGAGTGATAGTGGATGGTTTGTCTGTTGTATCATGATCATGCATATTTGAATCTTCTTTGACTTGACTTGTCATTAAAGTTGGCATTTCTGTGTATTTATCATGGTAAGGAGGAGGAACAACATGATACGTAGTTGCAGCACTCTTTTTATGATTTCTTTGAGCATAAAGTAGTTCTTCCAACTAGCTAGCAGTTAGCTTTAAATTCTCAAGTTCAACTTTTGTTAATGCATGATCTGCTTTTGTCTTTGTTAGAGACTTAGTGAGTCTTGTAACTTGAGCTTGAAGACTAAATCTTTCTCCAAGGAGTGTGTCTACATCCTTTAGAAGAGAATTGATTTTATCTTCAAAGGTTTTATGTTGTATCTTTAATTCTACATTTATAACCTTTTCTATATTGATTGCTTAATTTAGACGCTCAATGTAATGTTGCACGTTATTGATTGTTTTAGTTGTACTTGCTTCTGATATTTTGGCTTTAGAGAGTTAAGTTGATTGAGCATTCAGTTTATGATTTTCTTTAAGCAATTTATCAACTTCTTTCTCTAGTGAACTGATTTGATTTGCAGAAGTTTGTAATTCCTCTACATGTGAAGCTCTTTCCTCCTTTATCATGTATGATAGATTGTTGCAATGTTTCCGATATGCCTGAACTTCATCTATGCTTGCTGATGAGCATAGTTTGATCTTTATGTCTTTAGGAATTTCAGGCAATGGAGGAATGTTTGTCTTGTTAATGTTTGTTGCTTTTGCAAGCTCAGCCGTTAACTCTTCAAGTTTGATTTATTGTTGAACCATTATATCTTGCAACTGGTTCATCTCTTGAGTTAAACTGATGTTTTGTTCATTCAATGTCTTGATTTATGATAGATGATTTCTTTGAGATTGTTCCATCTCTGGCCTACATTTTATTAAATCATTAGACAATGTGTTGTTTGAGTTTGCAAGAACATATAAATGTAAATGTATCAGTTCTTTCTCAATGTGACTGATGTACAACTATATGTTATGTTGTCAAACAATGAATTATTGTTTGATGTGCTGCTGATGTTTGGTTGTTTGCAGCTTTTGTTTGATTTGTTGCTATTGTTTGGTTGATTACGACCATTGTTTGATTTGCTGTTGTTTTTTGCAGCTTTTGTTTGATTTGCTGCTGCTGTTTGGTTGGTTGCAGCTTGGTTTGTTTTGTTTGAATTCTTGAAACCTCTTTCTACCTGCAGCAAGAAAGATAGCTCGGTTTCTTAAAACACGAGTGTTAGTGAATGATGTTAAATTTTCCATTTTGTTTGAAAACAAACATGGTTTAACAATTTGTTTTGTATTTTATATCAAAATCAATATAAACTTTAACTGAATCCAAAGAATGTAGAAACTCAATTTAATTAGATCGGCCTAATTAAAGAGTTAACTTTGTTCGATTACAATTTTTTAAGCTCAATTAATATTAATCAAGCATAATTAAAAAGTAATAGATTTGAATCTCCTCAATTAAAATTAAATGATTTTAATTTTAATTAAACTTGATGAATTTAATCAAATTATCATCACATTAACCTGAATAAAAATATTATAAATTTGTTTGTTAGAAAAATATAAATGTCGTTTAAAAATAATATCATCTGAGAATTTTAAAAAATCTTTTGAGAACAAACTTTTTTTAAAAAAAAATTGTCGACTGAGATTTGTTTGTTTTAATAAAAAATATAAATAAAAAATATTTATATTTTGCTGATCAACATAAACACTCCCGATGCTCAAACTCAAACTCAAACTCTCCCGATGCTCTCTTTGTTCTCTGCCTCACTCTCGACATCTCAACACTACGGTGAACCGACTTCAACAATCTCTGACCCAAATTGACCAACAATATCAGACTTTTGGGAGTTCGATGGTGGTTGCGGTCGGTGGATATAGATGAGCAGTAATCAATTTTGGAATTGTGGTGTTGGGTTTGAATGAAACTGTGGAAATCCGATTCTACTGATGGATCGAATATTGCAATCGTATTGTTGTCGTTTGTCGAATCTGTGATGCGGAATCTCATAGATCCATAGATGATTTCAAGTGAAGATCTATATGCAAGATAAACTTGTATGATGATAAATGAATGATGAATAAATTCAAGAACATATATTCACCAATAACTTCATTCATTCATATGTATGATATTCAATAGAATTACAAAGGAGTTTATAAGAAAAACACTTTCTCTCACACACAATCAACCTTGAACTCTCTGAATTGTTAGTGATACACCTTTTGTGTGTTAGTGTTCTAAAACTTCTTTTTTAAAAAACATTGTCAATTAAGATTTGTTTGTTTTAATAAAAAAATATAAATAAAAAATATTTATATTTTGCTAGTCAACATAGACACTGAGGTCAAAATTGAAATCCCACACACAAACTCAAACACTCCCGATGCTCTCTTTGTTCTCTAATCTCTACCTTACTCTGGACCTCTCAACACTCCGGTGAACCGATTTCAACAATCTCCGAGCCAAATTGACCAACAATATCAGAATTTTGGGAGTTCGATGGTGGTTATTGTCAGTGATCGATTGGTGATCACACTGATGGAATCAATTGATGGTGCGGTTGCGGTCGGTGGTGTTGGTTCGATGTCTGACTTGTGTTTGGGTTTGGCTGAATCGATGATTGCAGGGTGTCGATTGGTGTCAATAGTTGTTCAAGATCTGTGGTCGTCTGCTGTGGAATACAACATGACTTGTGTTTGGGGTTGATCGTACTTTGTGAATGTGTTGAGGACAGATTATTGCTCGTTCGCTGTGACTGAATTACTTGTCCGCTGTGGACAAGTTTGTGTGTTAGTGAATCGTCCGCTGTGGACAAGTTTGTGTGTTAGTGAATCGTCCGCTGTGGACAGAGAACAATATTCCGCTGTATGTTGATGCTTGTTTAGAATCAAGTCTGCTGCGAATCAAAGTCTATGCGTCCGGTGTGGTTTCTTTTTATCAGTCCGCTTTCGATTAACACATCCGCCGTGGATGTGTTTTCAGCAGTTTGTACGTTAATTTATTTACTTGTCTGCTGTTGATTTATGAATCAAAGTCCGTTGTGAACTGGATCATGGTCTGATGGATGGTTGGTCGATTGATGCTGATATCGACAGGTCTGTGAATTCAAACGATTTGGTTCATAATCCCTTTTCCCCCTATTCGTCAGCTGTGGCTACAGCAGCAGGAACCTGTTTGGTTCAACTCCGCTGTGGATGGAGGTGAGTTGATGAAAACGTCCATTGCGGACAGATTTTATGTTTGATATCCGACGTGGTTGTGTCTTTGTAAATAAGCTGTGAACACTTGGAGAAAAGTGGATGTTCACAAATTAGTTGACTTGTGCGAGCCGTGGGTGAAGATTGTCCACTGTGGTTTTCAAAGCGACCGTGTGTGATGTATGTTGGTTGTGTTTGAAGTAGTGTGTGTTGTGAGGTTTGGATGTATGCTTGTTCTTCACTCGTCTACTGTTGATCGAGTGATTTGTCTAATGGTGTGGTTATGGTTGATGGATGAACTAGTGTGGACCGAATTTTGATGATGGTGATTAAAGTGTGAACACTTAGACAGAATGTTTATCAGCGTTGTGCATCAGCTGTGGATGTACAGTAGAATTAGAACATAAGCATGTGAGTTAATCAGAGTCAAGCAATCAAATACAGCTGTAATTTGTATATCTTGTGTACTTTGATTATGAATGAAATTTCACTTTCAAATCACAACTGTAATGTATATGTTGTTTGATTGAATGATTCTTGAATAATTGTATGATGAACAAGTGTATTAACAATCTGAATCAAATCATAGAGTTGGCTGATTTTCAGATTTTAAAATAGTTTGACTCTTAAAAAGTCAAACTTCATGTTCTTGAATGACCAAACTTTTGATTCTTGGATTTCTAATGAAATTGGGTAAAATCAAAGGTTATAATAGCTTAGGGGTGTTCATTTTCGGATATCCGAAATATCGAATTCGGATATCCGAAAATTTCGGATAGTGGATTTCACTATCCGAATCCGAATCCGAAATTTCGGATATCCGAAATTCGGATATCCGAAATTTCGGATATCCGAAATTCGGATATCCGAAATTTCGGATTCGGATTCGGATATCCGTTCGGATATCCGAAATTCAAAAAAATTATATTTTTTAATAAATTTTATAAAAATATAATAAATTTTTATTGAAATTTATTTATATATCCAAAGTTTTTGTTAAAATATCCAAAATATTCGAAAATATCTAAAATATTTAATTAATATTTAATATTTTAAATTTTTATACGGATATTTCGGATATTTCGGATATTTCGGATATCCGAAATATCCGAAAATTCTCAAAATCACTATCTGAATCTGAATCCGAAATTTCGGATATCCGAAGTTTGGATATCTGAATTTTCGGATATCTGAAATTTCGGATATCCGAATTTCGGATTTTCGGATATTTCGGATTCGGTTTCGGATTCGGATATTTTTGAACACCCCTAGCTATAGATAAGTGATTCTAAGCTAGAACAACTATCAATTTCATATAATCATCAGATTCTAAGCTAGAACAACTATCAATTTCATATAATCATTACCTAAACTCAGATTTAGATGATGAACCCATGAAGAACATAAAGAACAATGTTCTTCAAATGTATGATTTGGATGTTATGTATGATAAACGAACCTTAGAATTGATGTTTTTAAGCTAAAACCACTATCTATTTCAGCTAACAAAAATCAGATTCGTGATTTTGATGATTTTTCCTTAAGAACAGTGAACTTTTCTCAAGAACACAATTTTTCAAAAATCTTCAAATTCAAGAGTTATGGTTATCCAATTGATATGAAATTTGGTAGATGTGTTAGTTATCACAAACTAAATCTCTTAGAAGCTTAAATTCGATCAAACAACATCAAAATCAAAATTTCACGTTCATGAGCATTTGAAGACTTGAAGAACAAGTTTGCTTAAATCTTCAAATTAACGGCTCAAATGAACTTCAATTGATGTGAAACTTACAGATCTTCACGAAATGAAAATCTAAGCTAACGGTAGCTTTGAGTTTGTTGGACCAAAAGAACCAATGAGCCAGATCAGAAAAACCGTTAAGTCCCACAAGACATCACAACAACTGCTGAAGTCCTCATCAACTGTTTGACAAAGTCTGAAGATCAACAGGTGAAGACTATAGTACTGAAGACTTCATCAGCTGAAGTATAAAGACTGAAGACAAAGACTGAAGATATCAGCTGATGACAACAACTGAAGACATCAGCTGATGACAACATCTGAAGTTCAAGTCTGAAGTCCAAGTACTGAATCCCTCAGAGTTTGTCACAACAGCTGAAGAAGTATTCTTCAGTTGTTGTGATGGTTTCCTTTCAGTCTTTTCTTTTCAGTAGTTTCATTTCTATTTCAGTACTTGTAAAACGACTGAAGAGCATGTTCTTTAGTCGTTGTAGTAGTAGTTGTAGTTTCAGTAGTTTTTATCAGTAGTTGTAGAGATAGTTTACACTCGTCTTTTGTAAGAAGATGTCAGCTGTTTGACATCTTCAGTAGTTGTGTAACTATCAGTAGTTTATTGTAATAACAGTTAGATGTCACTGTCAAGTGACATCAGCTGACATCATCTTTCCCTATAAAAGGAAAGATGGCCTAATTGTATTGGTGTCGAAGCTTATATTGAATGAAATACATCTTTTATGCAGAAACTTTCTCTTATTTTATAACCGTACTGTTTCATTGATAAATCTCTTGTGTTCTTGTTTGAATTTGTCTTATTCGTGTACCAATTCCGCTACAAATCTAATCTAATTGATCAAACTAGATGTTGAGATCCATTCAAATGGTAACAGAGCGGGTTAATCATTGATCGATTTAACAATTGATCATTGAAACTGCTCTTTTGGTATCTACGTTTGATCGAATTAGCAAATTTGCAAGAATCGATTATAGAGATTGAGTTTCTGTTGCTTCTGGCTATTCAATTTGAGGTTCTAAGTGGTTTTGAGCTAGATTTGTTTAGTTTACCTTGAATTTGTCTGAATTCTGAAATGGCGACACCTACAAATGATCCTCATAATACTGGCTCCTCAACAAAGCCTCCGATGCTTGTTAGGAGTGAGTATAACATATGGCAACGATGTATGCTCCATCATCTGTCTATCAACAGCGCTGGTTGTTGGAAATCAGTGGTGCATGGACCATACAAGCCTATGGTGAGCGTTCCTGAATCAAATGAGAAGCTTCTGAAGAAACCTGATCAATATTCGGACGAAGATCTAAAGCTGTTCGAAATTGATGCTAAAGCCCATGGAATTCTGGCCATGGCACTGCCTAATGAAATCTATTCAGAGCTTATGCACCATGAAACTGCTCATGATCTCTGGGTTGCTCTGAAGGAACAATTCGGAGGAACTGATGAGATCTTAGCAAACACTAGGGAAATCCTTGCCCAACAATATGAGACATTCTCTCATAGGAAGGGTGAGACTCTGACTCAACAGTTTAAGCGATTATCATGTTTGATTTCTGAGCTGAAAATAGTTAAACAAGAGTATTCAAACAGCCAGATGAACAACCGATTCCTCAGATCCTTGCCTGAGAGATGGGACACATACACTATTGTCCTACGCTCTAGTGCAAATCTGAGCACTCTATCTCTCACCTAACTTCATGGGAAACTACTTACATTGGAAAGAGAGATAGAACAGAAAAGGAAGTTGTCATCATCTGGTAAGCTCACTGATGACTTTGTATCAGGCAATACTGCACTCATAGGTCAGGAGTCAGAATATGCTGCATCAGAGAGTGCCTATGATGAGCATATTGATTTCTCTGCTAATACTGAACATGCTTTTGTTGGTGTTGATGGTAGTTCAGGTGGTAGCAGTGATAACTTGTGTTTTCTGGTGGAGGATCTGAAGGGCATTCCAGATGATGATCTGGAAGAGATGGATATTTTGAGCCAAATGGCAATGACAAATATCAGATCTCAAAAGTTTTACAAAAGAACAGGTAGAAAACTCCCTGGACTCTCTGGCAAAACCAAAGATGGTTTTGACAAGAGCAAGTTGAGGTGTCACAAGTGCCATAGGCTTGGACACTTTGCTAGAGAGTATAGATCATCTGGATCTAACTCATCAGCACCCTTTATGACTTTTCCAAGCAATAGCTCATAGAACAAAGGGCAACATTCTACCAGTTCTGGTCATCCATCACAAGCTCAGTCATCACCTGCATATTTTGTCCCTCAAGGTCATATACCATATCCTTACCCCTGCTTCTACATGCCACAGACCAGTCAAGTTCAAGCACCCATTGCTCAATAACCACATACTCTACCTGAGCCTCAACCATCCCAATCTCATCAACAATCTCAACCTCAACAACACAGCTTTTTCACCCCAGGAGTTGTTGACTGGAGCAGTTTACCAGATGATATGTCTGGTCATGAACAACTGTTTCCTGGTGCTGGTCAACATGGTGGTGACAATCCTTTTGGAAACCTTGCTCTCATGGCCCTGGGTTCTGCTGATAGCTCATCCTCCAATGCCTCCATATCACAGGTATCACAGGTATCCTCTGAGGCCAAAGCCAAGTTATGTTCTGAATCATGCATAGCCACATTTGCATCTATTAGAGAAGCAAATGTAGCTCTAATTAACAAAAGCTTGAGCTAGAGCAAATAATCTCCAAAAGAAAAGCTGAATTTGAGGCTGTGCTTAATGATAAGAATGATGAGATTTATAAACATAAATGCCAAATCACTGATGATAAGGCTAGGGAAGAGGTACTTCTAGAGAAGTATAGAGACCTCAAAGAAACACTTGCAGATACCCAGGTAGAGTGTGATCGCTGGGTACAATCCTGCAAGGGTTTTGAAATGCTTCTCAGCAAGCAGTCAGCTTCCAATGTGAAGTTTGGCATTGGTTATAATCACACTGCTCCTCCTACAGATTTTACTCCCAGAGCAGAAGTAGAATCTGAAGGAGAAAGCAATAACCAATCCTTCTCATAATGTGATTTACTATCTGATACAGCACCATCAGAGGTTGAAGTCAGCATTAATTCCTCACAGAACCAATCTGTTGTTATTGATGGTTCAAATGCTGACACTCACATGATCAAAAAGTTGATCACTTCAGGTGTTATCTCACAAAGTACTGAAAGTAATGAAGAGCAAGTTGTAACACCTGAAGAACAAACCCAAACTACTGCAAGTACTAAAGGGAAGAAAACTGCAAGTAGAAAAGGTGGGAAAACTACTGAAGAAGATATCAGGAATGCAAGTACTGATAGAAAACTGCTGTAGAACAAGTCTTCAGTAGTTTCATCTTTTTCAGCAGATAATCAACATAAGATGAAGAAAAAGCCATGTGAAATATGTGGCTTATTCAATCATCTTACTGATGATTGCTGGTATAAAAAGGGCTCCAAACTCAAACAAAATGAGAACATTAAAAAGAAAATGGACAAAATGAAAACTGAGTTTGAGACCAAGTTTGTACCAGTAACTTCAAAACCTGTAACCCCAAAGTCCAAAAAGAAATCGAAAAAGGAAGGGGTTAATCAGGCAACAGCTGAGGTTGCTCAAAAGAAGATGGTACAACACAGGAATCCATCAAACTCAAGTACTAATGTGTCTGATGAGCTGAAGGCTTTATCACAAAATCAGACACAACTTGTTATGATGGTTCAACATCTATTAGGGAGAGTCTACCAATCAGATGCTCCTGTGCTGAAACCACAGAAAAGGAAATCCAAGCCAAAGGAATCCTCTTCTACACCATCTCCTTCACCTCAGGCTGTCATTCATAACAAACCAGTTAGTATACCATCTGTTGATGAGAACAGACCCAAAACCAAAAAGGTTTGGGTCTCAAAAACTAATTAATTTGTTGTGATAAATGTAGGGTTCTCCAGCATGCCAAAGAAGCATCTGGTATGTAGACAGTGGAGGATCCATGCATATGACAGGGAGCAGCTCTCTTCTTAATGACTACTCTCAAGGAAAGAAGGGGTTTGTCTCCTTTGGCAATGATGCTAAGGGTTACATCATCGGCAAAGGCTTTGTTTCCAATGGGGAAATAAGGTTTGATGATGTTAATCATGTGGAGAATCTCAAGTACAACCTCTTGAGTGTCAGTCAAATGTGTGATAAAGGCCATGTTGCTCTTTTCACAAGTCAGAACTGCAGGATTCTGTCATTCAAAGTTCTGAGTTTGATTGACAAGGTGTTGGATGATCATACTCTCCTGAATGCCAATAGGACAGGAAGAGTATATGCCTTAGATCTTTCCAAGAAAATAGATCTAAGAGGCCATCCTTGCCTATTCTCCAACGCTTCTCCTCAAGAATCTACTCTATGGCATAGAAGGCTGGGTCATGTGAATCTCAAAAACATGAACCAGCTAATACACCATGGTTTAGTAAGAGGATTGCCTATGAAGGAGTTCAAATGTGAAGACAACTGCACTGCTTGTTTAAAGGGGAAACAACACAAAATCTCATTCCCTCTAATAGAAGAGCCAAAGTCCACTGCCTGCTTGCAATTACTGCATATGAATCTTTTTGGCCCTGTCAAAGTGATGAGCATGGCAAAAAAGAAATGCTGTCTGGTAATTCTGGATGATTACTCCAGATTTGTATGGACTTTCTTCTTACATTCCAAAGATGAAGCTGCAAAAGCTATTATGAACTTTGTGTTATATGTGGAGAAGCAGTATTCCCTTCCAGTCAAGTGTGTGAGGAGTGATAATGGCATAGAATTTAGAAATCACACACTTGATGACTTCTACCTGTCAAAGGGAATCAAGAGGCAGTTTAACTCCTGAACAAAATGGAGTGGTGGAGAGAAAGAACAGGACCCTTATTGAAGCTGCAAGGTCAATGTTGGCTGATTCAGGCTTGCCACTGACCTTTTGGGCTGAAGCTGTCAATACAGCTTGCTACATGCACAATAAAGTGTTAGTAAATCAAAGGTTGATGAAGACTCCTTATGAAGTACTACATCATTTGGCCCCTTTGATTTCATTTTTTAGAGCATTTGGGTGTCCATGTTACATTCTCAACACAAGCAATCCACTCCAGAAGTTTGAATCAAAGGTGGATGCAGGGTATTTTGTTGGTTATTCATCTACTTACAAGGCATACAGAGTATTCAACTGCAAACAAAGATAGTTGAAGAGACTTTGCATGTGAAGTTTAATGAATCTCCAAAGGACAAGATTCCACAAAACCCTGTGGAGTTATTTGATTTGGACATACAACAATATGTTCCTTATCAGGCTCCAGCTGTTGCTCCTGTCAACAGTTCTCCACCTGGTGGTACTGATGATGATGTAACCGGTACTCACCTTTTCAGGTTTAGTGACCAACTGCCTTAGTCATCTAAACCTGATGCTCCTATAGCTTCAGCTGTTCCATCCACAATAAATGCTGATGAGATTTCTAAATCCTCTACTTCATTTGAGTTGCCATCACCAACTTGGTTTCAAGAATCTTCATCAACATATGTTGCTGCTGAAGGTCCTACAAACACTTGTACAGACCTCATTGTGTATCAAGAACTGAAGGATCATCCAATGTCTCAAATCATTGGTGATATCAATGCTGGAGTCTCAACCAGAAGTCAATTGTCTAATTTCTGCTTCTATACTCTCTTCATCAGTCAACAAGAGCCAAAGAACTATCATGTGGCATTAAGAGACAACAGATGGGTTGAAGCAATGCAGCTTGAGCTTCTTCAGTTCAAAAAGCAGCAAGTGTGGGAGCTCGTTCCTTTACCCCATGGTAAGTGTGCAATAGGCACTAAATGGGTGTTTAGGAATAAAACAGATGAAAAGGGCCAAATTGTTAAGAACAAGGCCAGGCTGGTTGTACAAGGGTTTGCACAAGAAGAAGGTATTGATTATGATGAAACCTTTGCCCCTGTAGCCAGACTGGAGGCAATTAGATTGTTCTTAGCCTATGCTACCTTTCACAGTCTTAAAGTTTTTCAAATGGATGTCAAAAGTGCCTTTCTATATGGTAAAATAAAAGAGGAAGTTTATGTGTGTCAACCACCAGGTTTTGAGGACAATAAACAACCTGATTGGGTGTACAAGCTTGATAAGGCTCTTTATGGGTTGAAACAAGCTCCTAGAGCCTGGTATAAAACATTATCAAATTTTCTTCTACAAAATAATTTCACTAGAGGCTCCATTGATAAAACTTTATTTATAAAGAGAGTGGGACAGCATAAGCTACTTGTTCAAATTTATGTTGATGATAGTATCTTTGCATCCTCTGATCCACAGTTGTGTGATGAATTTACAAACTTTATACAAAAGAAGTTTGAAATGAGTGCCATGGGAGAATTACAGTTCTTTCTGGGTTTGCAAATCAAACAAAGGACTGATAGAACCTTCATTTATCAGTCCAAATATACAAAAGATCTTTTGAATAAGTTTGATCTACAAAATGTAAGCCCTGTTCTACTGCCATGAGCAGCACCACACAACTGGATGTTGATCAGAAAGGTAAAGCGGTTGATGAAACCCTTTACATATGTATGGTTGGGTCCTTGATGTACCTTACAGCTTCTAGACCAGACATTATGTTTGCAACATGTGTCTGTGCTAGATTTCAGGCTGCACCTAAAGAATCCCATTTGATTGCAGTCAAAAGGATCTTTAGATACTTGCAAGGTACTCAATCTCTAGCACTTTGGTATTCCACTGGGCATTCTTGCAAATTAGTTGCTTTCTCTGATAGTGACTATGCAGGATGCAAAGTGACCAGAAAATTAACTTCTGGAGGATGCCAATTCCTAGGCAATTGTTTAGTTTCTTGGCAGATTTAGAAACAAACATCAATTGCTACATCCACTACTGAAGCTGAGTACATTGCTGCTGCAAGTTGTACATCCCAGGTACTCTGGCTTCAGAATCAATTATTGGATTATGGCATTACAGAGACTAAGACTCCATTACTAATGGATAGTGCTTCAGCTCTTTGTATTGTTAAGAATCCAGTCCAGCATTCAAGGACCAAACATATTGAGATCAGACATCATTTTATTAGGGATTGCTATGAAAAAGGTCTGATTGATCCAAAGTTTATGCCTAGTGCTGATGAGCTTGCAGATATATTTACTAAGCCTTTAGATAGTGCCACTTTTCAAAATCTGGTACGAAGGCTTGGTATGCTGCAGCTGGAATAAATTGACTGATACTAGTGCTGATCAGCCAAGTACTGATGAGCATTAGTATATAAAAGTCAAATATGAGTACTGATGAGTTATTTAGTCTTCAGCATTTTTCATAACTACTGAAGACTAACATACTTCAAAGTACTAAAGTGCTTTATTTGTTGAAAACAGCTGATGTAGTTACAACTATTGATGTGGTTATAAGTACTGATGCCTAGTTTTCACAAATAAGTGCTGAAGAACAAATTTTGTCCACAAGTACTGATGAGTAATTTTACACATAAGTACTAAAGACAATATTTGTTCATAAACTCTGACGAATAATTTATTTCATCAAATCTTATGAAAATATGTTCACAAGAGCTGAAGAATAAATATTCACAAGAGCTGAAGGCCAATGAAACATCTGAAATTCAGACAGTCTGATGAGTAAATGTTGAGGTCATAATGAAACAACTGAATTGACGACAACAGCTAACGAGTAAATTTTACTCTTCAGCTGATTTCAATATCTGCTGTTTCATATCCAAACAACTGAAGGACAAAACCATGTCTTCAGTAGTTTTACAACTACTGATGACTAACACCAAGTTCTCAGTTGTTTACAACAACTGAAGCAAAACCATGTTTTCAGTAGTTTACAACTACTGATGACTAACACCAAGTATTCAGTTGTTTACAACGTCTGAAGATGAAAACCATATCTTCAGTAGCTCTTAACTACTGATGATTAACAACAAGTCTTCAGTCGTTTACAACCTCTGAAAGCAAAACCTTGTCTTCAGTAGTTTACAACTACTGATGACTAACACCAAGCTTTCAGTCGTTTACAACCTCTGAAGGTTAAAACCATGTCATCAGTTGTTTTAAACAACTGGTGATTAACACCAAAACCTTCAGTCGTTTCCTTTCAGCTGTTTCATAACCATTATAATACCTAACCCTAACTTCAGAGTTTTCCATTCTCTCATAACCTAACGTTCAAAATCTCTGAAACCTCTCTCCTAACATTAATGGCAACCATGCAGCTCAAACCTAGATACAACTGTGTTGCATACCTTACCAAATCACCATTTTGGACCAAGTTCGACAATGCCATTGATCTCATGGTCGGTTCCCAATACCAAACGGCCTTTCTCCTAAATCCGACCATATATGCGAATCATTACACCCGTTTTGGACGAACGTCACCCTCACTGGGGAGAATGACACCGAGGTCTCTCTCCAGTCGTTCGTCAACAACCAGAAGGTGGTCATCACTCCTGCAATCCTTCGCCAAACTCTAAAACTGGATGATGCCACCTTCCCCACTGGATATCCAAAGGGCACAACTGATCTATCCTTTGCCCACCATGGATACAAGGGTGATCTCAGTGCTTCTACCATCCTCAAGAAGCATTTCCTTGACGCGGAACGCCTTATTTTCATATGGTGAATGTCTGCCTAGCCCCTAAGACTTCTTCTAGGGATCAAATGTCAACTACGTGGCAGCAGGTATTATTCTCTATCCTTGAGCAACAAGACTTAAATTTTTCTAAAATAATATTTTTATAACTTAAGGATATGGCCTCAAAACCTTTTGCTAACCGATGGATACTATATCCACGGTTCATTATGGCCATTATAGAGAACCAGCTGAATGCTGAGGGACCTGTTGGCCTTGGAGTCCCAGCTATGGTTGTATTGCCTGCAGTATACTCCAGGCACAACTCTGACCAAACACTGAAACAGGCTGCCAAGCTGCTAAAACCCAAGTAGCGGAACCCACAGCCTCCACCTCCAAATCCAAAGTCCACACTAAACCCAAATCCAAAAAGCCCAAAAAGGCTACTCAGGGGGATGAGTCCCCTGAGGATGCCCCTGCAACACAAAGGCAGGATATATCTACTGGCTCTAATCCCCCAGTCGATACAAGGACTCCACCAGCCTTAACCGCTCAGGTATCCTCTCAACAGGAGCCTGAAGCAACCACATCAGGGGCACCCACACATCTGGAACCTTTCTCACTTGAGGAGGTTGCCATTGAAAAGCACCAATCTCCCCAGGTGCACACTGCTTCTACCCCATCTCCCACAGCAACCGCCCCTCAAAGCCCAACATTCATTATTGCAGAAGTGCTGACTCATCTCAACACTCCACCCTCTCCCCAGGAACCTATCACAACTGGGAAGACCCCAACCAATGAGAGGGGGGATCCAAGTGTTGATGAGATCTCACAGCACAGGGATTACAATGTTCCACTCTCAGTGTGGAAGAGGAGATGAGAACATCTGGTGAGGCTGCCACTTCCCCTGCTTCAGCACATGAACAGGACGAAGCTGGTACCATCTCTAAGTCCTCACCAGAGGCAACTGCCGATGAAGGTTCTAATCCTGAGGTAGGAAGTCCCCAGTACCAAGAACAAGGGGCACATGTGATCACAGAGCCACACTCAGCACATGTACATCCTGATCCAATCAGGAGGTCAGCTGATTCAGTTAACACTAACTATGACCTGGGCTTCATTTATGATGTTCTAGCCCAGAACACTATTCTTGAGGAGGAGGTAAGTAGATTAAAAGAGCTACTTGCCAAACTCTCTCAAGAATCAAGTCCATCTGCCACCATAATAACCCAACAGATGGCACCTTCATCTGAAGGTCTCACAAACACCGAGCCACTCCTAAAATCTCGACCACCAGACTCTGCTTCTGGCACTATTTCTCAGGGACAGAACCCCCTTGAGCAAATAGCTGCTATCTTTCAAAACTCCCTGCCTCTCGCCACACCCATTATCACTGATATTGTGATTAAAACCCTTGATGAGAGGCTTCCCTCTACTATACAGCCACTGGTGGATGCTGCTGTGACTAAGAAGCTTTCTGATAGTCAAAACCTTGCAACCAATGCAACCAAAAATGGGGAGACTCAGTCAGTGAAGGCCATCAAGAGAAAGAGGATTGAGGAGGTGAAAGAGAAAGAAGTTGAGAAGGAGGTAGAAACTGAGATGGAGTTGGTTGTGGAGACTGAGAAGAAGAAGGAGGTCGAGAAGGGAACTGACATGGAGAAAGTGACTGAAAGGGCAAAAGACTTTCATGTCACATACATGAAAAAGAAGGGAGAAAAGGAGTCTGAGAAGAAGTTGGATGAGCTGATAAAGGAAGCTGATGCCCAACACAGCCGATCAATGGATAACATCATTGATCAGTTGTTTAGGCAAGGTTTTGATACTAAACAACTTGACTCAGAGATCCGGAAGTTAGAGGTACAAGAGATAGAAAAACGATGGACTTGCTATAGCCAAGAAGAGAAGGAGAGACTTGAGGCTATGGCAAGATTCACTTTGAAGTTTCTGGGAGATCAGTCCTGGAGGTCAAGTCATGGTCCAGGGACAGCATCTTGGCAATAACCACCAAGATCTGTTCGTCTGAGGAATTTACCAAAGGGCTGGTCATAGAAGCCCTGAGTGAAGCCGGTGCTGGGAACAGGACTGCTCTAGTCAAACAAACCAAAGCCTCACTCATATCCAAACTGCTAGAACAGCCTGCCAAAATTCCCACACCAAGAAAACCACTACCATAACCCACTAAACCAACTCCCTCTCCCATAAAACCAATAGCCAATGATGCACCCTTGAAGAGGAAGAGAAGGGTGTTGAGGCTAGAAGAAGAAGAAGAAGATGATGATGAAGATGAGGACAGGCTACCAATCTCAGCTGTCATTCAGTTGCCTAAGGCCAAAATTCTCCCTCTGACAATTACTCCTGAGCTCCAAAGACAAATAGTAAGTGAAGCTAGAAGAAGAAGAGCATCACAAACTACATGTGAGGAGTTGTTAAAGAGGGTAGACAAAGCATATGCAGCCTCCTCATCAATCATAAGCATGAGGAAGCAAGCTCAGAGACTATACACTCTCAAGCACACATTTCAATATCAGAAAGAGAGAGTGAGGATTTGGCCTGATCCCAGGGTGTCTCACAGGATCCAAAAGAGAAACATTCCTCAGAGATACAATGGGCAAGTGAAAAAGATTGTAGATGCAGTGATCACACTTGCCATTGTAGTATCACCCTGGGAGATCCTTGAAGATTTCAAGAAGGCCTATACATCCAACATGCCCCTCAAAAGATGCTGGAAAATAGAATGGTGAAAAAGGGGCTGGTGTATAAGAGGTTTGAGGAAATCAGGAAGGATGAGCTCCACTTACTACTAGAGGGTAATCACCCTGATGAGTTTGCATACAGAGAGATCACAACAGTGGAGCTCAAGAATGGTAAACAGGTCAAATTCCTCTTTGAGTTCTATGGGCCTGAAGGATTCTTTGAGGGTGAGGCAGAAGAGCTCACCATGGAGGAACAAATTGTATTTTTGGAAGCCAACACCAGAGAATAATATAGGCTCATAGTTGGGAAGTAGGTCTCATGGATGGGGTAACAGCTCTGTGTCCAGTTCCCCAAGACAGATTTCCCATCCATCCTTTGCCAATCAAATCTTTGAGACTTCTTCCCAGGCCTGTGCTGATATGGGTCACTCTGAGCTGATCCAGAAGAAAAAGACCAATCATTCTTCCTTAATAAGTGGGACATTCAATAAGCTTAAAGGTTTTGGCTGCATTGGTTCAGGGGGAGTTTGTTGGACCAAAAGAACCAATGAGCCAGATCAGAAAAACCGTTAAGTCCCACAAGACATCACAACAACTACTGATGTCCTCATCAGCTGTTTGACAAAGTCTGAAGATCAACAGCTGAAGACTAAAGTACTGAAGACTTCATCAGCTGAGTACAAAGACTAAAGATAAAGACTGAAGACATCAACTGATGACAACAGCTAAAGACATCAGCTGATGACAACATCTGAAGTTCAAGTCTGAAGTCCAAGTACTGAAGCCCTCAGAGTTTGTCACAATAGCTGAAGAAGTATTCTTCAGTTGTTGTGATGGTTTCCTTTCAGTCTTTTCTTTTCAGTAGTTTCATTTCTATTTCAGTACTTGTAAAATGACTGAAGAGCATGTTCTTCAGTCATTGTAGTTTTAGTAGTTGTAGTTTCATTAGTTTCTTATCATTAGTTGTAGAGATAGTTTACATTTGTCTTTTGTAAGAAGATGTCAGCTGTTTGACATCTTCAGTAGTTGTGTAACTATCAGTAGTTTGTTGTAATAACAGTTAGATGTCACTGTCAAGTGACATCAGCTGACGTCATCTTTCTCTATAAAAGGAATGATCACCTCATTGTATTGGTGCCGAAGCTTATATTGAATGAAATACATCTTTTGTACAGAAACTTTCTCTCATTTTATAACCGTACTGTTTCATTGATAAATCTCTTGTGTTCTTGTTTAAATTTGTCTAATTCGTGTACTAATTTCGCTGCAAATCTAATCTAATTGATCAAACTAGATGCTGAGATCCTTTCAGAGTTCATCAAAAACAACAACAATTTGCAGATCAAACTTATGGTTCAGATTTTTGAGAAAAATTTGAAGAACAAAGAGCCAAGGCTCTGATACCAACTGTTGAAATCTGATTCTATTGATGGATCGAATAATGCAATCGTATTGTTACTGTTTGTCGATTCTGTGATGAGGAATCTCACAAATCCGTTAATGATTTCAAGTGAAGATCTATATGCAAGATGAACTTGTATGATGATGAATGAATGGTGAACAAATTCAAAAACATATATTCATGAATAATTCCATTCATTCATATGTATGATATTCAAGAGAATTACAAAGGAGTTTGTAAGAAAAACACTTTCTCTCACACACACTTAACCTTGAATTCTCTGAATTGTTAGTGATACACCTTTTGTCACACCCCGGACCCAGTTAGGGTGGGACGTCACAGACTAGCAACAGTATATGGCAGCGGAAACAAAACAATACAAGAGCTCAAAGGAGAGAATATCACATGGCATTTAAAGTTTTCAAATGATACCGGGGCTAGAAATAGATCTAGCCCCCAAATAAGTTATACAACCAACAAAAAGACAAATTGTATTGTTTAACAAAAATTTCCAATTGTTCAAATTGTTCCTTAAGTGAAATAAGCCAATGCCATGGTCACGGGGATAAGTCTAGGTCTTCAACAATAGCTAGGGTCTCTTCATGGATTACCTGAAATATGTTCAAAAGAAATTGTGTCAACTAAAAAGTTGGTGAATTCAAGTGCTTAAAGTTTAAAAACAAATGTACTTAACACAATCCTCATTTGATAAAAAGGAAAGAATCATAGTTTCAATATCATGGGAGTATCATAATCAACCCTGCACTCAGTCCTGGTTAGCCTCTTCTAAAGTTGTGTTTTACCGGTTATTCTAGAAGGAAGAACTGAGCCCCAAACCAGTGCACCATACCTGCACGAATGGTTCACCATAGTTTCTTAACAAAACCTCTCACATGCCACAAGCGACCCCTCAGGATCTCAGTGGGGTACCTCCCTGTAGCAGGAGCCATTGTGTGTGGGGGTTTCCCCAAATAGATCTATCCACATAAAACAAGCGGTTCATGAAAGAATTAATGATTATGATATAAGTATCAGCAGGTAACCATAAATCCCATATACAATCACCAAGTAAAGCACAATTATAGTTCATAAATAACAGAGCATGTTTTATCCCAAAGCAGTGGTAAAAAGGGATCACTAGAACTCACCTTAAGTGTTAAGCAAAAATAATTCTTCGCATGCCGGGAATGTCTCAAGCCTAGCACCCTAGCATCAATATTATGTGGTAAGCTACTGCTCTAAACTCAATCAAAGTGTATAAAGTGTGTCAAAGACTTAGTTGTCGGATTCGGCTTTGATTCGATTAGGGTTTGTAAAAAAGAAGTTTCCTTTTAAGGAAAGTCATGGTTTCTTATATAATTTAGGATTTTGCCCCATTAAGTTAATGATATAGGCTAAATAATATTGTTTAAGTGATTATTAGTCTCATATGATTCGGTTATGAAATTTGGTAAAATTTACAATTTAGTCCCTCATGTTTCAAAATTGACAGTTTCTACCCTCAAGTTTGGTTTCTTGTACTTGATGACTTTTATGACCAAAAATCAGGTTCTTGAAGTTAAATTAACTTATTATTAAGTAAGTGTACACAAATTTTCAGATTATAGGTCCGGCTTAATACCTATGTGTTTAACGTTCCCGGTCACGGTAAAACCGAAGGGTTTTAACGGTTAATTATGAACTTTCATGTTTTTGAGTCTTAGACCAATAGATAAAATTTTCAAGAAATTTTTCTCAGTTTCAAGTCCTCTGATTATGAAATTTTTGCCTTTAATAGTTGAAAGCCTCGTTTTGTGTTTAACCTGTTAAAACGCGTTTTTAACCGAATTTGACCGTTTAAAAGCTCGTTTGACCAATTTTTCTACTTTATAAGTTATTTTCCCACTTAACCTACTTAAATAACATGGTTTTTATAAATTTTAACTCTACACCCATATTTCTTAGATTTTCCTCAAAAACGTCTCCCGGTTAATACTCGTTTTTAACTAAAAACCCATTTAACTTACCTTATTGACCATTTAATCGACCCATTTACTACAGGTCATTTTATTATCCATTATTAAGCCTGTATTTCTCTTTAAAAAGTTTAAAGTCCAAGATCTCTTGTTTTTAAGTCGTTTTACCATGTTTCGGGTCCCGAAAGTGACTAAATGGGTCTAATCTGAACATGTCTTTCATTTCCAGAGATTAAACATTTATAACAAACTTAATATTCATAAAAAAATTCTGAAATCCAGTCCCAAAATCATGTCCTAGTCGTTCAACACATCAATAAACTACCAAGTTAATGATTAAGCCTTAACCGACCATTACACATGTGTAAATCATTATAACTTGAGTTTAAACATTACCAAAACCTCATTTAACCTCAAAATCAGATTATTAAGGTGTTTCAATGTTGTTCTTGTGCAGGTTATGATCCTTGTTTGAGAGGGTTTTCAAACAAGTACTTAAATAGTGTTATTTCATGTAAAATGAAGGTTTTCTAAGGTGTAACTCATGCTATAACCACATGTTTATGGTGTATACCCTTTGTGACACTCAAAAAAGGTTATTAGGAGTCTTATGAACCATTAACAATCAGATTAAAAGTTTTTCTTCAACGGGTTACAAGATGTGCAAGTTAGGTTGTGCAAAACACCCAAAAAGAGGGTTTTCATAGTGGAAATCGGTTTCCACCTCATGAATGACCAATATAAATTGTAAGATACCTTTAGTGAAGTTAAAATATCCTCAAGAACAAGGTGATGGTGTCAGATTTCTGCTATAACAAAGAAAGGAGGTGATTTTTAGAAGAAAAGTTAAGAAACACATGGAATGACCATTTTCGGGTGACAAGAAGCTTACACTTGGTATTGTTCATGTTTTCGAGAGTGTAGATGGTCAAGAATAGTCTGGAAATCCTTGGAAAAAGCTGTAGAATCTGGAACAAGTACTGGAAACCACAAACTTGCAAGATCCAAGCACCAAAAGCTCACAAACCTTCACTTCCTTGTGGTTTTAAGCTTGGCCGATGGTTGCTTATGCTTGTTCTTCGAATTATGCTGCTGGAAATGCTTGGAACCGTGGGTGTGTGTGTGTTTTTGTGGAGAGAAATCCGAGAGGGAGAGGAGAAAGATTGAGGGTGGAGTGTGCGCTTAGGAATAAGAAGTTTGCATGGAGTGGGAGTGGGTAGATTATGTCACACCCTCAATTTCCACAAACGGGGTTTTACCATTAGGCATGTGACATACCAGGATCTCAGACACAGTCATATCGAACGACATTATATGAATTTAAAAATAAACATTTGACTTCATTCAGAGGAACATAAACGAAATTAACATCAGTGCGGAAGCGTATACACGAAATGTAAATCCATTACATGAAAGTTACAAGTGCCAAATCTAAACAAAATGTTCAATGCAAGAAAATAAGATTGATGAATGCATGTCCTGAGTGTGTTCCTGAAGCGTGCATCATGAGCTTATGCGTTCCTGTGACCTGAGAAAACATGCTAAAGTGTGTCAACATAAAGTAGGTGAGTTCATAGGTTTAATTTCAGATAAAATGTTGGTAACATGTTCAAATGGTAAAGTAATTAAAGCATATCGATAGGTTGCTAGCCTATAGTCAAGTTACTTAGCGTTTCGAACCGAAGCTGACTGTTTGCATGTCCTATATGTTTGTTGTATCCCCGTCACGTCTCACCAGACAGTGACAAATGTTAGGTCAATAATGCACCCGTTTGACCTCTAATGAAGCTAGCACAACTAGCCCGGGCAGGGTTTGTCAAACGCAGTAGTACTACTCAGAATTACCTCGCTACACATTACTAACGGTTCGAGAGTGTAAGGACGTTGTGTGTGTTTGCACTAACATAACAGGCGATATCAATAATACTAAAACCATTTATGTAAATCTGTTTGCATGTGTTCTCCCCCAAAAGGAAAGAAAGTAAAATAGGGGCCGTGAAGACTCACTGATTATGTAGTAAGTATGTAGGATGGAAGACTCCCAAATGTGTGTTCACAATGAACAATCAAACACCTATTGACAGATGTTAAGCGTTAATGTTGTGTCTAGTGTTAATAGAAATGTTTAGTTGGGTCGGGTCGCATTGGTTCGGTCGTGGGTGACACACACAAGCAGGTATTCACAAATCAGACCTTGTGTAGATCCCAAATGGGTTGTTGATAATTGTAAATAGTTAGGTCATTTTAGATTGAAAAGTGCGTGCTTGTTGATAGCGTTGACTTTAATCTTTGTGGTCAAGCAATGGCACTTTATTGATGTTACCTTATCATCACACGATAGGCATACCACACACAAGAAGAATTCACTCGCAATGGCTCCAATCGCATAACAAGACTAGACACACAACTGGACACTTCATCCGCATGAATGGGCCTTCAATCGTACGAATCAGCTTCACTCATACGATTGAACCCTCATTCGTGCGACTCAGCATTCAGTCATACCACACATCACCCATTCGCACGACTCAACGGCCATTCGCACGACTGAACCTTCATTCGTACGATTGGACCTTCAGTCGTGCGATACACAGTCGTACACATTCATCCATTTGAGTCAATCGCACACACTCTCAATTGTATGCATTCAATCGCACAACACGCACATACGCCTGGACTCAGTTGCACGACTCACCCCAGTCGCACCACTCAGTCGCACGACACGCCCAGTCGTACGGCTCAGTCGCACGACTGACGCAGTCGCGAGCTGCAGCAGATCGCTATGCTGGAGGGGTGAACAGCCTTCAGCTGTTCCGTGCATGGGTTTCACACATCAAGGACTTCCAGAAACACTTTTCTAACATGTCTAAGTAAAATGCACATGCAGATGGACAACACACGCACCCATACGACCTCATGCATTCGGGTTGAACCCGAGCACCCGAAACCCCAAATTCGCAGAAGTGAAGAGCAATAAAATGGATGAACAAGGTTGCCTACCTGTTGGAAACATGCTATCTCAGCTGTAGCGTAGTCTCACCGATGAAAACGAGACCAAAGGGGGTGATTTTGGTGCTAGGATGTAGTAGAGAGGAGTAGAAGAAGAAAGTGAAGAAGGAGGTGAAGAAAAGGGGTGTGGAATGAAAGATAGGGCTGGTAAGGGGTTTATATACCCAGCCCTAGTTTGGCAATTTATCACGTTTGGTCCTCGCACTTAGTCCCCGAGTTCCCGAATTTGTTTCGGTTGGTAACGACGTAAATGGGCGAGCAATATAAATTAAGAGGATTCCTTAAGTAATCCCGTTTATTTGAATCCTCTACAAACACCATTTTGTATTTGAAAAATTGGGGTTATTGCTCATGTTAGTATTATATAACATAACATGTTTAACGATGATGGTGGCGATGCTTGTAAATGTTTTAGGTAATAACGAGAATGTAACTATGATAACGACAATAGTTGAATGGTGTTAACCTGCAATTACGGTGTGTCACATTATCCCCTTGTCGATGGAATTTTCATCCCGAAAATTAGGACATCATGTTATGAGGTTCAACGGGGAATACCAGGCTCAGCGGTTCGCAATATATGTTGAATGGAGTTTCTGCGTATCTTAAGAAGTAGCTGCCTGGTTTTGGAATAGTTGCGGGTACTTCTTCTTCATCTGGTCCTCGCGTTCCCAGTAAACTCTGGTCCACGCTTCGAGTTCCAACGGACCTTGATGATAGGGATACGACTTTGTTTGAGTGTCTTGAGCTCTTGGTCCATAACCTCCACTGGTTCCTCGACGAAACGTAGTTGTTCGTTAACATGTATCTCGTCCAACGGAATGACGAGAGTCTCGTCTACAAGGCATTTCCTCAGGTTTGATACATGGAACACATCATGTACTCCACGGAGTTCTTCGGGTAGGTTCAGCTGATAGGCTACGCGGCCAACCCGTTTGACAATCTCAAACGACCCCACGTATCTAGGGTTTAGTTTCCCACGTTTTCCAAAACGAATCACACCCTTCCAAGGTGACACTTTCAAAAGCACTTTGTCACCTATTTGAAATTCCAACGGTCGGCAACGCTTATCAGCGTAACTCTTCTGTCGGTCACGTGCTGCCGCCATACGATTACAGATCTGAACGATCTTTTCGGTCGTCTAGTGTACAAGTTCGGGGCCGGAAAGTTGACTTTCCCCAACTTCCGCCCAACAAATAGGTGATCGGCACTTGCGCCCATACAGCGCCTCGAATGGAGCAGCTTTGATCGATATGTGATAGCTATTATTGTAAGAAAACTCAACTAGCGGTAAGTGAGTTTCCCAACTGCTGCCAAAATCTATCACGCAGGCACGCAACATGTCCTCCAAGGTTTGGATCATGCGCTCACTCTGGCCATCGGTTTGAGGGTGATATACGGTGCTCATATCCAACCGCGTTCCCAATGCTCGTTGTAAAGATTGCCAGAAGTGTGAGGTGAATCGAGCGTCACGATCAGAGATAATGGAAATCAGCACACCGTGCTGAGAGACTATTTCCCTTAGGTAGATACGGGTCAACTTGTCCATGCGATCAGTCTCCCGGATTGCCAGGAAATGTGCGGATTTCGTCAAGCGATCCACGATCACCCAAATGGTATCGCATCCGCTGGGAGTTCTCAGTAGTTTTGTGATGAAATCCATTGATATCTGCTCCCACTTCCATACTGGAATTTCTGGTTGTTGGAGTAACCCAGATGGTCGTTGATACTCCACCTTAACCTTAGAACAGGTTAAAGATCTGCTTACATAGGTGGCGATATCGGCTTTCATGTTTGGCTATAAAGTACCTTCAGATCGTGATACATCTTGTCTGAACCTGGATGAATAGAATATCATGACTTGTGAGCCTCATCCATTACCAGCTCTCGTAGGTCTCCATAGAAAGGAACCCATGTTCGGTCCATGAAGTAGTGGATTCCGTCAAACTTGGTTTCCAGTTGCTTCTCCATGCGTCGTAGCGATTCGGCTTTCAGGTTCTCGTCTTTTAATGCCTCAAGTTGAGCATTGCGGATCTGATCGGGTAAACCGGCGTGAATGGTGAGTTGTAATGCTCGAACTCATCTTGGCTTAGGTGTATCCTTACGACTTAAGGCATCTGCTACTACATTAGTCTTGCCCGGATGATACTTGATCGCACAATCGTAGTCGTTTAACAACTCGACCCAACAACGTTGTTTGATGTTCAGCTCCTTCTGTTCAAAGATGTGCTGGAGACTCTTATGATCGGTGTAAATGGTGCACTTGGTACCGTACAAGTAGTGTCTCCATATCTTGAGGGCAAACACGACTGCTCCTAGCTCTAGGTCATGTGTCGTGTAGTTTTTCTCGTGAACCTTCAATTATCGGGATGCATAAGCAATCACCTTCTTGCGTTGCATTAGCACGCAACCGAGGCCTTGAATAGAAGCGTCATAGTAAACTACAAAATCATCTGTTCCCTCAGGCCGGGATAGAATCGGTGCCGTACAGAGTTTCTACTTCAGAACCTGAAATGCGGATTCTTGTTTGTCACCCCAACTGTATGTAGTACCCTTTTGAGTTAATGCGGTGAGAGGTTGAGCAATCTTTGAGAACCCTTTGATGAACCGTCGATAATAGCCAGCCAACCCGAGAAACTGTCATACCTCAGTCGGAGTCTAAGGCGTAGCCCAGTTCTTGATGGCTTCTATCTTTGCCGGGTCAACATGTATCCCATTCTCATTGACCACATGACCCAAGAAATGGACCTCTCGTATCCAGAAGTCACACTTTGAAAATTTAGCGTACAATTGTTCTCGTTTTAGCAGCTCCAGAATCAGCCTAAGGTGCTCCTCATGTTCTTCCTTATTCTTTGAATAAATAAGGATATCATCGATGAAGGCAATGACGAACTTGTCCAAATAGGGTTTGCACACTCGGTTCATGAGGTCTTGTCCAAATAGGGTTTGCACACTCGGTTCATGAGGTCCATGAAAACCGCTGGCGCATTGGTCAACCCGAATGGCATAACCAAAAACTCATAGTGGCCATACCTAGTTCTGAAAGCAGTCTTTGAAATGTCTCCATCTCGAATCCTTAGTTGATGATAACCTGACCTCAGATCTATCTTGGAATAGAAACTCGACCCTTGAAGTTGATCGAACAAATCATCGATGCGCGGGAGAGGATAACGATTCTTGACCGTTGCTTTATTCAATTCCCTATAATCAATACACATACGAAAGGTTCCGTCCTTCTTCTTGACAAACAGGACTAGGGCTCCCCACGGTGATGAGCTAGGTCTGATAAACCCTTTATCCAATAGTTCCTGCAATTGCGTAGACAGCTCTTGTAGTTCTTTTAGAGCTAATCTGTATGGTGCTCTCGCGATAGGTGCGGCTCCAGGTACCAAATCAATCTGGAACTCGACTTGGCGATGCGGTGGGAGACGGGTAGGTCTTCAGGGAAAACCTCAGGATAATCCCGTATAACAAGGATATCTTCAATCTTCTTTTCTTCAGTTTCTTTTTCCGTGACCATAGCAATGAAAGCGGTATGACCCTTACGCAAGCACTTCTGGGCCTTCATGTAGGAGATGGTTCCTGAGACCGTACCACTCCTTACGCCCTGAACTGAGAAAAATTCACCACTAGGAAGTGGTACACGAACGATTTTCTAACCACAGATGATCTCTGCTTGATTCTTGAATAACCAGTCCATTCCAACAACTACATCGAAGCTACCAAGTGTGACAGGCATCAGATCTATATCTAACTCATGCCCACAAAATCCTAGCTTGCACCCCATAATGATGTGGGTTGCCTCAATTAGTTTCCCGTCAGCTAATTCTACAGTGTAACTAGGCTCCACATCAGCTAAGGTTACATCTAAGAACTTAATGAACTTGTTGGAAAAAAACTCTTGTCAGCCCCGGTATCAAACAGTATAGAAGCAAAACAACCATTCAGGGGAAACGTACCAGTAACCACATTCTAATCATTCCTTGCCTCGCCAGAACCAATCACAAAAGCACGACCTTTAGCATTGCTTCCATTGTTGCCCTTGTTTCCACTCTTCAGCTGTGGGCAATCCTTCCTGTAGTGACCCTCCTTACCACACTCATAACAACCTCTAGTCACTCCGCCCTGGCGTTGTTATTGGGGTTGTTGCTGAGTCATCAGTTCACCCCTGTAGTCTTTAGCAGCATGACCCATCTCTCCATACCTTTGAAAACGGATTCGATCACACTGGCCATGATGGTGAAAGTTGTACTGGTTACACTTCGGATACTTGCCCGCATAGTTGCTCGATCCCTGACCATTGTTGTTATTGTTGCTGTTTAGATTGTTGTTGGTGAAGCTTCTTGATGAATCAAACCTTCTGGTCTGTTGTTACTGGGTGTTATTGGAGCTTGAAGACTTGTTGTTATTACCATCCCATTTCCTTTTATGATCAGATGTGCCAGATGCAGCGCCACATTTAGGCAAAGTACCCTGTGCCACTGCCTGATCAGTGAGCTTGTGAGCTAATCGGATAGCCTGCTAAATAGTGACAGGATCAGCAGCCATAACACTAACCTGGATTTGAGGAGCTAGACCATTAATGTACTTCTCAATCCGTTTGTAGACCGGGGTCACCATCTGAGGACATAAAGCATCCAACTCGTGTGAATGAGTCGTATATTCCTCAATGTCGAACCAATCATCTTAAGATTCCAAAACTCTGATTCTAGTTTCTAGACTTTGTTTCTGGGGCAATACTCTTCTTTCATCAAAATCTTGAAATCATCCTATGGCAAGCCATTAGCAGCATCAAGCCCTAAGGTCTGGACTTGTGAGTTCTACCATGTCAAAGCTAGTCCTTCCAGTGTGCCAGAGGCGTACTTGACACGATTTCCCGCAGGACAGTTGCACATGGCGAACATCGACTCGAGTTTCTCCAGCCAGCGAAGTAATGAGACAGCACCATCAGAACCACTAAAAGAGTGAGGCTTACAATCCATAAATATCTTGAAGGTACAGACTGTTGGACCTCCTTGATTCAGATTCTGGTTGTTCTGGTTCTGATTGCGGGCCTGTTCATAGGCTGCAAGCGCATCAACAACACGCTCATTGATGACAGCATTCAACTCAGCTTGAGTCATATTGATGGTTCCTCGTCCATACTAGTGTCCAGCTCTTCTTCCGGACTTGATTTCTTCAATTCACAATACATAATAGTCACTAATCGGATAATAATTATTGATAAAATAAATTGTATCATACTAGTAGAAATGAAGGATTTGTTTGCATATCAATAGTGAGGCTTTATGAGAACCGAGACCTCATGTCTCCAAGTATGGAAATGAAAATTTGTACTGATTATGATCGTTATCACCCAATAGAGTTGCCAGAATTCTCATGCATGACAAATTACAATTTGGTGTGCACCCATGATTCTAATTTGCTTTGCATGGTTACCCATGGTTCCTCCTATTCGAGATAACATACCTTGTCAAGTACCGAATGTTATCAATGATAAAGGTATCATAGATATATTTATTATACCAAGGGTCAAATGACTAAGGAGGTACAAAGGATTCGGTTAAGATAACAACGGGGAATCAAGACGATTTGGCCTTTTTCCTTTTGAAGTTCTAGGTGTTTAAATGTCTAACTCCAATTCTCTGATAGACTTTGAATCTCTTAGTTGTCCCTCGTTTACTGCTTGGACTAGTGTAGAAGATAGGATATGTTGGGAATGGTAACAGGTGTGAAAGAGTTGGAAGTGTGAGGTGTTGTTCTCTTTGTTTGTCATCGTTAGGCTAGTCATGCGGGTTAGAAAGGTTTCTGTGTTCCAAAGTGGTAATGTTAGGTTCAATTCATCGTTGCTTCAACTCCGAGAGTGAAGAAACAAGTGTAGCTGTTGGGAGTGAGCGAGCGGGATTCTCCGCCCCTCTGTCGGTCGATAATGATACATGTAACATGCGGATAATGTTATGTTTGTTCAACAATGTAATGTTAGTATGCCGGGAGGTTGTTTGTACAACAGTTGAAATCATGTAAAAGTGTCTGTGCGATACTAGTGTTGTGTCTAAGGCTATAGTCTAGATGCAATGCAATCCTAGTTCTCTATAACCTGTGGCTCTGATACCAATCTGTCACACCCTCAATTTCCACAAATGGGGTTTTACCGTTAGGCGTGTGACATACCAGGATCTCAGACACAGTCATTTTGAACGACACTATATGAATTTAAAAATAAACATTTGACTTCATTCAGAGGAACATAAACGAAATTAACATCAGTGCGGAAGCGTATACACGAAATGTAAATCCATTACATGAAAGTTAGAAGTGCCAAATCTAAACAAAATTTTCAATGCAAGAAAATAAGATTGATGAATGCATGTCCTGAGTGCGTTCCTAAAGCGTGCATCATGAGCTTATGCGTTCCTGTGACCTGAGAAAACATGCTAAAGTGTGTCAACATAAAGTTGGTGAGTTCACAGGTTTAATTTCAGATAAAATGTTGGTAACATATTCAAATGGTAAAGTAATTAAAGCATATCGATAGGTAGCTAGCCTATAGTCAAATTACTTAGCGTTTCGAACCGAAGCTGACTGTTTGCATGTCCTATATGTTTGTTGTATCCCCGTCACGTCTCACCAGACAGTGACAAATGTTAGGTCAATAATGCACCCGTTTGACCTCCAATCAAGCTAGCGCGACTAGCCCGGGCGGGGTTTGTCAAACCCAGTAGTACTACTTAGAATTACCTCGCTACACATTACTAACGGTACAAGAATGTAAGGACATTGTGTGTGTTTGCACTAACATAACTGGTAATATCAATAATACTAAAACCATTTATGTAAATCTGTTTGCATGTTTTCTCCCCCAAAAGGAAAGAAAGTAAAATAGGGATCGTGAAGACTCACTGATTATGTAGTAAGCATGTAGGATGGAAGCCTCCCAAATGTGTGTTCACAATGAACAGTCAAACACCTATTGACAGTTATGTTAAGCGTTAATGTTGTGTCTAGTGTTAATAGAAATGTTTAGTCCGGTCGGGTTGCATTGGTTCGGTCGTGGGTGACGCACACAAGCAGGCATACACAAATCAGACCTTGTGTAGATCCCAAATGGGTTGTCGATAATTGTAAACAGTTAGGTCATTTTAGATTGAAAAGTATGTGCTTGTTGATAGCGTTGACTTTAATCTTTGTGGTCAAGCAATGACACTTTATTGATGTTACCTTATCATCACACGATAGGCACACCGCACACAAGAAGAATTCACTCACAATGGCTCCAATCGCATAACAAGACTAGACGTATAACTGGACACTTCATCCGTACAAATGGGCCTTCAATCGTACGAATCAGCTTCACTCATACGATTGAACCCTCATTCGTGCGGCTCAGCATTTATTCGTACCGCACATCACCCATTCGCACGACTCAACGGCCATTCGCACGAGCTTCCACTTGGACTTTGGAAGTTTTAGGATGTAGTCCCCACGAGCTTCCACTTGGACTTTGGTTCCATTGCCCATGAAGAGACTAACATCCCCTTGATTGAAGTCCCTACTTCTTTTGAACCCCTGCAACAAATTGCAAATATGAGTTCCACATCTGGTATCTAATACTCATGTGTTTGAAGATGTAACATTAAGATCAATATGAATCATGTATATTGTACCTGAGGTCTGCCCGACATCCCTCTTTGCTTTCAACTCTTGGAGATGGACAGGACAATTCCTTGCCCAATGTCCAATCTCCCCACACTTAAAGCATGGGTCATTGGTAGCAACCTTTTGCTTCTTCTCTTGTGGTTTGGGTGGCACCCTTACCACCCCTTTCCCTTTTCCCCATACGGGTCCCTTACCCTTGCAAACCTTTGCCTTGGGTGCGGGATAAGGCCTTTTCTTATTCCCACCTTCATTGATGGTGAGAACGGGTAAAACCCTTTTTCCCATGGCCGCCTCGGCTGTTTTAAGCATTGAGTGAAGCTCACCAATGCTTTTGTCCCAAGCATTCATGTTGTAGTTCAACACGAATGTCTCGAACTTCTTGGTAAGGCCATAAAGGATCAAATCCGTGGCCAATTCCTTCGAGACGGGACAATTAAGCCTCTCGAGGCGGTCAATATGACTTTTCATCTTAAGCACATAAGATGAAACATATTGGTTGTCATCCATACGACATGCATGGAGTGCTCGAACCGTTTCGAAGCGCTCAACCCTTGCTTGTTGTTGGAACGTTTCCTTCAGCTGGTTATCATGTCATAAGCTCCGTGATGATCATACTCCTTTTGGAGATCCGGATTCATGCTCGCTAGCATGAGACAAGACACTTGGACGGAGTCCTCATTGTACTTCAGCCAATCGTTGTAGGCCTCCTCATCATCCTCAGTAGGTTGATCGGGGATAGGTTCGTCTAAAACATATGATCTTCTCTCTTGCTTGAGAACGATTCTCAAGTTTCGATACCAATTAATGAAATTATTATGATTTAGACGTTCCTTTTGGAGGATCGCTCGTAATGATTGGGTGGACACGGATGAGTTATCATGATTGTCATTGTTGGTGGCCATCTACAAAATTTAACAAAGATCTATTTTAGTATTTTCGATATTGCTATTTTTAATAATTAATGCCTTTTAATGGTCATTTTATATTAAAATATAGAACCCAACATTACATTTAAATTGTGGTTAGGTGACCTTTATCCCACGATTTAACTTAATAAGGTGGTCAACGATTGACGGTTGCAACCATTTGCAACTTCTAGAGGTATGGGATCGACTTTAAACATCATATGTAAAGTGGGCATGTTAATCCCATAAAAACCATTTGGAAACCATATTGTAGGTGATCTATTTAACATGGTTTGCAAATCAAGTTACCTTACTTGCACACACATGTGAGTTTACCAACATAAGTGGTTAGGTGACCTTTATCCCACCAATGTGGTATCCCCACCTTGAGTCACAAGTTCCCTCTAAATGGTTAGGTGACCTTTATCCCATTAAGAGTTTCCAAATGACTCAAGTGTTGTGCAAAAGGACGGTGTTAAACTTGTTTGTCAAATGATTAGAGATTTCATAATTCTAGTTTAGAAAACTATATGTACTTGTATTTGCATGCTTTCAAATACAAGATACCCTATGGTCCTTTTTTAATAAAACTCATTTTATTATGTAATCATTAATCCTTTTAATAACCATTTATTAACACTTAATGATTAAGAACCATTTTTATATTAGCTTGTTAAGATCATTTTATTAAGATTGTTTATCATATCTAAATATTATACAATCATTCACAAAATCATAATCGAACAAGCATAATATAAACAACCACAATGTGCATAACCATAGCTACTATTGTGACCACACTTGTTTGCCATCACAAGTGTGATCATTTGGTCTTTCCTAAGGGTTGAATACAACACAAAATTGAGGTCTTCATAGACCCCCACTTGAACTTGCATCCATATGCTTCAAGTCGTTCTCTTTGTGTCTTCCACTTGTGCTTCCTTCCCAAGCATCTTCTTTTACAAAATATATATCCTAATACATATTTTCTAGTAAAAGAAAAATACTCCTAATCTATTATTACATCCCAATGAATAAATAAATAAATTAAATTTTAAACAAAGCACAAATATATTAATATACAACCCCATTGAATAAACCAAAACCAACCATTGCATACATCCAAATAACACAAGGTCTAAGCTAGGTTATGCACTATCATATGAACAATCATACACATCATTCAATAAACAAAATAAACCCCATCAAACCCCAAATTTTCAGCCAACATAAACTGAAAATTTGGGTTTGTTTGTCCAAACAATCAACAACCAAACATATCAACCAATTGACATTCCTATCTTTCAAAGTTTAATCATAAGCATGAAGATATAAGTTTGAAAGACTTGGGGTTTACTAAATCAACCAAAATCAGCCTCTAATGAGCTGATTATTATCCTTTAAAACCAATTTTAAAGAACAAGAACAAGCAAGTTATCCACATACCGGCTCTTGATGCCATTATAGGGTTTGTTAGAACACAAAAAACGTAGTTTAACCCATTAAACTTTCTGAAAAACGCAGCGGAATTACAACATTATAAAATTGTTTATAAGCTGAAAAATATGTTCATTAGATGACCATATTAATGTATAAAACAAACCCATATAACAAAGGATCATTTATGTGAATAAGCAAGCTATGACCAAGTGTATATGTACATAAAATCACAGCCACAATGAGCTGTGATTACTACCTCTTTCAGCAGCTTAAAAACAACCAAAGAAAGAAGATTGGATGTCCAAAATCGGCCAAGACTCCAAGAGAAGAAGTCCTCAAGCTTGTATACCCCAAGCATCCTTGCAAACACCACTTCTTGCTAGGGAGTTGACACCAAAACAACACAAAATTGCTCTCAAAACCTTCCGAATGCTGCTGCTGGCCATAGCTTTTAGAGAGAGAGAAAGGAGTTTTGTGTCTGTTGCATGCAATGAGATTGAATGGAGAGAAAAGGTATCCAAGACAAGTTAATGTGTGTGTAGCAAAAATGGTCCAATTATAAAAGAGGGGGGGGGGCGGGGTGGCCGAATCCTTATTCAAAAAAGGGTTTTCCCCCTTTAAACATAACACACACACATTAAAAATGGTCTTGTAACTAGACATGCAATTAACCATTTAATTGTATGTACAAGTTATATAACTTATACAATTAACCATTTAACTTATAAGTTATAATTTCTCATTATTATTTGGTGTTGTCCAACTTATTTAAATAACACTTCAAATAATATTATTGAACAAAATATTCTAATAAGTTGTTCCCTCTCATATGCAACTTATTTAGAAAACCCATTTTCTAAATTGGTGTAAATATTTAATTGCATGATCATATCATCAATTAAATATTAATTAGTGTTTGCTAAGCTTGTTATTAGGTATAACCTGACTTGGATCATAACATACTAACCACATCAATATTCTACGTGTCTTGGGCATATAAAATCCTACAATGTTGTGTTTAGACTCATTTTAGTCACTTTCGGGACCCGAAAACATGGTAAAACTACTTAAAAACAAGAGAGCTTAGGCTATAAACTTTTTAGAGAGAATTCCAGGTTCATTAAGGATTAATAAAGTGTTCTAGAGTCAATGGGAAATTTTAGTGTTCAAAAGATAATTTAAATGGATTTTTAAGTGAAAACGGGTACTAACCGAGAGACGTTTTTAAGGAAAATCTAAGAAAAATGAGTATAAAGTTAGAAATTATAAAAACCATGTTATTTAAGTAGGATAATGATAAAATAACCTATAAAGTAGAAAGGTTTGTGAAACAAGCATTTAAAATGGTCAAACTCGGTTAAAAACGCGTTTTAACGGTTTAAATGTAAAAACGAGTCTTTCCACTACTAGAGGCAAATTTTGGTGATTTAAAAGGTTGGAAACTTATAGAAACGACTTTAAAAATTTATCTACTGGTCTAAGGCTAAAAAACATGAAAACTCATAGGTAACCATTTAAAACCCCTCGGTTTTACCGTAACCGGGAACGTTAAACGCGTGATTAATAAACCGAACCCATAATCTGAAAATTTGGGTATATGTTCTTAAAAATAAGTTAGTTTAAGGTCATGAAACTGATTTTTTGTTATAAATGTCATCTAATACAAGAAACCAAACTTAAGGGTAGAAACTGTCAATTTTGAAACTTGAGGGGCTAAACTGTAAATTTTTGCCAAACTTCATAATCGACTCAAATGACCTCTTTAGTCACTTGAATAGCATGTTTACCGTATACTCTTGACTTAATAATGTTAAAATCCTTGATTTCATGAGAAACCTTGACTTTCCATAAAAGGAAACTTTTTATGCAAACCCTAATCGAATCAAAGCCGAATCCGACAAACTAAGACTTAGACACTCTTGTTGCACCTTAATTAGGTTTAGGGCAGTAGCTAATCACTTAATATATTCATGATAGGGTGCTAGACTTGAGATATTCCCGCACATGAAGAGTTTCTTTTGCTTAATATCTATGGTGAGTTCTAGTGATCCCCTTTTACTTACTGTTTTGGGATGAAACATGCTCTGTTATTTTATGAACTATGATTGTTCTTAACTTGATGCTTGTATGTAGGACTTATGGATACCTACTGATACTTTTATCATGATCATTAATTCTTTTGTGAACCGCTTGTTTTATGTGGATAGATCTATTTGGGGAATCCCCCACACATAGTGGCTCCCGCTACAGGGAGGTACCCCACTGAGATCCTGAGTGATCGTATGTGGCATGTAACAGGTTTTGAGTAAGAAACCAGGGTGAACCATCCTGGCAGGTATGCTTCACTATTTTGAGGCTTGGTTCCTTCCTTCGGGAATATCCGGTTAAACACAAATTTAGAAGAGGCCAACCGGGGACCGAGTGCAGGGTTGATTGTGATACCCCACGATGATTGAAACAAAAATGAATCTTTTAAAAATTCAATAAAACTTTTTATAAGCGTTTTGCTTTAAACTTTAAGCACTTGAATTCACCAACTTTTTAGTTGACTCTATTTTCTTTTAAGCATGTTTCAGGTAACCAGTGAAGATTTCTAGCTATCATGGAAGACTTAGACTCCATCCCCGAGACCATGGCATTGTTTGTGTGACCAGTTAGTTACATGAACAATTTCATACGATGACTATTTAATTCATATTGAAACATGTAAACATTTGGGGTTGGATCTGTTTCCAGCCCGAGGTCTTTTAAAAACTTGAAATGCCATGCGATGTTCTCTCCCTTTGAGCTCTTATATTGGTTTGTTTCCGCTGCCATGTATGTTGTTGCTAGTCTGTGATGTCCCACCCTACCTGGGCCCGGGGTTTGACAGTGTATACCCTTTGTGACTTTCAAAACAGTTTATTAGGAGTCTTATGAACCATTAACAATTAGTTAGTAGATATTGTTAGTTGTTGTCATGTGCATGATTAATCATGCATGAACCGAAATTACAAGTGTGTGTGTGTACATGCACACATTTTAATTGTTTCAATTAAGATTAAGTTTTTAGCAAGGGTGACTAATTAACTTTCTCGGGCACTAAATTTCTAGAATATAAAACTTGAAATAACTAAAATTCACAAAAATCACAAAAAATCATGGAAATGCAAATAATAGCAAATGATGATTCTAGTAGCACTGATATTATTAGATTGTTTCCATTATTAGTACTCATAAGACGGGTGATGATGCGCTTAAGTTAGGGTTAGAATAGTGACCTTGAGGCCGGTTGACACATTCTCCCACCGTATAGGAAATTTCGTCCCGAAATTTTACCTTCGATTAGAATCCGAACGGGTGGGTTTGAAGAGATGTGGATAATTCTTTCTCATCTCATCTTCTCACTCCCAAGTGAACTCAGGTCCTCGTTTCGAATTCCATCTGACCTTGACCTTGGATATGCGGCTCCGCCTGAGTTGCTTGACCAGGCGGTCCGTGATCTCAATGGGTTCTTCCATGAAGTTTAGCTTGCTATTGACTCTTGCTTCTTCCAATGGTAGCTCTAGGGTTTTGTCTACCATGTGTTAGGACCGAATACAGACGGAGTACTAACTGATTCAAACGTGAAACTAGATCAAATAGTGCAGAATCCTATTTGATTGGCGATCCAATCAGGGAGAACGTTAATCCGATCAAAACTAACGATGAGAATACGTTAAGAATTGATTAGAATCGATCAGAAATGTTCTATGAAGTTGGAAGGGACTCTCTGGATGAACAGGAACGGCTAGGGTTGATAATTCTCGAAGTGTTACGTTTTTCCACGAATTAAGTGGTATTTATAGGTTACAACTCTCATTCGTACAACTGAGCTAAACGACTAGCTCAGTCGTGCGACTGAGTCATATGGCTGAACCATTCGTACGACTGAGTCTGTCTTATGACTCAATCGTGCGATTGATCCAATCACCTGGTTCAGTCGTGCAATTGGCCTATTCGCATGGTCCAATCGTGCGACTGAATCAGAATACTTAGTTAAACACATTCTTGAACCTTAAATGATTCAAAACATGTCTAACAACTCTATAACCTATATAACATGTTGATTTATGCGTGTGACAACAAACACTATTAATAGATATGACATTAAACAATCAATCAAACATTCATTGAAGAGTTTTTCATTATATTGATTCAACATTACATGTATGTTACAAGATGAAAGTCTATTACATTTAAGATCACTAGACTAGAACTAGGGACATGTGTACCAACAAACTCCCCCTTGACCTAGTTCTATCTAAACTTTGACTTCCTTCTTGAACTCTTCATATCTCTTCACTCTTTCGTCTCTTGAAACCCCAGCATGAATATTCAGTGCAAAGCATATACGTATAACATGTTGGAACTGCTGTGCTTGCACGATATCCTGCGTGTCAAAAAACAGTGGCCACTTGTACAAGATGTAGACATCTGAAGCAGACAAGTTAGTTAGCCACATAAGGTCGAATACCCTAATTGTCTCAACCTTCCCTTCTTTTTCCAAGACTATGACGGCCTCACCAGTGCGCCAATCATAATACCATCATTTAAAATGGGGTGCAAAATCTTATGGCATCTCCCTCAGTGGAATACGCGACATTGTGCATGGAGGGTGCCATCTCAAAATCACCTTTGGTCTTCCTGAGGTGGGGTCAACCTCTGTCTTATGAGTCAACCTTTTGGGCTGTTGAGGTTTAAAATTGACCCACCTCGTATGATACTCTTTCTTTAGAGCCTGCTCAAACCATCCTGATATCTTTCCTGGAACAGCATACATGAGGTTCAAGTTGGCTAGTCGGTTAAGCTCAAATCCAGGGAGAGTTTTCAGATCATATGGGAATCTGAAATACTCTATTCCCTTTTCCCTCTTGACAGCATACACTTTGAGATCCTCAAAGTATACCCAGCTGATAATCTTGCCAGACACCTTCTGATGCTTCTTTATCTTGTAAAGCTTGGTGTAGGCATTTGACTTGTTTGGCGTGCGCTGTTTCTTCATCTACTCTAGGCAGGCTACCCACTCAGCCTTTTTGGATGCTAGATCAGCATCATATGCCTAAGGTGCTTCTGCTGTAGCTGCTTTAGCAGCTGTCATCTCCTCAACCTTATTGAAGATACTGCTGTCAAATGTTTCTCCCAGATCTGGTAGTACTTCGCCTTTGACATTAGTATACTGGGGATAGTGATCAGCAGTCACGTCCTCAATCTCCACCTCGTCGACATCTTGTAGTTCTTCATCACTGACTACATCGACCTCTGGAGCATCTTTTACCAGCTCATCAGGATTCAGACTAAACAGTTCAGCAATCTGTTCATCTGTTAGATCATGTATCTCCCCCTCTTCAGCTGTGTAATTGGCCGATCGTTGTACGATCCCTTGCAAATCGAGAATCATCATCAATTTTGAGTTGATTTGACGAAGGGGCACAACATCGTGCTCATTAACTTGTTTAGCTGAACCTGTTAAACAACCAAATACAGTACAAGTAAGTATACGTTAAGCATATAACAGATGTTGATTTAACCTTTTAATTTTATATATATAACACAAAATTTGATACAAGATTTCAAGTACAAAGTTTAAATAATAAATAGACATATAATCTTGAACTTTGCCTTGAATCATTGCAGGATCTTCATTAGATTGGGAGGTAGACGGAGCAGACGAAGGTGCCCTCTGATCTTGTTTCCTTTTGGTTCTTTGTTCATGCCCTGGATCAGAGGGAGATATAGCTGCATCTCCTTCATCGTCATCATCTTCCTTGTCATGAGAATCTCCGTCACCCTCCTCATCATCAGCTTCATCATCATCCTCGTCATCATCATCCTCATTATCATAGTCATCACCATCATCACCGTCTCCTTCCTTTATCTTCAAAGGATTAGCTTGGGACCCCTTCAGCTTTAGCATTATCTTCTTGTTCGCAGACTCCAACTCCTCAACCTTTTTAGTCGACAGGACATTTTGTTCCAGGAGTTGGGCAATCTGATGTGCTCCTCAAGCTGAAGTAGTCTCGCTGACTTCTCCTCATCCGCAGCAAGCAGCTTCAGTACCATTCTGTTCAATGCTGCTAGCTGTTCCTCCACTCCAACAAGAGGGAGGGATGAACCTGTTAGGAAGGAGGATGGACCTGCTCGGTGGCTCGTGGTGGTAGCTGTGGCGGTGGTGAATATTGGTGGTGGAATATGAGTGGGTTATGAAGTGGGATGTATGGTAGTGGTGGGTTGTATGGTGGTGAAGGGTTGTATGGTGGTGACGGGTGGTGGAATAGGTGTAGTGGTGGCTGTGGCAGTTTGGGTGGTTAAGGTACTGGAAGTGGATATGGTGGTGGTGAGTAGTGTAAGCCTTCAGCGCTTGGGCTTCTTCCCGTGGGGCTGAGCCATCCTTTTGAGTCTGGATCCTTTTGATCCGGATGCTCCCCCTAGGCTGCTGGGAGTGTCTGGGGTGTATGAAGGGTCAACTGTAGAACCCCCAGACTCTCCCAGGCGTCCACGAACCACCCTCATGCCTTGCTCAGTAGCCACGACCTTCCTACCCACTCTCCGGGTGAGAGGCTCTTCGTTTGATACTTCTTCCTCATCAGGTTGAAATCCCTGATGGAATCCTGCTTTATCTAAACCATCGCGTGGGGATGGTGAAGATATAACATTAGCAGCTGTAGTAGTGGTCTCCGGACCCGTATCTCCACCATCATCGCCATCATCATCAGACTCGTCAATCGGAACTGCTATCGGCTCCGTGTCTGACTCACTATCATTGTGACGCCACTTTTTCCTAGCTAGCGCCACGTAATCTTCTCAGGCCAGGTGCCCAAATAATCTCCTCACAGGGGTTTAATCTGCTTCCCCCGGTAGACCTTCATCCTTCCCAGTGTTGTATCATCCATAATCTCCAACACTACTGCATCATCTTGAGCTTTGGGCAGTTGGGGAAGTTTCTGGTCTATCATCATCTGAAGGAACCGAGGATAAATGCAAAATCCCTCTTTTCCTTTAGCCTCGATGTTCTCTACCATGTATGTGAAGATCATCCTAGAGAACCCAAAAGGATGGTTCAGTACCAGAGCGACATATGCATTTTGCATCTTGTCTGAAAGCTCGTTAATCCGCCCTTCCTTGATGCGATGCATCGCAGAAGTACGTGTGCCAAGTACTTAAACTGGGGGCACAAGTTGCTCTTGTTAAGCATGTTTGTGTTGATATCCCCAGAGTACTTGGCTCTCATGAAGCAGCCACGGACGGTCAGGGGATGAAGTCAGGTAGGGCAGTCTGCGTCATTCCCGAACTCAAGGACCGTCAGTATATCCTCTTCTGTGATCTGGAAACCCCCCCAAATATCGAGCTCTTGATAGAGTGGGGAGCAGTTGACCTATCTACCACGGCGTTCTCCCAGAAAGCCTTCTGTATAGATAGATAGGGAGTGAACGGCGCTGAGATAGCACGGTAAATCCTCGATCGTCTTAAGAAAGTGATAATCCCAGCAAAATCAGCAGAGTTGCGGGATGTCAAATCGAGATAATGTAACACCCGGACAATTTTCTAATCGAGTCAAGTGATAGTGATGGGCTCGGATGAAAAAACCATTTAATAAATATAAAATGGTTACGGGTATTACACCGAGTTAACCCTCCGGGTCACGAGTTTAACGAGTTTGGGGTCCCGGGAACGCCTGGCATATAAATAGATGGATCAGCTGAGCAACTCTCATTTTCACTCAAACGCCATTCTAGAGAGAGAAAGTGTAGAGAGAGAAAGTGCCGGATTGAAGCTCGGGTGGTCAAGAATCGAAGGCTGGTGTTTGTGGACTCCTAAACTACAAGAATCAAGGTAAGAAACGTATCTAAATTGCTACATTTGGTGAAAAACCTGAGTTTGGGGTTTTTGGGTTTTAAAGTGGCAAAAATCACCCCAAAACACACGTTTTAGAGTAAGAAAACGTGTAATGAGCTTAGATATAGCTTCCTAGATGATAATCCAAGGGTTTGGGTGGAAAGGATTGGATTTTTGGGCTGAAACGAGCTGATTCGTAAATTTCAGCTCGTTCTGCGAATTTAAGGTCTCGACCAGCGAAACTGTGAGTTCGTCCAGCGAAACTGGAAGGATTTACAGCGAAGTTACAGTTTCGCTACAGCGAAACTACATATTCGCCTGAGCGAAACTATAGTTTCGCTGATGACTATGCGAATGCCCAAGTTGACCTTAGATATTGCGAAACTAGGGAATTCCAACGAAAGTTTGGCGCTCGAGGTAGCGAATCTGTCCAGGGAAACTGGTAGAATGCTGCCCGGCGAAACTAGCAGCGAAACTGCTGATTCGCCCGGCGAAACTACGGGCGAATTTACGGGCGAAACTACCTGCGAACTTAGTAGCGAAATTAGGCAGAAATTAACTCTTTTGAGTGTTAACTTATCTGCAGGCAGTGTAGTGTGACCCGCGTCTTTAAGGCTTGATTGAGAAGCTGCTTGTCAAGCACAGGTGAGTTCTAGGACCCCTCATTTACTTGTTTTAAATGATTTTTGGGGCTGGAACACATATAAACTTGTTTACTGACGTATGTATGTATGACCCATTTGGGTATAATGTTGTGTTATACGTCTAAGGTATGGTTGTGGACTCGGTACGTTATATAAGGTCCTAGTATGAGTCCCCACGGTCTTGGAGGGACAGTTAGGGCTACTGCACCAAGATGACGCGTAGTAAGTCCCGGATTCGGGAAGGATATGGGAGTAAGTGCCTAGTGATGATTGATGATGTAGGCTATGTATGTACGAGGGTATGTATGATGATGATGATGGTGCATGTATGATGTTATGTATGACGATGTACGTATGAAGCTATGTATGATGATGTATGTATGATGTGTGTGTTCCTTATAATAATGTATGAATATCTTTCTATGACTTTACGTATTATGACAACGAACGAACGAAGTATTATGTAACGTGAAGTGAAAGATAACGATGTATGATGAACGAACGAATGAACGAATGAGATAATAAAGATATTATCTACATGTATGTACGATGTATGATCACGTGTAAAGAATGAACGGTTTTAATATAAACAAAGTATATCCTCGATCGTCTTAAGAAAGTGATAATCCCAGCAAACTCAGCAGAGTTGCGGGATGTCAAATCGAGATAAGCACAGATGTTGCGCTTAGCACTCATGGGCCATCTACTCCCCATCTGTGACACAAAACAAGTAAACGTTAGAACATGTTAAGGATAGCTAATTTCAGTCAATGAACTTTAAACTTTGGTTTAATCGTGCGACTGAACAAACGTCTGAGTTCCAGTCGTGCGATTGAACTGTGCGACTGAGATATAGTCGTACGATTTAGTTCATTCGTATGAATGATTCATGCGATTGGACTTAGTCGCATGTCTTCTCATACATGTATCTCAGTCGTGCACCTGAACTCATTCGCATGGGTCAGTCGTACGATTGAGTCATTCGTCCATCTCAGTCATACGATTGAGCCAATCGGACAGCTCAGTCGTACAATTGAATTTCATCAGCGTGTCCAGTCATTCATTTGACTGTTGGTCCATTCAAATTCGTGTTTTGAGCTACACTTGATGTTAAACGTCGAACTTATGCTCATTACACTCAGAAACAGCCGACTAAACCTATTGCAACATTTAAAGGATTCTTGATGATTATCTCCAGTTTAAGCGATGATCCACCTTGATAATTACCTGTATAATCGATATCAAACGTCAGAGAGCAATAACCGAAGGTAAATGTGGATTTTAGAAAATTTTGGCAGTGTAACGTCGTATCGTATGAGTGAAAGGGCGATTTGGGTGAATGAGTGACTGAGGGCGATTCATCTAGTATTTATACTAGGGCAATCTCCACTCGTACGACTGAGCCTAGTCGCCTGACTTAGTCGTACGACTGAGCCTAGTCGCATGATTGAGTCGTACGACTGTGATTGAGTCGTACGACTGTGCTTGAGTCGTACGGTTCACCCATTCGTCCATCTCAAGTCGTACGATTGAACTTCATTCGGACGTCTGACATAGTCGGTCACTTTCAATCAGGCGATTGGGCTCATTCGCATGGTCCAATCGTACAATTGTACTCATTCGTATGCTCCATTCGTACTACTGGTCCATACTTATAATTCAGTCGTGCGACTGGGCCATACTTTTGACATTTTGACCATTTTACCAACCGACACTTAGTTTCTCTTAACAGTAGATAAAACATTATGAACCCTTTGATCATCTCAGACATGATCACCTTTAAGTTAAAATCTGTTGATCACCCCAGACGTGATCCCTTTATCCACCCGATCACCTCAGACGTGATCCATTTATCCACCCGATCATCTCAGACATGATCCTTTTAAACTTTCAGTAACAATTTCTTTAGTATAAACATTAAGCTCATTTGGTGACGTTCACAGAGAACAATACGCACAGTCCGACACTGACACACTATACATATAACTTGAAAATTTTAAACTACGAACAAAATAAACATCTTTTTGTGATTTTTGTTAGAGCAGGTTAGAATAGCCTATTAGCATTGACATCATATCAAGGACATACTCGTATTGAATCAGACAAGCATAAACACCATTACTTGGAACGTTTTGTATTAAACACAACATATTTACTTGTCACAGTTTTCACTTATCTAAGACCTTTAAGTTCTAACTGGGAATCATGCTTGATCTGATACATAACGCTCATTGATTTTGAACATCAGGCAATGCAGCCATGACGATTGTCAGTATACTTATCCACTTAAATCCATACACAGACTTTTGACACACATCAGTGATTAATTAGATTAATTAGGTCAACAAGTGTTTGTGTGTTCCACATGTATATGGTAATCAATCTTCCTCAGGAGATTTTGGAGCAGTCTGGGGACTTAGAAGATTTGGTTCTAAGAATTTTCAAAGAGATGCTAAGCCTCAGGTCAGTGCCATCGCACAACAGAGAGGCGCAAACAGCAATGAATTCTTAGAACATATAGGTTATGCTAAGCCTCAGGTCAGTGCCATCGCACAGCAGAGAGGCGCAATACCTATCTTCTTCTTAGAGCACTATATTAGAATATACATTGTTTTCAGTGACATTTGACATCTTTTGCTCTGTGTTTCAGGTCTTTGCTCACATTTGTGACATTTGCTTGCTCCTCACCCCTTATTGGAAATTGATTGATTGTGCAGACCAGGGATACCATGAAAACCCACAAATCGTTGAATTATTTAAGTTTAAGCCAAATCACTGATGACGTCCATTGATCTATTGTGTTGAATCTACTGACACATCGTATAATGCACTGACACAACCCTAGATCTACTTTCTCCGAGTAGTTACCGTACCAATCAATCGTACTATCATTTTCCCACTTTGTTAGACTTAGACTTCTCTGATTTATAATTTTCTGTGATTTAATTAACCTTGCAAAACAGAAAATCTTTTTGGTGTTCCAAGTAACTCGACGCCTGTGTACTATCACTTTCCATTTTGCTGAATCATATTTCCGTTTTTCTGTCCCTGCCTTTTCAACTTAACTAACCTTCCGCCTTTTGTTTTTTTTCTAAGTAAATAATTACTGAATATAACCTAATCTCCCCCTAAAATTCTAAAACAGAAAATCTTTTTGTGTTTTTGGATTTTTATACAATAAGGAAATTAAAAGAAATAAACTAAAAGAAATAAAATAAACTTTAAAGACTAAACATGTGTCGGACTACGCGTCTGTGTCTTCTGAGATAACGTCACTTTTCTTTTTAACACCGTTGACCTCTAACAGATAGAAAAATCTAAGTTTATCAAATGGTTTAGTGTAGAGGTCAGCGCGTTGAAAATCCATGTTTCTTTTAACCACATCAATTAATTGTTTTCATAGCAGTCACGTATGAAATGATACTTTATGCCGATGTGTTTTGTTTTAGGGTGTTGAACCGGATTTTTAGTTACAGCTATGGAAGCAGAGTTATCAACATAAATAGGAGTGTTGGAAAATTGCAGACCGTAGTCCCGCATTTGCTGTTGGATCCAGATGATCTAAGAGCAGCAACTTGCAGCAGCAACATATTCAGCTTCACAGGTTGATAATGCAACCGAGGTCTACTTCTTGCATTGCCACGTGACTAACCGCCTTCCAAAGAACTGACACCCTGCTGATGTAGACTTAAAATTCATCTTGCAACCGCCATAGTCTGAATCGCTGTACGCAGTTAGCTCAAAGTCATCATCATGAGGATACCACAACCCCAGAGTTGGAGTACCCTTCAGATAACAAAAGATCCTCTTTACCCCAATCAAATGATTTACTTTGGGTTTCGCTTAATATCTGGAGCATAAACATGTAGCATACATGATATCTAGACGCGAGGCAGTGAGATACATGAGAGATCCGATCATCCCACGATACATAGTTGCATCCACCAAATCCCCATTCTCATCAGGAGCCACATCATGATTTGTGGCGAGAGGGGTACCGGCAACAGTGACGTTTTCCATATCAAACAGACTCAGAATGTCGCCGACATACTTTGTCTGATGTAGGAGTATACCGGTTGGTGTTTAATCCACCTGTAATCCTAAGAAGAACTTCATTTCTCCCATGGCACTATCTCAAACTCTGCCTTCATCACAGATTCGAACTTTTTGCACAACTCTTCATTTCTGGAACCGAAGATAATGTCATCCACAAAGATCTACACCATAAGCGAATCTCCATCCTTTTCTTTAAAGAACAATGTACAGTCAATCACAATCCTGCGAAAGCCATGTTTCAACAGATGGGTGGAGAGCTTCTCATACCAGGCTCGAGGAGCCTGATGTAGCCCATACAGAGCCTTGTCTAACTTGTAGACTCTGTCCTGATGATAAGTGTTAGGTCTAGATTGTATAGGGCTAGATCAATTTTGTATAGGCTTAGTACTTGAAAATCAAGTCTTGTAATTAATATTTGTAACAGTCAAAATATATATATATGTGATTTGAATCTATAGGATAACCCCATATATATGTGTGTTGATTTGTGACTTGACAGGAGAAACAATATACTTGGATGGATTTCCTGAAATTGACCAAGTGTAGGAAACATCTACGGATGAACAATTTTGTTAATCCGTAGATATGTTTCATACAAGACCAAATGACCAAGTACATGTTCCTGCGGATGATCAAGACTCCTACGGAAGAAGGATTTCCTACGGAAGAACAACATTCCTACGGAAGAGCAAATCATCTACGGAAGAACAAAAGATCTGCGGAAGGCAAGACTCCTGCGGAAGACCATTATACTTGTGCGATTACAAACTCCAAGAAGTCAAACAAGTCAACACGATCAACAACAGATCCCGAGAGATCCGGTGTTTCCTTAACCGACTCAAAACATCTATAAATATGAGTCCTAGGTTTCACATCTCGGGGAACACAATCAATCAATATTACGGCTGTCAAGAGTTCATTGTGCAACCCTAGCTGCCGTCACATCAACATCAAACATTATTCGTTTCACAGAATTCGATTGTTCATAGTCATTCATTATTATTCTTTTGTAATCATTATAGTATAGTTAATGAAATACATTTGAATTATTATTGATTTCGTATTTATTGTGTTTCTGTGGTTGTGTTCATCATTAATCATTAAAAACAATTAAACGTCAATTAGTGATAATTCCGCGATCATTAAATTGATTTATTTTAATACTGATAATTCCTGTCGTTCGATCCTTGGATTCACAGGTGGTATCAGAGCCATTGGTGCTCATTGATTTAGATCAATTGATCTATCAGTATTAAAATTGTTTAATTGATTTTCAAACAATTCAATTAACGACTGATTTTCAGCAAGCACTCTCTCATTGCTTGGTAAATTTAGATCTATATTCAAATCAATTGAATACGAGATTTGCGTCTCTAAAAGATCTGTCAATTTTCGCTTTTAAGTTTTTATTCATTCGTTTGCATTAAACATGAGTACTTTTGGTGGAGGATCTTATCAACCGCCAAAGTTGGAAACGAAAGCTGATTTTAAATACTGGAAGATCAAGTTCAGGAATCATGTGAACTACACAGATTCTGACTTGTGGGAGTCCATCACTCAAGGTCCTTATATTCCACCCACTCTTGGGCCGGATTATAATGACAAAAATCAGCCAATTAGCACTAAGGACTTGCCACCTGATGATGTCAAGAAGGTCAAAGTTGATATTAAAGCATACAGCTTGCTTAGTATGGCTTTGCCTGAAGAAATCTTGATCAGGTGCGAGAACTATAAAACAGCAAATTCCCTGTGGAAGATACTTCACACTCTCTGTGAAGGGAGTGACGAGATCAGAAGCATAAGGAAAGACACCCTTAGATCACAATATGAAACTTTTCATCATATTGAGGGTGAGTCAATTCCTCAGCAACTCCATAGATTTATGCAACTTGTTACTGAGATGAACATCTTGGAGTTAAAATATACAACTGAGGAACTGAACAAGAAGATGCTCCATAATTTGCCTGAAAGTTGGAAGCAAACAGTCTCCATGTTCAAGAACACCATAGATCTCATGACAACTGGTCTAGATACATTGGTTGCTAAAGTAGAAGCACTTGAACTGGATGAACAATCAAGAAACAAGAGTGTGAGAACTCATGTCTCACCTTATCACTTCAAGGAAACAAAGAATGCTGGAAGTGCTTTTATCTCTAATAATGAAGATGATAACTCTTGTGCTTTGAGTGATGATGAAGAGGAAGTAAGTTTTTATGCATCCAAACCCACTAAGAAGTCATCTCAAAGTAAAAATATAAAGGAAAAAGGAAAAGCTGCAGAGAAAAGAGAGACATTAGCAATAGCAAACTCAGAACCAATAACTGTGATATTGGATTCTGAAGAACAAAAAGCAGCCTTTGCAGCCTTCAGTTCAAGCTTTCAAGCATATCTTGGCAGTTCCCTTACAGCAGCAAACATCTGTCAGCAAGATTTGGAGGAACTCCCTCCTGATGTAGTAGAAGAGATGGATCTACAATGGCAGATGGCGATGATTGCTTACAGAGCCAAGCAATATCTTCGAAGAAATAAAAATCTGGCAGCTGCAAGCAAAACATCAAAGATTGGAGTTGATAAGTCAAAAGTCAGATGTTTTAAGTGCAATCTCTATGGTCACTTTTCTAGAGAATGCAACCAACAATCAACTCCACAGTATCAGCAGCAGCAGCAACAAAATCAGCAGCCAACCTCTCAAAGATCTCTGCATAGACAACCTCAGCTCACATCCCCACCAGCCACAAATACGTCAGCAGGACCAAGCAACTCTAAGGAGACAGGGTTGATCATACTTCAGGATAGAACATGTGACTGGAGCCTGTATGAGAAGGAAGTGATAGAGGAGAATCAAGCACTGATGGCACATATGGAAAACAAAGTTCCTCCTATGGCCAGAGAGGTAAAAGACAGGTTATGTTCATCAACATGTGTTGAGGAAGTTGAGAGATATAGAGTCCATGCTCAACAATTGGCTGATAAAGTAAAAGAAACTATGGTTTTAAATGAATCACACTTAAGAGAACAAAAACTATATCAAATCAAAATAAGTTCTTTGCAAAAGGATTTAGAAAAATATGTTTCTGAAAACTACAGTCTAAAAGCCCAAGTTGAGCATCTGACCACTTCCTTAACAAAATCCATGGCTGATCATGCATCCACTGAAGTGAAACTTCAGAAGTTTCAATTATCATCTCAGCAATATGAGAAGTTGCTAAACTCTCACATTGAATAAAAGAACAGGTCCGGGTTGGGTTATAATGCTGTTGCACCACCTATTAATGATAACTACACACCTTTACCTGAAACAATGACTAACAATTTGTCAAATCATTTTGTGCAAAGCACCAAAATTGACATCAAAGATAGTCAAATAAACAACAATAAAACTGAGATGAGTGAAACTGAATCTACTGAATCAGAATCAATTAAACATAATGAATCAGATTTTGATAACTATGATGACCTGGATGATTCTGATGAACATGATACTGATCAACTGAACATTGGTAAGAATGTTCAAGTTGAAACTGGTCTTCCACGAGTCCTTGAAGAATCAAAGCTGCAATATCCGCCAAAGCAACGGAACATGCTGAAGACTATTTGCAAGAGGATTGCTGAACTTAATGAAGGATTACAAGAACTGAATCTTCACAAGATTGATAGCTGCGGATCAAGCACAAAAGCACCTTTGTCATCTTCTGATAAAGGTAAGAAACAATCAAACAAGAATCCTCAGAAAGCACCAACTGAAGAATCCGTAGAACACCTGCGGAAAAAGAACTATGAGGAATCCGTAGAACATCTACGGAAAGCAAAAACTGTCAAGTCCGTAGATCATCTGCGGAAGGCAAAAACTACTGAATCCGCACACAAGCAACGGAAGAAAGAATCTGATACTGCGGACAAGGTAACAAGAGAAACAAACAAACATGATCAGAAAAAGGTCAATATCAAGCAACTAAAGGGAGCCAAAGACAAACAAACAACAGCTAATGAAGCACCAAACAAAAACAAGAAGAAATCATCTGATGTTTCAGCAAGTGAGAACAAAAACAACAAAAAGAAGGCTGAACTCGAAGACACTTCTGAGAAATATTGCAAATGGTGTGATATGAAGAATCACAACACTGATGAATGCTATTTCAGTAGCTACTGTTCCATTTGCAACATGAACAATCACATGACTGATGATTGCTTCTTCAACAAACATTGTGCCATTTGTGACAAAAATAACCATTCCACTCAGGAATGTTATTTTAATAAGAAGAAAAAGAAAAAGAACAACAAGAAGTCACAATGTGCATCATCCGACTCAGAAAGTGAAAAAGAGACAAAGGCTCAGAAAGAACAACAAAAGTCAACAAAAAGATCATCTGTTGCGGACAAGACTGTGAAGAAGAAAATACCAGCACAGGCTAAGACACCTCACAAAAAGGTGGATTTGTCTGATAAACAGACTGAAGTTGTTGATGGTTTCTTTGACAACTTTGATAAAGGAATTCCTGTGTCTCAATCAAAGCAGAAAGATGAAGAAACTTTCAAGTCTACAGGATCCTCTTCAAAGTTAAGATACCAACCAAAACAAGCCAAGTTGAAGAATGACTCGGATAAGCATGACGATACTCAAAAACCTGAATCATCTTCAACAGAATCATCCTCACCACCATCAGATCAAAAAGAAACAACTAATACTGAAACTTCAAGATTAATTCATGAAGGAGTAACTATTGTTGACACAACTGGCAAACCCAAGACAATTAAGCCTTGGGTTGTCAAGACTAACTATTTCTTTTTGTGTGCAGGAACAATCAAGGAGAGCTGACAACAAGTGGTATGTTGACAGTGGTTGTTCCAGACATATGACAGGCAACTGTGCACTTCTCCATGACTTCAAACATAAACATGCCTCTTATGTGGCATTTGGTGGGGATAAGAAGGGAGGTAAAATTGTTGGTGAGGGAATGGTAACTAATGGTGTTTTAACATTTGAAAAAGTAAATTACTGTGAAAATTTGCAGTATAATTTACTTAGTTTTTCCCAAATTTGTGATCAAAATTATTTAACACTATTTGATAACACTAACTGTTACATTCTTAAGCCAGGGTTTACAGTTCCAGCAGACTGGATACTTCTTAAAGCATCAAGAAAAGGCAATACATATATCTTGGATATGAATAACACAACACTCACAAAACATGAGACATGCCTGCTGTCCAAATCTTCCGAAGATGAATCTCAATTGTGGCATAGAAGACTTGTCCATTCCAACATGAAGAACATGAATAAATTGGTGAAAAATGACTTAGTCATTGGATTACCAAAGAAAGAATTTCATTGTTCTAATCACTGTTCTTCGTGTTATAAAGGAAAACAACACAGAGTGTCTCATAAATCCAAAACAATCAACACTAACACTACACCACTCAAATTGCTTCACATGGATCTCTTTGGTCCAACCAATGTGCTGAGCATTGGAAAAAGGCAATATTGTTTGGTGATAGTTGATGATTTCACTAGATTTACATGGGTCTTTTTCTTAAAACATAAGAGTGAAACATCTGAAACATTAATGGACTTTGTGATCAAGATTGAGAATCAACTTGATTTAAAAGTTACAATTTTTAGGAGTGACAATGGAACTGAATTTGTTAATGCTGATTTGGATTCTTTTTGCAGGACTAAAGGAATAGCTAGACAATTCAGTGCCCCAAGAACTCCACAACAAAATGGAGTGGCTGAAAGGAGAAATAGAACACTGATAGAAGCAGCCAGAACAATGCTAGCTGATTCTCAGTTGCCCATTACATTCCCGGCAGAAGCTGTGAATACAGCTTGCAATGTTCAAAACAGAACTTTGATAGTCAAAGAACATAATAAAACACCTTACGAACTCTTATTTAAAAGAAAACCTTTTATAGGATATCTTAGAGCTTTTGGGTGTCATGTGTCTGTTTTAAATACTAAAGAACAATTGGGAAAATTTTCTGAAAAAGCCTATGATGGTTTCTTTGTTGGATATTCATCCACTTCTAAATCATATAGGGTGTACATTCCAGAACATAACATAGTTGAAGAGACTCCCAATGTTTCTTTTGATGAATCCATGTTTACTACCAATGTAAAAGGATCATCTTGGTTATTTGATATAGATGCATTAACTGAATCATTTAACACTGGTTATCTGATCAACGCAGGTGCTGCGGATACATGTTATCCCTTTGTGCCCCCAAGTGTGAATGAAGTGCCTTTAACAGCTGACCCACCAAGAGCACAAGTGTCACCTGGACCACAGCAAAGATCAAGTCAGCAGCATGAAGCTACTTCTGGAGAAGCAAACTCTTCATCCCCAGCACATGTAAATTCATCAGCAGATGTTCCCTCATCCGTAGATATAAATACTGGTGCAACTACTGATGTTAGAGATGGAGAGGAGGTAGTCAGTCAACAACCATTGCCAGCTGACCAACATTGTTCATCCGTGGATGGTGATGTATCTCCTACAGAAGTACAAAATGCCTCCGTCGATGCTGCAGTTCCTCCTACGGAAGAACAAAATACTGCTTCCATAGAACCTCCTGCGGAAGAACAAAATGCTGCTTCCGTAGAACTTCCTGCGGAAGAAGACAAAGCAGCCAATCAAACACAAGCTGATCCGAACAACCATGAGCCTTTTGATTATTTCATCGACTCAACTTCTCAGCAGACACCATCTGCTTCAATGGGTTTCACAAACTTAGACTCCACTGTTCAAGTTGATGCTATCTCAACAAGCAGAGTACACAAGTCTCATCCAACAGACAATATCATTGGGGACCTGCATGCTAGAACCACAAGGAGCAAAGGAGGTGTGGCAAACATTTGTTTGTTCACCTGCTTTTTGTCCCAAACAGTTCCTGCAAACATTACAGCTGCACTAAAAGACAACAGCTGGATTGAGGCTATGCAAGAAGAGTTACAACAATTCAGAAAACAGAAAGTGTGGACTCTTGTAGATTTGCCTACAGGTCAACATCCAATTGGCACAAGATGGCTTTTCAAGAACAAGCTGGATGACAGAGGTATCATAGTGAGAAACAAGGCCAGACTTATTGCTCAAGGATATACTCAGGAAGAGGGAATAGACTATGATGAAGTCTTTGCACCAGTTGCAAGGATTGAAGCTATACGAGTCTTCCTCGCTTATGCAGCATTCAAGAAGTTCACAGTCTATCAAATGGATGTGAAGTGTGCTTTCCTCTATGGGAAGATTGATGAAGAAGTCTATGTTGCTCAACCCCCTGGTTTTGAAGACCCTGATTATCCACATAGAGTATACAAGCTTGATAAAGCTTTGTATGGTCTTCATCAAGCACCCAGAAAGTGGTATGACACTCTATCATCATTCCTGCTGAAGAATGGCTACAAGAGAGGAACTATTGATCAGACACTCTTCCTCAAACAAGAACATCAAGATCTTTTGGTGGTTCAAATATATGTTGATGACATCATATTTGGATCAACCAACGAGAAGCTGTGCCAAAGCTTTGAAGACTTGATGAAATCTGAATTTCAGATGAGCTCCATGGGAGAATTGACATTCTTTCTTGGCTTACAAGTTCATCAGAAACCAGATGGCATCTTCATCAATCAAGAGAAGTACATTCATCAAATTTTGAAGAAGTACAATCTTGCTGATTCCACTTCATGCAAGACACCAGCATCAACAATAGACAAGATTGTGCCTGACCCTGCTGGCAAATCCGTAGATCAAAGATTGTACAGATCAATGATCGGTTCTTTAATGTATTTAACTGCCAGTAGACCTGACATAATGTTTGCTGTTTGTGTTTGTGCCAGGTATCAATCCGACCCAAAGGAGTCACATCTGAATGCTGTAAAGAGAATTTTCAGATACCTGAAAGGCAAACCTGCATTGGGACTTTGGTATCCCAAAGATGGAGACTTTAGCCTATACTCCTATTCAGATAGTGACTATGGAGGGTGCAACAACAACAGAAAATCCACAACTGGTGGATGTCAATTTTTAGGATCAAGACTTGTTTCATGGCAGCGCAAGAAGCAAACAAATGTATCTGTATCCACAGCTGAAGCAGAGTACATAGCTGCTTCAGCAGGTTGCTCTCAAGTACTTTGGTTGCAAAACCAATTACTTGATTATGGTTACAATTTCCTTCATACACCAATTCATATTGATAATTCAGCTGCTATGTTTATAACTGCTAACCCAGTTCAACATAGTAAAACAAAACATATTGAAATCAGATACCATTTTCTGAGAGATTGCTCTGAAAAAGGTCTAATCAAGTTAGTCAAAGTAGACACAACCAATCAGCTTGCTGATTTGTTTACTAAAGCATTTGATTCTGTTAGATTTAATTTTCTGATAGAATCTTTAGGGATGATTAACTTAGAATAAATCAACAAAAGCATATGACCGACTTTGTGCGAGTAATCGTTAAGGATAACTTAAGTGTCTGATAGAACATCTATACATGCATTATATAAGGGAAATGATAGTAGACTATACTTGGCTATTAAACAAAACCTCAATCTGACTTATATCATACTGATATGTGAGTAGGTTCAACTTGAGTGGAAACAAAGCTAAGAGCATGCCAAACTAAAAGCATGAGGTAACTGTTTGTGAGGATTTCATTTGAGAATCAGGAAGGTATGTTCTCTCCTGATGTGATCAACTCACTTACACAAGCACACTATGTAAAACACTTTATAATATTCTATCTTTGCAAAGTCATATTCCCTCTGTTTTGTGTGAACAAAGACCTGGGAATGTGATTAATAAGTGTGATCTTCATTCTCCCTCTGTTTTGTGTAAACAAAGACCTGGGTTAAAGTTCACCTCTGTTTTACGAAAGTAAAGACCTGGTGACTATGAAGATCATATTTCAGCTCTAACAAGGAATCACTTGTGATCCATTGTACATCAAGTCAAAGAGCTTCAACATCAAAGCATTCATGAGACTGTAATTTGTCTCAAGATAGAACTTATAACTTAATGTACATAGTCATTAAGTGTGGAATGTAGTGATTTGCCTCACCTACGGAAGACATACTCTAATGATAATTGAATGTGGGACTCATGATTGCTACTGATTAACAAACTTCACAACATGATAAATCGCATGCCTAGTTGATACAATACTCATGTTTGAATTTAAGTGGATCTATATACTTGCAATCAGGTATGTGTTGAATCAACTAATCAACATCAGCAGAAGCCAATTTATAGTATGATCCCTCTATATATATATGCATGCATGTAACTGTTTGTCAGATGTTTAATTGTTATCTCAACTGACTTTCTCTCATTTAGACTGTCATATGCCTGTCATGCCTGTTCACAACTTAAATTTATGATGAATGCAACAGTTTCACATTAATCACAAATTTAGGGGGAGTAGTTCATGCATGAAAAACAATACAAAGCTGATAACTGATTTAACTTATTCTGAAGGAATTGGAACTTGAGCACTAACTTGAATGTAGGATACAGGAAACTTGCCTCTCTGTACTTAATTGCCATGCAAATAAAGTCAACAATGTCCAACATCAACAATTGAGTCTACTCAGTAGATATCATACATTTAAAGTTTTCAAACTTTAAGTTCCGCAGAAGTTTCAGTAATACTTCTCATCCGTAGAAGTAACAGTGACATTTCTGCATCCGCAGAAGTCACAGTAATACCTCTCATCCGAAGGAAGTATTGTGTGATTTCTGGTTCAGCAGCAAAACAAATGCATTGTTTGAACTAATACATCCGCAGATGTTAAACCATCCGCAGATGTTAAGGTTCCGCAGATGTTCTGCGGAAGACGTGCATTCTAAATAAACTTGGGATACGGAAAGGAATAAATGGAAGTGGGCCCAACATAGGAATAAATGGAAGTGGGCCCAACATAATGTGAGCCCAACATAATTAATAAAAGAAGTTAATATGTTCGACTATAAATAAGGTTTCTGACTCTTAAAATTCATTAATCAATTTTACAGAGCACTTTTTCAGATTAACCTAGAAAATCGCCCATTTTCCCTCTTTTTCAAAATTTCAAAATAACTGTTCCAAGAACACATTATCAACATTATCCAGTAACCGATTACTGTTACTGCAAAGGTAAATCATGTCTTAAACATCAATACGGAACTGGTTAATCGATTATTGTCATTTAAACGATTCAACTGCATGGTTTCTAACTTGTTTTTCTTTACAGATGGCAAATAGATTCGCTAAAGAGCACAATGTGTGCGCGTTCTTGAACGCTGATGATCCTGCAGCGGAAGGATGTCGAGATATCATAAGATATCTCCGACGATCCAGGCTCTTCTACGCCTTGACGGCTGAGCCTGTGATCCATCAGGCGCACATTACTGATTTCTGGAACTCAGCACGAGTTGAAGAACAAGACGATGAGGAGGTGATAGTGGCTGAGGTTTTGAGTCAGCGTCTTCGATTCAATGAAAGCACCTTACGAAGATGTCTGGAACTGGGAGATAGAGAAACAGGGCACCCCGATGTATTCGAGAATGAATACATTGAAAAGGTATTCAACCTAATGGGGTATGATGGTGACTACGAGAAAGGAGAAATCAAGAAGGGTAGGCTGTGCAAACCGTACAGATTCTTGTGTCACACCTACCTAAAGTGCATGTCGAACAGGAAGTCGGGGCTAGACAGATTCTCTCGGCACATTTCATCCGGAATTATTGGAGTATTCGAGGGGAGAATCTATAATTATGCCAAATACATCTTCAATTGTCTGATTGAGCAAGTCAAACTGCAAAACAATGACAAGATGTACATGTTCCCGAGATTCATTCAACTGGTGATTAACTCAGAGCTTCCAAGGTTGAGCAGAGTTGGAGAAGTGTTTGTACAAGCACACCTGAGCAAATCAGTGTTGAACAAACTTAGTGGGAAGTATGAGGGTCCGGATATGCCAATGTTCGCACATGTTATAGATCCTCAAGCAGACCTGCCACAAGAGTTGGCATGGGCAGATGAAGCAGAATCATCTGCTGATTCTGCACAATCTTCTCACTCACCACACCAAACACCACAACACCAACAACAATCACCACTCCAAACACCACCACTACAACATCAATCACCCAGCAAATCACCCTCTCAACAACCACAATCACCAGCAAGCCTAAACACCCAACCAATCTCCCTAATTCACCACCATCAATCACCTGTACTAATATCATCATCATCCTCTCAGTCATCATCTCATCACACTCAACCACTCTCTCCACAACAAATCCAATCCCCCGTACAACCACCACCAGAATCTCCAAAACATCAATCACCGGAAAGTGCTGGGACTGAACCTTTTGAGGTAACTGAGTCTGTACACTCCGTACACTCAGGAGACACAGAAATATTATCTGAAGTCAGCACTGTTCCTTTCTCACCAACACACACAGAAGAACAACCTTCATCAGCACATACCGAGCCCATACCTTCATTGAAAGATGAACAACTTGCTGATGAACACGGGGAAGTTCAAGAATCTGCTCAGGATGTCACTGCATACCATGAAGATGACTTAAGTGACAGTGACATTCCTGTGAGCAAAAGCTTTCTGGTTGCTAAGTACAACAAGTTGATACTTAAAACCAATAAGCGAAAACAAAGAATTCTGGAGCTGAAAGGTGTAATTCAAGAAAAGGATGAAGAACTGATGAAGAAGGATGCCAGTCTAAAAAGACTCAGAGAAGATGCACTATGCAACAATGAAATTATTGATGCATTGTTCCAAACAAAACGGGAGTTGGAGGCTACTTTAAAAAACGAGCAAAATGAAAAGGCTGAGCAAATAAAGCAAAAGGATCTAGAGATAGAAAGACTGAAAAGAAAACTCTCAGATCTGAAAACAAAAGTGGATTCAAGAGCTGAGCCAGCAAAACAGTCGGGTAGAGCTACTAAGCCACTGATCTCATACACCCGAAAAAGAAAATACTTTGGAGCTACTCAAAAGAAACCAGAAGATGAAAGCTCTCCAAAGAAACCAAAACTTCCATCTCCTGCACCTACACCTTCAGTAGAAGTGTCTGCTGTGAAGGTATCCTCCGGAGAAGAAGATGACAGTGAGAAAGAGTGGGAGGAACTAACGAGAATGGAGTCCCCCACCGATGATAAGGGTGGAAAGGCCGATGACCTTCTAACAACCGCTGATATCATGGAAGAGAGGCCTGACTCCAGCATGTTTATGACCCTCATCAACCATGGTTTTCCATATGACATGGTTGAGAGGATGAACACATCAGAAATGACCAATGCACTGAAAGAATTTGAGTTTGCCAGGTTCATAATCCCAAACTGTGATTATGAAGCCTTTACAACATTTCAGTCATTGGAGAAAATAAAGAAGGATCTGGGCCACTGTGACACAGCCAAACTCACCAAGTATAATATGACTTGCTGGTTACAGGGGCACAACTACAAGCCGCATGAACTTAAAGGTAGAACTACTGGAGAGTTGCGGAGGATGATGGAGCATGTAATGAAGGTGGAGTTGGAAACAGGTGTAAAATTCAGAACAACAGCTCCTCATCCTACTGATGACAAACAAAGCAAATCATCTGCTGATCCAATCACTGTGGAACCCAAGGATCAGCATAAAGCTAAGGATAAGCTCATCAGGGAACCAAGGGAAGTCATTCCAGGCAAAGTATGGCCCCTTGGTACCACTGTCAGAGAAATCACTGATCAGAAGTCCACTCTGATTCAGTTGATTGATCACCTCACAACTCCCAACTCAGCTGAAGAAAATAAGATCATGGCATGGAAATATGATCAGGAGTGGGATTGTGCAGTGATTAAAAGGACATCAGGAAGAGTTGAATACTTCCGTGATGTGTTTTCAGTACTCTGCCTTCCTGAGAATGATTTAAAGGACCTGCAAAGCCTTACTTTGACAAATTATCCAATACACCCAAGGGGCAGGGACTTCTCAAGCAGAGTGGGTCAACTGAAAACAAGGTTCAAAGATGATGTGATCATAGGAGCTAAAAGAGATGATGATGCTCACAAACGAAGAACTCAAGGGCAGAAAAGATCCAAGTCCAATGCCTCTGACTCAGTAGATGATGAATTTCTGAAGAGGGTTGGATATAACAACAGAACATCAGCAGCCATCAAACGCATTGAAGGAACTCAATACACACTCCCTATCACTGAGTGGGGATATGTAGAGAGGACAAAAGAGCTGGTGCTGATGAGAACTGCAGAGAACAAACGCGCAGAAAATATCAGAATCTTTGATCCTGCGGAAATCAAGTTGCTTCATCCAAGCTACACTTCGTACCTTCATGACAAATTCTTTCCGAAGCTGAGTGATGAAGCAGCTCAAAATGATCTGTTCCTGCATGTACACATGATCCAAGTCATCGACAAACTTCATGCAAAAGCCTAGAAACGACGAAGACATAATGCAGGCTTGCTGAAGGGCACAGAATATGATGAAGTCACAGAACTTCGCCTCTCCGAACAAGATGAACTTGAAGTAGTGAAGAATGACCGAGTATTGGAGACTCTCACTACAGAAGAGGATGTTCTGGGACTTGGCTATGAGACGCTGAAGAAGATCAGCAAAATGGAGATCAAATTCAAGTATGATGATCAAAAGGCAGCTGTATCTTACTTCTACAACAAAATTATATCAAGAGTCAAGGAGCTAGCAGTGTTAAAAGACTGATTACAAGGAGCTAAGCCTAAGGGGGAGTATTGTTAGGTCTAGATTGTATAGGGCTAGATCAATTTTGTATAGGCTTAGTACTTGAAAATCAAGTCTTGTAATTAATATTTGTAACAGTCAAAATATATATATATTTGATTTGAATCTATAGGATAACCCCATATATATGTGTGTTGATTTGTGACTTGACAGGAGAAACAATATACTTGGATGGATTTCCTGAAATTGACCAAGTGTAGGAAACATCTACGGATGAACAATTTTGTTAATCCGTAGATATGTTTCATACAAGACCAAATGACCAAGTACATGTTCCTGCGGATGATCAAGACTCCTACGGAAGAAGGATTTCCTACGGAAGAACAACATTCCTACGGAAGAGCAAATCATCTACGGAAGAACAAAAGATCTGCGGAAGGCAAGACTCCTGCGGAAGACCATTATACTTGTGCGATTACAAACTCCAAGAAGTCAAACAAGTCAACACGATCAACAACAGATCCCGAGAGATCCGGTGTTTCCTTAACCGACTCAAAACATCTATAAATATGAGTCCTAGGTTTCACATCTCGGGGAACACAATCAATCAATATTACGGCTGTCAAGAGTTCATTGTGCAACCCTAGCTGCCGTCACATCAACATCAAACATTATTCGTTTCACAGAATTCGATTGTTCATAGTCATTCATTATTATTCTTTTGTAATCATTACAGTATAGTTAATGAAATACATTTCAATTATTATTGATTTCATATTTATTGTGTTTCTGTGGTTGTGTTCATCATTAATCATTAAAAACAATTAAACGTCAATTAGTGATAATTCCGCGATCATTAAATTGATTTATTTTAATACTGATAATTCCTGTCGTTCGATCCTTGGATTCACAATAAGGATCCTCGAGTCCCTCAGGTTGACTGATGTATACTTCCTCATGGATTTCCCCATGAAGGAATGCACTCTTCACATCCAGTTGATAAACTTTGATCTTCATGTATGATGCGTAGGCAAGGAATATCCGAATTGCTTCCATTCGTGCCACCGGTGCAAACACTTCATTGTAGTCGATGCCCTCGACTTGTTTGAATCCTTGAACAACCAACCGTGCCTTGTTTCTGATAACAATACCTTGGTTGTCATTTTTGCACTTTAGTACCCATTTGGTACCAATCACTTACACGCCTTTGGGTCTGTCAACAAGTGTCCACACTCCAAGTTTCTTGAACTGTAGCAGCTCTTCCTGCATAGCATTGACCCAAGCCTCATCCTTCAATGCGTCACTAACGTACTTAGGCTCGATTTGTGAAACAAAACATGAGAAAGCCCCGTCATTGAAGTATCCCTTTTCCATGACTGCAGCATAGTCAGCAGAATATAGCTGATTTCGTGCCTTCACACCGGATTGAATATCCCCAATGATAGATGTGGGGGGATGATTCACACTGATCCTAGTCACTGGTGTCGTAGGAACGACAACTTCAGAATCAAGATTTGTGATTGCAGGTTCAGTATCCGGATTTCCCGATACTGGTTCAGCAGCTGATGAGCCAACTTATTGGTTTACATTATGCTCGATGTCAGTCTCAGCTGCTTCTTCATCATCTGATGAGTCATCACACTCGTCCTGAGCAGGAGTTGAAGATCCCGAAGTAGCACTAGCAGGTGTTGTATCGCTTATATCCAGATTTGGTGTATTTAGAACATCGTACATCATCTGAGTAGCCATCTCATATTCTGAATCAAGCTGAGGACGGTTAAAGGATTTGAAAAAGCCATCGTAATCGAAGAATGACGATGGACCTTTTCTAGCAGGGGGAATGGTGTATCTTTGTACATCTACATTGCACCACACTTCTACCTGGCCTGTCGAGTTGTTATAAACCCGTTTGTCTGGTATGCTGTATCCTAGAAAGATCCCTTGATCAGATTTCTCGCTGAACTTGCCCTCCTGAGTCTTCTTCAACAAAGTACATGGAGCTCCAAAAGGTTCTAGATACTCCAGGTTTGGTCTGCGCTTCTGAAGTAACTCATAGCAAGTCTTCCCATGCCTCTTGGCTACTAGCACATGATTAAGTGTGTAGCAAGCATTGGCAACGGCTTCATTCCAGAACTGTATTGGTAGCTTAGAATCTGCCAACATAGTCCGTGCAGTTTTGATCAAGCTCTGATTCTTTTGTTCAGCAACTCCATTCATCTGTGGTGTGTATGCCGAGGTGAACTGATGAACAATTCCCTTCTCTTTGTAGAACGCATCCATCCACTGATTCTTAAACTCCGTTCCATTGTCTGAACGAATCTTCCTCACCTTCAGTTTGTAGAAGGACTCCAGTGTTGTGATGTTAGGTCCCTTAGAAGATTAACATTTAGTCTTTAGTGTCTAGTTTTGTAGTTTATACTAGTATAGGGACTAGTTTGGTAAATTTTAGTTCCTTAGTTTCTAGTATAAATAGCATAGACTTAGAATAGATTGTTAAGTTTTTGTAAGGTGTTTGCATAAACTGCTTTCTATCTCTTGTAATCGTCTGTTGCTATCAATGAAATATGAATTTTGTTGATATTGTTTGATTTGATTAAAATTGCTTGTATTTCTTTGAATTGTTCATATAATTTGTTACAGATTGCTCTAATTGATCCTATCAATTGGTATCAGAGCTTTCGGTTAAGTGTTTTTGAAGGTTCTGTCGAAGATAAAACTTTAAAAATCCACTGAAATCTGTAATAGATTGACAATTCAAGTGAAATATTATGAATCAGAGCTGTGTTTCATCATTAGAAACATGTTTTGAATCACAAATTGCAGTTTATCTCATCAAAATTGAGTGAATTAGTGAAAAACAGTTCGAGAAAGTGTTCTTGAGTGTTCGACCTGAAATTTCTGAAATTCACTGAGAATTGTGGATAATTACTGAAATTGAAGTTAGAGGATTGATTATCGGTATAATCATGAACTAATTGGAAAGTCTCAGCTCAATTCATCAACAATTGAAGGATTTTGAAATTTCTGAGTTCGTTACAATCATATGAATCTGATGAATGTGGCGTATTAGGGCTGAAAAACACTGAAATTTGCCTAAGTGTTTAGGCGTTTGAGAACTGTTTAGACTTTTCTCAACTGTTCAGACTTTTTACCCCCTAGGCGTATAACCACTGTGTGGACTTATAACCACTGTGTGGACTTTTCTCTTGTTTGGGAATACCACTACTGTGTGGACTTATAACCACTGTGTGGACGTTTAAGCACTGTTTAAGAGTTTCTACTGTGAAGGCTTTTTACAACTGTTTGGACTTTCCAATCCGTAAGTTGGAAATTTTCTAAGGCATTCCCTTAGACTTATCAGCTGTTGGGCGTTTCACACTGTTGGGACTTATCACCACTGTTCAGACTCATCAGCCTTGACACTTAGAAATTTTTCATAAAATTTCAAAAATCCAAAAATATTTTTTTATTTTTCCTTAAATTCAAAACTTAGAAAAACATCAAAATATAAGGACGGCAAAATCTGAAGATTCTGAAAACAGAGTTCCAAAACATAAAAACAGAGCTGATTTTAAAAACTGGTCTTTTAGACTGAAACATCATTTGAATTCCATAGACACTGATCTGTGGAAATCAATTGAAAAGGGACCTTACATTCCTGTGACTACTGATGGTCCAGACAGAGGATTTGTGTATACAAAAGATACACAAGAACCATATCTAGAAGATAACCTACATGGAGAAGACTTAAAGAAGGTGAAAAATGATGTTAAAGCCTATTCTCTCATGTGCAAAGGGCTACCTTTGGAAGTATTATCCAGACTTGAAAACTATCAAACTGGATATACTATGTACAAAGCACTGAAGGTTATCTGTGAAGGAGGGAAAGAAATTCAAGATCTAAAAAAGCAAAAACTGAAAAGGCAATTGAACTTTTTGAGCACATCTCAGGAGAAACAATAAATCAAATGATGAACAGGTTTGTGCAATTAACTACAGAAATGTCTACTTTGGGAATCAAGAATGATCTTGAGGACCAAAACAACAGACTTCTGAATGCACTACCATCTTCTTGGAAACAAACTGTTACTTTGTTGAAATGTACTGAAAAGTTTCCAATGGATCTTGACCTTCTCATTGCTAAAATTGAATCTGTAGAGATTGATGAGAGTTCAAGAAATAATGATAGACATGCATCAACAACTCAGTATAAGTATGTTACTTCTCCAGCAAATACTATAGAGAATGCATTTTTGGCTAAAGACCAATCAACTCCTGAAGATGAAGGTGATCTGTTTGTGGGAGCAGGATTATTTACCAGTACACCTGCTTACTCTACTCAACCACAATCACAATCTCCTTCTAAAGCTCAAATGCCAAAAACTTCAACTGAGATGCCATCCTCCTCAAACTCTCCCAATCCAAGCAAAGTGAAAGATGTGATTAACATTCTTTTACAAGATGAAGAGTCAAAAACTGCTTTTACAGCATTCATGGCAAGTTTCCAAGCTTATCAAGGCAGTCATCTAACTCAAGTGGAGCTAGTTCTACAAGATTTGTTTGAAATGGATCCAGATGATGTAGAAGAAATGGATCTTAACTGGCAAATGGTCATGATAGCTTACAGAACACAAAAACATTCTTATTCTAACAGAAATTACAAACCCAGTGCAAACAAAACTGTTGGGTTTGATAAATCAAAATCAAGATGCTTTAACTGTAATAGCTATGGTCATTTTTCAAGAGAATGTAAAGCTCCAAGAAACCAAGGAGGAAATAGTCAAGGCAGCTCAAATGGTCAGAAATATCAGCAACAGGCAAACAAGACTTTTCAAAAGCCATACCAAAGTCTACCTATGCCAGAAACCAAAGAAGAGAAGAATAGTGAGGAAACTAAGAAGGCACTAGTTGTAAACATCAAAGATGGTTATGACTGGAGTGCATATGCAGAGCAATTTACTGCTGATCTCACTGCCAATCTGGCACTAGTTGTTAAGTTGATAATGAAAACTGGTCTAAAGTTAAAAATCCTAAATATGATGAATCAGATCAAGAAGAAGAGTACGATTGAGCGACAAATCAGACCCAAAAGATACCACAGAAGAAGTTGCTCTTATGGCTCAATCAGAACAACCAAAGGTTGTTAACTCTTCTGATACTGAATCTTCAAACTCATATCCTGAAACACCAGTGGATGTGAGAGAGAAAATGTGCACAAAAGCATGTTTTGAACTAGTTGAACACTACAGAACATATTCATTCAAAATATGTGACAAGCTCAAACAAGAAGAATCAAGGCACAATAAACTAAAATCAGATCACAAAATTGCTGATGAAAAGATAATGTCTCTTCAAGCTTCATGGAACAAAACTATTAAAGAACTTGAACTGGTCAAGAAACAACTTGAAGAGATGAACAAAACACTTGAACAAGAAAAGTTAGCACATGCAGCAACTCAAATAGATTTAGCCAAAGTTAAAAGCTCAAAGAAAATTGTTGAGCAACTGCTGAATGGAAGAAATGACAAAGATAAAACAGGATTAGGATTCACACATGAACCTATGCCTGAATCAATCTCAAAAACATTACCAGAGAATTTCAATACTCATGATCATTCACCGGAAAACAAAGCAAAACTGAAAGAATTTCAAGATCAAAAGAACTTTAAAAAGAAAAATGTTGAAGTTTATGAAGAAACTGACTTAGACAAGATCAAAAATGGTCATCTAATCAAAGTCAAATCTTATGAACCTCAACAAAAGCAAAAGAAGCTGTTAGTACCAAAAAGTGAAACTATTATTGAACAAAGTGAACAAATGAGTGAAAAATCTACTGGATTCAATAACAAACTGAAAGGAAAATGTGAAGAAGCTAAAACAGATAATCATATTTCTGATGATTCAAGTTCAAATGAACTAACTGAAGAAAAAGAGTGTCAAAAGGAATCTTCTCAAGATTCAACTAAACTTCAAAGCAAGAAAACATCATCTAGTTTAAGAAATCAAAGAAGAAGAAAAGCTGCAAAAGCAAAGAAAACTGAATCAATTAATCAGTTACAGAACAATACTCAAATTAAACCTGTTAAGTTTGTGTCTGCAGGAACTTTTGACATGAACACAAACACAAAAATGACATCTACATCTAAGATCAAATCTAACTCTGATCCGAAAACAAGTTCAGATCTTAAGACTTCCGCTGTGCATAAAAAATCAAAGGAGTCAAAGAATTGTGTTCAATTTCAAAAGAAAAATTCTAAAAATCAAATGACCAAATTTACACCAAAGAAACAACAGAATAATCTGCTTAACCCTAAATTCAAACAAGAATCAAATGTTGCTTCTACTTCAAGGGTTAACAAAATGTTGTTCAAACATTCTGAAAAGTATTGTGATATCTGTGACATGTACAATCATGACATTTCAGAATGTTAGTTTAACAAGTATTGCTACATATGTGATATGACAAATCACACAACAGCTGAGTGTTACTTTAATAAATACTGTGCTTTGTGTGATGAAAGAAATCATAATACCAATGATTGTTACTTCAGGAAGAACTCTTCAAGGAAGGAATTCAATAATCAAGGCTTTGTAAATCCACAATTTATAAGAAATCAAAATATTGGATTTAAATTTTCACAACAACAACCTCCCTTGAGTTTGAGATCTTTCAGAAGAAACAATTCTGATTATGATAATAATCATTTTGTCAAATCACAGCAATACAATCAAGAAAAGTTTATTCCTCGATCTGTGAGAATAAACAAAGGAACATTCTCAAATGATTCATACAAGAGTTCAAGATTTCTTGATAATGATCTTGAAAACAGATACAATGCTTTGAAATCAAAATCACAAAGAGATAATAAGTTGGTTTCTCAAAAAGGATTTGAACATGTTAAAATTCAAAAGAAACCAGATGTCAACAAACTTCATTTCAAACAATTTACAATTGTTGACAAGTTTGGCAAGCCCAAGACCATCTCGGCTTGGGTTACTAACTCACCTTAAATGTTTGTGAATGCAGGTACGCCCGCGAAGACCAATCAACTCATGGTATGTTGACAGTGGGTGTAGCCGACATATGACAGGCAATCAAGCCTTGTTACAAGACTTTAAGTTAAAGGATGGAACACATGTTGCTTTTGGAGGTGATGCAGGTGGAAAGATAACAGGAGAGGGAATAGTGTCCAATGGGATTATTAGTTTTGATAAAGTCAACTTTTGTTCACAGTTGAATTTTAATCTTCTAAGTGTATCCAAAATTTGTGACAAATCTTATTCTGTTCTTTTTGATGAATCTCACTGTTATGTCTTGAAACCAGGTTTTCAGATTAGTAATGACTGGGTGATAGTTAAAGCTGCTCGAGACAGAGATGTATACAAACTGGATATGTCTCAAGTGGATCCTGAAACTGAAACTACTTGCCTCAATGCTAAAGCTTCAAATGATGAAAGCCAGCTTTGGCATAGACGTCTTGGTCATTCCAACTTCAAAAACATGAACAAGCTTGTAGCAGGAAATCATGTTATTGGACTTCCTTCCAAGAAATTTTCAACAACTGATCATTGCTCAGCATGTCTGAAGGGAAAACAACATAGAGCGTCTTATAAGTCCAAACTGATAAACTCAAACACCAAACCACTCTAGATGTTACATATGGACCTTTTTGGACCAACTAATGTTAGGAGTATTGGTCGAAAATCATATTGTTTAGTCATCATAGATGATTATACAAGATTTTCATGGGTTTTCTTTCTTCAAGCTAAATCTGAAACTGCAGATCTTCTAAAAGAATTTATAAATAAAGTTGAAAATCAGCTTGAACAAAAAGTAAAAATAATAAGAAGTGATAATGGAACTGAATTTAAAAATGCTAACATTGATTTGTTTTGTGCAGAAAAAGGGATAGTTCATCAGTTCAGTGCTCCCAGAACTCCACAACAAAATGGAGTTGCTGAAAGGAAGAACCGAACTCTGATTGAAGCTGCCCGGTCTATGTTAGCTGATGCCAAAATTCCAATCACCTTCTGGGACGAAGCGATATCAACAGCCTGTTTTGTTCAGAATAGAATCTTACTTGTTAAAGATAAAAAGAAAACTCCATATGAGTTGATGTTTGACAGGAAACCAAACATAAATTTTTTAAAATCATTTGGTTGTCCAGTTATGATTCTTAACTCAAGTGATCATTTAGGAAAATTTGAAGAAAAAGCTGATAATGGATTTTTCGTTGGGTATTCATCTGTTTTCAAAGCCTATCGAGTTTATAACTCTAGAACAAATACTATTAATGAAACATTCAACGTTAAATTTCTGGAAAATTCTTTTCCATCAGTTTCAAATGGACCTGCATGGTTATTTGATTTGGATTCTTTGTCAAACTCATTTCAATCTAACTTGTTTAATCACTCTGATGATTTTTCAGGAAAGAAGAACTCAAGAGGAGATCTTGGATCTTTCAGTGATGATTTAGATTCTGATGATTCAGATGATGCTCGCCCAGATTATCCATTTTTCTCATTTGTCAAGGATTCAACAATCCAATTCAATGACAATGTTCATGTTGCTTCAGCATCAGATCATTCAGTTTCAGCAGATCAAGAAGAATCACAACCTTTTCCTAATGATGGTATAGAAATTGGACATCCTGAGTCTGGCACATCTTCTATCTCTGGAGATGCAATTGATCATAGTAACTTTGATTACTTTCTCAATTCACCGACTCAAGTTCCAAATTTCACTCCACATTCTTCTACCTTATTGCAACAGCTCTTCAATTTGAACCAAACCAATCTTGATGTTAATGTTCAAGGAACTGAGATTACAACATCTCGTATCCACAAGAACCATCCAACATCTCAGATCATTGGTCCTCTGAATGAAAGAACTATAAGGAGTAAATCTGAACATGCAAATGTTTGTTTATACTCTTGTTTCCTTTCTCAGATTGTTCCTAAAAATGTCACCGAGGCATTACAGGACAATGGTTGGATTGAAGCTATGCAAGAAGAACTTCTTCAATTTCACAAACAAGAAGTGTGGAAGTTAGTGGAATTACCTGAAGGAGAAAATGCCATAGGCACAAAATGGTTGTTCAGAAATAAAACTGATGATCGTGGCATTGTAATAAGAAACAAAGCAAGACTTGTTGCACAAGGATACACACAGGAAGAAGGAATTGACTATGATGAAGTATTTGCTCCAGTTGCAAGACTCGAATCCATTCGTGTTTTCCTGGCTTATGCATCATTCATGAAATTCAAGGTGTATCAAATGGACGTCAAAGGTGCATTCTTGTATGTTCCAATAACTGATGATGTGTATGTGAAGCAACCTCCGGGCTTTGAGGATGCAGAATTTCCACATCGAGTGTATAAGCTCAGCAAAGCTTTATATGGCCTACATCAAGCTCCTAGAATTTGGTATGAGACATTATCTCAACACTTGATCCAACATGGATACACAAGAGGAAAAATCGATCCTACTTTATTCATAAAGAAGGATAATGGTGATCTTTTATGTGTGCAAGTGTATGTAGATGATATCATATTTGGTTCTACCAGTCCAACTCTGTGCAATGAATTTGAAGAAATCATGAAATCTCGTTTTCAAATGAGTTCTATGGGAGAAATCAATTTCTTTCTTGGATCGCAAGTTCAACAATCTGCAGATGGTATTTTTATCAATCAAGAGAAATTTGTTGACAAACTCTTGAAGAAATTCAAACTGCATGATTGTCAGTCCATAAGAACTCCAGCTGACGTAAACACCAAGATTGAGCCTGATCTTAAAGGAAAATCAGTTGACCAAACTTTATACAGATCTATGATTGGTTCTTTGATGTATCTTACTGCATCAAGACCAGACATCATGTATGCTGTATGTGTTTGTGCTAGGTATCAATCAGACCCGAAAGAATCTCATTTAATTGCTGTCAAAAGAATATTCAGGTATCTCAAAGGTAAACCAGCTTTAGGGCTTTGGTATCCTTACTAGGGTAATTTTAAGTTACATGGATACACAGATAGTGATTATGGTGGATGTTGTCAAGACAGAAAATCTACAACGGGTGGTTGTCAGTTTCTTGGACCCAGATTAGTTTCATGGCAATGTAAGAAACAAACAAATGTTTCTGTCTCAACTACAGAAGCTGAGTACATAGCTGCATCAGCAGGATGTTCTCAAATCCTATGGTTGCAAAACCAACTGCTAGATTATGGGTTCAATTTTCTTAAAACACCCATTTACATAGATAACACTGCTGCTATGTTCATTACAGCTAATCCAGTTCAACATTCAAAAACAAAACATATCGAAATTGGATATCATTTTTTAAGATATAATTCTAAAGAAAGTTTAATCATTTTGATTCAAATAGCAACTGAAAAACAGTTGGCAGACCTATTTACTAAAGCTTTTCTACCAGGAAGGTTTGAGTATTTAGTGGAGTCAATTGGCCCTATTAACCATGTGTAAACCTGGTTACTAATTTGATTCTTTTCATGATCAAATACTTTCCTCAATCTGCAAATTTTCATAAGGGTAACTTTTCATAGTTATTTGCCTGATTGTTTATGTGTGTGTGCTTTCTGTTATAGAAAAACAAATACAAAATTAGAAAATTCAAAAATCAAATAAAAAAATTATAAATCAAAAACTCCAAAAATAGAGTGCTTTTCATTTATCATTCATTTGTTTTAGGAATGAAATGAATCTGTATTTGCCTTAAGTGAGAAATGATAGTACATTAGTAAGATCAGTTGCATACTTCACTCGCTAATAAAGTCTGACATGATCAAGATTTGTTGTGTAGACACTATCATGCTAGTATACTGAACAAGTAAATTCTTGTGATTACCCCACATCCCTATGCTTGTTTGTGTATTCATCTAAGTACTTTTTAGTGTATTAGCTTATCAGATTGACTGCTTGCTAAGCTACTCCCACTCACACCTGATGGTAATGTGACTAATCATGAGATCTGTTACAAGCATCATTTACTTCTCTGTTATGAGTCATCATAGACCTGAAGTGCTGAGATATCCTCTGTTGTAAGTCATTACAGACCTGGATATTCTCCTTTGATGCAAAAGATGCCAATGTGCACACCCATTCAAATGGATGGTTAGAGTTGATCAAATGGTTATCCATGATCATTCTATTAAATAAAGTAACATGAACTCTGGTTATGCATATTTGTTAGGTAATAAGTTGAGAATATGTGCTTTCTTGCATGTCTTGATGATGGTTGATCCTCTAAGTCTTGGTATGAGTCACATCTTGTCATTTCCAATTCTATCATACTCATCCAAGAATTGAAAAAGTAAGTGAGCTGATAATTTATGTCAATAACACTCATTTGCTGTCCTTAGATCTTGTGTCTCCTTTGCTGTGATATCACTGACCTGGAACACACTTGATCAGGATTTAATCATGTCTATGACTATCCACATAATTTTTATTTTAATGTTCTGATCTTTTCTAATATGATCTCACTGCAATCAAGGATTCTATTGTACATATTAGCTTTTCATTCCGATTTAATTTTGATTTTGTGCATGTTTTCTTGTGTGCAGGCAATATAACAATGTTAAGTGTGATATTCTTATGATCTATTAGTAACTTCTAAGTTTTACAAAACCTTAAAAGTTTAGGGGGAGTAATAATCCAGTAAGAATAATCTCAGAAAATCAAAATGATCATGTCGAATTGAAAAGATTATGCTTTAATTTCAAAGCATGTAAGTGTTTATCTATGATAAAATGATCTCATAATTTTCTAGCAAGTGGAAAAGCTTCTTTGAAAAGTTGAAAACAAGACAAATTTTGAAATATTTGGTTTGTTCATTTTGAAACTAAAATGAAGGGTCAAAATGTAAAAAGTTAAATTTTGAGGATTAAAATGTAAAAAGTTCAATTTTGAGGGTCAAAAGTGTAAATATGAGGGAAAAGTTAAAAATATGCAATATTGTTTATATATTAGTATGAAATATTACTAATGTGTCTAAACAGTGTGCAGGTGGAAGATTTGAAAAATTCAAGTGCAAAAATGCATGAACAGTTGTTATGTGGCTGAACAATTGTCGTATGTCTAAACAGTTGTTATGTTTCTGAGAAGTTGGTGTGTGGACATTTCAGCATCATCATGAGACTAAACAGTACTCATGCTACTGAACAGTACTCATAAGTCTGAATAGTTCTCATACGGCTGACCTCATGAGTCTAAACAGTGCTAATACGGCTGGCCTCATAAGACTGAATAGTGCTCATATGTCCCAACACTTAGTAAATTTTCGGACCTAATGAGTCTGAACAGTGCTTAAACGCCTGTACAGGGCTCATAAGTCTAAAATTTTTTTACTTGGTATAAAAAGAACACTTGTGATATTCATTTCATTCACATTTCAAAACCCTCGTAAAACCTCTCTGACCACTCGAACTCTCGAACTTTCGACCAAAACCCTCATTCTTCGATTAAAACCGTTTCGAGCACAAATCACAGATTGTTGATAATGTTTTGTGATTGTGAATGTAAGTATATGATTCACATTCATCTGATTTCATGTTTAAATGGAAATTTGGTGATAGGCGTTCGACTCCTGTACGGTCATTTGAACCCTAGACTTGTCAAAAATTTCATATTTAAGCATTCTAATCGAAAAAATGTGCAAAATTGATGATTGAATCTTGTTTGTCTTGTGATTTCGATCAAGTTGTTATGATAAACTGTTGTTAATCTGACATTTGATTGAATACACTGTTCATGTTCATCGATGAACAGTATCAGTTGAGGATGAACTCGATGAAGAAGATGAACAGTCTCTCAATTTTTTAATAAAAAAATAATAAAAAATAAATTTAAATTGATAAAAATCATCATTTTAGAAATTGAGGAGTTTATAAAATGATATAAGATAATATAAACAAAAGTGTTAAATTTTTAATTAAAATCAATCTTGAAAATTCATCTTTTATTAAAATTAAGTGTTTACACTTCAAATTAAAATTTCAAGTTGATTTTAAAATTCAAACTTATTTTAACACATCAGTTTATAATATCTCAAATCATTATGTTTTCAAACTCACATTAAAACAATTGCTTCAAAATACACATATGGTCTAATATCATTGCTTTTAAATTCTGCAGATGGCTGATTTAAAGTTTGTGTCAAAGCACAACATTGCTGCATTGCTTGATGAGGAAGCTCAAGATGCACTGTCTTATGAAGAAATGATAAGATTTCTTCTAAGAACAAAATATGTGTATGCAATGTGTTACCAAACTATGATTTATGATAGACTCATTAGACAGTTCTGGAACACTGCAAGAGTTGAAGTAGGTGATGATGGCAGAAAAGTTGTTAGAGGATTTGTGACCAGAGACAGAATGATTGAAGTTTCTGAAGCTTCCATCAGAAATGCTCTAAGATTAGGTCAAAATGATCCTGAAGATCTCTGTGAGTTGACTTTTAATGAATGCAGAGAGACTTTCATGGCTATGGGTCATCTAGACCAATTTCCTAAGAAGCAATTTTTTAGAGCAAGGGTATACAATCACTGGAAACTTTTATGCTATATCTTTCAGCATTGCATGTCCAAGAGGAGTGCAGGATGGAATTCCTTTCCTGTGGACATTGCATCACCAATTGTTGCCATAGTTACTAATAGAAGATTCAATATGGCAAGATGGATACTCAACGGATTTGTGTTTAACTTAGAAAAAGGAACAAGAAATAAATATTTGATGTACCCCAGGTTCCTCCAAATGATCATCAATGAGGAATATCCAGATATCCATGTTTATGGAGTAGGTGGAGATAGACTAGAATTGGAAAACATGTTTGATATGACATACAAGAAGTTAACAATGATAACTGGTGCACAGAATGTTCCCATGTTTGACTACTTGCTGAATGTAGCAAATGATGTTGTTGACATTACTGTAGAGCATTATCATTTGTTAGATGGTGAACCAATTGATCCAGCAGATTTGATAGATGGATTTCCTATAGAAGAAGATGACAATGAAGATAATGATGATGACAGCTCATCAAGTTCAGATGATGATGATGATGCTAATGATGATGGTGGTGGTGTAACTGAGACACACCAAGCTATAAGTCATGACTCACCAATGTCTGAACAAGCTACTGAAGCTCAAAATGAAGAAGAAGAAACAGTTGGTGATGAAGGTCATGATGAGAGTGAGCATGAAGCAGCTGATGATACAGATGATTTAGTTATTGATGAAGCTGGTCATGAAGCTGTACATGAAGAGGAAGAGACTCACTTAGAGACAGAACAAGAGATTGATTTAGATTGTCAAATTTTTGATTATCAGTTCATTGAGTCTTTCCAAATTAATCAAGATATTCCAGTTTCTACAACCCAACATGTGGCTGTTCAAACTGAGGAGATTCTGAATGTTGATGAACTTGAAATACTGAAAGATGAAAATGAAGCAAAAGAAAAGGAGATTGCTGATCTTAAAGCTGAGCTTGATATGTTAAAGAAAAACAATGAAAAGTTGATAGAAGAAAATTTGATGAAAGATGAAAAGATTGTTGCTTATGCTAAAGATAAAGAAGATGTTATCAAGAACTTTGAAGTGATGATTAAAGATTATGATGTGCTTGAAGAAAAGTTTAAGAAATTGGCTGAAGAGAATGAAGTTTTGAAAGAAGAGTTAATGAAGTTGAAAGAATCAGCAAAACCCAATTCTCCAGAAGTTGAGAATATACCAGAAAATATTCCAATTGATGTGGAAAAAGTTTCTGAAATGGAGAAAGGGAAAAGGAAGTTAGATGAATTAGATGCTGAATCCATACCTGAATCTTCATCCAAAGTGCAAAGAATTGAAGAGTTTATTGAAGAAGATCCTCAAGAGAGCCAAGATCCAATTATTCAAGACAAAATTGGTGCATTGGAAGATCTAGAAGAGGAGTATAATGATGATTGGTACAATGAAGTATTAGATGATGAAGATGTGATTGAAGAAATTGAAAATCCATTATTAATTGAGCATGATCAAAGTCATGATGATATGCCTATAGATTTTGAAGAAAGATATAATTACTTGGTAAAGATGAAGTATAATAGAGTATTCTTAGATGGGCTAACAGTTTCTCAAATCAATGATGAATAGGAGAAATGTTTAGCTGCTGAGTCTTTTGCACCAGTTGATCCAAACGAAATTAGATTGGAACATGGTGAATGGGATAGAAGACAAGAGAGTATAAATGTTGAAGAAATTGCTAGCTCTGAATTGCATCATCCAGATCCTGATGATATGAGCATTACAGCGTTATGATCTTGGTTGCAAGCTAGAAACTATCCCTAGAAAAGCCTGAAAAGATTACAAGGAGTGTCATTAAGAAATCTGGTTAAAAGTTTTCAATTGACAGAAAAGCAAACAAATAGAATGGTGAAACTAGATACTGATAATCCACAGTATTTAGATATTACTAAGTGATCCAGGATTCTGAAGCCTCAAGAGATTAAACAAATGGCTCAGAAATCAAGTGTGTATGAAAGAAGGAAAGAGTTGATGAACATGTTTCCTCAATCAGAGAAACAAGTGTATAAAGCCTCTTCTGATCAGATACAAATTTTTGATAAGTCAAGATCAACAGGTGATCTGGTGAGAAATGTTTTGCAAAGAGGACAATCAGTTGCTGAGCTGTTAAATGCAATGATTTCTCCTGATTTTACCAATCAAGTCAAAATTATAGCATGGAAATATGATGAGGTTTTTGATGCATTCTTGATTAAAAGAGTAAATGCAGTATGTGATGTATACCATTTTTACTCAAGCATCATTAAACTTCCAGTTCAAGATTTGAAAGAGTTAGTTAAACTTGAGTTGATAAACCCTACTGGAGCTAAAAGAGGAAAGATGTTTGTAGATCTTTTAAACAGAGGGTTGGCTAGAACAAGTAACTTTTTACAAACACGTTGTGATCAAGAAGATAAAGAGTACTTTTCTATGCTAAAGAAAAACAAGAAGATAAGAGGCTTACAATCTGAAGAAGAACATTTCATGGTAGAATTCTATGATAAGTATTTTGAGAAGGTAACCACACCTGGACTGAAAGTGATAGAGGGAAACCAAAAGACCAAACCAATACTGAGATGGTTTTACAATTCATCAACTTTTGAGCTTAAATTGGTCCGAAATCTCGAGAATTGGGATGAGGACATGATTTCTTTATGTGGTACTTTTGAGTTGAAGCTACTTCATCCAAGTTACATCTCATTCTTATCAGTACAGAAATTTGAGAGAGTTTCTTCTGAAACTGTTGAGCAAGATAAGAAGTATTTTATCTCAATCATTAATGTAATGAATGCTGCTATGGAGAGAATTTCTTTACGAAAGGCTCTTGCATATGCTAACATTGTAAAAAGAGATATAAAAGACATTGAGTTTATGAGAATTTCAAGAAAAGGAGTATTAGAAGTTTACTGCAAAGAGAGTAAACATCCTATTGAGTTATATGCTAATGTTGACATTGCATGTCTCTCAAAGGATACATTGGAAAGGATGAAGATGTTGGAAATCAAAACAAATGAGTCAAAACCAGAACAAGCCATGCTTGCTGGTAAATTTAAGTCATCAATTGAGAATGCATTGAAAGAAATCGAAATGTACAAAGAGAAGCCAATGTTTAAAGTCAAAGAAGAACCAGAAGATTTCTTTGAAAATTAAAAGATGCAGAGAAGAACAAGTGTCAAAAGAAGAAAGAATGCTGATTGAAGAAAAGAAGGAAAAAGATATGAAGACAAAGGATTATTGAAGATAGAAGACTATGTAAATCTTAGGGGGAGTATTGTTAGGTCCCTTAGAAGATTAACATTTAGTCTTTAGTTTCTAGTTTTGTAGTTTATACTAGTATAGGGACTAGTTTTGTAAATTTTAGTTCCTTAGTTTCTAGTATAAATAGCATAGACTTAGAATAGATTGTTAAGTTTTTGTAAGGTGTTTGCATAAACTGCTTTCTATCTTTTGTAATCGTCTGTTGCTATCAATGAAATATGAATTTTGTTGATATTGATTGATTTGATTACAATTGCTTGTATTTCTTTGAATGTTCATATAATTTGTTACAGATTGCTCTAATTGATCCTATCATGTGACGAGCACCTTGAATGACTCACACGTTTCTGACTTACCTTTCAGAAACATCACCCAAGAAAGCGTGAGTAGTCATCTGTGACTACAAAGCAGTACCAGTCTTCGGCGATACTCTTCGTGCTTACAGGACCGAATAGATCCATGTGCAGTAACTCCAGGGGCATCTCTATAGAGTTGACATGTTTGGTCTTGTGAGATTTCCTGGTCTGCTTTCCCTTCTTGCATGAGACACAGAAATCAGGCAGTTTGAAGTTCTTGACAGTAACTCCCTCAACTAAATTGTTATGAATCAGATGATTCATCTTCCTATGATTAATGTGTCCCATTCTTCTGTGACATGAGATGGATTCCTTCTCTGTTGCTTTGGACAAGAAACACTGAACTGTAGACTCAGAAGTAGAAGCATTAGACATATCCAATACATATAAATCAGTATACCTGGACGCTGACATTAATACCTGCTCCTCTAGAATCTCCATCTCTTTCTTCAGAATGTAACAGTTACGATTGTCAAACATCACTTTGAAGCCCTTGTCACATATGTGAGACACTGAAAGCAGATTGTTTTCCAAATATTGAACAAAATTGACTTTATCAAATCTTACCTTTGCATTACCTACTTCTCCTTGAGCGGTAATGTATCCTCCTTTGTTACCAGCAAAGGAAACGTGTCCCCCTTTAATTTGTTTGACATTGAAAAGGAGAGACTTATTTCCCGTCATGTGCCTGGAAGTTCCGCTATCTACAATCCATGTATTGGTAGATGCACTATAGCGGACAACCTGCACATAATAGAAAACAATTAGTTAAGGAGCGGGACCCAAGCCTTGACTGGCTTGGGTTTCCCAGAGGCATCACACATTATGAACTCCACCCACTGTCCTTTATCAGATGATGGTATCTCAACCTTCAATTTGTCACTGCTTTCAGACACATCAGATGTTTTCGCTTTCCATAAACCATCCTTATGAAAGCATTGTTTGTGATAAATAGTTGACTGATTGACAGTTTGAACCTTCGGTTTAGTTTCCAAAACAGTTTTCACCTCAGGCATCACAGACTTGCCAGTGACTTGTCAGTGTTGTCTGTGGTGTTGAGGAGATGTATAAGACCTAGCATGTGTGTTAGACCTAACAGGAGTCTTAGATCTCTGTTTTGGGAACTGTTTAACTTCTTTTTCCAGTTCAATCTTAATCCTAGGTGTCTGATTGCGAGGACAATTTGAAGAGATGTGACCTCGTTGACCACACGTGTAACAGGATCTCCTTTCAAATGGACTAGAAGATCTCTTATGGGGTGGGGACTAGACCTCTCAGGTAAGGATTTTTTGGTCTCAGTCTTTTGATTTTCACCTTCCTTGACAAATTTTACTTGTTTAACATTATGATTTGCTTGTCATTGAAGATGAGTGTAATCTTTCTTAACCAGTTTAGTTTGAGTGGTTTTGGAAATTTTAGGTTGTGTAATAGCACATTTTGAACCCAATCAAAGAGATGCATGAACATTCTCTTCCACCCGGTTTTGAGTGATGTTGTAACCAGTTGTGCCTGATGTTGATATTGTCTGATCAGCAACCGGAGGAGCAGGTTTAACTGCTGTGTCCGGATCACTGACGAGAGGAGTTGTCACTACATGGTCCTTTATTGGATTATTATTGATTGGACGTTGTTTGGTGTCCAGAAGAATCTCATGTGGTGGAGGCATAACCTTATAACCCAAACCCTCCCTGTTGTTGCGTTCCTTAACCAAGTTTTTCAAAATATGTGAAGAACTAGCAAGACTGTGAAGTTTTTGTTTTAAAGACTCATTTTCAACTTGTAAACTTGCTTTGTCCTTTTTAGTTTCTTCAATAGACTTTAAACAGAACTTAATGTCATTTTCTTGGTTGAATGCAACAACTTCCGTTTCTTTTAACTGTTTCTTTAATGCATCAATCTTTTTCTTATAGCTACTTTCATTTTGTTTTAAAACTCTATTTTCCTCAGTGCATAATTTTAAGTCATTTACTAAGTTATTATTGTGACCTAATAACCTAGCAAATTTCAGATCAATGCTTTCCCTATTTTTATCACATTCAACACAAGCATGTTTAGCAAAAAGTTCATCTTTTGATGCTACCTGTGCCGATGTAGACGTTCCGGCCATGAAAGCATTTTGAGACTTTGGTTGTGCTTCAGAGTCAGCATTCAGCTCATTTTCAACAATTTGATTTATAGCAGCTAAGGTCTCATCCATATCAACAGTATCATTCTCAACTGAGTTCTCCCCCTCACTCACTGAGTCTTCATTCAGATCTTCAACAGATGTAATGTTGGCTTCACTGTCAGATAAAAAACAAAGGACCAGTCCTGTCCTTCATCACCTTAAGCTACCATTGCCTTTGTGTCACTGCTTGTTAAGGGTGTCTTTTTCTCTTTCTCTTGTTTGTTGAAAGACGAGAACGGGTTCCCATTGCCGGTCTTCTTCGGTTTAACACATTCCCGCTTGAAGTGGCCTTTTTCCCCACAGTTGAAACAGGTGACTTTGGACTTGTCGAATCCAAAAGTAGTATCTCTGGTAGCCACCAGATTCTGTCCTGTCTTCCTCACAAACTTCTTTGCTCGTCGCACAGCACTTGCAAGAGCCCACATTATGTCCATCCTCTCTAGTTCATTTTCATCCACCTGCTCGTAGTCTTCATCAGCCAGGTGATAATTTCCAATTTTCCCTACTACTAAACCATCATAGGAATGAACCACAGCAGCAAGTAGGTCCATGTGCTCCTTAGCCACTTCACAGTTACCTTTCCAAAATTTTCTGTCACTAACTTCGTTGATTGAGTAACTATAGAGTTTTGTTGTACCCCTGATGACACATGTGACTCACTACTGGATGATGAGCTTTGTTTAGTTGCAGATGTGCATTAGACACAAAAGCAGTTTGCAGTGGAGCGCTGGAGGATTTAGCAGTTGAAGTAGGGGTAACATTGTAGAGAGATGGATCTTGAGTGTATGCTCCTTTCTTTGTCCTGTACTTGTGCCTCACCTCTTCTTCTCTCAGTTTCAGGATGAAATCATTTATATCTAAAGTCTCCAGCACTGAGTTTTATCGAAGAGTGGATATGAACGAATCCCATTTCTCTGGTAGCTCATCAGCCAAGCTTGTCAACTTTTCTCCCTTAGACGTTGTAACACCATGAGTGTGAAGTTCATTCATTAAATGGTATAAGCAATCGATAATATCATCCAAGTTTTCATTCCTAATAGAAGAGAAGTTGTCAAATTCTTTCTTCAACACTTTTTCCTTTAGTGACTTAAGTGTTGAATTACCATCGTATCTCTTCTCAAGAGCATCCCATAACTTTTTACTCTGCTTGTGTTCTGAATATTGATGGAAGATGTCTTTGGAAATTGACTGGGTCAACATTGCGTAAGCTTTCTTCTCTGCATTATAAGCAACCTTTTGAGCATCACTCAGACCACTCAAAGTCAGGGGTATTCCATCAGCACCAACTGGCATATTGTAGCCAGTTTCAATAGAGTTCCAGAGATTGGTATCCACTCCATTTAGATGAATTTAAAATCTTTGCTTCCACTAAGGAAATTCATCTATAGACAGTAGCTTAGGTGGTTTATTATGGTTCCCAATCTCATTTTCCAGTAGCAAAAGGTTCTGGATCCTTGAGTCCTTTCCTGCTGAAAATGCGAAGTTCTCTGAGTCCATTTTGTCTTAGTCTTTAACTTGAAAAACAAACTATGTAGGCGACTGAGATGGGCGACTGAGAGGCGACTGAGACAATCACTATGCGATTGAACTGAGTCGTAAGACTTGGCAGACGATTAAGGCTGTTGTGCGACTGGACAGACCGACTGAGTCAATCGTGCGATTGAACGAGCGATTGAGTTCAGTCGTACGATTGGACTGGGAGATTGGAGTTCAGTCGTGCGATTGAGATAATCGTGTGACTGAGACTGCTGAAATCGAGATTTTTCACACACCTTGACCTAAAACACAATTTTTGACACCCTAGTCGGCTGCAACTAGAAAAAGACTCAATTTTCAGAGCATGCACACGTAAAAATGTGATTTTGAGCAGAAAGAAATGATCTTTTTGTAGGATTTTATGTGCCCAAGACACTTAGAATATTGATGTGGTTAGTACGTTATGATCCAAGTCGGGTTATACCCAATAACAAGCTTAGCAAACACCAATTAATATTTAATTGATGATATGATCATGGAATTAAATATTTACACCAAATTTAGAAAATGGGTTTTCTAAATAAGTTGCATATGAGATGGAACAATTTATTAGGATATTTTGTTCAATGATATTATTTGAAGTGTTATTTAAATTAGTTGTATAACACCAAATAATAATGAGAGTATACTACCTATACAATTAAATGGTTAATTGCATAAACTAGTTATAAAACTCAAATATATGTGTGTGTTAGTATTTGACTTTTATAAAATATGATCACCTATTTTATAAAACTCAAATATTAATCAAAAGAAAAAAAAACCACTTCAAATCAGCCTCTTGGCCGTTTCCATGCATGTGGTTTTGTCCCTTTATTCCCTTGATTAGAACACACATGCATGTGTGTTTCCACTAACTTAACATTCCCTTGAAGCACACACACATGCATGTCTTGTCCCCTCCACTAACTAGTTAAATGAGACTCTCATTCTCATTCTTAGAACACATATGCAAGAAGCAAAAACTCAGCTCCTTCTCTCTTTCTTCCTACGGTTTTGACAGCAAGAAAAGAGGGTTTTCTCAGCAAGTAACAAGAGGTTTGAGCTGTTCTCGGTGTAGTTTCTTCCTAACAAGAAGGTGTTTGCAAGGAGGCTTGGGGTATACAAGCTTGAGGACTTCTACTCTTGAAGTCTTGGCCATTTTCAGCATCATTCCAACATCATTAGGTCAATTTTTTGCTGCTGCAGTAAGGTAGAATCACAGCTCTATATAGCTGTGATTTTATGTGCATTTACATATGTTCATAGCTTGCATATTCACATAAATGATCCTTTGTTCTTTGGGTTTGTTTTATACATTAATATGGTCATCTAATGAATATATTTTTCAGCTTATAAAAGGGTTTATAAAGTTGTAATTCCGCTGCGTTTTCTGAAAGTTTAAATGGTTAAACTATGATTTTATGTTCTAACAAACCCAACAATGGCATCAAGAGCCGGTTATGTGAATAGCTTGCTTGTTCTTATCCTTTAAAAATCATTTTAAAGGATGTTAATCAACTAATTAGGGGCTAATTTTGGTTGATTTAATAAACCCCAAGTCTTTCAAAGTTATATCTTCATGCTTATGATTAAACTTTGAAAGATAGGAATGTCAATTGGTTGATATGTTTGGTTGTTGTTTGTTTGGACAAACAAACCCAAATTTTCAGTTTATGTTGGCTGAAAATTTAGGGTATTGATGGGGTTTATTTTGTTTATTGAATAATATTCATGATTGTTCATATGATAGTGCATAACCTAGCCTTTGGCCTTATGTTATTTGGATGATTGGAATGGTTGTTTTAATTCATTCAATTGGGTTGTAATATTTATGTTTATTATTTGGGTTGTAATTATTTATTCATTTGGTTATGTAATAAATAGATTAGGTGCATTTTTTTATTAGAAAAATGTATTAGGATATAATTTTGTAAAAGGAAGATGCACAAGATCAAGACCCAAAGATGGACATCAAAGACATGGACCTTGAAGTATTTGGATATGGATTCAAGTGGGAGTCCATGGACACATATAATGTGTCACTACAAACCCTTAAGAAAGACCTTATGACAACACTTGTGATGGCAAACAAGTGTTGTCAACTTAGAAGCTATGGTTATGCACTCATGTTTATATGTTTATGCTTGTTTGAATGTTTGTTGTTTGATTGTTTGGTTGATATTTAGACATATATTACAAACTCATTAACAAACTTAACAAGCTGAAAATTGATGGTTCTTAATCATTAAAAGTTAATAAAAGGTTATTAAAAAGGATTAATGATTTTATAATAAAACGGGTTTTATTAAAAGAACCATAGGGTATCTTGTATTTGAAAGCATGCAAATACAAATACATAGAGTTTTCTAAACTAGAATTTTGGAACCTCTAAATATTCAAATCCCTTTTAAAATAAGTCAAACACCATCCTCTTATACAACGCTCGAATCATTTGAGAACTTGATGTGGGATAAAGGTCACCTAACCACATTTGAGGGAACTTATGAGTTTGAGGTGGGTTTGCCATATTTATGGGATAAAGGTCACCTAACCACTAATATTAGCAAATCCACACGTGTGTCTAAGTAGGATGACTTAATTTGGAAATCATGCATTAGGATCACCGAAGCATGACGTACAAAGGGTGTTGATGGGATAAACATGCCAAACAAACATAAGATGTTTAACCGATCCCATACACTAGAAATTGTAATAGGTTACAATTGTCAAACGTTGACTACCTTGTTAATTTAAATAAAGGGATAAAGGTCACCTAACCGATATTTAAATGTAATGTTGGATTCTAGATTTTAATTATTAATTGTCTATGAGACGTAAAGGGTATTAATGATTAAAATGTAATTTTTCAGAAATACTAATAAGAACTTTGTTAATTTTGTAGAATGGCCGCAAACAACAACAACACAAACCCGACCGTCCATAACCTATCAGTAAGAACAATCCTTGAAAAGGAACGTCTAAACCATGGGAACTTCATGGATTGGTACCGAAACTTGAGAATCGTTCTCAAGCAAGAAAAGAAGTCCTATGTGTTAGACGATCCCATTCCCGATCAACCCGATGAAAATGACGATGAGGCCTTTGCCCAGTGGGTCAAGTACACCGAGGACTCTGTGTAAGTCGCATGTCTCATGCTAGCAAGCATGATTCCTGATTTGCAAAAGGACTTTGAGAACCATAATGCCTATGACATGATCACCCAGTTGAAGGAAATGTTCCAACAACAATCAAGGGTGGAGCGCTTCGAAACGGTTCGAGCACTCCATGCATGTCGAATGGACGAGACCCAATCGGTGTCATCTTACGTTCTTAAGATGAAGAGCCACATTGATCGCCTCGAAAGGCTTAACTGTCACGTGTGCAATGAGTTGGCAACGGATTTGATCATCAACTCACTATCCAAGAAGTTTGATAGCTTCGTTATGAACTATAACATGAATGGATGGGACAAGAGCATTGGTGAGCTTCACTCAATGCTCAAAACGGCCGAGGCGGGCATGAGTAGAAACGTTCTACCGGTCCTTACGATCAATGAAGGAGGTAGTAGAAGAGGCACCTCCCCAACCCTAGGGCAAGTGTTGCAAGAGGGAAGGGGCATGTCAAGGGGAAGGGAAAAGGAAAAGCAAAAGTGGAACCGCCCAAACCAAAAGAAAAGAAGCAAAAGGTTGCTCAAAATGACCCGTGTTTTGAGTGTGGTGAGGTAGGCCATTGGAAACGCAATTGCCTGTCTATCTCAAAGCATTGAGAGAAAAGAGGGATGCGGGGCAAACCTCAGGTACAATCTTTATGATACATGTTGAGCTAAATGTTATTTCTTCTAACACATGGGTACTAGATACCGGATGTGGAACTCATATTTGCAATTTGTTGCAGGGGTTCAAAAGAAGTGAGCACTATGCAAAAGGGGAAATTAGTCTCTTCAAGGGGAATGGTGCAAAGGTTCACGTGGAAGCCCAAGGAGACTACATTTTGAAGCTTCCAAGTGGTTTGGAAGTTATTTTAGAGAATGTTTTGTATGCTCCTAGTTTAACTAGGAACATTATTTCTATTTCCCGTTTAAGACAATGTGATTATGATTTCAAGTTTGTTGACAATGATATTCATGTTTCTTTCAATCATATGTTTTATTTTAAGGCTATACCTTGTAATGGTATTTATGAATTGGTTCATGAAAACACAACATATGATAGCTCAATGTACCAAGCAACCACCAAAAAGCTCAAATTAGATTTGAGTGATTCCTATCTTTGGCATTGTCGCCTTGGTCACATAAACAAGAATCGTATGCAAAAACTCCAAAAGAATGGTCTTTTGAAAACTAATGAAAATGATTCATTTGATGTATGCGAGTCTTGTTTACAAGGTAAAATGACAAAGGCCCCTTTTAGTGGGACTAATGAAAGGGCAAAGGATTTATTAGGAATCATACATTCGGATGTACGTAGACCTTTTAAACCAATAACTAGGAATGGTGAAAGATACTTCATTACCTTTACCGATGACTATAGTCGTTAGGGGTATGTGTACTTGTTAAGACACAAACATGAATCTTTTGAAATGTTCAAAATCTTCAAGAATGAAGTAGAAAATCAACTCAACAAAATGGTCAAAATTCTTCGTACAGATAGAGGAGGTGAATACCTAAGTAGTGATTTTCAAGAGTATCTTAGGAGTTGTGGGATAGTCTCACAACTTACTCCACCTGGAACACCACAACATAATAGTGTGTCTGAGAGGAGGAATCGAACTCTATTGGATATGGTTCGATCTATGATGGCTAGAAGTACACTACCTCTATCATTTTGGGTTTTGCTTTGCTCTCCGCGGCCCGTATTTTAAATATGGCCCCAACCAAGAAAGTGGAAAGGACACCTTTCGAAATATGGCATGGAAGGGTTCCATCATTGTCATATTTAAAAGTTTGGGGGTGTGATGCTTATCCTAAGCAATACACTCAAAACAAACTGGAAGCCCGATCCACAAAGTGTATCTTCATTGGATATCCTAGAGATTGTATTGGATATTATTTCTATGATCTGACGAAACAGAAAGTGTTTATTGTTCGAAAGGCAGAGTTCTTGGAAACTAAGTTTCTTTCGGAAGAAACTAGTAAAAGAGCAGTGGAACTTGAAGAGGTTCCAGATTCACAAGACGATACACAATTGGTTGATACCAGCAATCAATATGAGGATGTTGAGAATGATCATGTGGATGATCAAGATACACAAAATGTTCGAAGATCTGGTAGAATTAGTGTTCCTCCTAAGAGATATGGATTTTTCATGGATGGATGCTATGTGGTAGATTCGGATGAACCAACCACATACCAAGAGGGAATGTCCAAACCTGATTTTGACAAATGGCAAGAAGCCATGAACGTTGAGATGCAATCCATGTATGATAACCAAGTTTGGGAATTGGTTACACCACCTCTTAAGTCCAAGATAGTTGGAAGTAAGTGGGTTTTCAAGAAGAAACCATATGCATGGAAACTTGGATACCTATAAAGCTAGACTTGTAGCAAAAGGTTTCACTCAAACTCAAGGGGTTGATTATGATGAAACCTTTTCGCCTGTGGCAATGCTAAAGTCTATCAGGATATTGTTTGCCATAGCAGCATATTATGACTATGAGATTTGGCAAATGGATGTCAAAACCGCTTTTCTTAATGGATATCTTGAGGAAGATGTCCATATGAAACAGCCTGAAGGTTTTGTCGATCCAAAACATCCTAACAAGGTATGCAAGTTAAAGAAATCAATCTATGGATTGAAACAAGCATCAAGAAGTTGGAATCACCGTTTTGATGATGAAGTAAAGAAATTTGGCTTCATCAAAAACGCTGATGAAGCTTGTGTATATAAGAAAGCTAGTGGGAGCATTATAACTTTCCTGGTATTATATGTTTATGACATTCTACTAATTGGAAACGACATTCCAACCTTGGAAGGTGTAAAAACCTGGCTTGGAAGCTGTTTTTTCATCAAAGATCTTGGTGAGGCCACCTATATTTTGGGAATAAAGATCTATAGAGATAGATCAAGGCGGTTAATAGGTTTAAACCAAAGTACATACATTGAAAAGATCTTGAAAAGGTTCAAGATGGAGAATTCTAAGAAAGGTTTGGTACCTATTCAAAAGGGGATTATATTGAGCTCATCTCCATGCCCTAGTTCAAAGGTTGAACAAGAAAGAATGAATGGAGTCCCATATGCATCTGCTATAGGATCCATCATGTATGCAATGATATGTACTAGGCCGGACGTGTCATGTGCTCTAAGCATGACAAGTAGATATCAACAGAATCCTGGTAATAGTCATTGGATGGCTGTTAAGAGTATTTTGAAATACCTTAGAAACACTAAGGATATGTTCTTAATATATGGATCTGGTGAGGAGGAGCTCGTTGTAAAGGGTTACACGGATACGAGTTTCCAAACTGATCGAGATGATTCTCGATCACAGTCGGGATATGTCTTCATTATGAATGGAGGAGCAGTCTCTTGGATGAGCTCAAAGCAAGATGTAGTGGCACTATCTACAACAGAATCAGAATACATCACCGCTTCATTGGCAGCTCAAGAAGCTGTGTGGCTTAGGAAGTTCATTGCTGATCTAGGGGTTGTTGCTACCATTCAAGACCCCCTAGAGATCTTTTGTGACAACGAAGGTGCTATTGCTCAAATCAAGGAACCTCGTGGTCATCAAAAGACTCGGCACATTGAACGGAGATTCAATACATTAGGGATGAAGTTGAAAAGGGGAAGATATGTATTCACAAAGTTCATACCGATCAAAACATTGCGGATCCATTCACGAAGCTTCTAGATAGGTCAAAGCATGAAAGTCACACTTGTGCCTTAGGACTTCGATATTCTAGTGATTGGACTTGATCAAATTTAGTATTTGAGTATGTGGAACTCTTTGTTATTTGAGTACAATTATTTGGTTATAATGTTTCAATTAATGTTCCAATTTAGCATGTTTAATCCATGAGTAAATTATTTACTCTAAATGTCCGTAGTCGTTCATACTTGTGGGAACAAGTGTGAGGGTAAGATTATTATGAACTTGGATTGGTTGATATTCATAAGGATGAATATAGAGCAATGGGTTGCTACCAAGGTTCATAGATATTTGTGGGATACAAATATTGGACTAACCCGCATCTCAAATTTTACTACATGGAATCTTATTGATTGATCATAAGTAAATTTGAGTAAAGGCGAATATCATTTGGTATCCTTCGACCTGAGATACATATTGGGTTTTGATATTCACCAAGTATTATGCCTTGAGCTAATTCTTCACTGTCCTGAAATAATGGACAGTACATAAAGGTATGTTCAGGTATAATACCAGGTGTTTGTGAGAAACGTATGTAGTCAAGATGGAATTTGTTCCTCTTATTCGTTGAGAGTTAGATGTCTAAGGCCTGATTAAGTTAAATCAACAAGGAATGATCATTCTGTGTTCTTGGATTTAACATGACATCTGTAACAAAAGGAAAGATGATTGATTCACCTAAATCATTTCAAGTAGGGTACTTGAATGGGATGATGTTATTGAATGGCCATAAGTCATGCGTATTAAGGGTAGTAAACCGTTGTTAGACGTTATTTACTGCTTGCATCAATCTTTTATGAATCTTGGGCAAGTGGGAGATTGTAGGATTCTATGTGCCCAAGACACTTAGAATATTGATGTGGTTAGTACGTTATGATCCAAATCGGGTTATACCCAATAACAAGCTTAGCAAACACCAATTAATATTTAATTGATGATATGATCATGCAATTAAATATTCACACCAAATTTAGAAAATTGGTTTTCTAAATAAGTTGCATATGAGATGGAACAATTTATTAGGATATTTTGTTCAATGATATTATTTGAAGTGTTATTTAAATTAGTTGTTTAACACCAAATAATAATGAGAGTATACTACTTATACAATTAAATGGTTAATTGCATAAACTAGTTATAAAACTCAAATATATGTGTGTGTTAGTATTTGACTTTTATAAAATATGATCACCTATTTTATATAACTCAAATATTAATCAAAAGAAAAAGAAAACCACTTCAAATTAGCCTCTTGGCTGTTTCCATGCATGTGGTTTTGTCCCTTTATTCTCTTGATTAGAACACACACATGCATGTGTGTTTCCACTAACTCAACATTCCCTCGCAGCACACACACATGCATGTCTTGTCCCCTCCACTAACTAGTTAAATGAGACTCTCATTCTCATTCTTAGAACACATATGCAAGAAGCAAAAACTCAGCTCCTTCTCTCTTTCTTCCTACGGTTTTGACAGCAAGAAAAGAGGGTTTTCTCAGCAAGTAACAAGAGGTTTGAGCTGTTCTCGGTGTAGTTTCTTCCTAACAAGAAGGTGTTTGCAAGGAGGCTTGGGGTATACAAGCTTGAGGACTTCTACTCTTGAAGTCTTGGCCATTTTCAGCATCATTCCAACATCATTAGGTCGATTTTTTGCTGCTGCAGTAAGGTAGAATCACAGCTCTATATAGCTGTGATTTTATGTGCATTTACATATGTTCATAGCTTGCATATTCACATAAATGATCCTTTGTTCTTTGGGTTTGTTTTATACATTAATATGGTCATCTAATGAACATATTTTTCAGCTTATAAAAGGGTTTATAAAGTTGTAATTCCGCTGCGTTTTCTGAAAGTTTAAATGGTTAAACTATGATTTTATGTTCTAACAAACCCAACACTTTTCGCTTAAAAACGTTTACTTTTTCAAAACAAGATTGAATCCACGAAGAATCAAGAGCCAAAGCTCTGATACCACTTGTTAGGACCATGTACGGACAGAGTACTAACTGATTCAAACGTGAAACAAGATCAAATAGTGCGGAATCCTATTTGATTGGCGATCCAATCAGGGAGAACGTTAATCCGATCAAAACTAACGATGAGAATACGTTAAGAATTGATTAGGATGGATCAAAAATGATCAAAAATGTTCTATGAAGTTGGAAGGGACTCTCTGGACGAACAGGAACGGCTAGGGTTGATAATTGTCGAAGTGTTACGTTTTTCCACGAATTAAGTGGTATTTATAGGTTACAACTCTCATTCGTACGACTGAGCCAAGCGACTAGCTCAGTCGTGCGAGTGAGTCATATGGCTGAACCATTCGTACGATTGAGTCAGTCTTATGACTCAATCGTGCGTTTGATCCAATCGCCTGGTTCAGTCGTGCGATTGGCCCATTCGCGTGGTCCAGTCGTGCGACTGAATCAGAATACTTAGTTAAACACATTCCTGAACCTTAAATGATTCAGAACATGTCTAACAACTCTATAACCTATATAACATGTTCATTTATTCATGTAACAGCAAACACTATTAATAGATATGACATTAAACAATCAATCAAACATTCACTGAAGAGTTTTTCATTACATTGATTCAACATTACATATGTGTTACAAGATGAAAGTCTATTACATTGAAGATCACTAGACTAGAACTGGGGACATGTGTACCAACACCATGCACTTCTTCAAGTTCGACACATGAAAGGTGTCGTGTATGCAGCTCAACCTCGGAGGTAGTTTCAATTTGTAAGCCACGGGGCCAATTCTTGCAAGTATTTCAAATAGTCTAATGTATCTCGGGCTTAACTTTCCTCTCTTTCTGAACTTCACGGTTCCCTTCCACGGTGCTACTTTTAGCATTACCCTGTCACCCACTTGAAACTCTAATGGTTTTCGTCTCCTGTCAGCGTATTTCTTATGACGGTCCCTTGCTGCCCGTAGACGCTCCTTGATTTTGAAAATCTTGTCGGTGGTCTCTAACACGATGCCGGGTCCCAATACTTGGCTATCACCAATCTCATTCCAACTCAATGGTGATCGGCATTTCCAGCCATAAAGAGCCTCATACGAAGCTGCCTTGATACTTGCATGGCAACTGTTATTATAGGGGAACTCCACCAAAGGGAGATGGTTATCCTAGTTCCCAGCAGAGTCAATCAGACAAGCCCTCAGCATATCCTCTAAGGTTTGAATGGTCCTTTAGCTCTGACCGTCAGTTTGTGGGTGGTAAGCAATGCTTAAATCCAGACGGGTTCCTATGGGCTGCTGGAGTGATTTCCAAAAACGAGAAGTGAAACGGCTATCATGGTCTGAGATTAACGATAGTGGCACACCATGCCTAGTCATTATTTCATTGATATACAGTTAAGCCAGTTTCGATAGGTCGTAGTCTTCTCGGATCGGCAAGAAGTGAGCTGATTTAGTTAGTCTATCCACTATTACCCAAATAGCATCATGACCTCTAAACATTCTGGGTAACTTTGTAACAAAATCCATCGTGACCTTATCCCATTTCCATTCAGGGATTTCGGGCTGTTACAACATCCCTGACGGTTTTTGGTTTTCAGCTTTTACCATGGCACAGGTTAGACACTTTCTGACATAATCAGGGATTGCTTTCTTGATTCCAGGCCATTAGAAAAGTGCCTTTAGGTCCTGGTACATTTTATCGCTTCCGTGGTGAACTGAGTACCTAGATTTGTGTGCCTCATCGAGGATTACCTCTCTAATTCCCCCATACTTCGGCACCCAAGTTCTCCCCTCATATTTATATGTGCTATCATCATTCCTCTCTAACTGCTTCTCCATTCCTGTTAAAGCTTCTCCTGCTAAATTCTCTTCCTTTAATGCTTCACTTTGAGCTTCTTTCAGCCTTGCAATAAGGTCAGTGTACACACTTATCCTTAAGGCTCTTACACGAAGAGGCTTTTCTCTCTCCTTTCTGCTCAACGCATCTGTCACAATATTGGCCTTACCGGGATGATAACGGATTTCACACTCATAGTCGTTTAACAACCCAACCCATCTTCTCTGACGCATGTTTAGGATCATTTGGTCAAAATGTGCTGTAAGCTTCTATGGTCTGTGTAAATGATGCACTTCGTGCCATAGAGGTAGTGCCTCCACATTTTGAGTACAAACACCACGGCACCCAATTCCAGATCGTGCGTAGTATAGTTCTTCTCGTGATCGTTTAGCAGTCTAGATGCATAGGCAATGACCTTGTTGCGTTGCATTAGCACGAATCCCAGCCCTTGACGCGAGGCATCACAATAGACTACGAAATCTTTAGGGAAACAGGAGCACTACATAATTTTTAGCGTTTTAAATGCTTCATGTTTCTCTTGTTCCCACACAAAGGTTTTGTTCTTCTTAGTCAGTGCGGTCAAGGGTTGCACAATGCGCGAGAAGTCCTTTATGAATCGTCAGTAGTATCCGGCCAATCCTAGGAATTGTCTTATCTCAGTGGGAGTTTCAGGAATTTTCCAATTCTTTATGGCCTCAATCTTTGAAGGGTCGACTTGAATCCCCTTCTCGTTTACCACATGCCCTAAGAATTGAATCTTCGCATCCAGAATTCACATTTAGAAAATTTGGCATATAGTTGCTCATTCTTAAGTAATTCAAGAATTAGTCTAAGATGCTTCTCGTGTTCTTCCTTACTACCGGAGTAGATCAGGATGTCATCTATGAACATGATCACAAACTTGTCGAGATAAGGGCGGCATACACGGTTCATGAGGTCCATGAACGCCGCTGGTGCATTAGTCAGTCCAAAGGGCATGACTAACTACTCATAGTGTCCATACCTAGTTTGTAAGGCCGTCTTGGGTATGTCTTCTTCTCTTATCTTCAGTTGGTGGTAACCGGATCTCAAATCTATCTTGGAGAAATAACTTGCTCCTTGTAGTTGATCGAATAGGTCGTTTATCCTCGGAAGAGGGTAACGGTTCTTTATGGTTAGCTTGTTTAATTCCCGGTAGTCAATGCACATACGTAAGGTTCCATCCTTCTTTTTCACAAATAGCACCGGGGCACCCCATGGAGAGACACTTGGTCGTATGAATCCTTTGTCTAGTAGTTCTTGAATTGGCATCATCAGTTCCTTCATTTCAGGAGGGGCGAGTCGGTACGGTGCCTTGGCTACTGGTGTAGCGCCAGGCAGCAAATCTATTTGGAACTCAACTTGTCGATTCGGGGGAAGTCCTGGTAGGTCTTCCGGAAACACTCCTGGGTATTCAAAAACCACTGGGATATCTACAATCTTCTTCTCCTCTTTGGTCTTCATCATGTAGACTATGAAAGCTGAGCACCCCTTCATTAAGCTCTTGGTAGCTTTTAAATGGGATATCATGGGGTATAAAGTGTTACTCCTTTCGCCTTGTACCACTAACACTTCCTTGTCGTTCAATGGTATCTTGAGTAGGCGTTCATCGCATACGATTTTGACTCTATGCTTAGCTAGCCAGTCCATACCAACAACCATATCAAATCCTCCTAACTTAATAGGCATCAGATTTATTCTAAATGTATTTCCTTTTAGATTCAATGAGCAATCTTTGATGACTTCATTAGTTTCTAAAATATTACCGTCAGCTTATTCAACGATAAACGTATCGGTTAAAGTGCACGCATCTAAGTCAATCAAAGATCTAAAAGCACTAGAGACAAAACTAGCAGTCGCTCCAGTATCGAACAAAACAGTAGCAGGATGGTCGTTTACATGGAACGTACCGTTAACCACATCAGGTTCCTTTTGAGCTCCAGCTGGATCCATCACGAATGCTCTTCCCTTGGGCTTGTTGGGCTTGGCATCCTTGTCTCTACCAAGCTTGGGACACCTATTCCTCATGTGTCCTGGATCCCCACATTCATAGCATTGTTTTCCTGGTGCGTAGGTGCAGTCCTTGATTAAATGACCTGTTCTCTTGCATCTGAAACAGGGCATCGGGTTACATTCCCTTGATGGTGTAGTTTGCACTTGTTGCTAAATGGGCTTGTTCCCGAGTACAGTCTCCGGGTCTTGCTTCCCTGATCTTCGCGCCTCGCACCTTCGAAACTCTTTCTACCTGACCCGCTACTACTTCCAATCGCTCTCTTTACTTCAAACCACCTTTTTTTCTCACCAACAGACTTCCTCTTTTCATCAGCCCTAGTTTGCTCGGTCCATCCAGCCATAACTGTGACATCAGTCAAACTGCTGGTAAGGTCAACCGCAGCTTGTAGGGTCAAAGGCTTGGAGGAGCGGACCATTCCCCTAACTCTAGGATGTAGCCCCCCGATGAAACGTGCTACACCTTTTGATTCAGGTGTCTTCAGATGGGGAACCAGTCGAGATAGGGCTAAGAAACGATTGATGTATTCTGTGTAGTTGGGGCCTTTCATTTCCAGACTCAAGAATTATGACTCTAGCTTCTCAAGTTGATTGATGGGGCAATACTTGTTGGTTAACAGCTCTCTGAATTCGGTCCAGCTTATTTGATTTGCAGCATTCCTTCCGCGTGCTTGTATATGGTCCATTTTGCATTCGCTGATATCCAAAACAACTTCCATCTCATCATCCATCTGTAAGTCTCTATAGCACCCTCGGTGCCATAGAAGTCCTGGGTTTGCATGCCATAAAGGTCTTATAGGAGCATCCATTCCTTATAGCTTCGGCTACTTCGTTATGGTCCTCGTTGTTCCCAAGTCCATCATTTCCATTAGTATTACTCCGATCAGCATTGATTTGAGCGATAATGGTTGGGATTGTTAGGACCGTGTACGTACGGAGTACTAACTGATTCTTCGTTAAACCGGATCAAATAGTGCGGAATCCTATTTGATTGGCGATCCAATCAGGGAGAACGAAATCAAGATCAATCCTAACGATTAGAAAACGTTAAGAATGGAATAGGAATGATCTGGGACGTTCTATGAACTTGGAATGGACAATCTGGACGTTCTGGGTCAACTAGGGTTTCAAGTATTCGAAGTGTTACGTTTTTCCACGAATTAAGTGGTATTTATAGGTTACAGCTATCAGTCGTACGACTGAGTCAGCGACTGGCTCAGTCATGCGACTGAGTCATACGATTGGTTCATTCGGACGACTGAGTCAGTCTTATGACTGAATCGTACGATTGACTCAATCTCCTGGTTCAATCGTGTGACTGGCCCATTCGCATGGTCCAGTCATGCGACTGAATCAGATAACTTAGTTAAACACATTCTTGAACCTTTAATGGTTTAGAACTATGTCTAACAACTGTAAACCTATATAACATTGTCATATATGTGTGTAACAATAAACAATATAGATAGATATAACATTAAACAACCAATACACATATATAGAAGAGTTTCTTATTCAATTGATCAAACATTACATAAGTGTTACAAGAAAAGAAAGTCTATTACATTTAAGCTCACTAGACCAGAACTGGGGACATGTGTACCAACAAACTCCCCCTTGGACCTAGTTCTATCTAGACTTTGACTTCTTTCTTGAACTCTTCAAATCTCTTTATTCTCTCCTCTTTTGGAAACCCCGACATGGATATTCAGTGCCAAGCATAGACGTATGATATGCTGAAACTGTAGTGCTTGCACTATATCCTGCGTGTCAAAAAACAGTGGCCACTTGTACAGCGTATAAACATTGGACGCTGACAAGTTTATTAGCCACATAGGGTCAAACACCCTTATTGTGTCCATCGACCCGTCCTTCTCCAAAACGATGACTGCCTCTCCTGAGCGCCAGTCATAGTACCACCACTTAAAGTGTGGGTAAAGTCCTGTGGCATCTCCCTCAGTGGAATTCAGGACATTGTGCGCGGAGGTCGCCACTTCAGGACTATCTTCGGTTGACCAGTAATGGGACTCACTTCAGACCTTCTGATGTAACGTGTGGCCTACTGTGGTCTGAAGTTGACCCATCTAGTCCTGTACTCCCTTTTCAGGGCACCCTTAAACCAGCCTGACATTTTCTTTGGATCAGCGTATAATAGCTTCAGGCGCGCCAGCTGGTTGAGCTCAAAACCAGGGAGAGTCTTCAGATCGTGAGGGTATCTGAAGTACTCTATTCCCCTCTCTCTCTTCACAGCATAAACCCCAAGATCCTCAAAGTGAGCCCATGCTATAATCTTCCCTGACACCTTCATGTTTTTCTTGACTTTGTAGAGTTTGGTGTAGGTACTCTGTGTCGCTGTAGCACGTTGGGCTCAGACCTCGGAGAAGCAAGCCGCCCATTCAGCCTTTCGAATATCGACTTCGGCGTCCGAGGCTTGGGCTTGACTTATTGAGGCTTCTGCTCCTTTCTCCTTATTACTGAGTTTATCCAGAAGTCACTGTCAAGGTTGTTTACCAAATCTGGAAACACGTTTCCCTCTTGATCAGTGTATTCTGGATAGTGCTGATCTGTGATGTCTTCAATTTCGATTTCTTCAACATCATTGAGCTCGTCATCATCAGCATCATCAAAAATTGGAGCATCCTTAACAATTTTGTCTGGATTTAGACGAAATATTTCAACAAGCTGCTCATCAGTAAGGTCGTGAATAATTTCTCCTTCTTCAGGAGTATAACTCACTGACCTTCTGACGATCCCCTGCAGATCAAGAATAATTGTGAGTTGAGACTTGACCTGTTGGAGGGGAGCAACATCATGCTCATCTCGCTGAAATCCCTTATCTGTTTAATATCAACATGTAGAGTAGCAAACATTAGTATAAACTCAAGTTAATTAAACATTAATCATTAAATATTTACAAGAGTTTCATATACATCAAAAATGAATCAAGTGCAAAAACTTTAGAAATAAAACATCTAATCAGTACTTTTGTCTTGGATCATTGCTGGATCTCCGGTAGAAGGGGAGGTAGGTGGGGCGGCAGTTGATGCTCCCTGGTCTTCTCTTTTCTTGCTTCGTTTCTCATGACGAGAGGCAGAGGTAGATGCATCTCCGTCCCCTTCATCATCATCATCATCTTTATCTTCATCATCACCTTCCTCGTCATCAGCATCACTATCATCATCCTCATCATCCTCCTCCTCATCATCATCTCCACCTTCTCCTATTTTGAGAGGCTCACTCGGAGTTGCTTAGCTTTAGCAAGATAGACTTGTTTTCAGCCTGTAGCTTCTCCAACTTCCTGTCAGTCTCAATCTCGTGCTCTAATAGACCAGTGATCTGATCAGTCTGTGAAGCGATCAGCTGAGCTTGAGATGAAGTCAACTCCCTTAACTGGTGAATCTCAGCCGTCTGGGAGGAACACTGCTCTGTTAGCTGCTGAATCTGAGCAGTCTTGGCCTTGTTAAAAGCTAGCAGCTGGAGCACCATGCTGTTCAGTGCTGCAAGCTGCTCTGTCATTGAGACAGGTGGTATGAATGAGCTAGAGGGTGCAGATGAGGGTTGGGTTTGGTGAGTGGTGGTTGTTGTTGTAGCTGTGGTGTAGATGGGAGGTGGTGGGAATGAAGTAGTAGGGGGTACAGTGGTGGTGGTGGTGGCTGTGGGAGTGTGAGATGTAGTGATAGTGGTGGTGGTTTGAGGTGCTTGGGATGGAGTGGATGTGGTGGCTGTGGTAGTAGGTGGTGTAGAGGTAGTGGGTGTGGTGGTGGTAGTGAGCAGATTAAGCCTTCGGCGTTTCGGCTTCAGCCCATGAGGCCGAGCCATATGTTTCCTCCGCATCCCCCTTGACACGGAGGCTCCCCCCGGTTGCTGGGAGAGGCTGGGGTGTAAGATGTATCAGCTGAAGAGCTCCCAGACTCTCCTGGCCGTCCACCAACCGCTCGTATTCCCTGCTCAGTGGCCACTACCCGACTGCCCACAGTCCGGGTAAGAGGCACATCATCAGAATCCTCCTCTTCTTGCATATCGAGATCAGGATGAATTGGAGCTGGTTCTGGTCCTCCTTGACCAACTCCCCCTTGATCAGTACCATCATCGTCATCGTCGGAGTCATCAGAGGGAAAAGCAATCGGCTCGACATCCGAGTCACTATCATCATGACGCCACTTTCTCCTAGCTGGCGCCCGTAATCCTCACGGGCCAAATGCCGAAACAAACTCCTCACCGGGGGCTTGACCTGCTTGCCCGGTATACTTTCATCCTTCCCAATGTAGTGTCGTCCATGATCTCCAGGACGACAACATCATCTTGAGCTTTTGGGAGCTGGGGGAGCTTCTGGTCTATAATCATCTGGATGAACCTTGGGTACATGCAGAAGCTTTCCTTCCTCTTGGTCTCGATGTTTTCCACCAAATAGGTGAAAATCATCCGTGAAAAGCTGAATGGGAGGTTTAGCACCAGCGCAACATATGCACTCTGCATCTGCATCGATGCTGAGGTTTTCTGATCATCATCCGGAGAAGCAGATTTAACTACTGTGTCCGGATTGCTAACCAAAGGAGTTGTCATCACATGATCTTTAATTGGATTATTATTTATTGGACGTTGTTTAGTGTTCAACAGGATCTCATGTGGTGGTGGAACAACCTTGTAACCCAAGCCCTCCCCATTGTTGCGTTCTTTAACCAAGTTTTTCAAAATATGCGAGGAACTCGCTAAACTATGTAGTTTTTGTTTCAAAGACTCATTTTCTACCTGTAAAACCACTTTGTCTTTTTTAGTCTCTTCAATGGTCTTTAAATAGAATTTAATGTCATTTTCTTGGTTAAACACAACAACTTCAGTTTCCTTTAATTGCTTCTTTAAAACATCTATCTTTTCCTTATAATTGCTCTCATTCTATTTTAACACTTGATTTGCCTCTGAGCACAGTTTTAAGTCATTTACTAAGTTATCATTGTGTTCTAATAACCTAGCAATTTTAAGTCAATACTTTCTCTAAATTTATCACAATCAACACAAGCATGTTTAGCGAATAATTCATCCTTAGATTGCACCTGTGCAGCTGTGGACGTTCTAGCCATGAAAGCATTCTGAGATGCAGGTTGAGCTTTAGATTCAGAATTCAGCTCATTCTTGACAATTTCTTCCACTACATCAAACGTCTCTTCCAAGTCAGCAGTATCAACATCAGCTGAGCTCTCCCCTTCACTCGCTGAGTCTTCGTTCAAGTCTTCCACAGACGCTATGTTCGCTTCACCATTAGATAAGAATCGAAAGGACCAGTCCTGTCCTTCATCTCCTTGTGCTACCATAGCTTTAGAATCATTTCCTGTGGATGCTGGCTTCTTGTCTTTATCTTGCCTATTGAACGAGGAGAATGGATTCCCGTTCCCAGTCTTTTTAGGCTTCATGCATTCTCTTTTGAAATTTCCCTTTTCTCCACAGTTGAAGCACGACTTTAGACTTGTCAAAACCAAAGGTCGTATCTTTAGTAGCCACGAGATTCTGCCCTGTTTTCTTCACAAACTTCTTGGCTCTCCGAACAGCACTTGCAAGAGCCCACATGATATCCATCCTTTCAAGCTCGTTTCATCTACTTGCTCGTAGTCTTCATCGGCAAGGTGGCAATTTCCAATCTTACCCGCCACCAGACCATCATAAGAGTGCACAACTGCAGCGAGTAGATCCATGTGCTCTTTAGCAACCTCCACTGTTACCTTTCCCAAATTTTCTGTCATCAACTTAGCAGATTGATTAACAATTGGACTTTGTAGAATCCCAGATGCACCATGAGACTCATTTGTGGATGATGAGCCTTGATCAGTAGATGATGATGCATTTGAGACAAAGGCTGTTTGCAGAGGAGCTCCAGAAGACTTTGCAGCAGGAGTGGAAGTAGGAGTTACATTGTAGAGTGATGGGTCTTGAGTATACGCTGCTCTTTTCGTCCTGTACTGGTGACGCACTTCTTCCTCTCTCAGTTTTAGAATAAAGTCATTAATATCCAAGGTCTCTAAAACTGAGTTGTGTCGCATAGTGGAAATGAATGAATGCCACTTTTTAGGTAGACCATCTGCCAAGCTTGAAACTTTGTCTTCCATTGACGTCTTTACTCCATGAGTGTGAAGTTCACTCATCAAGTGATAGAAGCAATCGATAATTTCATCCAAGCTCTCATTCCCAATCGCAGAGAAGTTGTCAAACTCCTTCTTCAATGCTTTACCCTTTAGGGACTTTAGAGTAGAATTCCCGTCATACCTCTTCTCAAGAGCTTTCATCAACTTTTTACTTTACTTGTGCTCTGAGTATTGGTGAAAAATGGCCTTGGGAATGGACTGGGTCAAAAGAGCATATGCCTTCTTTTCGGCATTGTAGGCAACATTCTGTGTATCAGTGAGTCCACTTAAAGTCAAAGGAACACCATCAGCTCCCACGGGCATGTTATAACCAGCCTCAATAGAGTTCCATAAGTTCGGGTCCACTCTATTTAGATGAATCTCAAAACGTTGTCTCCATTGTGGAAATTCATCTATAGTCAATAGCTTAGGTGGTGTGTTATGGTTCCCTATCTCATTTTTCAGTAAAAGCAGGTTCTGTATCCTTAAGTCCTTTCCAGCTAACATTGCAAAGTTTTCTGAGTCCATTATGTTATAACTTTAACTTGTGAATGAAACTGCTAATGCCATTGGGGAGTGCGACTGGAATGCGACCGACACTAGCTGTATGCGATTGGACTCAAACGTACGATTGAACAGACGACTGAGAGACTTAGGCGACTGAACAGACCGAACGACTCAACTGGGCGACAGAACTTGGCAATTGACTCAATCGGGCGATTGGACGAAGCGACTGACTCAATCGGTCGAATGAATGGGAGACTGGACTTCAGTCGTACGATTGAGCTAATCGTGCGACTGAGACTGCAGAAGTCAAAAATTTTCACACTTTTGACCTAAAACGTGTTTTGTGACACCCTAGACGGCTGTAAGTGGAAAAACAATGATTTTTCACAACATGCACACGTAAAGACTCGGTTTTGAGCAGAAAGATTGGATCTTTTAGCGAAAAATGTGGACTTTAACACAAACATGATTGAATCAAACGAAGAATCAAGAGCCAATGCTCTGATACCACTTGTTAGGACCGTGTACGTACGGAGTACTAACTGATTCTTCGTTATACCGGATCAAATAGTGCGGAATCCTATTTGATTGGCGATCCAATCAGGAGAACGAAATCAAGATCAATCCTAATGATTAGAAAACGTTAAGAACGGAATAGGAATGATCTGGGACGTTCTATGAACTTGGAATGGACAATCTGGACGTCTGGATCGACTAGGGTTTCAAGTATTCGAAGTGTTACGTTTTTCCATGAATTAAGTGGTATTTATAGGTTACAGCTATCAGTCGTACGACGACTGAGTCATGCGACTGGCTCAGTCATGCGACTGAGTCATACGATTGGTTCATTCGGACGACTGAGTCAGTCTTATGACTCAATCGTACGATTGACTCAATCTCCTGGTTCAATCGTGTGACTGGCCCATTCGCATGGTCCAGTCGTGCGACTGAATCAGATAACTTAGTTAAACACATTCGTGATCCTTTAATGGTTTTAGAACTATGTCTAACAACTGTAAACCTATATAACATTGTCATATATGTGTGTAACAATAAACATATAGATAGATATAACATTAAACAACCAATACACATATATAGAAGAGTTTCTTATTCAATTGATCAAACATTACATAAGTGTTACAAGAAAAGAAAGTCTATTACATTTAAGCTCACTAGACTAGAACTGGGGACATGTGTACCAACAGGGATGGCGTTAGCAATCTGTTGTGCTACTAGGTTAGCCATCCTCTCATCATTTTCTTGATTAGCATTTTCCCTGCGAGAGTTCCCGGTGGGGTAGGTTGGTTTCCCGTTTGCCTGGCCTCCTCATGGGGCCCCTTGTAGTTCCTCGCCTACCAAATCGTGTTCCCCTCCTAGTTGGCATTCTGATAGTATCACAGATAGATTCGTTTAGCATCTCAAAATTTGTTTCGAATAGCTCATGCATCATTACCCTATTATATCTCGCCTCAGGAGGAGAAATTGTGGTGCACACATATATATGGTTATATACAACCCACTATGTGACTCTTACAAGGTTTAATTCAAAGCATATCATAACAGTTTAGGAAATCAATCAGAATGGACATAGACAAATTTGAAAGCATAACTTAACATAATGCAAGTTAATATAAATAGTCCAATAGCCTAGTTCCAAACAAGTAGTTTCATAGTTAAACAGAGATAGTAGTACCAGCAAGCAAGTTGAATCAGAGTCATGCTCTTACAATTTGGAAGGTGCCATTACCCCCATAATAGTATTAATAATAGTATCAAATATTAATCGAAGAAGTTTCCTTCAACTGTCTAAAGACAGATAGTCCCACTTTTTATCCCTGCTCTAACTACCACTTTTTCTTCAGCCATCCAAGCCATCCTGAGTTCTTCTTCTTCTGCTCCTGTTCCAACCGCTGCACCCCATGTGAAGCCATCATAGCCTGAAATTAAGCAGACTGGGAGGTCCGGGTGGCGTACTGAAGAGTCAGCTCATGGCGACGGACGGTCTTCAAGATCTCATCCAGTGCTGCATCAGAGGGTCCTACGTCACTTTCCCGATGGCTAGACTGGGAGTACCTATCACCAGCCAGTACGCTAGGGCCGTCATACATACTGTGCCTCGATCACATCCCGGGCTCATCATGTGGGTGGCATTGGAGTGGGTCAAACGGCGGTGGTCCAGGTATAGGAGTCCTAACAGGTGGTGGAGGAGGAGGTGGCATCCTAAACGAGGCGGAAGGTCCAGGCCTAGCACTCTTGCATGGACGGGAGACAACATGTGCACCCCTATTCCCGATAGGTGGGATAGGCGAGTAGGCGGAAGCAGCAATGTGTGGAGAATGGGAACGTGTCCGACTCCTAGAAGGTGTTGTTGAGGAAGAGTCCTCAGAAGCTTCAGTGTCATCCGATGTAACGGATATCCATCCTGGGTGTCCGTATCTCCGGAGATATGCCTCATACTCAGTCTGAGGCTTTGCCCTTCTAAGGGTCCCAATAGGAGCAGTCTCATTATCCGGGTGTGCAGGCGCATTACCTTTATCAGCCATAGTCTTTGTTTCCTGTAAGGAAACATCATGAGTAATTTGGTTTCTCATAGCTCATGGTTATAATAATAGTACTATTAATAGTAGTAATGGCAGTAGTATCAGATATTCCAACATATCATTTGTAAATGATATCAAAATCAATAGTCTCTTTAGATAGTATCAGATAACATAGTTCATCCTAGAAATCATTTAAATCCCCTTTTTAAAATAAGTCTCAAAGTCATCAATGTGAATCAGAAAAGTCCAAACATTACCTAAAGGTTCGTGATGGAAATTACACGTCTGGTAAATTCATGATTACGTTGATCAAGTGTAATCATCAATTTACCCAACCCGATCATTCCAACACTTCCCACAAGGACAACCCTAGGGTATCAGGGTTGTAGCCTAAGGTCTACTATGGTATTCCCGACTTCTCTACAACCTTTGGCTTTGACAGCAATCTGTCACACCCTGGGCCTAGTTAGGGTGGGACATCACAGACTAGCAACATATATGGCAGCAGAAACAAACCAATACAAGAGATCAAAGGAGAGAATATCACATGGCATTTAAAGTTTTCAAAAGATACCGGGGCTAGAACAGATCTAGCCCCCAAATGAGTTATACAACCAACATAGAGACAAATTGTATTGTTTAACAGAAATTTCCAATTGTTCAAATTGTTCCTTAAGTGAAATAAGCCAATGCCATGGTCACGGGGATAAGTCTAGGTCTTCAATAACAGCTAGGGTCTCTTCATGGATTACCTGAAACATGCTCAAAAAGAAATTGTGTCGACTAAAAAGTTGGTGAATTCAAGTGCTTAAAGTTTAAAAACAAATGTACTTAACAAAATCCTCATTTGATAAAAAGGAAATAATAGTTTTAATGTCATGGGAGTATCGTAATCAACCCTGCACTCAGTCCCGTTAGCCTCTTCTAAAGTTGTGTTTTACCGTTATTCCCGAAGGAAGAACTAAGCCCCAAACCAGTGCACCATACCTGCCTGAATGGTTCACAATAGTTTCTTAACAAAACCTGTCACATGCCACAAGCAACCCCTCAGGATCTTAGTGGGGTACCTCCCTGTAGCGGGAGCCACTGTGTGTGGGGGTTTCCCCAAATAGATCTATCCACATAAAACAAGCGGTTCACGAAAGAATTAATGATTATGATATAAGTATCAGCAGGTAACCATAAATCCCACATACATCACCAAGTAAAGCACAATTATAGTTCATAAATAACAGAGCATGTTTCATCCCAAAGTAGTGGAAAAAGGGATCACTAGAACTAACCTTAGGTGTTAAGCAAAAATAACTCTTCACGTGCCGGGATTGTCTCAAGCCTAGCACCCTAGCATCAATATTATGCCGTAAGCTACTGCTCGAAACTTAATCAAAGTGTATAAAGTTGTCAAAGACTTAGTTGTCGGATTCGGCTTTGATTCGATTAGGGTTTGTAAAAAAAAGTTTCCTTTTATGGAAAGTCATGGTTTCTTATATCATTTAGGATTTTGCCCCATTAAGTTAATGATATAGGCTAAATAATATTGTTTAAGTGATTATTAGTCTCATATGAGTCGGTTATGAAATTTAGTAAAATTTACAATTTAGTCCCTCAAGTTTCAAAATTGACAGTTTCTACCCTCAAGTTTGGTTTCTTGTACTAGATGACTTTTATGACCAAAAATCAGGTTCTTGAAGTTAAATTAACTTATTATTAAGTAAGTTTACACAAATTTTCGGATTTAGGTCCGGTTTAATACCTATGTGTTTAACGTTCCCAGTCATGGTAAAACCGAAGGGTTTTAACGGTTAATTATGAACTTTCATGTTTTCAGTCTTAGACCAGTAGATAACATTTTCAAGACATTTTTCTAAATTTCAAGTCCTTTTATTATGAATTTTTGCCTCTAATAATTGAAATCCTCGTTTTTGTGTTTAACCTGTTAAAACGCGTTTTTAACCGAATTTGACCGTTTAAAAGCTCGTTTGACCAATTTTTATACTTTATAAGTTATTCTCCCACTTAACCTACTGAAATAACATGGTTTTTATAAATTTTAGATCTACACCCATATTTCTTATATTTTCCTCAAAAACGTCTCCCGGTTAATACTCGTTTTTAACTAAAAACCCATTTAACTTACCTTATTGACCATTTAATCGACCCATTTACTCCAGGTTATTTTATTATCCATTATTAAGCCTGGAATTCTCTTTAAAAATTTTAATGTCCAAGCTCTCTTGTTTTTAAGTCGTTTTACCTTGTTTCGGGTCCCGAAAGTGACTAAAATGGGTCTAATCTTAACATGTCTTTCATTTCTAGAGATTAACCATTTATCACACACTTAATATTCATCAAAACTTTCTAAAATCCAGTCCCAAACTCATGGCCTCTTCATTCACACATCAATAAACTACCAAGTTAATGATTAACCCCTAACCGACCATTACACACGTGTAATCATTATAACTTGAGTTTAAACATTACCAAAACCTCATTTAACTTCAAAATAAGATTATTAAGGTGTTTCAAAGTTGTTCTTGTGCAGGTTATGATCCTTGTTTGTGAGGGTTTTCAGATAAGTGCTTAAATAGTGTTATTTCATGTAAAATGAAGGTTTTCTAAGGTGTAACTCATGCTATATGTTATGCTGTATGTGACAACCGGTCCCAAGGTCACTATTCTAAACCCTAACTTAATCGCATCATTTCCCATCTTATGAGTACTAATAATGAAACATTTAATTATATCAATAAGGTTAGAATCACCATTTGTTATTTGATCCATTTTATGATTTTATGTGATTTTTATGAGTTTTAGTTATTTTAAAGCCTTAACTTTTAGAAACTCAGTGCCCGGAATGTTGATTATGTTGGGTTTGTTGGACCTAAACAATGTTGTTAACCATTTAAACTTGAAAACGCAGCGGATTAACATCAAACATCAACCATTTGAAATCTGAAAATTATAGTTCATTGCATGTCTACACACAACCCAAGAATGCAAGGATCTTATATATGTGTTTGAACTAGTTATGACCAATATATAACAACCCAAACAAGTGATACATACTACCTTATTCATGCTGTCAAAACCGTGGTGCATGCTGTTAAATCAGCGCTTGGAGCGCCCTTATGGCAGCTTGGAGCGCCCTTATGGCAGCTTGGAGCGCCCTTATGGCAGCTTGGAGCGCCCTTATGGCAGCTTGGAGCGCCCTTATGGCAGCTTGGAGCGCTCCTTTCATAAGCTGCTGAAATCGTGGATTGAATCAAGATGATGATGTTCTTGAGTGGCCAAAACACCAAGAGGAGGTGTTCTCAAGCAATCATACCCACAAGCCCCTTTAGCAACACCATATTTGCTAGGATTTGAACACCAAATCACACCAAAAAGCTACTGGAAACGAGTTCCAGCCGTGAACCACCACAAAGCTGCTGGAACTTTGTTTCATTCATGAAATCCGTCTTCAAGATGAGGAACACTAGTCTTGGTGATCGATTTTGCATGTGAGAGAAGTCTAGATCAGATGTGTGTGTTCTTAGAGAGGAGTTTTGTTTCAAAAACAAGAAAAGGGAGAGAAAGGGCAAAGGCCCTTGCGGCCGTGAATACCACAACCCTTTTTAGGGTTTTCCCCCTTTAAAGCCCCTTCTAAGTTTTTATTTAAAAATGTTTTAATATAATTAACCTTTTAATTACACATAATATGCACACACACACTATTATTATTTGATGTTGCTTGACTAATTTAAACAACATAACAAATAATATCTATGAACAAACTATCCTCATAATTTGTTCTTTCTCACATACATTTATTTAGAAAACTCATTTTCTAAATTGGTGTAATTATTTAATTGCATGATCATATCATCAATTAAATATTAGTTGGTGTTTGCTAAGCTTGTTATTGGGTATGACCCGACTTGGATCACAACGTACTAACCACATCAATGTTCTATGTGTCTTGGGCATACAGAATCCAACAATCTCCCACTTGCACAAGATACATAGAAGATTGATGCAAGCAGTAAATACCGCCTAACAACGGTTTACTACCCTTAATACGCATGACTTAGAAGCCATTCAATAACATCATCCCCTTCAAGTATCCAACTTGAAATGATTTAGGTGAATCAATCATTTATCCTTTTGTTACAGATGTCATGTTAAATCCAAGGACACAGAATGATCATTCCTTGTTGATTTAACTTAATCAGGCCTTAGACATCATACTCTCAACGAATAAGAGGAACAAATCCCATCTTGACTACATACGTTTCTCACAATCACCTTATGTCATATCTGAACATAGCCTTATGTACTGACAATTATCTCATATCAGTGAAGAACTAGCTCAAGGTATAACACTTGGTGAATATCAAAACCCAATATGTATCTCAGGTCGGAGGATACCAAATGATATTCGCCTTTACTCAAATTTACTTATGATCAATCAATAAGATTCCATGTAGTGGATTTGAGATGCGGGTCATTCCAATATTCGTATCCCACGAATATCTATGAACCTTGGCAGCAACCAATTGCTCTATATTCATGCCTTATGAATATCCACCAATCCAAGTTCACAATAGTCTTACATTCATATTTGTTCCCACAAATATGACCGACTACGGACATTTAGAATAACAAAATTATTCATGGATGTAAACATGCTAAAAGGAACATCACTTAAAATATCGTAAACACATAGATAAGTTAAGTATTACTATTGTTCCATATTAATAATATTAATACTAAACAGATCAATTCCAATCACTAGAATATCGAAGTCCCAAGGCACAAGTATGACTTTCATGCTTTGCACTTTCAAGGAGCTTCGTGAGTGGATCCGCAATGTTTTGATAGAGTGAGCTTTGCGAATACATATCTTTCCCTTTTCAACTTCATCCCTTATGTAGTTGAATCTCCGCTCATTGTGCCTAATCTTTTGACGTGCACGGGGTTCCTTGATTTGAACAATCGCACCCTCGTCATCACAAAGATTTCTAAGGAGTCTTGAATGATAGAGACCATCCTTAGACTGGTGATAAACCTTTTTATCCATGCAGCTTCCCAAGCTGCTAATGAGGCGGCTATGTATTCGAATTCTGTAGTGGACAATGCTACCCTATTCATAATGGAGACGTACCCCGATTGTGATCGAGGATCATCTCGATCAGTTTGGAAACTAGCATTCGTGTAACCCTTTACAACTAGTTCCTCTTCATCAGATCCGTATATTAGAAACAGTTCCTTAGTCCTCCTAAGGTATTCAAATATACTTTCAACAGCCATCTAATGGCTGTTTACTTGGATTCTGCTGATATCTACTTGTCATGCTTAATGCGCATGACACGTCCAGTCTAGTGCATATTATCGCATACGTGATGGATCCTATAGCAGAAGCATATGGGATGTCCTTCATACGATGTTGCTCATCCTTTGAGCTTGGACATTGAGATGCACTCAATATTGTCCCTCTTCGAACAGGTATACTTTTCTTAGAGTTTTCCATCTTGAACCTTTTCAAGATTTTATCAATGTATGCACTTTGGTTTAACCCTATCAACCGCCTCGATCTATCCCTATAGATCTTTATTTCCAAATATAGACGGCTTCACGGAGATTCCTTTGGAAAAACAATTTCCAAGTGTAGTATGTCATCAACATACAATACTAAGAACGTAATTACACTCCCACTAGCCCCTTGATACACACAATCCTCGTTAGCGTTCTTGATGAAACCCAATTTCTTGATCTTTTCATCAAAACGTTGATTCCAATTTCTCGATGCTTGTCTCAATCCATAGACTGATATCTTTGACTTGCATACTTTATCAGGATGACTTTAGCATTGCCATTGGCGAGAAGTTTCATCATAATCAACCCTTTGACTTAGAGTGAAACCTTTTGCTACAAGTCTTGCCTTGTAAGTATCCAAGTTTCCATGCATGTCAGTTTTCTTCTTGAAAACCCACTTGCATCCAACCGGTTTGGAGTTAAGTGAAGAGTCCCAATTCCCAAAATTGGTTGTCATACATGGATTGCATCTCTACGTTCATGGCTCCTAGCCACATGTCACAATCCAAATTGGACATTGCCTCATGGTATGTAGTTGGCTCTTCGGAGTCAACAACGTAGCATCCATCTATGAAAAATCCATATCATGTGGAATGCTAACTTTACCAGATCAGCGAACGTTTTGTGTGTATTGATCAACCCCTTGATCATTATCAACAACCTTCTGTTGATTGCTAGTGTCAACCAAGCGTGTATCGGCTTGTGGATCTTGACCCTCATCAAATTCCACTGTTCTATGCGTCATTCCTTCCATAAGGAACTTGGCTTCCAAGAACTCTGCCTTTTGAGCAATGAATCCCTTTTGCTCTGTTGGATCAAAGAAGTAGTATCCTATACAGTCCTTTTGGATATCCAACACATATACACTTAGTGAATCGACTTTTAGTTGGTTTGGGTGTTAAGTTTAACATAAGCTTCATAACCCATAATTTCAAATATGATAGCAATGGAACTATTCCATTCATATTTCAAAAGGCGTCGAATCCACTTTCTTGGTTCGGACCATATTCAAAATATGAGCCGCGGAGAGTAGTGCGAAACCCCAAAATTATAGAGTAGTGAGCTTATAGCCATCATAGGTCGAACCATATCCAATAGGGTTCGATCTCCTTTCAGACACATCATTATGTTATGGTATTCTGTGAGGAGTAAGTTGTGAGACAATCTTACAACTTCCTAGATGATCCCTAAAAGTTTCACTTAGGTATTCACCTTCTCTATCTAAACGAGAACTTTGGTAGTTCTATCGAGTTGATTTCCTACTTCATTCTTGAAGCTTTGAACATTTCAAATTCTTCATGTTTATGTGCCATCAAGTACACATAACCATAGCGACTATTATCGTTGGTTAAGGTAATGAAGTAAGTTTCACCATACCTTGTCATTTTCTTAAAAGGACCACATACATCCAAATGTATGACTCCTAATAAGTCTTTTGCCCTCTCATTAGTACCACTAAAGGGCGTGTTGGTCATCTTGCCTTGTAAACAAGATTCACACTAATCAAATGAACATTTTCATCTGTTGTCAAAAGACCATTCTTTTAAAGTGTTTAAATCAGATTCTTGTTTATGTGACTAAGATGACAATGACAAGAATAAGAGTACTTAAATTTTAAGTCTCATTTTAAGTCTCTTGGTGTATGATAGGTATAATGTGTTATTATAGGACGAATCATCATGAACCAATTCATAATATCATTAGAAGGCATAGCCTTGAAATAATATACATCATCCATATAAACATAAATACCATCATTTACTCACTTTAAATCATAACCATATCATTTTAAAAGGAAACTTAAATCATGTTCCTAGTCAAACTAGGAGCATATAACATGTTTTGAAGAACAACTTCCAAACCTTTTGAAAGTTTCAAAACATAGTCTCCTTTCTTAAAGTGCTTATTTCTTTTGAACCCTTGCAACAAATTGCAATAGTGAGTTCCATATGAGGTATCCAATTACCCATGTGCTTTTAGGAAATAACAACTAAGTTAATATGGATTATGAAAGTTATACTTAAGGTTTGCCCAGCATCCCTTTTATTTCTCAACTCATTGAGATAGGTTGGATGAATCCCTTTCAAATGACCTATCTCACCATACTCAAGCATGGATCGTTTTCGGTTACCTTAAGCTTCATAAGCTTAGGTTTTGGAGGTTCCGCTTTGATCTACCCTTACCCATTGCCTTTGATGTGCCCTTCTCCTTTGGCAACATTTGCCTTGGGATCGGGAATGGCCTTTCTTTATTGATCTAGAGAATAGGTAGAACCTTTCTACCCATCCCTGCCTTAGCTGTTGTGAGCATTACGTGAAACTCACCAATGCTCTTGTCCTATGCATTCATATTGCAATTCATTATGAATGTCTCAAACATTTAGTTAGGCCATTAAGGATCAAATCCTTGGCCAACTTCTTTGAGACAGGACAGCTAAGCCTCTCGAGGCGGCCTAAACATCGTCGGGGTCGGGTTTGTTAGGAATAGGATCGTCAAGGGCATTTGCCTTTGCTCTTGCTTGAGAACAATTCTCAAGTTTCGAGACCAGTCCATAAGTTTATTATGGTCCAGACGATCCCTCTCTAAAATAGTTCTCAGTGATAGGGTATGGACGGTCGGGGTGGTAGCATTATTGTTTGCGGTCATTCTACAAATTTTACAAAGTTCTTTTTAGTATTTCTGAAAATTTTATTTTAATTATTAATACCCTTTATGTCTCATAGACAATTAATAATTAAAATCTAGAATCAACGTTACATTCAAATAATGGTTAGGTGACCTTTATCCCATTATTCAAATTAACAAGGTAGTCAACATTTGACAATTGCAACCTTTTGCAACTTCTAGCGGTATGGGATCGACTTTAAACATCATATGCAAAGTCGGCATGTTAATCCCATCAACACCATTTGGAAACCATATTTTAGGTGATCCATTCAACATGGTTTGCAAATCAAGTTACCCTACTTGCACACACATGTGAGTTTACCAACACAAGTGGTTAGGTGACCTTTATCCCACCAATGTGGTATTCCCACCTTAAGTCATAAGTTCCCTCAAATGGTTAGGTGACCTTTATCCCATAAGAGTTTCCAATGACTTAAGTTTTGTGCAAAAGGACGGTGTTAAACTTGTTTGAAAAAGGGATTTTTAGTTTTCATTGATTCTAGTTTGAAAACTCTATTTACCTTGTATTTGCATGCTTTCAAATACAAGGTATCCTATGGTCCACTTTTAATAAAACCTCTTTTATTAAATCATTAATCCTTTAATAACCTTTTATTAATCACTTAATGATTAGGAACCATAAAATTCAGCTTGTTAAGTTTGTTTATTAGTTTGTTATGCACATCCAATGTCAAATAACAATCATACAACAAACAACCAAACAAGTACAATCATACAAACATGTGCATAACTATAGCCACTAAGTTGACTACACTTGTTTGCCATCACAAGTGTTGTCATAAGGTCTTTCCTAAGGTTCAACACAACACAAATGATGAGGTCTTCAAAGACTCCCACTTGAACTTGCATCCAAATGCTTCAAGTCCATCCTTTGTGTCTTCCTTTTGTGCTTCCTTCCGAGCATCTTCTTTTACAAAATATATATCCTAATACATATTTTCTAGTAAAAGAAAAAATACTCCTAATCTATTTATTACATTGCCAAATGAATAAACAAATTACAACCCAATAGAAACACCAAAAGGATTATTACAACCCATAAAGAATGAATACAAGCAACATGACAAGATTACAATCAACCAAATCCAAACACACATGGTCAAGGCTATGTTTATGCACTAATATGTATCCACATACATCATTTCAAGAACGAAAATGAACCCCATTTGACCCTAAATTTTCAGCCAACACAAACTAAGAATTAGGGTCTATTGTCCAAACAAAACACAATCAACCAATTTGATATCTTCCTTCAAGATCCAATCATAAGCATGCATGATTACAACCTTGAAAGGTTGGGGTATCATCAAATCATCACAAAACAGCCCTAATGAGGTTGTTAAACCTTATATATCCAAATATACAAGAACATATGAAACTAGTCATCCACATATCCGGCTCTAGATGCCATTGTTGGGTTTGTTGGACCTAAACAATGTTGTTTAACCATTTTAAACTTGAAAACGCAGCGGATTAACATCAAACATCAACCATTTGAAATCTGAAAATTATAGTTCATTGCATGTCTACAACAACCCCAAGAATGCAAGGATCTTATATATGTGTTTGAACTAGTTATGACCAATATATAACAACCCAAACAAGTGATACATACTACCTTATTCATGCTGTCAAAACCGTGGTGCATGCTGTTAAATCAGCGCTTGGAGCGCCCTTATGGCAGCTTGGAGCGCCCTTATGGCAGCTTGGAGCGCCCTTATGGCAGCTTGGAGCGCCCTATGGCAGCTTGGAGCGCCCTTATGGCAGCTTGGAGCGCTCCTTTCATAAGCTGCTGAAATCGTGGATTGAATCAAGATGATGATGTTCTTGAGCGGCCAAAACACCAGAGGAGGTGTTCTCAAGCAATCATACCCACAAGCCCCTTAGCAACACCATATTTGCTAGGATTTGAACACCAAATCACACCAAGAAAGCTGCTGGAAACGAGTTCCAGCCGTGAACCACCACAAAGCTGCTGGAACTTTGTTTCATTCATGAAATCCGTCTTCAAGATGAGGAACACTAGTCTTGGTGATCGATTTTGCATGTGAGAGAAGTCTAGATCAGATGTGTGTGTTCTTAGAGAGGAGTTTTGTTTCAAAAACAAGAAAGGGAGAGAAAGGGCAAAGGCCCTTGCGGCCGTGAATACCAACAACCCTTTTTAGGGTTTTCCCCCTTTAAAACCCCTTCTAAGTTTTTATTTAAAATGTTTTAATATAATTAACCTTTTAATTACACATAATATGCACACACACACACTATTATTATTTGATGTTGCTTGACTAATTTAAACAACATAACAATAATATCTATGAACAAACTATCCTCATAATTTGTTCTTTCTCACATACATTTATTAGAAAACTCATTTTCTAAATTGGTGTAATTATTTAATTGCATGATCATATCATCAATTAATATTAGTTGGTGTTTGCTAAGCTTGTTATTGGGTATGACCCGACTTGATCACAACGTACTACCACATCAATGTTCTATGTGTCTTGGGCATACAGAATCCAACAGATTAGTCACCCTACCTAGAATATAAAGCCTTAATTGAAACAATCTAAAAGTGTGCATACATACACACACTTGGAAATTTCGGATCCCGCATGAATGATCATACGCATGATATCAACTAACATCATCTACTAACTAATAATTATACACTACATTTCAAATCCATACCACTTAATATTAATATACAATAAATTTAAATGAAAAATCCCCACAAAGTGACAATCTCGGCCGCCCCCCTCACCCCCAATGGACACCCTTGTTCACCACTACACTCTACCTCTCCTCTTGACCACTACAACCACATGCAAACTCACATCACTCACCATTCATCCATCTCTACTCCCTCTCTCAGTTCTCTCTTGAAACACACACACCATTTCTCTCATTTCATCCTCAAGAACTCGAAGAACAACATCAAGCACATCAGCCAAGCTCAAACCGGAAGAAGGTGCCACTTTGTGAACCTTTGGTGTTCGAATCTTGCAATATATTGACATTCCAGCCGTGTTAGAAGGTTCTCCAGCCTTGTCCAAGAGGTTTTAGGCCATCCAAGACTCACTACACATTCTATACCGTGAGTTACATCAAGTGTAAGCTTCATGTGTCGGTTTTGGTCATTTCTCAAGTTTGTCTTCATTTTTCACTCACAAACCTTACCATATCTTGTTCTAACATAAGTTTGCTGCAACCACCTTTTTCTTGGAGAGCTTTTCATGTTCTTGAAGGTATCCTACAAGTATAGCATGACCATCTATAGGTGTAACATGAGTTACACCTAGCAAACCCTCTTTTTGGGTGATTCTCACCATCTAACTTTTTCATCTTAAAAACGCGTGAAGCAAGACATGTAACCTGCTTCTTAATGGTTCATGAAACATCTAATAAGCGGTTTTAAATATTTCAAATGGGTATACACTATGAGTGGGAGGTTATAGCATGAAAACACCTTGAAATCCTTCTTACAAGTAAGAACACACCTTAAACACTTGTTTGAAAACCCTCTCACACAAGGGTCATAACCTGCTCAAAAATAAGTTTTAGACACCCAAAAAATCTGATTTCTAAGTTAGATGAAGTTTTGGTAATGGTTAAACTCAAGTTACAATGATTTACACATGTGTAATGGTCGGTTATGACATTTTCTATATGTTTGAAGTCTATGGATGTGTAGAACAACTAGGCCATGATTGGGACTGAAATTTCAGAAGTTTATGATTAACATTAAGAATGTTAATAATGTTTAATCTCTGTAATAAGGACATGTTGTGTTTAGACTTATTTTAGTCACTTTCGGGACCCGAAAACATGGTAAAACTACTTAAAAACAAGAGAGCTTAGGCTATAAACTTTTAAAGAGAATTACAGGTTCATTAAGGATTAATAAAGTGTTCTGGAGTCAATGGGAAATTTTAGAGGTCAAAAGGTAATTTAAATGGATTTTTAAGTGAAAACGGGTACTAACCGAGAGACGTTTTTAAGGAAAATCTAAGAAAAATGAGTATAAAGTTAAAAATTATAAAAACCATGTTATTGCAGTAGGATAAATGATAAAATAACCTATAAAGTAGAAAGGTTGGTCAAACAAGCATTTAAAATGGTCAAACTCTGTTAAAAACGCGTTTTAACGGTTTAAATGTAAAAACGAGTCTTTCCACTACTAGAGGCAAATTTTGGTGATTTAAAAGGTTGTAAACTTATAAAAATGACTTTAAAAAGTTAGCTACTAGTCTAAGGCTCAAAACATGAAAACTCATAAGTAACCATTTAAAACCCTTCGGTTTTACCGTAACCGGGAACGTTAAACGCGTGATTAATAAACCGAACCCATAATGTGAAATTTTATTATAGGTTCTTAAAAATAGTTAGTTTAAGGTCATGAACCTGATTTTTGGTTATAAATGTCATCTAATACAAGAAACCAAACTTAAGGGAAGAAACTGTCAATTTTGAAACTTCAGGGGCTAAACTGTAAAATTTTACCAAACTTCATTACCGACTCAAATGACCCCTTTAGTCACTTGAATAGCATATTTACCATATACTCTTGACTTAATAATGTAAAAATCCTTGATTTCATGAGAAACCTTGACTTTCCATAAAAGGAAACTTTTTATGCAAACCCTAATCGCATCAAAGCCGAATCCAACAAACTATGACTTAGACACTCTTGTTGCACCTTAATTAGGTTTAGGGCAGTAGCTAGTCACTTAATATATTCCTGATAGGGTGCTAGACTTGAGATATTCCCGGCACACGAAGAGTTTCTTTTGATTAATATCTAAGGTGACTTCTAGTGATCCCCTTTTACTTACTGTTTTGGGATGAAACATGCTCTGTTATTTTATGAACTATGATTGTGCTTTACTTGATGCTTGTATGTGGGACTTATGGATACCTGCTGATACTTTTATCATGATCATTAATTCTTTTGTGAACCGCTTGTTTTATGTGGATAGACCTATTTGGGGAATCCCCCACACACAGTGGCTCCCGCTACAGGGAGGTACCCCACTGAGATCCTGAGTGATTGTATGTGGCATGTAACCAGTTTTGATTAAGAAACTATGGTGAACCATCCTGGCAGGTATGGTTCACTGTTTTGAGGCTTGGTTCCTTCCTTCGGGAATATCCGGTTAAACACAAATTTAGAAGAGGCCAACCGGGGACCGAGTGCAGGGCTGATTGGGATACCCCAGGATGATTGAAACAAAAATGATTCTTTTAAAATTCAATGAAACTTTTTATAAGCATTTTGCTTTTAAACTTTAAGCACTTTAATTCACCAACTTTTTAGTTGACTCTGTTTTCTTTTGAGCATGTTTCAGGTAACCAGTGAAGATTTCTAGCTATCGTGGAAAACTTAGACTCCACCCCTGAGACCATGGCATTGTTTGTGTGACCAATTTGTGACTTGAACAATTTGATACGATGACTATTTAATTCATGTTGAAACATGTAAACATTTGGGGTTTGATTTGTTTCTAGCCCGGTGTCTTTTAAAAACTTGAAATGCCATGTGATGTTCTCTCCCTTTGAGCTCTTATATTGGTTTGTTTCCGCTGCCATGTATGTTGTTGCTAGTCTGTGACGTCCCACCCTACCTGGGCCCGGGGTGTGACAGATAGGTATCAGAGCCAAAGGTTGTAGAGAAGTCGGGAATACCATAGTAGACCCTAGGCTACAACCCTGATACCCTAGGATTGTCCTTGTGGGAAAGTGTTGGAATGATCGGCTTGGGTAAATTGATGATTACACTTGATCAACGTAATCATAAATTCATCGAACGCGTAATTTCCATCACGAACCTCTAAGTTATGTTTGGCTTTCTGTTTAATGCTAATGAGTTTTGAAACTTATTTGATTGGGGATTTAAAATGGATTTTTATGATGAACTATTTTACCTGACATTATTCTGAGAAACAATTGACTCTAACATTATTTTGAGGGATACGTAGAGATCCCTGATACTATTGCCATCACCAGTACTACGAGTATACTATTAATAGTAGGACTATCATGAGCTATGAGAAACCAAATTACTCATGATGTCTTTTTACAGGAAACAACTATGGCTGACAAAGGAAAAGCACCTGCCTACCCTACTGAGAGCAGTGCACCAACGGGGGACACCAAGAAGGCAAAACCGCGCACTGAGTATGAGGAATACCTTAGGAGGTGTGGACACCCAGGATGGATATCCGTCACGTCAGAGGACACTGAAGCTTCCGAGGACTCTTCTTCGACGACACCTTCCAGGAGCCGAACACGTTCCCACTCGCAGCATGTTGCCGCTCCGTACCACTCACCTATCTCGCCTATTGGGAATAGGAAAGCACGCACCTTCACTCGTCCACGCAAGAGTGCTAGGCCTGGACCATCGGTTTCATTTAGGATGCCATCTCCTCCCCCACCATTGGTTAGGACTCCTATACCCGCACCACCGCCGTTTGACTCACTATGACGCCATCCATAGGAGGAGCCCTGGATGCCTCCGAGGCACAGCATGTACGACGGCCCTAGCGTACTGGCAGGGGATAGGTACTCCCAATCCAGCCGCCGGGCAAGTGACGTAGGACCTACTGATGCAGCACTGGAGGAGCTCTTGAGGATCGTCCGTCGCCACGAGCTGACTCTTCAGCACGCTACCCGGACCTCCCAGTCTGCTCAATTCAAGGCTATGATGGCTTCACATGGGGTGTAGAGGTTGGAGCAGGAACAAAAGAAGAAGAGTTCTGGATGGATGGGATGGCTGAAGAAGAAGTGGATGTGAAGGCGACATGTGGAAGGAGGAAGAACTATCTGTCATTGGACAGTTGAAGGAAACAATCTTATCGTTATCTGACACTATTATTACTCTATAATTAAAGAAGATGGGAATGAATAGTAATATGGATACCGTGGCCGTTGGTTTTCCGATCTATGGTGAGAAATCCTTTCTATTGTTTGGTTTACGCGTGGCCTCAAATAGGTTGCGTGGCAACGTTCATCCATAAAGAGAGAGAATAGAAACCTAGCTATTTGAGGCACAACCACCGCATCACCGCCATTGCAGAGTTATGCTACTAGATGAGAGAAAAGCGACGGGGAGGAGAAGAGAGTGTGCCTCGGCTATGGCGGTGATGCGGTGGTCGTGCGATGATGATTTCTACGGTTTGGGTGTTTCCTTTTCTCCTAGGTGATGACGTTGAAGCGGTGGTTCACCGGTGGTTGTTTCTAGGGTTTCCGTGGATTACTAGCGACTCTTCTTCATTTTTTTAGAAAAAACCCGTTGCTTGAGTGCATACGGATGTCTTGAACACAAAAGAGATGTGGAAATGCTGATCCCCGGGCCAATATGGACCTTTTTTTCTTACAGATTGATGGTCAAAGAAGAACACATAGAACGTCAGAGTACATATCCGAATAGTTTACCTAAACTACAGACTCATTGGACTCCATTCATATGATCGGTTATTTAAGGTACATCTTCTTAATGTAACTCTTCTATTAGTTCACCTTTTTAGCATGGGTTGTTCATTTTGTTCATGTCATTCCATTTGATGATGTTGCCTGGGTTTGGATTTGGTACAACATATTTGGTACACATTGACCTTTGTATTTCAGTTTTGTTCAAGAGTGGTGTTGAATATTTGGTTTCGGCAATGCATCATCGTGTTTTAGTGTTGATCGGAGGTATAGGCTTGCAAGTGTCCAGGTTGTTTTCTACTAGCTTTCTTTTTTTGTGTGTTGACCTGCGTGATTTAAGAGCTTTCATTTGCTGGTTTGAATATTTTTTTCAATTCTGGTTATACAATGAAACTAGCTTAATAATTACTATGTTTTCTTAATTGTGTAACATTCAGGTATCCTGCTCCTGATTATGTATTTTAAATATCTTGAAAGTCTAATGAAGCTCCAGATTGATGAATATGTATAATGGGGATGATTCTCTAAGAAATTAAGAGGTGTAAAATATGAATTATTAGTAAGCTTTTTAACTTAGAGCATCATGATTGCGTTAATAACAATAAAAATTGTTTAAATAATGACTTTAACCTATATTAGGTGGTGCACATAAAGTTTTGATGGGGTCTATGGATGCAATCTAATTTTTAGAAGTGTTTCTACAACCACAGGGGCTCATTGGTAAGAATGTCTATTTTAAGACTCATTACTCATACAATGTATGGATTTAACTATATCATACAACAATGATGTAGATTAACCTAAGAATAAGACTAAATGCGTTTTGAATTCTTTTCTAAAAAAATCAATAGAACAAAGAAGTTCTAGGATTAAAGTATTGCTACGTTTTACAATTGGTAAGAAAGTTAAACCAAAAACTTAAAACATAATAAAACTTTTGTCCCAATTGTTGTCCTACTTTTACAATATTTTATGTTCTTAAATTTTGATGAAGTTTTAAAATTGGACTTTTGATATGTTTTACTAAATCATCCCTTGGAGTAGTATCTTAGGTTCTTAATTTATATTAATTGTTTTGATTTGGGAATTTAATTAATTTTAGTAACTTTTTTTGTCATTTGGATTTTATGTTGTTTTTTATCAAGTCTTGATAGTGATTATATCAGGTTTAGAAAACTTTCCAAAAAATGAAGGTTGACCTTGCAGTGGGCTTTATCAAGATGAAGCTTGATTAGGCGTTTGAGGCCATTTCTATATGTTCAAGCATACATAAAAGTGTTATGACTATGAATGTTGATTTAATAATATTTTAGTCACATATATATGGTCTGATGGAAGAATATTTCTGCAGATGTTTGTCTATACCAGCTTCACTTTTAAAAATCAATGTAGTGGTTAAATTTAAAGTTCCATATGAAACTAATTTATGTCCACATTTAGTTGTCTACTACTATATATTGTATTCCTTTACAATCTAGATTTATCTTCAAACAGTAGTAACATTTTCAATAAGCAACATTTATGGCATGTAATATAAACAAACGTTTCATCAAGTATCATTTTGAATATAATAGTAGATCATGTTTTTGTAATTCCATTCAACTGGTTAAACCAGGTCTGCAAGTCAAATGAGATAGTATACATGAATAAAAGTTTAAGATTCTTGGTTTAGCAAAATGGCATAGCAGGGGTTTTTGCAATCTTTATTTAGGATGCAGTGAACTAAGGCACAATAGATAAATAACATGGAGTTGAAACGCTTACCTTTTGTTGCAATTCAAAAGTTAGCTTGCGTTCATTACATTAGGGCTCTTCGGCCGTAGGTCTTAGAATCGCAAATGGGTTCGTATAGTTTATTGTTCTTCTTAACCTTCAAATCTCAATGCTTAATAAATCTCTTTTTTAACTTATAGTTGTTCTTCGTTCTTTTCTTATTTTCATAAGATTATTACATGATTACACATCTTTGTGCTATGTTATTTTAGGGCTCTTTTGTTTGTATTTTATGAGATCTAAGTTGTTCAATTGGATACTACAGTTACAATTAACAACTTCTCTAGGTAGACTTGAGTTTGATCTTCCTCCCACCAGCAGCAACTTAAGTTGTGCCTTGCTTCCAGTTTCATGTAATAGAGTTGGATTCATAGGTAAACTTTCATTTGCATTTTTGATATTCGAGTCTATCGTGAAAGGTGAGCAGTGATAGAGGCTTTGCTGGAACCTAACCCACCAGCTTCCAGGTCTCCGTCTTTTACTAGAATAAGAGTTTTGTTAAGGCATTCCTAAAAATTATTTGATTTTTCTTGGATTTGAATTGATTACATAAAAATTGTATGATTAGGAACATAACAGTGTATTATAGACTTCACTGCAACACGTGTGTGTGATATTGAAAGGAAAGCCGTAAGTGATTTGGATTTGAGATCATGACGGAAATCCCCGCGCATCGCGCGGGCGAGAAACACCTAGTTATTATCATTATTCATGGGGGTGATGGCACCTTCCAAATTGTAAGAGCTAGACTCTGATACTATTGACTTTGTCCTATTTTGAACTGATTGCTATGAAACAATGTTGTTGAAACATTTATGATTATCTGCCATGTGTTGTGTATTTCATGGTGTTGGGCCATGCCATTCTTGATGACTGTTTAAACGGTTTAAATTAGTAATCTGTGGGAAATTGGAAGGTTGTGTACAATTATACACCATATTCTCCCCTCATATGGAGGGAGCCTTGTAGGGAACTGATGCATAGATTGTTTGAAACAAATTATGAGACGCTAAAACGACTTTATCTGTGATACTATCAGAATACCTACCAGAAGAGGAACACGTATCGGGAGACAAGGAGCCCACCGAGGTCGTCATGAAGGAGCATGAAGAACCAGAAATCAACTTCTTAATCCTCCAGAGACTCCCATCGGGGGGAATGCTAACCCAGGGAATGACGAGAGGATAGCAAATCTCGTAGCACAACAAATTGCTCACGCGATACCAACCATCATCGGTCAGATCAATGCTGCTTGAAACGATGCCAGAGGTAGTAACGGACTGAAAACAACGAAGAATCTGAGGCGTTAAGGAATGGATGCTCCTATAAGACCTTTATGGCATGCAAACCTAAGGACTTCTATGGCACTGAGGGTGCTATAGAGACGTACAGATGGATTGACGAGATGGAGGCTGTACTGGACATCAGCGAATGCAAACTGGACCACATGGTGAGATTCGCTTCTCAATCACTCAGCCAGAAATCCCAGAATGGAAATGGGATAACGTCACGATGGATTTTGTTACTAAGTTACCCAGGACATCTAGAGGTCATGATGCTATTTGGGTAATAGTGGATAGGCTAACTAAATCAGCTCACTTCTTGCCAATTCGGGAAGATTATGACATGTAAAGACTGGCTCAACTGTATATTAATGAAATAGTGGCTAGGCATGGTGTGCCACTATCAATAATCTCCGACTGTGATAGCTGTTTCATGTCGCGATTATGGAGATCACTCCAACAAGCCTTAGGAACCCGTTTGGACTTAAGCACTGCTTACCACCTGCAAACTGACGGTCAAAGCGAAAGGACTATTCAAACTTTAGAAGATATGCTGAGAGCTTGCGTGATTGATTTTGGTGGGAACTAGGATAACCATCTCCCATTGGTGGAGTTCTCCTATAATAACAGTTACCATACAAGCATCAATGCAGCTCCGTATGAGGCTCTCTATGGTAGGAAATGTCGGTCAACCTTGAGTTGGAATGAAATTGGTGATAGCCAAGTACTAGGACCCGACATCGTATTAGGAAACCACAGATAAGATTTTCAAAATCAAGGAGCGTCTACGGGCAGCAAGGGACTGTCAGAAGAAATACGCTGATAGGAGACGCAAACCATTAGAGTTTCAGATAGGTGATAGAGTAATGCTGAAGGTAGCACCATGGAAAGGAACCGTGAGGTTCGGAAAAAGAGGAAAGTTAAGCCCGAGATACATTGGACCATTCGAAATACTGGCAAGAATTGGTCCTGTGGCTTACAAATTGAAACTACCTCAGAAGTTAAGTTATATACACCACACCTTCCATGTGTCAAACTTGAAGAAGTGTCTGGTAGACAAAACCTTAGAACTACCATTGAAGGAAACAAGAATCAATGATAAGCTGAACTTCGTGGAAGAACCCATAGAGATCACGGACCGCTTGGTTAAGCAACTCAGGCGAAGCCGCATACCCAAGGTCAAGGTTAGATGGAACTCGAGACGAGGGCCGGAATTCACTTGGGAACGTGAAGACGAGATAAGGAAGAACTACCCGCATCTCTTCAAACCCACCCGTTCAGATTCTAATCAAAGCTAAAAATTTCGGGACAAAATTTCCTAAACGGTGGGAGAATGTGACAACCGGTTCCCAAGGTCACTATTCTAAACCATAACTTAATCGCATCATTTCCCATCTTATGAGTACTAATAATAGAAATAATTTAATTATATCAATAAGGTTAGAATCACCATTTGTTATTTGATCCATTTTATGATTTTATGTGAGTTTTATTAGTTTTAGATATTTTAAAGCCTTAACTTTTAGAAACTTAGTGCCTGGGAATGTTGATTAGTCACCCTACCTAGAATATATAGCCTTAATTGAAACGATCTAAAAGTGTGCATACATACACACACTTGGAAATTTCAGATCATGCGTGAATGATCATACACATGATATCAACTAAACATCATCTACTAACTAATAATTATACACTACATTTCAAATCAATACCACATAAGATTAATATACAATAAAATTTAAATGAAAAATCCCTACAAAGTGACAATCTCGGCCGCCCCCCTCACCCCCAATCGACACCCTTGTTCACCACTACACTCTACCTCTCCTCTTGACCACTACAACCACATGCAAACTCACATCACTCATCATTCATCCATCTCTACTCCCTCTCTCGGTTATCTCCTAAAACATACACACCATTTCTCTCATTTCAGCCTCAAGAACTCGAAGAACAACATCAAGCACATCGGCCAAGCTCAAACCGGAAGAAGGTTCCACTGTGTGAACCTTTGGGGTTCGAATCTTGCGAGATATTGACATTCCAGCCATGTTAGAAGGTTCTCCAGCCTTGTCCAAGAGGTTTTAGGCCATTCACGACCCACTACACATTCTAAACCGTGAGTTACATCAAGTGTAAGCTTCCTGTGTCGGTTTTGGTCATTTCTCAAGTTTGTCTTCATTTTTCACTCACAAACCTTACCATATCTTGTTCTAACAGAAGTTTGCTGCTACCACCTTGTTCTTGGACAGCTTTTCACGTTCTTGAAGGTATCCTACAAGTATAGCATGTCCATCTATAGGTATAACACGAGTTACCCCTAGAAAACCCTCTTTTTGGGTGATTCTCACCATCTAACTTTTTCATCTTGAAAACCCATGAAGCAAGACATGTAACCTGCTTCTTAATGGTTCATGAAAAATCTAATAACCTATTTTTTTGTTGTAAATGGGAATACACCATGAGTGGGAGGTTATAGTATGAAAACACCTTGAAAATCCTTTTTTCTACAAGTAACAACACACCTTAAACACTTGTTTGAAAACCCTCTCACACAAGGGTCATAACCTGCTCAAAAATAAGTTTTAGACACCCCAACAATCTGATTTCTAAGTTAGATGAAGTTTTGGTAATGGTTAAACTCAAGTTACAATGATTTACACATGTATAATGGTCGGTTATGATATTTTCTATATGTTTGAAGTCTATGGATGTGTAGAACAACTAGGACATGATTGGGAATGAAATTTAAGAAGTTTATGATGAATATTAACAATGTTAATGATGTTTAATCTCTGGAATAAAGGACAAAAAACGTAGTTTAACCCATTAAACTTTCTGAAAAACACAGCGGAATTACAACTTTATAAACTTGTTTATGAGCTGAAAAATATGTTCATTAGATGACCATATTAATGTATAAAATAAACCCATATAACAAAGGATCATTTATGTGAATAAGCAATCTATGAACAAGTGTATATGTACATAAAATCACAGCCACAATGAGCTGTGATTACTACGTCTTTCAGCATCTTAAAAACGACCAAAGAAAGGAGATTGGATGTCCAAAATTGGCCAAGACTCCAAGAGAAGAAGTCCTCAAGCTTGTATACCCCATGCCTCCTTGAAAACACCACTTCTTGCTAGGGAGTTGACTCCAAAACAACACAAAATTGCTCTCAAAACCTTCCAAATGCTGTTGTTGGCCGTAGCTTTTAGAGAGAGAGAGAAAGGAGTTTTGTGTGTGTTGCATGCAATGAGATTGAATGGAGAGAAAAGGTATCCAAGACAAGTTAATGTGTGTGTAGTTTACAAGGCAAAAATGGTCCAATCATAAAAGGGGGGGGGGCGGCCGAATCCTTATTCAAAAAGGGTTTTCCCCCTTTAAACATAACACATACACACATTAAAAATGGTCTTGTAACTAGACATGCAATTAACCATTTAATTGTATCTACAAGTTATATAACTTATACAATTAACCATTTAACTTATAAGTTATAATTTCTCATTATTATTTGGTGTTATCCAACTTATTTAAATAACACTTCAAATAATATTATTGAACAAAATATTCTAATAAGTTGTTCCCTCTCATATGCAACTTATTTAGAAAACCCATTTTCTAAATTGGTGTAAATATTTAATTGCATGATCATATCATCGATTAAATGTTAATTGGCGTTTGCTAAGCTTGTTATTGGGTATAACCCGAGTTGGATCATAACGTACTAACCACATCAATATTCTACGTGTCTTGGGCATATAGAATCCTACAATCTCCCACTTGCCCAAGATTCGTAGAAGATTGATGCAAGCAGTAAATACCGCCAAACAACGGTTTACTACCCTTAATACGCATGACTTATGGCCATTCAATAACATAATCCCATTCAAGTATCCTACATGAAATAATTTAGGTGAATCAATCATCTATCCTTTTGTTACAGATGTCCTGTTAAATCCAAGGTCACAGAATGATCATTCCTTGTTGATTTAACTTAATCAGGCCTTAGACATCTTGCTCTCAACGAATAATAGGAACAAATTCCATCTTGACTACATACGTTTCTCACAAACACCTCGTGTCATACCTGAACATACCCTTATGTACTGTCCACTATTTCAGGACAGTGAAGAATTAGCTCAAGGTATAATACCTGGTGAATATCAAAACCCAATATGTATCTCAGTTCGGTGGATACCAAATGATATTCTCCTTTACTCAAATTTACTTATGATCAATCAATAGGATTCCATGTAGTAAAATTTGAGATGCGGGTTAGTCCAATATTTGTATCCCACAAATATCTATGAACCTTGGTAGCAACCTATTACTCTATATTCATCCTTATGAATATCAACCAATCCAAGTTCATAATAATCTTACCCTCATACTTGTTCCCACAAGTATGAACGACTACGGACATTTAGAGTAAACAATTTACTCATGGATTAAACATGCTAAATTGGAACATTAATTGAAACATTATAACCAAATAATTTTATTCAAATAATAAAGAGTTCCATATATCCAAATACAAAATTTACTGATCAAATCCAATCACTAGAATATCGAAGTCCCATGGCACAAGTATGACCTTCATGCTTTGCCTTTTCAAGGAGCTTTGTGAGAGGATCTGCAATGTTTTGATCCGTGTAAACTTTGCGAATACATATCTTTCCCTTTTCAACTTCATCTCGTATGTAGTTGAATCTCCGCTCAATGTGCCTAGTCATTTGATGAGCACGAGGTTCCTTGATTTGAGCAATCGCACCCTCGTTATCACAAAAGATCTCTAGGGGGTCCTGAATGGAAGGGACAATCCCTAGATCGGCAATGAATTTCTTTAACCATGCAGCTTCTTGAGCTGCCAATGAGGTGGCGACGTATTCTGATTCTGTAGTTGATAGAGCCACCACATCCTGTTTGGAGCTCTTCCAAGAGACTGCTCCTCCATTCAGAATGAAAATATATCCCGATTGTGACCGAGAATCGTCACGATCGGTTTGGAAACTCGCATCCGTGTAACCTTTTACAACGAGTTCCTCATCACCAGATCCATAGATTAGGAACATATCTCTTGTCCTCCTTAGGTACTTATGTATGTTCTTAACAGCCATCCAATGACTGTATCCAGGATTTTGCTGGTAACGGCTTGTCATTCTTAAGGCGCATAACACGTCCGGTCGAGTGCATATCATCGCATACATGATGGATCCAATAGTAGATGCGTATGGGATTGCCTTCATTTTATCTTGCTCATCCTTTGAGCTAGGACATTGAGTCGTACTCAGTATTGTTCCTCTTTCAATAGGTACGGTACCTTTCTTAGAGTTCTCCATCTTGAACCTTTTCAACATTTTATCAATGTATGCACTTTGATTTAAACCAATCAACTGCCTTGATCTATCCCTATAGATCTTTATTCCCAGAATATAGGCGGCTTCACCAAGATCCTTAATGGAAAAACAACTTCCAAGCTAGGTTTTTACACCTTCCAAGGTTGGAATGTCATTTCCAAATAGTAGTATGTCATCAACATACAATACTAGGAAAGTTATTGTGCTCCCACTAGCCTTCTTATACACACAAGCCTCATCAGCGTTTTTGATGAAGCCAAATTTCTTTACCTCCTCATCAAAACGGTGATTCCAGCTTCTTGATGCTTGTTTCAATCCATAGATTGATTTCTTTAACTTGCATACTTTATTAGAATGTTTTGGATCGCAAAACCTTCAGGCTGAACCATATAGACATCTTCCTCAAGATATCCATTTAGGAAAGCGGTTTTGACATCCATTTGCCAAATCTCATAATCATAACGAGCAGCTATGGCAAACAATATCCTTATAGACTTTAGCATCGCAACAGGTGAGAAGGTTTCATCATAGTCACCCCCTTGAGTTTGAGTGAAACCCTTTGCTACAAGTCTAGCTTTATAAGTATCCAAGTTTCCATGCATATCGGTTTTCTTCTTGAAAACCATTTACTTCCAACTATCTTGGAATTAAGAGGTGGTACAACAACTTCCCAAACTTGATTGTCATACATGGATTGCATCTCAACATTCATGGCTTCAAGCCATTTGTTACAATCCTAATTGGACACTGCATTATAGTATGTGATTGGTTCATCTGAATCTACCACATAGCATCCATCCATGAAAAATCCATATCTTTCAGGTGGATTACTAGTTCTACCACTTCTGCGAACGTCTTGTGTGTATTGATCAACCGCTTGATCATCCTCAACACCCTCATGTTGAGTGCTAGTTTTAACCAAACGTGCATCGGGTTGTGGTTCTTGATCCTCCTCAAAATCCACTGTTCTACTGCTAGTTCCCTCCATAAGGAACTTTGCTTCTAAGAACTCACCCTTTCTGGCAACAAACACCTTTTGTTCCAGTGGATCAAAGAAATAATATCCCATAGAATCTCTAGGATATCCAATAAAAATACACTTGGTTGATCGGATCTCCAATTTGTTTGGGGTGGGAGTCTTAACATAAGCGTCACAACCCCAGACCCTTAAGTATGATAGGGATGGGTATGATAGGGATGGAACTCTTCCATGCCATATCTCAAAAGGTGTCCTTTCCACCTTTTTGGTTGGGGCCATATTTAGAATACGGGCCGCGGAGAACAAAGCGAAACCCCAAAATGAGAGAGGCAATATGCTTCTAGCCATCATAGATCGAACCATATCCAATAAGGTTCGATTCCTCCTCTCAGATACACCATTATGTTGTGGTGTTCCAGGTGGAGTGAGTTATGAGACAATCCTACAACTCCTAAGATGATCTTGAAAAATATCACTTAGGTATTCACCTCCTCTATCGGTATGGTGAACTTTAATTGACTTGTTGAGTTGATTTTCTACTTCATTTTTTAAGATTTTGAACATTTCAAAAGCTTCATCTTTGTGCCTTAATAAGTACATATACCTATAGCGACTATAATCGTCGGTAAAGGTAATGAAGTGTCTTTCACCATTCCTAGTCATTGGTTTAAAAGGACCACATACATCCGAATGTATGATTCCTAATAAATCTTTTGCCCTTTCGTTAGTTCCACTAAAGGGTGCCTTAGTCATTTTTCCTTGTAAACAAGATTCACATACATCAAATGAATCACATTCATTTGTTTTTAAAAGACCATTCTTTTGTAGTTTTTGTATACGTTTCTTGTTTATATGACCAAGACGACAATGCCAAAGATAGGTATCACTCAAATCCAACTTGAGTTTCTTGGTGTTAGTTTGGTACAATGAACTATTTAAAGCATTTTCATGAACCAATTCATAAATACCATTAATGGGAATAGCTTTAAAATAGAACATATCATTTAAAGAAACATGAATATCATTTTCAACAAAAGATAATACATAATCATAATGTATTAATTAGGATACAGAAAAAATGTTCCTAGTCAAACTAGTAGCATACAAAACATTCTTCAAAATAACATCCAAGCCACTTAGAAGTTTTAGAATGTAGTCCCTACGAGCTTCCACTTGGACTTTGGTTCCATTGCCCATGAAGAGACTAACATCCCCTTGATTGAAGTCCCTACTTCTTTTGAACCCCTGCAACAAATTGCAAATAAGAGTTCCACATCCGGTATCTAATACCCATGTGTTTGAAGATGTAACATTAAGATCAATATGAATTATGTATACTGTACCTGAGGTCTGCCCGGCATCCCTCTTTGCTTTCAATTCTTGGAGATGGACAGGACAATTCCTTGCCCAATGTCCAATCTCCCCACACTTAAAGCATGGGTCATTAGTAGCAACCTTTTGCTTCTTCTCTTGTGGTTTGGGTGGCACCCTTACCACCCCTTTCCCTTTTCCCCATAGGGGTCCCTCACCCTTGGCAACCTTTGCCTTGGGTGTGGGATAAGGCCTTTTCTTGTTCCCACCTTCATTCATTGTGAGAACGGGTAAAACCCTTTTACCCATGGCTGCCTTGGTGGTTTTAAGCATTGAGTGAAGCTCACCAATGCTCTTGTCCCAAGCATTCATGTTGTAGTTCAACACGAATGTCTCGAACTTCTTTGTAAGGCCATTGAGGATCAAATCCGTTGCCAATTCCTTCGAGACGGGACAAGTAAGCCTATCGAGGAGGTCAATATGACTTTTCATCTTAAGCACATAAGATGAAACAGATTGGTTGTCATCCATACGACATGCATGGAGTGCTCGAACCGTTTCGAAGCGCTCAACCCTTGCTTGTTGTTGGAACGTTTCCTTCAGCTGGGTTATCATGTCATAAGCTCCGTGATGTTCATACTCCTTTTGGAGATCCGGAATCATGCTCGCTAGCATGAGACAAGACACTTGGATGGAGTCCTCATTGTACTTCAGCCAATCGTTATAGGCCTCCTCATCATCCTCAATAGGTTGATCGGGGATAGGGTCGTCTAAAACATATGATCTTCTCTCTTGCTTGGGAACAATTCTCAAGTTTCGATACCAATCAATGAAATTATTATGATTTAGACGTTCCTTTTGGAGGATCGCTCGTAATGATTGGGTGGACGCGGATGAGTTATCATGATTGTCATTGTTGGTGGCCATCTACAAAATTTAACAAAGATCTATTTTAGTATTTTCAATTTTGCTATTTTTAATAATTAATGCCTTTTAATGGTCATTTTATATTAAAATCTAGAACCCAACATTACATTTAAATTGTGATTAGGTGACCTTTATCCACGATTTAACTTAATAAGGTTGTCAACGATTGACGGTTGCAACCATTTGCAACTTCTAGAGGTATGGGATCGACTTTAAACATCATATGTAAAGTCGGCATGTTAATCCCATCAACACCATTTGGAAACCATATTGTAGGTGATCCATTTAACATGGTTTGCAAATCAAGTTACCCTACTTGCACACACATGTGAGTTTACCAACATAAGTGGTTTGGTGACCTTTATCCCACCAATGTGGTACCCCCACCTTGAGTCACTAGTTCCCTCTAAATGATTAGGTGACCTTTATCCCATTAAGAGTTTCCAAATGACTCAAGTTTTGTGCAAAAGGACGGTGTTAAACTTGTTTGTCAAATGTTTAGAGATTTCAAAATTCTAGTTTAGAAAACTCTATGTAATTGTATTTGCATGCTTTCAAATACAAGATACCCTATGGTCCTTTTTTAATAAAACTCATTTTATTATGTAATCATTAATCCTTTTAATAACCATTTATTAACACTTAAAGATTAAGAACCATTTTTATGTTAGCTTGTTAAGATACTTTTTATTAAGATTGTTTATCATCTCCAAATATTATACAATCATTCACAAAATCATAATCAAACAAGCATAATATAAACAACCACAATGTGCATAACCATAGCTACTATTGTGAACACACTTGTTTGCCATCACAAGTGTGGTCATTTGGTCTTTCCTAAGGGTTGAATACAACACAAAATTGAGGTCTTCATAGACCCCCACTTGAACTTGCATCCATATGCTTCAAGTCCTTCTCTTTGTGTCTTCCACTTGTGCTTCCTTTCCAAGCATCTTCTTTTACAAAATATATATCCTAATACATATTTTCTAGTAAAAGAAAAATACTCCTAATCTATTATTACATCCCAATGAATAAATAGATAAATTACATTTTAAACAAAGCAAAAATAAATTAATATACAACCCCATTGAATAAACCAAAACCAACCATTGCATACACATCCAAATAACACAAGGTCTAAGCTAGGTTATGCACTATCATATGAACAATCATAAACGTCATTCAATAAACAAAATAAACCCCATCAAACCCTAAATTTTCAGCCAACATAAACTGAAAATTTGGGTTTGTTTGTCCAAACAAACAACAACCAAACATATCAACCAATTGACATTCCTATCTTTCAAAGTTTAATCATAAGCATGAAGATATAACTTTGAAAGACTTGGGGTTTACTAAATCAACCAAAATCAGCCTCTAATGAGTTGATTATTATCCTTTAAAACCGATTTTAAAGAATAAGAACAAGCAAGTTATCCACATAACCGGCTCTTGATGCCATTGTAGGGTATGTTAGAACACAAAAAACGTAGTTTAACCCATTAAACTTTCTGAAAAACGCAGCGGAATTACAACTTTATAAACTTGTTTATAAGCTTAAAAATATGTTCATTAGATGACCATATTAATGTATAAAACAAACCCATATAAGAAAGGATCATTTATGTGAATAAGCAAGCTATGAACAAGTGTATATGTACATAAAATCACAGCCACAATGAGCTGTGAATACTACCTCTATCAGCAGCTTAAAAACGACCAAAGAAAGAAGATTGGATGTCCAAAATCGGCCAAGACTCCAAGAGAAGAAGTCCTCAAGCTTGTATACCCCAAGCATCCTTGGAAACACCACTTCTTGCTAGGGAGTTGACACCAAAACAACACAAAATTGCTCTTAAAACCTTCCACATGCTGCTGCTGGCCGTAGCTTTTAGAGATAGAGAAAGGAGTTTTGTGTGTGTTGCATGCAATGAGATTGAATGGAGAGAAAAGGTATCCAAGACAAGTTAATGTGTGTGTAGTTTACAAGGCAAAAATGGTCCAATTATAAAAGGGGTGGGGGGCGGCCGAATCCTTATTCAAAAAAGGGTTTTCCCCCTTTAAAGATAACACACACACACATTAAAAATGGTCTTGTAACTAGACATGCAATTAACCATTTAATTGTATGTACAAGTTATATAACTTATACAATTAACCATTTAACTTATAAGTTATAATTTCTCATTATTATTTGGTGTTATCCAACTTATTTAAATAAAACTTCAAATAATATTATTGAACAAAATATTCTAATAAGTTGTTTAGAAAACCCATTTTCTAAATTGGTGTAAATATTTAATTGCATGATCATATCATCAATTAAATATTAATTGGTGTTTGCTAAGCTTGTTATTGGGTATAACCCGACATGGATCATAACGTACTAACCGCATCAATATTCTACGTGTCTTGGGCGTATAGAATCCTACAATGTTGTGTTTAGACCATTTTAGTCACTTTCGGGACCCGAAAACCTGGTAAAACTACTTAAAAACAAGAGAGCTTAGGCTATAAACTTTTTAAATAGAATTCCAGGTTCATTAAGGATTAATAAAGTGTTCTAGAGCCAATGGGAAATTTTAGTAGTCAAAAGGTAATTTAAATGGATTTTTAAGTGAAAACGGGTACTAACCGAGAGACGTTTTTAAGGAAAATCTAAAAAAAATGAGTATAAAGTTAGAAATTATAAAATCCATGTTATTTAAGTAGGATTAATGATAAAATAACCTATAAAGTAGAAAGGTTTGTCAAACAAGCATTTAAAATGGTCAAACTCGGTTAAAAACGCGTTTTAACGGTTTAAATGTAAAAAACGAGTCTTTCCACTACTAGAGGCAAATTTTGGTGATTTAAAAGGTTGGAAACTTATAAAAATGACTTTAAAAATTTATCTACTGTTCTAAAGCTAAAAAACATGAAAACTCATAGGTAACCATTTAAAACCCCTCGGTTTTACCGTAACCGGGAACGTTAAACGCATGATTAATAAACCGAACCCATAATCTGAAAATTTGGATATATGTTCTTAAAATAAGTTAGTTTAAGGTCATGAACCTGATTTTTTGTTATAAATGTCATCTAATACAAGAAACCAAACTTAAGGGTAGAAACTGTCAATTTTGAAACTTCAGGGGCTAAACAGTAAAATTTTGCCAAACTTCATAATCAACTCAAATGACCTCTTTAGTCACTTGAATAGAATATTTACCATATACTCTTGACTTAATAATGTAAAAATCCTTTATTTCATGAGAAACCTTGACTTTCCATAACAGGAAACTTTTTATGCAAACCCTAATCGAATCAAAGCCGAATCTGACAAACTAAGACTTAGACACTCTTGTTGCACCTTAATTAGGTTTAGGGCAGTAGCTAATCACTTAATATATTCATGATAGGGTGCTAGACTTGAGATATTTCCGGCACATGAAGAGTTTCTTTTGCTTAATATCTAAGGTGAGTTCTAGTGATCCGCTTTTACTTACTGTTTTGGGATGAAACATGCTATGTTATTTTATAAACTATGATTGTGCTTTACTTGATGCTTGTATGTGGGACTTATGGATACCTGCTGATACTTTTATCATGATCATTAATTCTTTTGTCAACCGCTTGTTTTATGTGGATAGATCTATTTGGGGAATCCCCCACACACAGTGGCTCCCACTACAGGGAGGTAACCCAATGAGATCTTGAGTGATCGTATGTGGCATGTAACCGGTTTTGATTAAGAAACTATGGTGAACCATCCTGGCAGGTATGCTTCACTGTTTTGAGGCTTGGTTCCTTCCTTCGGGAATATCCGGTCAAACACAAATTTAGAAGAGGCCAATCGGGGACCGAGTGCACAGACTTGTTTATGGGAAGTCGTGTCATCTACCTGTGGAACTGGAACACAAGGCCTATTGGGAACTCAAAGCAGCAAACCTAGACCAAGGCCTTGCAGGAAAGAATCGATTTCTACAAATCCATGAACTAGAGGAACTGAGAGAAAAAGCATACGAAAATGCTAGGGTTTCCAAGGAAAAGAAAATGAAATTCCATGACACTCAATTAAAGAACACTAAACGATTTCATGTGGGAGAACATGTCTTACTGTATAACTTTCATTTATGTCTGTTTCCCGGAAAGCTGAAATCACATTGGTCTGGACCTTACACTATTAAAAACGTGTTTCTGAATGGTGTCATCGAAATTGACAACGACAATGGTTTAAGTTTCAAAGTGAATGGACATCGTTTAAAATCGTATAACGATGGACCAACAAAGATTTTCTTGGAGAAATTGCACCTCCGCCCCGACGAAGGCTAAATGTGGGGAATGGTCGCTCCGAAGACCCAAAACATAAACACGGCACCTGTACATACATTTTCTTTAGAATTTTTAACTTTTTGTAGGACTCACAAGCATAAACATAGGGTCGTGCCTACCTGGGCACGCCCCCGTGCTCGACAAAACATGACTCCATCTGACTTTTTGCAGCCCTTTGTCTTGTTCCCCATCAATTGCCATTGATAAAAGTCAAAGGAAAATCTGGAACAACCCGTATTCACTCCATTTTCATCATTTTATCCATTTTTCTTTCTTATTTTCAAGACTTCTTCTAATCCTTCAAGGTGTAATTGTTCAACAAGGTTAATGTTACTAATTCCTACCATAATGATGGTCAATTACATGTAATGAGGTGATTAAGTCTCTAAACTACCAAAATCCTAACAAGTTATATGTGAACCATGTAATTCAAAGTTCATGGAATGATTAATACTTTAAACCTTCTTGTTCACGTTCATTCTTGTAGTTGATTAGTATTTAATTACCATTTTAGCTAGTTGTTAGTTTGTTTCTCCGTTCATTGTTAACAAGACTATCTTCATAATTTGTGGTTGAATCATTGTTAAGCATATTCAAGTTACAAGAATTCAATTATCAAACATGTCTTGATTACACACTATATATATATTTGAGTATCTTGAATTACTAACATGATTAAAATGATGCACGTTTAATCTTTGGTTTTTCAAGCATGAAAATGTTAAACCCATGATTAATCAAAGGTTTACAAACAAAACCAGACGTGCTCAAGTTGTAATTTCATACCTTAAAATGATGACCGCACCCCCATGTTTCAAAAGACAAACCCCTATGTTTAATAAATTTTTCTTGAAAATCAAACGTGTTAATTGATCTTTTTTAATTATGAGTTTCATAAAAAGGGTTCCATGTCTCTTGAAACCCATTCTTGTCCCTAAAATAGGTAAACTATTCTAAAAATTGTTTTGTATATGTTAACTGACTTGTCAAAATTTCAGGATCATGAACCATCCATATTTGCAATATGGAGGAAACCGTGAAAGATGGTTTCATGACCGATTGCAAAGACTCTTGCAAAGGGCTGAAAAGTCACATTTGCAAGCCAATGTGGAAACCTTGGCAACTGTTGGACAGCTCGAGAGATATAACAATTTATTGAGTATTCAGTGGAAGCGTTTGTTTTCACAAAACAAACCTTCTGTTTATGAACTAACTCTTGAATTTTTAGCATCTTTTAAATTTAGCATGAAAGACTCCGAACCATGGGATGATGAAGCAGTTATATTCAGACTAGGTGGGCGTTGGTGAAAAACATCCATCACCTTGTTTGGTGTTTATCTTGGTGTATATACCGAACAGGAAATGGAGGAGGAATCAATATCAGGATTGCCAGCATACCACACATTTCCAAACAAGGAGAGTAGGGACGTGGAAAGTTGTGCTATGAGAAAATCATTTTGGGAAAGAATTGGAACAGGGGTGTTCAACTCGAGTAAATCCAAGAGCAGTCAGATTCGAGACCCGCTGTTGCGTAACATACATCGGTTGCTTAGCCATTCGATAACAGCTCATGGTCAAAGCCAGGGAGTTGTTAGCTTGAGGGACTTATTTATTTCGTATTGTATGACTAATCAATTTCCATGCAACATTGGGTATTTGTTTTTTTAATCTGTTTGCCAGGAATGCAACTGCAGGTGCTCCGACACCCATGTTTGAAGGAAGTTGGATTCTGAACTTGTACGAGAGCTATGGGTGTAACACGGAGGGGACCGAATGAGTAATGCTAGGATTGTTGGACTTAAGCATTTGCATAAGCATGTACATGATAACAACTCTACCAAATGGGCAGCCGAGGTTCATGGATAGGAAGGGACGAATCTGGGATCCGGCAGATCCTGAGGAAATCATCATGGACCTTGATATGCCACCACGGCATGAATAAGCCGGTGCTTCCAGCTCACATGCTACAGAATTCCCGACCATGTTAGACCTTTATGAAGCAATCCAAACCACTAGCAACCATGCAAGGAGATCATTCGAATACACGTAACAAGCCTTCAACCGAGTCGAAAATCTACACTCCCGAATGATGACCTGAGCAATGATGTCACATACATCAGAAACTGAATGTATTATGAGTGGGGGGATATCCCGCCACAAAGCCCTTGAAAAACATATCACTTTCAGGGCCCGGGCATAGTATTTTTGTGCCAATCTATTTTTTAATTTATGTCATTTTTTTTTATTTTGTGTGTTTAGGATTTTAATGTTTTCAATAAATGGATGATATTTCAGGTGATCCCGAGGAGTCTCATGATTTAAGCCTTGAGCCGACTTCATCATTTTTAGGGGAGTATCTCGTTACCATTCCTCCTTTATATTATTGATCATATTAGGGACAATGTGAATTTTAAGTGTGGAGATGGGGTTAGTTAAGATACACATTTTATACTTTGCTAAAAACGTTTCCAAATTGAAAATTTTGCTAAAAATCACTATTAATTTTTGTGACACAAAACAAAAAATTTAATCAATTTTTAATAAACCAAATTATAAATATATGTTTTCAGAAAATAAATAAGTAAATAAATGACATTCAAATAAACATTGGAAATGTTTTTTTTATGATATCCTTAAAGAAATAATCTAGTAAAAATATTCAATCATGTAAAATGAAAAACTTTTACCCAATTCCATCCGTATGTGAGTTTATTTTTGAGCCTCAAACAGCTTTTGAAATTTTACTTTCATTCTGGATTTAAATGAGGGTGCCTTATGATACGTGTGATTAGAACTTGCTTTGGGTATACATTCGAGACCTTAATTAGTATTTTTTTGCATAAAAATGAGTTAGGCGTTAGGAAACCTTAACCATTCAAACTATAACCATTTTCTTTTAACTTTCCTTACCTTAAAGTCAACCCTAGTTAGCCCCGTTGAGCTTAAATGTTTTTATTTTGATCACCCGAATTACCAAGTCACTTAACCAAAAAGCCTTCAACAAAACCCATTTTTCGTTAAAGACACGTTTTTGGCATATATATATATATATATATATATATATATATATATAAAATAGAAAAAGAAAAGTTTGGTCTTTTACTGGCAGACCTAAAAGAACTTGAATGTATTCTTTTGATTTTAATTTGCTTTGTTGTCTTCATCACGCAAAACCGGGACTTCCCCCGGAAATCCACGAACAAATTTTCAATTTCACATATGACGCAAGAAAAAAATGGCGAAAAAAAGGAACAAGTTCCGCCATTTTGTGGAACTTCAAAAAGCGCTATAAAGAGGCGGGCAAAAAGATACGAAAGATGCCCGAACTATGGAAATTGGTCCCACAATGGAAAATGCAAAAAGAACCAAACCGAGTCTCAATACGAATACACAGAACTGATCCAATTGGGTGCTATTAGGCTTCAAGCCGAACGATCCTTACGAAAGGATAGTTTTGTGTATCTTCGGGTGAAGGATGAAGTAAGGTTTTTAAAAGCAAAATACGGTCTTGACCATCTGACCTTAAACGGGACCTCAAGTTAGCATATCGCTTCTAGCTTGAAGTATCGTACAGGGAACCTTTTATTGCTTTCCTTGTAGTTTATGTTACAAAAATAAGCCAAGACCGTCATCTTTAGTATTTAGCCACTTTTTCCAAATATTCCATACCCGAGCCTGAGCCAAGTTACAAACCATCAAAGACCTAACAATTTACGCAAGTAAATATCTAACTAGGTGGAGATTTGATCCTTAACAAGCATAGATTTCACACATATTCATACTAGGCAATTGAGCGTATTAGTTATACTTAACCCTAATTATGACTCCATATATTTAGCCGAGTGTGAGTGCATCTTGTGAAAAGTGTGGATTTTTACATCATTATAATCTTTACTAACTAATCTATAGCTTGCTAGGATATCATTCTATACATGCTTAAAATGATTACATTTGGATTAAATAATTTTTACTTGCATATTTCCCGAAAGACATATTTATCATTTGATTTATTCGGTTTTTGGTGGAATTGTCTTTTTAAGTGATTTTTGCTTGAGGACAAGCAAAATTCAAGTGTGGGGATATTTGATGTGCTTCAAATTATACATAGAAACCCTATCAAAAGCACATCAATTGTTCCTTAATATATTCCTTAAAATGATTATTATGTACTTAAAATCATTAAATTGTGTTTTTAGGTGTTGTAAATGGCAAGGTGGACAAAAGAAGCATATTTAACAAGAAATTGAAGAAACACAAGCTTTCAAGTCTAAGCATGGGGCCGTGCCTCATTAAGCACGCCACCATGTCTTGCCTGAAGCACACCCCCATGCTAAATTTGGCACACCCCCGTTTTTGGACATCTGGCAGGACAAAAAGTACTGTCCCCTAAAAGTAAACATGAGGTCGTGCCCCAAGAGGCACGGGGACATGGCCCACCTCAAACATGGGGTCATGCCCCATTTTGTCACGGGGTCGTGCCTGACAACATCTGCATGTACGAGCCGACCAACTTTCGTAAGCATTGTACTAACATGGGGTCATACCTTTTAGGCACGGGGCCATCCTTAAACACTCCAGAAAGCCTATAAACAGAGGCCTAAGTTCAACATTTTAGTAAGCTTTTGGTGGGGAGTTACTCTGCAGAATTCTCTCAGAAATCAAGTCTTGAAGACCATTTGGAGCCCGGGGAGGTGCATACAATGCTTGGAAGAAGCTTGGGATTGTCTAAACATCATCCATTATGGATCACCGGTTTGATTGTTCCATTTCACCGATGAATTCATTTCAATCTTCTATGTTGTTTGTTGTTGTGTTCAAGCTCATCATGAGCTAAACTCTTATTATCATCTTAATTGGATGAAACTTATTTAATTTGTGATGAACTAATGGTGTGATATATATTGTGTTAATGTTATGGTGGTCTTGGGAAAACTTTTTATGGGTAGCATCTACATTTGAATGGGAAGTTATAAACTTATGATTTGTAATTGTGATTGTCATACACGGTTGAAAAACGTATGATCAACTTTTATTTGTGAAACCGATCTTCATAACAAATCTATGGCTAACTAACTAGAGACGGTTATTAGAAATCAAATCACTTAACTTTCTTATCATTTACGGGTTCCCTTTTATTAGTCTGAGAAATCTACAGTAATTGTTATGGTTTTCTAAAATAAATGTTATGTTGGAAAGGAACTTGAACAACTCTCTTCTTACGTTAAGTTATGTTTCCAGAAATCGTATGTCAAAAAGGTCACAATAGATTTACCTACATTACTAGGGCTTTGACCTACGCAGTAAATATCAACCTGACGTGGTCCTAGTCACTACAGAGCGGATAGCCGAGAAATCACTCCAGCTCATCTTTATAAATATTAACACAAATGCTTTAATCAATATCTTTAATCACACCACCACTTCATCATAATTACATAAGTGTAATCTAATAAGGATGATAGCCTTTATTCCCTGATTTTAAATCCAAAAGTTTCAATCTTGTTTTACTTTATTTTATTTCTATTTCTAAAACCCTAAAAACCCTAATTTACATCAATGCAACTTGTCATATTCCTAAGCTAAAATCAAATCTGGTAGTCAATCATTAAGATTGTTGAGTAGGCTAGGTGTGTCCAGGGATTGATACTTGGTTCTTACCATCACTATATTACCTCATGATAGGTACACTTGCCTTTTGTGTGTAGTTTAGTATAGTAATAACCAATTAAAACTGAATATGTGCGAAAAACCTTTATCAAAATATATATACTTTTCAGACCCATCACTTACATGCTTTTGAGTGTGAGGTATATGTTGAATACTCAATCAACTCAAAAACATGATAAAATCACTAGCATTAAAATATTAAACAACTATGAGTTTAAGAGGACAAATATACCTTCAATCAATATGTTCATAACCATGTCTGTTTTACTAACAATTGCTTGCACTTGTGAAAGGTAAGATTGATATGATCCCAAGAAAGGTATATCTCCACTTCATGTACTGATAAGAAAACAAAAAAAATAGAAAAACATTTTCTCTTCAAAATATTTAATTAATTAAAGTTTTTATCCCTTATGGATATAAACTTTAGGGGGAGTAATTAAAATTTTGATCATTATGTACAGTTGTTTCCTTTCTTAAAAAATGTCCAATTGAAAAAAAAATATAAAAATAAAAAAATGACTATGTTGGTGCAGAAATTATACCATGGTATCTTAGTATATGCAGATATCATGAAACACAAAAGTCTAAGATCAATCAACACTGGGAAACTTGCATCACATCTGGTGTACAATTCAATCCAAGCAAGAATTGACAACCCAAGTAACAGTCAAAACTTCATAAACAACAAATAAACAGACTCATCTTCATAACAGTCAAAATCAAAAGACATAACTTCATAAAGATCAAGCATCAAAGCAAAAACAACCAAAACTACCCACAGCAGAAACGTTAAGATTTGACAAGTTCAAAACTTAATGCAGGTAAGAGCATTGGTTAATGCGGGTGAAGGTAACCCAAGCACATAACCAATGCATGTAATAGTTTTAAGTCATGAAAAACACAAGTAAAAGTAAAGCGGATAAGCTAACTCTACCGCATTCACAATCAATATTTGCAACAAAGTTTTCAAGTATAAAAACTAATGCGACCTCTTTTGTTCATCCGCATTTGTTTACTCAGCCGCATTTCCCAAATATGGCTGAAATCAATACTAAAACTTGGTTGTGTATTTGTATCATCACAAATTAGAAGTGTGCTCACACTCTCCTGTCATTATGTTTAAAGTTCAAGAAATGCGAACAACTTGATTGTTCATCCGCATTTGTTGAAGTAAATATGGGAAGACAAATGTTCTTTAGCATATGCTACGGTGTAAAAATGCTTGATAAGTTAAATGTTCGCATTTGCTAAAGTGCAAAAAAGTATAATAACTTAACTTTTGCATTTGCTACAGTGTTCAAGTGTCTGACAACTTAAACTTCCGCATTTACTATAGTATACAAATGTTGCCCAAGTTTACACTTCCACATTTGTTACAGTAAACAAATACTGACAGAGTTAATCTTCCGTATTTGCTACAGTAGTCGTCCGCATTTCTTTTAAACCTTGTAGAATTTGAGAGACTTTAAATATGTGACGAGCTAAAACTTACTACTGTTCTTTATTCATCATCAAAATCATCAACATCATTCTGATTTTAGTGTTCTTTAAACATTATATTGCCTCTATTTTGATTCTCAACAATCATAGTATCTAAACAAGGTGATTTTCAGTAATATCTAAGAGTTACCCATCAAACACATGATGAACTCAGAACCCTAACACAAAGAAAGAATCACAAAATCAACATCAAACTAAGGATTGATAGATATTTCCAAGTTCAATGACACAAATGATCATAAAAATTAACATGAACAAGTGATTTTCAAAACCCTAAGATTGTCGCATGAACATGAGATCAACACACTAAAAATGTCGACTTCAAAACCTATGTTTGAATGTTAAAAGAGACTTTAAACAGAAAATTATCAACAAAATCAAAGACAAATCATAATAAAATTGTTCATGCATTGTAAAATCAAGTTAGGTTATATTTTTATGAAACAATAACCATGATTCTTCAATTTTGACCAAACAAAGTCAAAATTGAAACAGTCAACTTGATTTCACTAGTGTAATTGATGATTTCTTGTCAAGTACTAACTCATATGTATCTTATGCAGAAGCTAATGGAAAATCTCACATGGAATAAACTCCACAATGTTAGTGGATATCTTGACCCTAATGTCCCTGAAGCTGAAGGACTCAGAGACATGATCAGATTTATATCGACCACTAGAGTTGCTCATGCTATTATTATGAGACCTGTTATCAATGAGAACTTTATAAGTTTATTTTGGAGTACTGCTAAAGTTACAGAGATTGATGGCATCAAGACTTTATCTGGAAGAATCACTAATGATCACACCCTTTCTATCACTGAACAAACTATGCAACAGTGTCTATTGTTGTTGCTGTTAGAGTGCTTTGGTTTTATGAATTTGAATTCGCGTTTTATCAAAAAATATTAAATCTTTCTAATTTCGCAGAAAGATTTCTAATTTCGCAGATCTGTGTTTTTTTATTAATTTCGCTGAAAATTTTGTTTCAATTTCGCAGGTTCATTGATGATTTTGACATCAATTTCGCTGGAATTTTCGCTAGAAAATATGAACTTTCATTCAAGATAATGCTAAATTCGTAGCTTGATGTTTTGAAGATTTGAAGATCCTCAAGAACACCAAGAAAACACACACTAGTGTGTGTGAGAGAAATTTTAGATCTGAAGATTTTCTTTGAATTTTCTTGTACAAACAATGATGTAGATTCAATATATGTTGAGTATAGCGATAGATCTGATGCTGTTGATATTGAATTTGTAGGAATTTGAACTTAGATCTGGTTTCTCTCTCTAGACACCCACCAGATCTACTTTCTCTCTCTAAAAACCGTAACTTTCTCTCTCTACGAATCTGATAATGAACATCAAAGTCAACAACTATTCTTCACAAAAACTGATTCAAATGGCTCTGATACCATATTGTTGGTCCAATGGTGATCGATTTCAGTGCTATTGAAATGATAATCACAGAAATATCCCACTGATATAGAATCAAACAGAGTAAAACAAAGAAAGAGTTTCAATATTTATCCATATGACCCAAACTCAATCAATATTAAGAAACAAGGCTCAAAGATATGAAACAAACACAATTCCAGCCTCAAACAAGCTATGAAAAACAGTAATGCAAAAGTGTATCTCGATTAGGTTTGGCAAAACTTGCCCACAAAGTTACAAGAGATGAAAATATATAACAGTGCCAAATTCGCTGGTAGATTCGCTAAGGCAAAACTACCCTGACCAACAAGCAAGTTCACCCGGCAGCAAACAACAGTTTCGCCGGGTGACCTTTATCAGCTGACTACGAGCGAATCTATAGATTCGCTCGTAGTTTCGCTGGGTCAGTGCGAAACTAATACTAACTAAACATTACTTACATAAATGAAAGTTAGTCCTATTACATAGAAGACAAAAGAAACTAAACTAAACTAGGTGAGTCCAACCTATCTAGATCATCAGTTGTCGTCCATACGACGTGCATGGAGTGCTCGAACCGTTTCGAAGCGCTCAACCCTTGCTTGCTGTTGGAACGTTTCCTTCAGCTGGGTTATCATGTCATAAGCTCCGTGATAATTCATACTCCTTTTGGAGATCCGGAGTCATGTTCGCTAGCATGAGACAAGACACTTGGACGGAGTCCTCAGTGTAGTTCAACCAATCATTGTAGGCCTCCTCATCATCCTCAGTAGGCTTATCGGGGATAGGGTCGTCTAAAACATATGATCTTCTCTCTTGCTTAAGAACGATTCTCAAGTTTCGATACCAATCAATGAAATTATTATGATTTAGACATTCCGTTTGGAGGATCGCTCGTAACGATTGGGTGGACGCGGATGAGTTATCATTACTGTCATTATTGGTGGCCATCTACAAAATTTAACAAAGATCTATTTTAGTATTTTCGATATTGCTATTTTTAATAATTAATGCCTTTTAAGGTCATTTTTAAATTAAAATCTAGAACCCAACATTACATTTAAATTGTGGTTGGTGACCTTTATCCCACGATTTAAATTAATAAGGTGGTCAACGATTGACGGTTGCAACCATTTGCAACTTCTAGATGTATGGGATCGACTTTAAACATCATATGTAAAGTCGGCATGTTAATCCCATCAACACCATTTGGAAACCATATTATAGGTGATCCATTTAACATGGTTTGCAAATAAAGTTACCCTACTTGCACACACGTGTGAGTTTACCCACATAAGTGGTTAGGTGACCTTTATCCCACCAATGTGGTATCCCCACCTTAAGTCACAAGTTCCCTCTAAATGGTTAGGTGACCTTTATCCCATTAAGAGTTTCCAAATGACTCAAGTGTTGTGCAAAAGGACGGTGTTAAACTTGTTTGTCAAATGTTTAGAGATTTCATAATTCTAGTTTAGAAAACTCTATGTACTTGTATTTGCATGCTTTCAAATACAAGATACCCTATGGTCCTTTTAATAAAATCCAATTTATTATGTAATCATTAATCCTTTTAATAACCATTTATTAACACTTAATGATTTAGAACCATTTTTATATTAGCTTGTTAAGATCATTTTTATTAAGATTGTTTATCATATCCAAATATTATACAATCATTCATAAAATCATAATCAAACAAGCATAATATAAACAACCACAATATGCATAACCATAGCTACTATTGTGACCGCACTTGTTTGCCATCACAAGTGTGGTCATTTGGTCTTTCCTAAGGGTTGAATACAACACAAAATTGAGGTCTTCATAGACCCTACTTGAACTTGCATCCATATGCTTCAAGTCCTTCTTTTGTGTCTTCCTCTTGTGCTTCCTTCCCGAGCATCTTCTTTTACAAAATATATATCCTAATACATATTTTCTAGTAAAAAAAATACTCCTAATCTATTATACATCCCAATGAATAAATAGACAAAATATAAGCACAAAACTTTACAACCCAATTGAATGAATATAATCAAATAAATACATTCAATCCAAACCAAAACAACACAACGTCTAAGCTAGGTTATGCACTATCATATGAACAATCATCAACATCATTCAATAAACAAAATAAACCCCATCAAACCCCAAATTTTTAGCCAACATAAACTGAAAATTAGGGTTTGTTTGTCCAAACAAATAACAAACAAAACTATCAACCAATTGACATTCCTATCTTTCAAAGTTTAATCATAAGCATGAAGATATAACTTTGAAAGACATGGGGTTTATTGAATCAACAAAAAACAGCCTCTAATGAGTTTATAATCACCCTTTAAAACCGATTTTAAAGGACAAGAACAAGCAAGCTATCCACATAACCGGCTCTTGATGCCATTGATGGGTTTGTTAGAACATAAAATCATAGTTTAACCTCTTAAACTTTCTGAAAACGCAACGGAATTACAACTTTATAAACTTGTTTATAAGCTGAAAAATATGTTCATTAGGTGACCATATTAATGTATAAAACAAACCCCTATATCAAAGGATCATTTTATGTGAATATGCATGCTATGTGTACATAAAACAACATAATATGACAGCCACAAAGTGCTGCCATAACTACCTTTCAGCAGCCTTGAAAAACGAATGAAAGAAGGTTGAGATGAAGATGATGATGATGTCGTTTATGCAGCCCTCAAAGAAGAGAACCTCAAGTTGTAATACCCTCAAGCTTCTTCCAAACACCTTGCTATGTAAGGGAGCAACACCAAAAGAACCTTTTCTTCTTGCTTCACTAGAACTCGGAAATTTCAGCCCCAATTTTCTGCTCCAAGCTCGAAAATTTGGCAGCCAAGATGAGAGAGTTTCTTGTGTGTTTGATGAGAGAGGAAAGTGAAAATGATGGAGGAGAGTGTTGTAATCAAGTCTTGCATGGAACAAGACATTAATGGGGTTCCCTATGCCCCTTGGGCGGCCGCAAGCCTCAACCCAAAAGGGTTTCCCACCCATTTGAAATTTTATAAAATTCTACTCTTCCATGCATTTTTAGTTATAAAATTAAAACATAGTCTAATTTTATAACATGACACACTTTTATTTGATATTATTTAACCAACTTAAATAATGTATCAAATAAATATCTCATGAACAAATTATCCATATAATATTGTTCTATCACAAAAGCAATATTTAGAAAACCAATTTACTAAATAGGTGTCAATATTTATTGTATGATCTTATCAAGAAATATGTATTTGTTGGTGTTTGTATAGCTTGTTATTGGGTATGACCTGACTTGGATCATAACGTAATAACCACATCAATCTTGTATGTGTCTTGGGCATACAACTATTAAACATACTACATGTGGGTACTTAGGTTATAGTCTAGGTAGAATAATCCACCTTATTCTCTATAACCAATGGCTCTGATACCAATCTATTACACCCTCGCAAGAAGTTGAAACACGAGGATGCGACGGAGGGGATCATCATAACACATTGGGGGTCTAAGAGAATCACTAAAGGCGTTCTCCGTAAATGGGTCATGACTTCGCCTGGCACATAGGAACATGTGCCAAGTAAAGTCAATACCAAAGCGTCATACCATAAATGCATAAGAAATCCAAAGTTCCATTCAAGACAAGAAAACTCATGTTCAAAACAATCCCAAATACAAACCAACCATTACAATCCAACAATCAAACAACCCAAAATGAGTCCCAAAGTTCCATGAAAAGTCTATTGCTCTTAAGGTAGCAGTCTTAACTAAAGTCCATAGCTAAGCACATAAGCCTCATTACATGAAAGACATGCTCTAAAAAGTCAATAAACGTTGGTGAGTTCATAGGTTTAAAGCACAAATATTTTGTCATGTATAACACATATAAAAATTTGTATATGGGTAAGAGTACATAGCAGTCATAGATATCAACACAAGTTTAAAATCACTCCAAGTCCTGTAACACCCGGAAGTTTGACTTTTTGGAGTGATATGCGACTAAGTCTCAGCCGCATGGAATTCATGCGACTGGAGGCCCAATTGCATGATGCTCGGACGAATGAAGGATCAAGTGCATGGAACTCATGCGACCGGAGGTCCAGTCGCATGGTGTTCGTGCGACTGAAAGTCCAGTCGCCTGGACCTCGGGCGACTGAGCTGTAACTATAAAAGAGGAGCAGCCCTCTTCTTCCCCCACACTTGCACATTTTTAGTCGGGAAGAAAGAGCAGAGAGAGAGAGAGCAGAAAAAGAAGAGAAAGAAAGAGAAAAGGTGGTGATTCGAGCTCAAGATTTGTCGAGTGGCTAGCCAAATCGAAGCTCTTCATCTTCTACTTGATAATGTGAGTTCTAGAACCCCTCATTTACTTGTTTTCATATGATTTTGGGGCTGGAACACATTCAAACCCGTTTTTGAGAAAAGTGTATGTTGACCCATTTGGGTGAAATCTTGAGTAATGTGTTTAAGGTACGATTTAGGGCTTTCACATGCTTGGATGATGTCCGAGTATGAATCCCTGAGATTTAAGAGGGCTAATTTGGGCCGGAAATGAGTTTAGAGGAGTTGGAAGGCCGTAGGTCGCGGCTGCTGTTTGTGATGAACTCCAGTCGCTGCCCAGTTAGGGCTAGGCGACTGAAGGGCCAGTCGCACGACTGAGGAAAGACTGATGTTCAATCATACAATTGAGGCTCAGTCGTCCGACTGGGGCTCAACCGCCCAACAGGCCATGCGATTGAGGGACTCGGTCGCATAGGTCCATTCGCATAGTAGTTCAGACGCACGACTGAGGGTTAGTCACCTAGTAGTCCATTCGTATAGTGTTCATCGCACGATAGGAGGTCCATTAGCACAATTGTATGCCCAATCGCATAGTGTTCAGTCGCATGACTCAGTCGCATGGAGGCCATGCGACTGCAGTATGTCCAATCGCCCAAATAGGGCTGATGTGAATGAGGAGAGATGTGTATGTAGGATGTAAACATGATAAGTATGATGTTGCCTTATATGATGGTAATGACTGATGATTTGTAAATGCCGGTGCTCTTTGTGTCGATGTATGTTTATCTTTCCGTAACTTTACGTGTATCATGTATGAATGAATGAAAGTAATAAATAATGTAAAGTGAAATATAATGAAAGAGGAACATGATGAATAAATGCACGCATTAATGAATGAATGAGTGAATGTAAGAAAGGCTTGCAAGCAAATAAATGGAGGTGCACACCCCTGGCAGGTGTTAGCTCAACTGTGATGCGGGTTAGCTACCCCGAAGGATGCACACAGGGTCAATCTTTGAGATTGATAATGAGGTGAGCAACTTCATGTTGCAACAAACTCGGTTAGCAGGCAATCATGAGATTGCCACTGAGGTGAGCAGCCGTGTGCTGCAATAGTCTCGGCTAACGTACGATTTGACAGTGAGGTGAGCAACTTCGTGTTGCAACAGCCTCGGTTAGCAGGCAATCATGAGATTGCCATGAGGTGAGCAGTCGTGTGCTGCAACAGACTCGGCTAACTTATGATAGAATGAAAGTGGAAAATAAATGGTGCATGTACCTCCCCAGGTGACTGGATCAGCATATGTGCACAACATTCGTGGTTGATCACCACAGGTCCAGCACCAGCAGTATAGTATGACGTTTGGGGTACTGTACATGTCACCGAATGTAATGAACGTTCAAACGAATGTAATGAATATATGAATGAAAGTAAAAAACGTACGAATGAATGTAAAGAATATATGTACGAATGCGAATGAAAACGATGAATGGTACACGAATGAAAGCTAACGAACGAATGATGAAGATAATAATAATATTATCTAAGTGTACGTATGTTGTATGATCGCATGTATGTAAGAACAGTTTTAACAAATGAAAGTATGTTTTATTATAAAGCTAGAACTCACTCAGCAACACTGACTTTTTATGTGTTTCCAGTTGGCAGGTAGTGTTGCTGGGGGTGGCACGAGGCGACTACTCAGCTCTTTTGGGATGGCATTCTCCTTTTGATAATGCTGCCATGCAATGGAATGCGCGCTTATAATGCATGCTACAACTTATGTTGCATGCAAGTGTCAAGGGTTTCTTGAGGATCCCCATAAACGGGATTACTTAAGAAATCTTCTTTATGATGAAAATATTTAAATTTCTATACTAGAGGTCACTGTTTATGACCATTTTGTAATCTGTAATGATGTAAACTTTGTACAAGCTTTTAAGATGAAATGAAATGTATCTTTTGAATGTTTCCGCTGCAATGTTTATTTAAGATTTTATAAATATATTTCAAATGTATATTTTATGTGCGATGAATGACCAACTGTGAGGTGCCCGGGAGCGGAGCCTTACAAGTTGGTATCAGAGCCAAAGTTTAAGTGAAATGGGTAAATTTTGAAAATAAACCTAAACTTAAACTGAGAATGGGACAGGAAGGGAAGAGAATGCCATTTCAGTAGTTGCGTGCCATCAGGTATTTTTCTTAAAGTTAACCATTATTACGTGCGCATGTTATGTAATGTATGTGTTACTGTTAGAGTTAGATACTAACGTAGTCAGACAGGTGATGCTCGGGGTACGAAGAGTAAAGTAAGTGGCTAATCACAACTGGACACTGTAATTAGGAACTTGCTATAATTGACATAAACTGAGCTATTTCCTTGAATGACCGTGTTGGTGTTTGAATCTTTCAGTGTGAGATAGAGAATGGCTGGTGGTAGATCTTCTAAGGCCTCATGGGGTGGAGGTGGTGGCGGATGTGGTGCTGAACCGCGAGCCACAAGAGGAAGACCTAGGGTAGAGAAAGTGGTTCAGGAGGAAAACGAGACCCCTCATCAAGAAGGAGTAGATGAGAGCGCTAACTTGAGAGCCTCGGTAAAGGAGGCAGTGGTTGAAGAGGTACATCAGGTCATGCAGACGATCTTACCGTCTGTGGTGATCGAAGTGAATAAGGCTGTCAGGGAAGGTGAAAGGAACGAGAGGAACAGGTCCTCAGGAAGACAGGAGCAATCAGGACCGGGAACGGTTCTTTCTGATGAAGAAGAGGAAGAGGAGGAGGAGCCGGTGCATGAAACAGCATGGGGCTGTAATTACGAGGCATTTATGAGGTGCAAGCCCCCTATGTTTGACGGTAATGGCAATGCTGCGGCTGCTCATCGATGGGTGAGAGAGATGGAGGGTGTCCTCGATATCAGCAAATGCCGGGAGGACCAAAAAGTGAAGTTCGCTACCCATTCTTTCACGGCTTCGGCTTTATGCTGGTAGGATAACGTGGTCCAAGCCGAGGGTAGCCGGGCCATTGGAAAGATGAAGTGGTCCGAATTGAAGAGGTTGGTGATTGAGGAGTTCTGTCCTCATCAGGAAATGGACAAAGTTGAGAGAGAGTTCCTGCAGCTGGAGGCGGGGACGATGACCCACCAGCAGTACACCACGAAGTTCAATGAAATGGCACGTCTGGTGCCGGAGCAGGTGACACATCTGTCGCGAAAGATCAAGAGGTACATTCAGGGTTTGCCGGCGGATGTTCGCAGGCATATGATCGCCGCCCGACCAACCACCTTTAGGTCGGCGGTAGACTTGGCGGGGAGACTGTATGACGAACGGGCAGTGGTGGTGGTGACTGATGGTAATAGGAAGGGTGGTGACAGGAATTGGAACGGGAAGAGATTTGGTCGGAGTGATGCTTCGACGAGCAACAAGAAGGCCCGGGTGGACGATCGTTGTGTGGCCACACTGGGTACGGGACTGAGGAGGTGTGGTAAATGTGGAAGGAAGCATGGTGGGGAGTGCAGACTGGGGCTAAATTTTGTTTCAAGTGTGGAAAGCCCGGTCATATGGCTAGGGAGTGTAAGGGCATGAGGTGCTTCAACTGTTGGGAGAGTGGCCATATGAATAAAGATTGCAAGAAGCCGAGGTCTGAAAGTTCCGTCGTGAAGAAGACGGGGAATGAGGAATCGAAGGCAAGCGCCAGGGCATTCACGATGACTCAGGAAGAGGCTAGGACGGACCCTGATGTAGTGTCCGGTACGTTTCTAGTGAACCAAACTTTAGCCTCTGTATTATTTGATTTGGGTGCTAGTAGGAGTTTTATTTCTGCCGCTTTCTGTGCCAAATTGCCCGTTAGTAGTAGACGTGTGGATGTACCGTTTGATGTAGAGACTGCTGTAGGTAGAACTACCAGAATTTTCGAGGTGATAGAGGGTTGTGATGTGGAATTAGTGGGCCACAAATTTCTGGTTAGACCGTTTGCAATGACTTTAGGTGGTTTTGATTTGGTGCTTGGGATGGATTGGCTAGCGGATTTTGAGGCGAACATTGTGTGTCGCAAGAAGACGATTTATTTGACAGCGCCAGACGGTAGTCCAGTGACGGTTTATGGCGATCGGGTTACTACGATTCCGAAAGTGATCTCAATGGCGGTGGCGGGAAAATGTATGAGGCGTGGATGTAGCGCCTTCTTATGTTATGTGAAAGATGTGGAAACGCCAACACCACAACTAACTGATGTTCTGGTTGTGCGTGAGTTTCCAGACGTGTTCCCGGAGGACTTATCGGGATTGCCACCTGACAGAGAGATCGAGTTCCAAATCGACCTGATACCGGATGCTCAACCGGTTGCCAAAGCACCATATCGATTGGCTCCGACGGAAATGAAAGAGTTGATGGAGCAGTTGCAAGAGTTGTTGGATAAGGGGTTTATTAGACCGAGTATCTCACCTTGGGGTGCTCTGGTCCTGTTTGTGAAGAAAAAAGATGGCAGCATGAGAATGTCTATAGATTACCGTGAGTTAAACAAGCTGACGGTAAAGAACAGATACCCCTTGTCGAGGATCGATGACTTGTTTGATCAACTTCAGGGTGCCAGTTGGTTTTAAGGATAGATCTTCGATCGGGCTACCATCAACTGAAGGTGAAGGAGCAGGATATCCCTAAAACAGCTTTTCGCACGCGCTACGGTCATTACAAGTTCCTTGTCATGTCTTTTGGTTTGACCAACGCGCCAGCTGCTTTTATGGATTTGATAAACCGAGTGTGTCGGCCGATGTTGGATAAATCAGTGATTGTATTTATTGACGACATCTTGATTTATTCAAGGAGCGAAACGGAGCATGCCAGTCACATTCGAGAAGTACTAGAAATGTTGAGAAGGGAGAAATTGTATGCCAAGTTCTCCAAGTGCACATTTTGGTTGCGTGAAGTTCAGTTCTTGGGTCACGTGGTTAATCCAGAGGGGATTATGGTCGATCTAGCAAAGGTGGAAGCAGTAATGCAGTGGAAGTCTCCAAAGACGCCATCCGAGATCCGTAGTTTCTTAGGTTTGGCGGGCTACTACAGAAGATTCATTCAAGAATTCTCCAAGATTGCTTCTCCACTGACCAAGTTGACCCGGAAAGATGTGAAGTTTGTATGGGGTCAAGCTCAAGAGAGGGCGTTTGAAGAATTGAAGACGAGGTTGACCCAAGCTCCTGTATTTGCATTACCCGACGGAAGCGAAGACTTGGTGGTTTATTCTGATGCTTCCTACTCGGGGTTGGGGTGCGTATTAATGCAAAAGGGAAAGGTGATAGCCTATGCGTCCCGACAGCTGAAAGTTCATGAGGTTAACTACCCTACTCATGACTTGGAGCTAGCAGCCGTGGTCTTTGCATTGAAGATTTGGAGGCACTATCTCTACGGGACGAAGTGCACCATCTTTACCGACCACAAGAGCTTGAAGTACTTCTTTGAGCAAAAAGATTTGAATATGAGGCAAAGGCGATGGTTGGAACATATAAAGGATTATGATTGTGAAATCCACTACCATCCAGGCAAAGCCAACGTGGTGGCGGACGCCCTTAGGCGAAAAGAGTAGCTGGAGTTGATTCGGGTGAAGGCGTACCAGCTGATCATGACCTCGGACGTGATGAAGCAAGTCAAAGAGCTCTAAGATGTGGCACTAAAAGAAGCTCATCTTAACTCTGAAAGAATGAGAGGTCTGGTCGCGGAGTTGGGTGAAAACACAATTGGTGTTAGAACCCGGTTTGGGCGAATGTGGATTCCTCGTCTTGGGGATCTGCGAATGAAGATTATGGATGAAGCCCACAAGACTCGATACTCTATTCATCCCGGTGCTACCAAGATGTACCAAGACATGAAGAAAGATTATTGGTGGTCGGGTATGAAACGTGATGTGGTGGAGTATGTGAGTAAGTGCCTTACTTGTCTGTAAGTGAAGGCCGAGCACCAGAAGCCGTATGGAAAGATTCAACCTTTGGATATACCGGAATGGAAGTGGGAGCACATCACCATGGATTTTATCACAAAGATGCCGCGTACCCCTAAAGGGTATGATACTATATGGGTGATTGTGGATCGTCTGACGAAGAGCGCTCACTTCCTACCGATGCGCGAGACATATTCATCCGAAAGGTTGGCCAATCTTTTCATCAACGAGATTTGACCCGTCATGGTGTACCGGTGTCGATTGTGTCTGATCGCGACACCCGGTTTACATCCAAATTCTGGAAGAAATTCCAAGATGCTATGGGGACGAGGTTGCATATTAGCACGGCTTATCATCCTCAAACTGATGGTCAGTCGGAAAGGACCATTCAGACTTCGGAGGACATGCTTCGGGCATGTGTTATTGATTTCGGGGGATGTTGGGATGACCACTTGCTGTTAGCTAAATTCTCATACAATAACAACTATCATGCCAGTATTGGCATGCCACCCTATGAGATGCTATACGGTAGGAGATGCAGGACACCCGTTTGTTGGGGTGATATTGGTCAAAAGGAATTGGGGAGCGTCGAAGTAATCGAGGCTACGACTAAAAAGCTTGAAAGGATCAAGGCCTACATGAAGGCAGCCAAAGACAGACAGAAGTCGTATGCTGACAAACGATGCAGGCCGATTGAGTTCCAGGTGGGATATCAGGTTATGTTGAAGGTCTCACCTTGGAAAGGAATCATTTGGTTCCGAAAGCGGGGCAAACTGAGCCCGTGGTACATAGGCCCTTTCCGAATCATTGCTCGAGTAGGAGAGGTGGCCTATAGATTGGAGTTGCCAGATGAGCTAAGTGGAATTCACCCTACCTTCCACGTATCTCATTGAGAAAATGTTTAGCCGATGAAGATATGATTGTTCCACTGGAGGATATCGAAGTAGATGAACGGCTCAATTATGTGGAGCAACCAGTGGCAACCATTGACAAAAAAGAGAAGCGGCTGCGAAATAAAGTGGTTCCTCTTGTGCGTGTACAGTGGCGGCACAGGAAGGGATCCGAGTCAACGTGGGAAACTGAAGAAGAAATGAGGCAGCATTACCCACGATTGTTCGAGGAATAACAAGTTTCGGGGACGAAACCTAAATAAGGGGGGTGGACTTGTAACACCCGGAAGTTTGACTTTTTGGAGTGATATGCGACTGAGTCTCAGCCGCATGGAATTCATGCGACTGGAGGCCCAATCGCATGATGCTCGGACGAATGAAGGATCAAGCGCATGGAACTCATGCGACTGGAGGTCCAGTCGCATGGTGTTCCAGTCGCATGGTGTTCGTGCGATTGAAAGTCCAGTCGCCTGGACCTCGGGCGACTGAGCTGTAACTATAAAAGAGGGGCAGCCCTCTTCTTCCCCACACTTGCACATTTTCAGTCGGGAAGAAAGAGCAGAGAGAGAGAGAGAGGAAAAAGAAGAGAAAGAAAGAGAAAAGGTGGTGATTCGGGCTCAAGATTTGTTGAGTGGCTAGCCAAATCGAAGCTCTTCATCTTCTCCTTGATAATGTGAGTTCTAGAACCCTCATTTACTTTTTTTCATATGATTTTAGGGCTGGAACACATTCAAACCCATTTTTGAGAAAAGTGTATGTTGACCCATTTGGGTGAAATCTTGAGTAATGTGTTTAAGGTATGATTTAGGGCTTTCACATGCTTGTATGATGTCCTAGTATGAATCCCTGAGATTTAGGAGGGCTAATTTGGGCCGGAAATGAGTTTAGAGGAGTTGGAAGGCCGTAGGTCGCGGCTGCTGTTCGTGATGAACTCCAGTCGCTGCCAAGTTAGGGCTAGGCGACTGAAGGGCCAGTCGCACAACTGAGGAAAGACTGATGTTCAATCGTACAATTGAGGCTCAGTCGTCCGACTGAGGCTCAACCGCCCGATAGGCCATGCGATTGAGGGACTCGGTCGCATAGGTCCATTCGCATAGTAGTTCAGACGCACGACTGAGGGTTAGTCGCCTAGTAGTCCATTCGTATAGTGTTCATCGCACGATAGGAGGTCCATTCGCACGATTGTATGCCCAATCGCATAGTGTTCACTCGCATGACTCAGTCGCATGGAGGCCATGCGACTGCAGTATGTCCAATCGCCCAAATAGGGCTGATGTGAATGAGGAGAGATGTGTATGTAGGATGTAAACATGATAAGTATGATGTTGCCTTATATTATGGTAATGACTGATGATTTGTAAATGCCGGTGTTCCTTGTGTCGATGTATGTTATCTTTCCGTAACTTTACGTGTATCATGTATGAATGAATGAAAGTAATAAATAACGTAAAGTGAACGATAATGAAAGAGGATCATGATGAATGAATGCATGCATTAATGAATGAACGAGTGAATGTAAGAAAGGCTTGCAAGCAAATGAATGGAGGTGCACACCTAGCAGGTGTTAGCTCAACTGTGATGAGGTTAGCTACCCCGAAGAATGCACACAGGGTCAATCTTTGAGATTGATAATGAGGTGAGCAACTTTGTGTTGCAACAGACTCGGTTAGCAGGAAATCATGAGATTGCCACTGAGGTGAGCAGCCGTGTGCTGCAATAGACTCGGCTAACGTATGATTTGATAGTGAGGTGAGCAACTTCTTGTTGCAACAGCCTCGATTAGCAGGCAATCATGAGATTGCCACTGAGGTGAGCAGTCGTGTGCTGCAATAGACTCGGCTAACATATGATAGAATGAAAGTGGAAAATAAATGGTGCATGTACCTCCCCAGGTGACTGGATCAGCATATGTGCACAACGTTCATGGTTGATCACCACAGGTCCAGCACTAGCAGTATAGTATGACGTTTGGGGTACTGTACATGTCATCGAATGTAATGAACGTTCGAACGAATGTAATAAATGTATGAATGAAAGTAAAGAACGTACGAATGAATGTAAAGAATGTATGTACGAAAGCGAATGAAAACGATGAATGGTACACGAATGAAAGCTAACGAACGAATGATGAAGATAATAATAATATTATCTAAGTGTACGTATGTTGTATGATCGCATGTATGTAAGAACAGTTTTAACAAATGAAAGTATGTTTTATTATAAAGCTAGAACCCACTCAGCAACGCTGACTTTTTATATGTTTCCAGTTGGCAGGTAGTGTTGCTGGGGGTGGCACGAGGTGACTACTCAGCTCTTTTGGGATGGCATTCTCCTTTTGATAATGCTGCCACGCAATGGAATGCGGGCTTATAACGCATGCTTCAACTTATGTTGCATGCAAGTGTCAAGGGTTTCTTGAGGATCCCCATAAACGGGATTAATTAAGAAATCTTCTTTATGATGAAAATATTTAAATTTCTATACTAGAGGTCACTGTTTATGACCATTTTGTAATCAGTAACGATGTAAACTTTGTACAAGCTTTTAAGATGAAATGAAATGTATCTTTTGAATGTTTCCGCTGCAATGTTTATTTAAGATGTTTATAAATATATATCAAATGTATATTTTATGTGCGATGAATGACCAACTCTGAGGTGCCCGGGAGCAGTGCCTTACAAGTCCAATTACCCGGATTATATTCACCCAAGGGCACACCCAGCCCAAGTCATTCTCGACTAGTATACCAGGACGATAGGGGTGGGGGTGACAACCCTTTAGGACTAAAAATACCTCTGCATGACATCCAAGTCACAAGAACAAGCACAAATACAAGTACACACTCATGAATGAACATGTAGACACAACCCATGACCCAAACCACATAGATTGTTCCAAAATAGTCTTTAAGGCACGACATAATCCAAAACAGTGAGCAAGCTATTCCCCAAAGTAAAAGAGGTTAAAAGGAGGTCGTGACACTCACCTCGAAATTGTACATTCCAAATTTGATAACACGTAAAGCAAGCACTAAAAGTACAAAAACACAAAAAAGATTACTAAAGAACAAAAAGCATGACTAATATGGGTGTAATCCTTGTAGTCTAGTCTTTAATGTCCATCACGGTTCTTATTTTATTAAAACATGATTTAATAGAAGGAAAAGCCTGAAGTTAGATTTAAAATTTAAATTTTTTCATGTTTAGGGTTTTAGTTGATTATTTAGTTTCAAATCCTTATTTTTAAGTTTAACAAAAAATTTCAGCAATTGTGCACCAATTTTGAATAAACAGATTGGAGATTGGAATGGTAATGAAAAGTTACGTAATAGGAGTCATTGGAAATGTAAGACTTTAAATTAAACTCCAAAAAAATTATAATTCAATTGGATAAAGTATGGGAAATATATTACTCGACGAACACCAACCAACTTGCTGCCCAAGCTCATCAGTTTCTACCATCAGTTTTATGAGTCACGTTTGGAGAACAACCATGTTGAAACCACACGAGACCACTTGGGTTTATTAGAGGACTCATTAAACTTGTTTTTAGATGAAAAATTTGACCCATTTGGACTTATTATGACCAAGTTATGACCTAAACAAAACGTATTATTTTTCTGACAGCAAACTGTCCAGTATATTAGTCTTGTTCCTTTGTATCCCAAACCTCCATATTTGACCCTTATTGACCCGAGTACTTAAAGAACATTTATTCCATGTACTTTGAAACTAAGGATTTGAAACTAAGTAATCAAATGAAGACAAGCTTTATACTTAAAACTCATTAAATGACTGTTAAAAAGATAAGCTAATAATATCTTTAATTCATTGTATACGGACAAATTGATGTGCATCTAAGGACATTAATAAAATAATATAAAATGACAACTAAAACCCTAAATGTGATGATATTTTTAGTTTAAATCTGACTATGGACTTGTCCGTCTAGTAAATGATGTTTTCATAAAAATATGAACCGTGATGGACATTAAGGACTGGGCTACAAGGATTACACCCATATTGGTCATTCTTCTTGTCCTTTAGTAATCCTTTTAGTGATTTGTACTTTTAGTGCTTGCTTTGCGTATTATGGAATTTGGACTGTACTATTTCAATGTGAGTTTTATGGCCTCGTTTTCATTTAATTATTTATAAACCTAGGGGGAAAAATATGCTCACCCTTTTTATGATATACACTTATTTAAATTTTTAGGACTGTGTGTTTACTTTTTGTAAGTTAATATCTCGTACATGCATGGTTTTTGTATGGTTCTTTATTCAGAACTATTAACTCTGGTGTTGGAACCGACAGACAGGTATTGATAGTACTATTGGGTTGACACCCCCACTTTTGTTTGTTAGTATACTAGTTGGGACTAATAGTGGCTGCGGACAGGCCCTAGGGTGAATATGTTCCGACAAGATCTGTGTGTACATCATAGGTTTAGTTTTGAGGCTCATGTTACATGTGATATTGCTTGCTTATAACTGTATGCATTTATTTCATACCATACTATTATTACACAACATCAAGTTTTGTTACTATTTAAACATTTGAACTCACCAACAATATGCTGACCTTTTGAACATATCTTTTCATGTAACAATTAACGAGCACAACTAGAGTGGCTGCCTTAGTGAGGATCTTATGAAATGAGTTTAGAGACTTGCCTTTATGTTATAGACATTATGTTTCGCTTGAGACTATCTTGGTTGATCATGTTTTTGTTTACTTGTTCCCAGGTTGTGGGATTTAGATTCATTTTGACTATTTGGCTATGTTTGTTATGGAATTGACTAACTACGACACAAGTCTTCATATGTGTCAGGTGATGTCATGACACGTTGGTTTTACATCATTTAATGCATCTCTATTAATAACATTATGTTATAACGATCCCGTCCGTTACATCTCCGTGTTTCCACTATAAGCAGGGGTGTGATATATCCTCACATCCACTTTTCACATGTCACTAGTATAGCAAGTCAATCATTTAGTGATAATATTAGATGTTAGTGATATTAATTATATTATTTTCAAATTATAAAACATATTTCCTTGTTGATATTGTAACTTATCATGAGGATGACTTGAAAGAAGAAGAATTTGATGTTAGCAAAAATTTCCTTGTTGCTAAATAAAACAATATCATCTCGAGCACACTCCTTCAGTTGATGTAGACACTTTGAAGCCAGTTTCTCATAATGAAGAAGAGAGTGATGCTGAATGGAAAGATCTAACAAAACTTAAATCTCCTAAGGATAAACAAGGATCAACATCTGATGAACTCCTATCTACAGATGACATTCATGAAAAAAGGCATCAATCCTCAATGTTCATGACCCTGGTTAATAATGGATTCCCTTATGACATAGTTGAAAAGATGAACATGACTGAGATGAAGGAAATACTGAAAGAATTTAAGATAGGAAGGTTCATGCTACCAGTTTGCAAATATGAAACCTTCACCAAATTTCAGGCAATTCAAAAGATTAAACAAAACCTAGGTCACTGTGACACAGCCAAGCTCACCAAGTACAACTTGACTTGCTGGTTACAAAGCCATAACTATAAGCCACATGAGTTAAAGGGGAGATCAGTGGCTGAACTCATAAAAATTATGGAATATGTAATGAATGTGGAGTTGGAAACTAGAGTGAAATTTAGAACAGAACCACCAAACACTGCCTATGATCATCAAGCTAAATCTACTCCTACTGAGCCTGTTTTAGTAGAGAGTAAAGATAGGCATAAGGGAAAAGAAAAGTTAATCAAAGAGCCAAGGGATGTAATACCAGGCAAAATATGGCCACTTGGTACAACAGTTAGGGAAATTACTGATGAAAAATCAACCCTGATCCAACTGTTTGAACCATCTCACAACCCCCAGTTCTGCTAAAGAAAATAGGATAATTGCCTGGAAATTTGATCCAGACTGGGATTATGTAGTTATTAAGAGAGCTTCTTGGATGATTCAGTATTTCTTTTTAATGAAAACAATCATTACACTCCCTGATGCTGACATATCTGACTTACAATGCTTACCTATCACTAACTATCCAATCAATCTAAGAGGAAGAGATTTCTCTATGGCTATTGGTAAGTTCAAGAAAAAATTTAAAGATGACATGATAAAGGAAGCTAGAAGGGAAGATAACGAACATAAAGTAAGGATGCTGAGTCGAAGTAGGTCAAAGTCCAGCTCTTCTACTCTTGTTGATAATGAATTTCTAAGTAGACTTAGACAATCAAACAGAAGCTCAGCAACAATTAAACATATTGATGGAAATCAATATACATATCCCATCACTGAATGGGGATATGTGGAAAGAACAAAAGAGCTGGTATATCAATGAAATGATCCAAATAAGAAAGCTCAAAGCATAAGATTATTTGACCCAATGGAGATTAAACCGCTTCATCCAACTTTTACTTCTTATCTCCATGACAAATATTTTCCAAGGCTTAATGATCAACATGCTCAAAGTGACATATGTATATATGTACATATAATTAAAGTAATAGACAAGCTACAAAAAGAGAATATTTGAGGTTGGTCAGCTACTGGGATATGATATCCCATTTATTACTGAACTGAGAATAACAGAGCATGATGAGTTTGAAATTGTTAACAACAACAGTGTGATTGCCACACTCACAACTAAGGAAGATGTACTTGGGCTCACTTTTATAATAAGATGATTGTATCAAGAGTAAATGAGCCATCAAGACTGAAAGATTGATGACAACTTGCTAAGCCTAAGGGGGAGTATTGTTAGATATAGAGTCAATAGGACTAGATTCAATGCATAGGCTTAGAACATTGATCATCCTTTTGTAATAAACTCTTATACATATTTATCTTCTTCTTGCAATATATGTATAGGTTAAACCATTATATGTGTTTATTTATATGTGTGATTGCAAGAATAACATCATACTTGGTCAATTTGCAAAATTGACCAAGTGTAAGAACTATCTACGGATGAACAAAATGTTCTTACGTAGATATTCGGACAAAACAACAAGGAATTACGCATCCGAAGATCTTCTACGAAAGAACAAATTGCTGTGGATGAAGTCTAATGACTTAACTCCTATGGAAGACCAAAGTCCTATGGAATGATAAACTCCTATGAAAGACCAAAGTCCTACGGAAGGCACAAGTCCTGCGGATGGCACAAGTCCTACGGAAGACCAAAACACTTACTTGTACATCATTAAGTACATCAAGCCAATAAGTCAAACACTAAAGTGATGTCATAAAGTCAACTTCTGTGGATGACTTCACTTTAGTCAGAGAATGTCACATCAAGACATTCTCTGAGTAACTTTCTTACCTCGATAAGAAAGTTGATGTTACCCTAAAAGTAAAATCCTGACCCTATAAATACGAGGCATAGGTGCACACTTTTATACACTGATTGCAAAGGATTGCTACACATCATAACCTAACAACAAACCCTTACAACCTAACAGTCACCACAACAATATACACCAAATCATCATCACTGGAACCCTTGCAATCAATTATAGCAATCATTCAATCATTATTTGTTCAATTCCAATCGTTAATCAGTTTTAATGGAAAACTTTTGAATCAAACGTGTATATTCATATATTACATTCATCTGTTTTACATTTATTTGAATTTTTCTTAGTTGATTCATATTACAATGGTTATTTCGTCATCAATCAATTAAACCACGACTAGTGCTAATTCCGCGATCACTATTCATGCTCTATAATTCCTGTGTCGATCCTTGGATTTACAGTAGATTCCATCACCCAAGGGCTCACAACGACCACGTTGATCTTAACATACATATCGATAACTTGGGTGGGCTTGTCATCCCGTTAGTACTAACATTCTCTCTCAATGGACCCGACACTATAGTTAAGTGGAATGACAAACCTAACAAGTAACTGAACTCAAGCGTAAGAATATTCACAACACATGTTAAAACCAAAGAAACTATTAAACAAAACTCACGGCAAGGTTGAAAAATATTTGAGCATTGTTCCCCTTTTTAAAGTAACTAGAAGTGTGCCCCGCGCGTTGCTGCGGGTGACCTCTCCTTTTCACTTTAAATCAAAATTGGTATGAAACCTGCGTGTTACGACAATAAATCCCAACAATTCATCCCGAAGAGCGATTACATTTTCTAGTTGTTTAATCAAGAGCTGAACATCCTATGCAGACCTTGGATATTGCTTTATTTTAAATCTTATACATACAAATTTCTCATATTCTGGATCCCTTTGCCCATGTTATCTTATATCAACCATAGTAGGAATTACTTGTCATGTCTCTCCTAGAAAAGAACCAATACCTAGAAGATCCCTTTGTCCATGTTATCTAATATCAACCATAGTACGAATTACTTGCCATGTCTCCCCTTGAAAAGAACCAACACCTCCAAGAAATTTATTCTCCCATTTGCCTCTCCATTTGGTTCCCAGTTCAGTTTTAGCCCATTTGTCCAACTACCAACCGTTAGATTTCATGTTATATCTATTTATTACAATAAAAGAATGTTTTAAGATGACAATTGACACAATTCTAGATCATGTAATTTTAATTTTCCCGTTTCTCTCTCCTATTAAGTAACTATATTATATACTCATAATATTATTTAATTCCTTGTGAGAATAAAAATTGTTTTTCAATAAATTAAGAAAGATTTGCTTTTATAAATGTAACTTCTAAAACAATGATATTAATGTTTTATTAATTATATTTTTATTCATATGCAATTTCAACCATAACGTTTTATTTAGTAACCTATCTAAGGATAATGCGTAGATTAACAATTCTCTTGTTCGTTTCCATTAAGAAATTTATATCTTTTTTAAAAACATTGAGACCTTTCGACTGCATAAAAACGTTCATTTAACAAATTAAGCATGATTCAGTTGTGATGATATACCATTTTAGCACATATCCTCTTTCATCATAATGCCATGTTGACTTTTCCTACTATAACTGCTCGTTTAGCCTAGCAAACTTATATGCTTGTTTTGATGTCCACCTTTTAGCATCATATTTCTCCACCTACATTAAACATAAGTTATCAGGGTTAATAATGCTATCTACATTGTTTTGTTAAGCTCATTTACCTAAAGTACTTTAGGGCTGGCATATGCACGGTCAGTCAAGAAAGGTAATAGGTAACCTCTTAGTAAAAACATTTAGTTTTATGAATGAAAAGTTAAGTATGATTACATGAACTATATTATCATAGTTAATAATCTAAATTTTTGACAAAGAGATTTAGGATTGTTTAGCTTTTGGATACATTTGGGCGACTTTCAACCCGTATGACCCGCTCGACCTATTTGACCTATAAATAGGACGAAATGGCCACCGCAATTAAGTACAATCTTAAAGAGAACATTCATACCAATTCTCATAACATCTATTCATTTTGCTGAAGAAATCCAACCATAACTCCCTTCAAAACTTTTCTTTAGATTTTTCAATGCTTATAAATTGTCACAATAATATTGTCGGTATTGAAGTTACATTTCAGTATTTGAATCACTTTCAAATGTTCAATTATCAAGAGTCGGAAAATATCAATAGTAAAATGTAAAAAAGAATTACCTAGCTCTTTATATTAAGTCTTTTCACTTTTCTCCCATCATTGTCAACGAGATCAATAAATCCAGTTGAATGTATCCACCTAGGATCATACTTAATAATAGCATACATTAGTAAAGAGTTTAACTTATTAAAAAAACAAATTAAACAGGTTGAGTGGCTTAATAGGCCTAAAATATATTCATGTGTTTACAAACCTGGTAACTTGCTTTAATACCTCCAAGTTTATCATCAGTTACAGCCTTCGCTTGTATGCCTTGAAAACTACATAATAGGAAGCCGTTAATTATCAAATTGATGGTTAAGAACTTTTGCAACATTTGATCGAAGAACTCTACACAAAGTCATCAGTTGTTTGAGAATTTCTTTGAACCATTTAATTGACCATACTGTGTGCAATAAAACATGATAATTTCAATATAACATTGGAAAAATGAAATGCCTAGATACAAACATGCATAATTATATAAACAAAATTGGGAATTTATGAAAGTATATCAGAGGAGCCCTGTAAATGTAAATGTCATTTGTAGAGTATATAGTCCATAAACAATTATTATTATTTGGTGATTGGTAGTAGTAAATAGAATAAGGCATACCATTTACTGCATTTTTCATAAACGTATGTAAGCTTGGTGATGTTAACTACATCTACGACCACTTGCTTCCCATGGGCATATAACACCAATGCTCCACTCTCAAGTTTATAAATTCTTGTTTTTCTAAAATCAAAGTTGCACATTATCATTGAATTTGTTGAAAATGATGGAACAATTCTTAATCTTCTTCTAGCCATTCCACTCTTCACATGAAACAAAAACAGAAGAAACCAAGTCTAATAATTACATATGGTACAATCTGAAGTGCAAATTCAAGGACTTTGGAGAAAAAAAATGTGCAAGCCTTACGGAACTGATAACAAAGACTTTGGAGATAAATATGGTACAATCTGAAGTGCAAATTCAACAATTAACAAAAAAATATAAGATAGACCGACATGTACCTGAGAATAATGTGAAGGATTGAAGGTCCCGGACAAATCCTGTAAAAACTGAAAAATCAGCTTGTTAGCATTCTGCATCAACTAAAGATTCAACCCAAAGAGAAGCAAAGGACAACAAATAGTAGTTGAATAATGAAGCCGGAAATCAAGAAAACAAAATCGAAAGGCAATGTATCGAAATCGCAAACAGGGAGCAAATCGACTAATCCACCTTACAGATCCACCTTCATACCATCACCCTCTTACATCTCTCCAAGACTCTAACGTCGGCTCCGTCGAGATCTTCAAAAATCGGGTGGGAGATAAATGAGATGATACCAATGGCGCTGAGTGGGTTTGTGCTGTGATGAAAGAGAACAGAAATAGGTGAGGAAGATGTGTGCACAGTAAGCTCAGGGTCAGTATTGTAATTTCAAAGGGGAGTCGGTGGTTACTGTAGCCACCGACATAATGTTTTAATATATATTATAATAAACAAAAAAAGTGCCACTTGAACAAAAACTTAATCATACAAATCATCCAAAAGTCATCAAACTACATAACCAAAATTTTTCTCGTTAAAATTTATCCAAGTCACTCAAGTCTTTCCATTTTTACCCAATTGCAAGATTTATATGACCAATTATATTAGTCACTTATTTAAGTCTTTCAAACCTTAAATTTATTAGACCAAAGCTTTTTATAATAATCCTACGCATGCGATGTTATCAAATTAGCTACAAGTCCATATCTGCATTTTTCAGCTTTGTTACATATTTTATATTGTTAAAAACAATACAAATCAAGTTGTTCATGTTCCAAATTTTTACTATAGTAGAATTATAGTCTTAGGTACATTTTGTGTTTCATGTTCATTACACATGTGTTCTGGATTTTATTTAGCTTAAACATTTAAATTGTTGTTTCATTTTGATAATCATATGTATATTTTTCTTATGGGCATGCATTAATCAACATCTTTTGTTACAAAAACAAATATAGGTGTTACTAGTCTTAGGAAAGACATGAACACTATCATACCAAACATACTAACAAGTATACTAATACAATTAAAATCATTATATCATATATCACACATGTACACTAAATCTTTACACTTAGTGTTTCACATAAGTATCTTGACTAGTCAATATTTGAGGTTAAGTCAAAGTCAACAAAAGTAAACTCACTTGGTTTGGTGACCGATGTCACACTATCCCCAGTTAAGAGAATTTCATCTTGAAATTTAACTAGTACTTCACTGTTACAACGATGGATCATCGTATTAAGGCCTGAATAGATCGTGAACCTCATAGGACTTATATCTAGAACATGATCACTTTTGCATATATATGAATGCTTGGAATTGACTAAGATATCATATGGAGTCTATCCTAACATTACCGTTCTTGTACATGAATGCTGGCATATAACTTATGATAGCCAGGCTTGAAATAGGTTTCTCACTAAGTTTATCTAAATAGAAAGCGAAATATAACGTCTTCGATAAGCTACCATGTGTTAATGTGTCACACCCTCGCTAGAAGCGGAAACATGAGGATGCGACGGACGAGATCGTTATAACACATTAGGGGTCTAAGAAAATCACTAAAGGCATTCTCCATAAATAGGTCATGATGTCGCCCAACACATCGGAACACGTGCCAAGTAAAGTCAATCCTAAAATGCCATACCATAAGTGAATAAGTAGTCCAAAGTTCCATTCAGGAACAAATAAACTCAAGTGCAAAACAATCCCAAATACAAACCAACAATTACAATCCAACAATCAAACAAACCAAAACGAGTTCAAAAGTCCCATGAAAAGTCAATTTCTCTCAAGGGAGTAGTCTTGTCTAGAGTCCATATCCAAGCATCTAAGCCTCATTACCAGAAAAGACATGCTCTAAAAAGTCAACAAACATTAGTGAGTTCAGAGGTTTAAAGCACAAAGATTTTACCGTGTATAACATGTACAAAAATTTGTATGTGGGTGTACATAGCAGTCATAGATATCAAAACAAGTTTAAAATCAGTCCATGTCCAATTACCCGTATTATATTTACCAAGGGGCATGCTCAGGCCAAGTTAGTCTCGACTAGTGTACCGATGACAGGTGTGGGGATGTCAACATGTTAGTACTAAAAATACCTCTCCATGATGTCTAAGTCACAAAAACAAGCACAAGTACAAGTACACACTCAAGAAAGAACATCTAGACTCAACCCATGATCCAAACCACATACATTGTTCTAAAATAGTCTTTAAGACACGACATAGTCCAAAACAGTGAGCAAGCTATTCCCCCAAGTAAAAGATGTTAAAATGCAGCCGTGAAACTCACCTCAAAATAGTACGTCCAAACTCCACAACACGCAAAGCAATCACTAAAAGTACAAAAACAAGAAACGATTACAAAAGAACAAAAGGCATGAGCAATATGGGTGTAAACCTCGTAGCCCAGTCCTTAATGTTCATCACAGTTCTTATTTTATTAAAAATATGATTTACTTGAAGGACAAGTCCAAAGTCAGGTTTAGACTATAAATTTTGTCACATTTAGGGTTTTAGTTGTCGCTTAGTATCATTTTATTAATGTCCTTTGATGCATATCTATTCGTCCATATTTGATAAATTAAATATATTATTAGCTTATCCTTTTAAAAGATCATTTAATCACTTTTAAGTATAAAAATTGTCTTCATTTGATTATTTAGTTTCAAAACCTTATTTTAAGTTTAACATAATATTTCAGCATGAATAGCTGATTGCACATCAGTTTTGAATAAACAGATTTGAGATCGAAATGGTAACAAAAATTTACGTAATTGGAATCATTAGAAAGATAAGACTTCAAATTAAACTCCATAAAAATAATCATCTCAATTGGATAAAATAAAAGATATGAGTTGACGAACACAGACCAATCTGCAGCCCAAGCTCGTCAGTTTTGACCTTTAGTTTTATGTGTCACGTTTGGAAGACCAAACGATGTTAAAAGCACATAATAACACTTGGGTTTGTTAAAGGACTCATTCAAATTGTTTTTAGATAGAAAATGCGACCCCTTTGGGCTTACTATGACCATGTTATGCCCTGAACAAAATGTCCTATTTTTCTGACAACAAACTGTCCCGTTATTGTTCCTTTGCATCCCATACCTCCATATTTCACTCTTATTGACCCGAGTACTTAAAGAACATTTATTCCATGTTCCAATTGATAAAAAAATTAATTAAACACTTGAATCATTTCAATTTTCAGTCCCAGACAGTTAGTTGGATTTCAGTATTCCGGTTCGCAACATTACTTAATTGTTTCATAGTTTCGATTGTTCAACACGTCCATTCCTTCAAGAAGAAAAATTAATGATTTTAAAATAATTTAAGAGACCAATGTCTCTATTTATTTCAGGTCACACAAGATTACAACCCAATTTTCAATAGATTCAAGAATATTCAAACACCAAGGATTAGGGTTTTACCAGGTAGAGAGTCCAACACCCGTAACATCTTCACGATCCAACATCCAAAACAAAGAATATGAAAATATTAGATGATTATATTGTCTTTAGACGATGAATATCATCGATATCAAGATAAAACAAATAATAAAGTCTCCAAGAAACGATTTTTCTTACCGGAAAACAAGGAGATGAACAAGGCTTGCTTAGAACACGATTTTATATGTTTTGATTATTTCAAAAATCCAAGGAATGATGTAAGATGATGAAGAAAAAGAAGGGATTAGGTTGTGGTGGCTAGGGTTTGCAATTAGGTAGTAACTAGGAGAGTAAGTTTGCAAAAGTGAGGAAACAAGGGGGAATTCCCCCTTTTCTTCCAATTATTGGCAACAAATAAGGGAGGGCAGGGGCCTTCGGGCCCTTGGCCCGTCTCGTCCTATTTGACTTGTCATGAATCAGGTGTGTAAGGCCCCATTCCCGGGCACCTCACAGTTGGTCGTCATCACCCATAAAACATACATTTAATATAACTTAATAAAAACCATGCAGCGGAAACTTTGAATTTACTATAAATGCTTTTGCAAAGTAATACAACACTCATTACAAAATATCGTTTGTTTGCATTACAATACAAAAACATTAACAAAAGAATGCCATCCCAAAAGAGCTGAGTAGCCGCCTCGTGCCATCCTCAGCAACACTACCTGCCAACTGGAAAACACATAAAAGTCAGCGTTGCTGAGTGAGTTCTAGTTTTATAATAAAACATACTTTTACTTATTTAAAAGTATCCTTTCATGCATGCGTTCATACATCATACGTACACAGAGATAATATTCGTTATTATCTTCATCATTCGTTATACATTGTTATCTTTAACTTCCCGTATGGATTCTGTCAGGCTTTACCCACTTCATAGCACTTGGCTATGATTACTGTGGTCGAATGACAAGAATCCCGTTCATACTTACTTGCACATTGAAAGGTGAATTGTACCAATACCATATGCTACACCCCGATCGTTATTAGCTACCGGGCCGAAGTCAACATATGAACAACAAAACGTATGCCACGGTACTAGAGGTAAGCGGTAGAGGTACCATGACCATGGTCAATCACAGAGAAGGACCAATCGCGTTATTCAATGCTTGCAAGACATAATTCGTTCGTTCATTAATGCATGTATTCATCATCAATCTTCTTTCATTATCTTTCACCTTACGTTACATAATACTCATACATCATACGTACACAGAGATAATATTCGTTATTATCTTCATCATTCGTTACTACTTGCACATTGAAAGGTGATTGTACCAATACCATATGCTACACCCCGATCGTTATTAGCTACCGGGCCGAAGTCAACATATGAACAACAAAACGTATGCCACGGTACTAGAGGTAAGCGGTAGAGGTACCATGACCATGGTCAATCACAGAGAAGGACCAATCGCGTTATTCAATGCTTGCAAGACATAATTCGTTCGTTCATTAATGCATGTATTCATCATCATTCTTCTTTTGTTCATTCGTTAATACATGCATTCATCATCATGTTCCTCTTTCATTATCTTTCACTTTACGTTACATAATACTTCATTTGTTCATTCTCGTTATTCGTAAAGTTTCGGAAAGATAAGCATACATAATTACAAGGAACATACACACTCATCATACATTCATCATCATACATTCTTCATCATACATTCATCATCATACATACGTAATCATACATAGCATCATCACTCACATTCAATAACGTCCTAGTCAACAGTCAGGTGAAACCCTACTGCACAAACTCCAAGGGAAATATGTTAAAAAGTCTAAGTATTTTGGGCGTATGAGCCCTGTTCTAGGCGTTTCACCACTGTCGGACTCATCAGCTACACTTAGCAAAATTTCAGGTTCTGGGCGTATGAGCACTGCTGGGCGTATGACCCCTGTTGGTCGTTTTAGCCCTGTTGGTCGTATTAGCCCTGTTGGACTTTTGAGCTTACACTTAGAAAATTTTCTCCGGTCATACGACTAAGGTCCAGACTTTTCACCCTCATACTTAGTAAAATTTTCAGACTTATAAGTCTGGGCGTTTTAGGACTGTTGGACATATTACATGCTTGGACTCATAACCTTACTTAGAATATTTCTAAGGCAATTTCCTGGGCGTATAAGCACTATTGGACACATTACCTTGCACTTAGTTATTCTAAGTCCAAATTTAAGGCATATTACTACTAATTGGGCTTGTTAGGCGTATTAGTAACCTGCTCATGTGACTAATTCATATTCCAATTCCCAAACATCAGAATGCCTAGTACTAACATATACACATGATTCTAGGCATAAATCTAACATAAACATAAACATACATACATTCATATCATACGGGTATCAAACCCAAATTTTATAAAACATACTTACATGCATTTTCCAGCCCCAAAACGTTTAAAACAAGTAAAAAGGGGGCCTAGAAACTCACCTTTGCAGTCTCTCGGGTATGACTCCTTCAAAACCCGTTTGCTACAAGTTGAACACCTATAAAACCCAATGAACGCACCCGAACCCAAAAACACACATATAAGAACATGCATTCTCGGTTTCTTGGCCAAAACACAACTTAAAAACACAAATTCTTACCTTGAATCCGATTTCTTCTTCTTTCTCTCTCTAAGAATCGAAGTCCCTGCAGTTTCTCTCTCTAAAAACCGAATGCAAAGAAGTGTGAAGGGGGTTATGGGCGGCCATACCTTCTTTTACACCAACTTTTCAATGATTTTGTCCTTTTGGCACTTTTTACCCCTTAACTTTAAGTTGACTTCCGTTTCCTTCCTTTTTCTTTCTATTTTATTCTTTTATTTCTTTAAAAGAAATTACGGGTGTTACAAGTCCACCCCCTTATATAGGTTTCGTCCCCGAAACCTGTTATTCCTCAAACAGATGTGGGTAGTGCTGTCTTATTTCTTCTTCAGTCTCCCACGTAGACTCGGATCCCTTCCTGTGCTTCCACTGTACACGCACAAGAGGAACCACTTTATTCCTCAACCTCTTCTCCTTACGATCAATGATTGCCACTGGTTGCTCCACGTAGTTGAGCCGCTCATCCACCTCGATATCCTCCAGTGGTACAACCATGCCTTCATCAGCTAAGCACTTTCTCAGATGAGATACATGGAATGTGGGATGAATTCCACTTAACTCATCTGGCAATTCAAGTCGATAGGCCACCTCTCCTACTCGTGCGATAATCCGGAAAGGTCCTATGTATCTCGGGCTTAGCTTACCTCTTTTCCTGAATCTAATAATTCCTTTCCAAGGTGAGACCTTCAACATAACTCGGTCACCAACCTTGAACTCTATCGGTCTTCGCCTCTTGTCAGCATACGACTTTTGCCTATCTTTCGCCGCCTTCATGAAGGCTTTGATCTTTTCCAGCTTTTCAGCGTAGCTTCGATCACCTCAACACCTCCTAACTCCTTCTGCCCAATGTCTCCCCAGCACACAGGCGTCCTACATCTCCTACCGTATAGCATCTCGTAAGGTGGCATGCCAATGCTGGCATGATAACTGTTGTTGTATGAGAATTCTGCTAACGGCAGGTGGTTGTCCCAACTTCCTCCAAAATCGATCACGCACGCCCGAAGCATGTCCTCAAGTGTTTGGATCGTCCTCTCAGACTGACCGTCTGTCTGAGGGTGATATGCTGTACTAATGTGTAGTCTCGTCCCCATTGCATCATGAAATCTTTTCCAAAACTTGGAGGTAACCGGGTGTCACGATCAGACACAATAGACATCGGTACACCATGACGAGCTACAATTTCTTTGATGAACAGATCCGCCAATCTTTCAGATGAGTACGTTTCGCGGATCGGTAGGAAGTGGGCACTCTTGGTTAATCGGTCAACTATCACCCATATGGCATCATACCCTTTTGGGGTACGTGGTAACTTCGTGATGAAATCCATGGTGATGTGTTCCCACTTCCATTCGGGTATATCCAACGGTTGGATCTTCCCGTAGGGCTTCTGGTGTTCCGCCTTCACTTGTAAGCAAGTCAAGCACTTACTTACGTACTCCACTACGTCGCGTTTCATACTCGGCCACCAATAGTCTTTCTTCATATCGTGGTACATTTTGGTAGCACCGGGGTGAATGGAGTATCGGGTCTTATGGCCTCGTCAATAATCTTTTCACGTAGATCCCCGTATCGAGGAATCCACATTCGCCCAAATCAGGTCTTAACACCAAGAGTGTTCTCACCCAATTCCGTAACTAGGCCTCTCATCCTTTCGGAGTTAAGACGATCTTCTTTCAAAGCCTCGTCTTGAAACTCCTTAACCTGTGTCATCACATCGGGGGTCATGATCAGCTGATAAGCCTTCACCCGAATCGGCTCAGGTTGTTCTTTTCGACTAAGAGCATCGGCCACCATGTTGGCCTTGCCCGGATGGTAATGGATTTCGCAATCATAATCCTTTATTAGTTCCAACCATCGCCTCTGCCTCATGTTAAGATCTTTCTGCTCGAAGAAGTACTTCAAGCTTTTGTGGTCGGTGAAGATTGTGCACTTCGTCCCGTATAGATAGTGCCGCCAAATCTTCAACGCAAAAACCACCGCAGCTAATTCTAGATCGTGTGTGGGATAGTTGACTTCGTGGATCTTCAGTTGTCGAGATGCATATGCGATCACCCTTCCACGTTGCATCAACACGCAACCTAGCCCGTAATAAGATGCATCTGAATAGACCACTAAGTCTTCATTCCCCTCGGGCAAAGTCAAAACAGGAGCTTGTGTTAGTCTTGCGTTCAACTCCTCAAAAGCCGTCTCCTGCTCTCGACCCCACACGAATTTCACGTCCTTACGAGTCAATTTTGTCAAAGGTGAGGCTATCTTTGAAAAGTCTTGAATAAATCTCCTATAATAGCCCGCCAATCCCAAGAAGCTACGAATCTCGGATGGCGTCTTTGGTGATTTCCATTGCATCACAGCCTCAACCTTTGCTGGGTCCACCATGATTCCCTCTGCATTTACCACGTGACCCAGAAATTGCACCTCGCGTAGCCAGAAAGCACATTTGGAGAACTTAGCATACAGTTTCTCCCTTCTCAAAGTCTCCAATACTTCCCGAATGTGACCGGCATGCTCTTCTTCGCTCCTCGAATAAATCAGGATATCATCGATGAACACAATCACTGATTTATCTAACATTGGCCGACACACTCGGTTCATCAAGTCCATAAAAGCAGCTGGCGCGTTAGTTAGACCAAATGACATAACGAGAAACTCATAGTGTCCATAATGCGTACGAAAAGCTGTTTTAGGAATGTCCTGCTCCTTTACCTTCAATTGATGGTAGCCAGATCGAAGATCTATTCGTGAAAACCAACTAGCACCCTGAAGTTGATCACACAAGTTGTCGATCCTCGGCAAGGGGTATCTGTTCTTTACCGTCATCTTATTCAGGTCGCGGTAGTCGATGCACATCCTCATACTACCGTTATTGGACTCCCGTCTGGTGCTATCAACAAATCATCTTCTCACGACATGCTATATTTGCCTCGAAGTCCACCAACCCATCCAACCCATGAACTGAATCAAAATCACCCTAGGCTATCACATCTAGTCTAACCGAGTATCTACACCCTTCTAACTCCACCTCGCAGTCCACTATCGTTTCGGAAATCCTAACAGACTTACCTATGGCAGTTTCTACACCCAAGAGTTTATCAATACTTTTATTCTTAGTGAGCAACTTAACATAGAAAAACAACAAAAACAAAAACTCTTTCTGGCTCCGGAATCAAGCAACACGGATGACAGAGTTTGAGTTACTAGACACATACCTGACACTATATCGGGGCTCGTCCGAGCCTGCTCCAGCCTTATCGTGAAGGCCCTGCGCCCTCAGCCCTTGGCTTCTTGCAATCCCTGCTTATGTGACCTCTTCCACTGCAGTTGTAGCACCGTACCACTCCACACTCTCTGGCCACATGACCGTGCTTCCCACATCGGAAACAGGTATTGGTCCCAATCTACATTCCCCGAGGTGTTCTTTGGCACACTTACCACACTTCCTCGTCCTCGCACTAGACGAAGCTGCACGCCGGTCCTCCGTCCTTACAACCTTTTTGCTGAGGGTGGCGCTGTCACGTCCAACCCGCTTTCCGTTCCAGTTCTTGTCGTTGCTATTCTTCGTGCTTTCTTCAATAGTAGTCGTCTCTTTCACCGCTCTAATTACCTCAGTCATCATGGATGGCAGAATTGCCTGTAAGGCCTGTTGGACTCCCTCCGCAACAGCCTCTTTCATGGCGATCCTCAAACTAGTGCCATCATCGCTGCCCTCCAGGTGAGGGGCCTCAGGCTCTTCGAGTGCCCGTTCAGCCGCCCTAGCCATGCTTCTCGTGACACGCGGTTCAACACCACGTTTACCACTACCCCCATCTGGCAAAACCTTAGAAGATCTACCGCTAGCCATCTTTTGACACACACTGAAAGGTTCAAATACCAACATGGTCATTCAAGGAAATAGCTCAGTTTATGTCAAGTATAGTAAGTCCCCAATTACAGTGGCCAGTTGTGATTAGCCACTTACTCTACTCTTCGTACCCAGAGCATTACCTGTCCTGACTACATTAGTATCTAAGTCTAACAGTACACATAAACACATATCATGCGCACGAAATCATGATTAACTTTAATAAAAATACCTGATGGCACGCAACTACTCAGATGGCATTCTCTTCCTTTCTGTCCATTTTCAGTTCAAGTTTAGGTTTATTTTAAAATTTTACCCATTTCACTTAAACTTTGGCTCTGATACCAACTTGTAAGGCCCCATTCCCGGGCACCTCACAGTTGGTCGTCATCACCCATAAAACATACATTTAATATAACTTAATAAAAACCATGCAGCGGAAACTTTGAATTTACTATAAATGCTTTTGCAAAGTAATACAACACTCATTACAAAATATCGTTTGTTTGCATTACAATACAAAAACATTAACAAAAGAATGCCATCCCAAAAGAGCTGAGTAGCCGCCTCGTGCCATCCTCAGCAACACTACCTGCCAACTGGAAAACACATAAAAGTCAGCGTTGCTGAGTGAGTTCTAGTTTTATAATAAAACATACTTTTACTTATTTAAAAGTATCCTTTCATGCATGCGTTCATACATCATACGTACACAGAGATAATATTCGTTATTATCTTCATCATTCGTTATACATTGTTATCTTTAACTTCTCATATGGATTCTGTCAGGCTTTACCCACTTCATAGCACTTGGCTATGATTACTGTGGTCGAATGACAAGAATCCCGTTCATACTTACTTGCACATTGAAAGGTGAATTGTACCAATACCATATGCTACACCCCGATCGTTATTAGCTACCGGGCCGAAGTCAACATATGAACAACAAAACGTATGCCACGGTACTAGAGGTAAGCGGTAGAGGTACCATGACCATGGTCAATCACAGAGAAGGACCAATCGCGTTATTCAATGCTTGCAAGACATAATTCGTTCGTTCATTAATGCATGTATTCATCATCAATCTTCTTTCATTATCTTTCACCTTACGTTACATAATACTCATACATCATACGTACACAGAGATAATATTCATTATTATCTTCATCATTCGTTACTACTTGCACATTGAAAGGTGATTGTACCAATACCATATGCTACACCCCGATCGTTATTAGCTACCGGGCCGAAGTCAACATATGAACAACAAAACGTATGCCACGGTACTAGAGGTAAGCGGTAAGGTACCATGACCATGGTCAATCACAGAGAAGGACCAATCGCGTTATTCAATGCTTGCAAGACATAATTCGTTCGTTCATTAATGCATGTATTCATCATCATTCTTCTTTTCGTTCATTCGTTAATACATGCATTCATCATCATGTTCCTCTTTCATTATCTTTCACTTTACTTTACATAATACTTCATTTGTTCATTCTCGTTATTCGTAAAGTTTCGGAAAGATAAGCATACATAATTACAAGGAACATACACACTCATCATACATTCATCATCATATTCATCATCATCATACATTCATCATCATACATACGTAATCATACATAGCATCATCACTCACATTCAATAACGTCCTAGTCAACAGTCAGGTGAAACCCTACTGCACAAACTCCAAGGGAAATATGTTAAAAAGTCTAAGTATTTTGGGCGTATGAGCCCTGTTCTAGGCGTTTCACCACTGTCGGACTCATCAGCTACACTTAGCAAAATTTCAGGTTCTGGGCGTATGAGCACTGCTGGGCGTATGACCCTGTTGGTCGTTTTAGCCCTGTTGGTCATATTAGCCCTGTTGGACTTTTGAGCTTACACTTAGAAAATTTCTCTGGTCATACGACTAAGGTCCAGACTTTTCACCCTCATACTTAGTAAAATTTTCAGACTTATAAGTCTGGGCGTTTTAGGACTGTTGGACATATTACATGCTTGGACTCATAACCTTACTTAGAATATTTCTAAGGCAATTTCCTGGGCGTATAAGCACTATTGGACACATTACCTTGCACTTAGTTATTCTAAGTCCAAATTTCAGGCATATTACTACTAATTGGGCTTGTTAGGCGTATTAGTAACCTGCTCATATGACTAATTCATATTCCAATTCCCAAACATCAGAATGCCTAGTACTAAACATATACACATGATTCTAGGCATAAATCTAACATAAACATAAACATACATACATTCATATCATACGGGTATCAAACCCAAATTTTATAAAACATACTTACATGCATTTTCCAGCCCCAAAACGTTTAAAACAAGTAAAAAGGGGGCCTAGAAACTCACCTTTGCAGTCTCTTGGGTATGACTCCTTCAAAACCCGTTTGCTACAAGTTGAACACCTATAAAACCCAATGAACGCACCCGAACCCAAACACACACATATAAGAACATGCATTTCGGTTTCTTGGCCAAAACACAACTTAAAAACACAAATTCTTACCTTGAATCCGATTTCTTCTTCTTTCTCTCTCTAAGAATCGAAGTCCCCGCTGTTTCTCTCTCTAAAAACCGAATGCAAAGAAGTGTGAAGGGGTTATGGGCGGCCATACCTTCTTTTACAGCAACTTTTCAATGATTTTGTCCTTTTGGCACTTTTACCCCTTAACTTTAAGTTGACTTCCGTTTCCTTCCTTTTTCTTTCTATTTTATTCTTTTATTTCTTTAAAAGAAATTACGGGTGTTACAAGGTGCCATCTAATTTTTACGTTTTTAAATTCTGCGTGCTAAAACGATTCCAATGAACTATTATATGCCCTAGGAATTGGATAATTTATGTTTTTGGATTAATTCAGTTTATTAAGTAGACTTTAGGCAAAGTCCATGAATGTCTGGTTTGTTGGATCTTAACAAAAATTTTAGCGTTTCACCTTTTTGAAAAGTCTTTGTTAGGCTCAATGTAAAGGAAATTGTATGATTTCAAGCCTAATGGTCACCTTATTGGCAATAACCCTTGGCCTAACACTATAACATAGGTCCATTAAGCTAGAATTTAGATAAAAATTGATATGAACAATAAGTTAAGACTAAGCACAAATCTAACAAAATGAAAGTCAAAAGTCATAGTCATAGGTCAACACACTTGTTTTAGTGACAAATGTTACAATATCTCGTAGTTTAGAGAAATTCGTCCCGAAATTTTAGGTTTAGTTATCCACTCCATTGCCATCTGCAACAAGTGAGGGTATGTAGTCCTCATTCCATCTTCTCATTCTTAGGTAAATTCAGGACCCCTCTTTGATTTCCATCTTACCTTTACAATCGGGATCTTGCTACGCTTCAGTGTCTTTATCTCCCTATCCATGTTCTCCACTGGTTCTTTGATGAATCGAAGTTTGTCATCCATTTGAATTTCTTTAAGTGGTACATGCAACGTCTCATCGGCAAGCACTTCTTGAGGTTCGACACATGGAATGTGTCATGTTTACCATTTAATTCTGGTGGCAATTCCAGTAGATAAGCAATAGAACTGATCCGTTTAATGATCTCGAACGGACAAACATACCTTGGTGCAAATTTTCTTCTCTTGCTAAAGTGACAATGCCTTTCCGAGGCAACACTTTTAATAGAATGTTATCCCCGACATTGAACTCTAATGACTTCCTTTGGTTGTCAACCTAACTTTTTAGATGATCTTGAGCCGCCTTCAACGTATCCCTAATCTGAAATATCTTGTTGGTAGTCTCCTGTATAATCTCGGGTCCAGTCATTTGGCTTTCCCTAACTTTTGCCCAACACACAGAACACCAACACTTACACCCATACAAGGCCTTGAATGGTGCACATCCAATACTAGTATGGTAACTATTATTATACGAGAAGTCCACCAATGGAAGGTAAGTGTCCCGGTTACCACCAAAGTCAATTCCAAAAGTCCTCAACATGTCCTCCAAGTGTAAGGCCCCGATCCCGGGCACCTCACAGTTGGCCATTCATCGCATTTCAACATATATTTACACTTACTAAATAAAGTAATGCAGCGGAATTAATAAAAAGTACATTCTCATTTCATCATAAAAGCTAATACAACGCATTACATCGTTGATTCGATTACAAAATACAAGCTTTCTTTACGTTGCCTAACTTTACTATGATTGTCGCGAAGCATATGAAACCGAGGATTTCTTAAGTAATCCCGTTTATATGAATCCTCAACAATCATAGGGTCATATACAGTGACCTCTAGTACAAAAACATTAAATTTTCATCATAAAGAAGATTCCTTAAGTAATCCCGTTTATCGGGATCCTCAAGAAACACTTGACACTTGCATGCAACATAAGTTGTTGCGTGCATTATGTGCCCGCATCCCATTGCGTGGCAGCATTATCAAAAGGAGAATGCCATCCCAAAAGAGCTGAGTAGCCGTCTCGTGCCATCTCAACAACCCTACCTGTCAACTGGAAACACATAAAAGTCAGCGTTGCTGAGTGAGTTCTAGTTTTATAATAAAACATACTTTCATTCGTTAAAAACCGTTCTTACATACACTCGATCACACAATCATACGTACACGTAGATAATATTATTATTGTCTTCATCATTCGTTCTTTAACTTTCATTCGTCAAGCTTGCAAATCTCTAAGGGTCACCTCTCTTCTCTGCCCTCATGGTTCCAACCCATGAGCCGACAAAGCATACTATAACATACTGGTGCCCCTATGGCTCTCAGTCCATAGACCGACACCTGGTTGCCCCTATGGCTCTCTGTCCATAGACCGACAATCTTGTTGCCCCTATGGCTCTCTGTCCATAGACCGACAACACCTCTTCCGGGGTCACGTTAACCCCACGAGTGATCGTCACCACTCCTGTTGTAATAACTATCCCGTGACAGGTCACAAAGACACTGCCTCGTTGTTCTAAAGGCAACTATCGCTCACTGTCCATAATCTACCATAAGGCTCGTAATAGGCCTAGTTACTAGAACCAAGCACCATTTCCAAGACTTCTTAACCGTCAAATCCATCTCTTGCCCCTTAGACCATGCAAGACTTTCATTCATTCATTCATTCGTTAATGCATGCATTCATTCATCATGTTCCTCTTTCATTCGTTCATTCATTAATGCATGCATTCATTCATCATGCTCCTCTTTCATTATCTTTCACTTTACGTTATTCATTACATTCGTTTCATTCATTCATTCATTCATGTAAAGTCACTAAAAGATAAACACGCATCAACACAAGGAACATAGATATTTACAAATCATCACTCATTACCATCATATAAGGCAACATCATACTTATCATATTTACGTCCTACATACACATCTCTCCTCAATCACATCAGCCCTATTTGGGCGATTGAACATACTCCAGTCGCATGGCCTCCGTGCGACTGGGTCGTGCGATTGGGCAGTTATGCGGATGGGCATACAATCGTGCGAATCGACTTCCTACCGTGCGAATGAACACTGTACGAATGGGCTACTAGGCGACTAACCCTCAGTCGTGCGACTGAACTACTATGCGAATGGACCTATGCGACTGAATCCCTCAATCGCATGGCCTGTCGGGCGACTGAGCCCCAGTCGTGCGACTGAGCCTCAATCGTACGATTGAACATCAGTCTTTCCTCAGTCGTGCAACTGGCCCTTCAGTCGCCTAGCCCTAACTGGGCAGCGACTGAAGTTCATCACGAACAGCAGCCGCGACATACGGCTGTAAAACCCTTCTAAATCCGATTCAAGCCCACAATAACCCTCCCAAACCTTAGGGATTCATACTAGGACATCATACAAGCTCATACAAGTCCTAATTCGTACTTTAAACATACTAAACATGATTTCACCCAAATGGGTTAAACATACACTTTACAAAAATAGGGTTTATATGTGATCCAGCCCCAAAATCGTATGAAAACATGAAAATGTGGGGTTCTAGAACTCACCTAATCGAGGAGAAGATGAAGAGCTTCGTTTGGACTAGTCACTTGGTAAATCTCGAGCCCGGATCACCACTTTCTCTCTTTCTTTCTCTTCTTTCTCTGTTCTCTCTCTCTCTACTCTTTCTTCCCGACTGAATGTGTAAGTGTGGGGAAGAAGAGGGCTACCCCTCCTTTATAGCTACAGCTCAGTCGCCCGAGCTCCAGGCGACTGGACTTTCAGTCACATGAACAAGTCCACCCTCCTTATTTAGGTTTAGTCCCCGGAACCTGTTATTCCTCGAACGATCATATCTTCGTCCGCCAAACACTCCCTCAGATGAGATACGTGGAAGGTCGGGTGAATTCCACTTAACTCATCTGGTAGATCCAACCTATAGGCCACCTCTCCTGCTCGAGCAACGATTCGGAAAGGGCCTATATACCTCGGGCACAACTTGCCCCTCTTTGGAACCGAATGATACCCTTCCAAGGTGAGAACTTCAACATAACCTGATCTCCCACCTAGAACTCAATCGGCCTGCGTCATTTGTCAGTATACGACTTCTGTCTGTCTTTGGCTGCCTTCATGTAGGCCTTGATCCTTTCAAGCTTTTCAGTCGTAGCCTCGATCACTTCGACGCTCCCCAATTCCTTTTGACCAATATCACCCCAACAAACGGGTGTCCTGCATCTCCTGCCGTATAGCATCTCATAGGGTGGCATGCCAATACTGGCATGATAGCTGTTATTGTATGAGAATTCAGCTAACGGCAAGTGGTCATCCCAACTTCCCCGAAGTCAATGACACATGCCCGGAGCATGTCCTCTAAGGTCTGAATGGTCCTTTCCGACTGACCATCAGTTTGAGTTTGATAGGCAGTGCTAATATGTAATCTCGTCCCCATAGCATCATAAAATTTCTTCCAGAATTTGGATGTAAACCGGGTATCGCGATCTGACACAATCGACACCGGTACACCATGACGAGTCATAATTCTTTGATGAAAAGATCGGCCAACGTCTCGGATGAATATGTCTCGCGCATCGGTAGGAAGTGAGCACTCTTCGTCAGACGATCCACAATCACCCATATAGTATCATACCCTTTCGGGGTACGCGGCAGCTTCGTGATGAAGTCCATGGTGATGTGCTCCCACTTCCATTCCGGTATATCCAAGGGTTGAATCTTTCCATACGGCTTCTGGTGCTCGGGCTTCACTTCAAACAAGTAAGGCATTTACTCACATACTCCACCACATCGCGTTTCATACCCGGCCATCAATAATCTTTCTTCATGTCTTGGTACATCTTGGTAGCACCGGGAAGAATGGAGTAACGAGTCTTGTGGGCTTCATCCATGATCTTTACCTGTAGATCCCCAAGACGAGGAATCCACATACGCCCAAACCGGGTTCTAACACCAATTGTGTTTTCACCCAACTCCGCGACCAGACCTCTCATTCTTTCAGAGTTAACATGTTCTTCTTTCAGTGCCTCATCTTGGAACTCTTTGACTTGCTTCATCACGTCAGAGGTCATGATCAGCTGATACGCCTTCACCCGAATCGTCTCGGGCCTCTCTTTTCGGCTAAGGGCGTCCGCCACCATGTTGGCTTTGCCCGGATGGTAGTGGATTTCACAATCATAATCCTTTATAAGTTCCAACCATCGCCTTTGCCTCATATTCAAATCTTTTTGCTCGAAAAAGTACTTCAAGCTCTTGTGGTCGGTAAAGATGGTGCACTTCGTCCCATAGAGATAGTGCCTCCAAATCTTCAATGCGAAGACCACGGCTGCTAGCTCCAAGTCATGAGTAGGGTAATTAACCTCATGAACTTTCAGCTGTCGGGATGCATAGGCTATCACCTTCCCTCTTTGCATTAATGCGCACCCCAACCCCGAGTAGGAAGCATCAGAATAAACCACCAAGTCTTCACTTCCGTCGGGTAATGCCAATACAGGAGCTTGGGTCAACCTCGTCTTCAATTCTTCAAACCCTTCTCTTGAGCTTGACCCTATACAAACTTCACATCTTTCCGGGTCAACTTGGTCAGCGGAGAAGCAGTCTTGGAGAAGTCTTGAATGAATCTTCTGTAGTAGCCTGCCAAACCCAAGAAACTACGGATCTCGGATGGCATCTTTGGAGACTTCCACTGCATTACTGCTTCAACCTTTGCCGGATCGACCATAATCCCCTTCGGATTAACCACGTGACCCAAGAACTGAACTTCACGCAACCAAAAGGCGCACTTGGAGAACTTGGCGTACAATTTCTCCCTTCTCAACGTTTCTAGTACTTCTCGAATGTGACCGGCATGCTCCGTTTCGCTCCTTGAATAAATCAGGATGTCGTTAATAAATACAATCACCGATTTATCCAACATCGGCCGACACACTCAGTTCATCAAATCCATAAAAGCAGCTGGCGCATTGGTCAAACCAAAAGACATGACAAGGAACTCGTAATGACCGTAGCGCGTGCGAAAAGCTGCTTTAGGGACATCCTGCTCTTTCACTTTCAGTTGATGGTAGCCCGATCGAAGATCTATCCTTGAAAACCAACTGGCACCCTGAAGTTGATCAAACAAGTCATCGATCCTCGGCAAGGGGTGTCTGTTCTTTACCGTCAGCTTGTTTAACTCACGGTAATCTATACACGTTCTCATGCTGCCGTCTTTCTTCTTCATAAACAGGACCGGAGCACCCCAAGGTGAGATACTCGGTCTAATAAACCCCTTATCCAACAACTCTTGCAACTGCTCCTTCAACTCTTTCATTTCTATCGGAGCCAATCGATACGGTGCTTTGGCAACAGGTTGGGCGCCTGGTATCAGATCAATTTGGAACTCGATCTTTCGGTCAGGTGGCACCCCCGAAATTCTTCAGGAAACACATCTGGAAAATCACACACCACCGGAACATCGGATAGTTGTGGTGTTGGCGTTTCTAAATCCTTTACATAACATAAGAAGGTGCTACATCCACGCCTCATACATTTTCCCGCCACCGCCATTGAGACCACCTTTGGGATTGTCGTGACCCGATCTCCATAAACAGTTACCGAACTTCCGTCAGGCGCTATAAAACAAATCATCTTCTTTCGACACACTATATTCGCCTCAAAGTCCGCCAACCAATCCATCCTAAGCACCAAATCAAAACCACCCAACGTCATCGCAAACGGTCTAACCGGAAATTTGTGGCCCTCTAATTCTACATCACAGCCCTCTATCACCTCGGAAATCCTAGTTGATTTACCTATCGCAGTTTCTACATCAAACGGTACATCCACACGTCTACTACTAACAGGCAGTTTGGCATAGAAAGCAGCAGAAATAAAACTCCTACTGGCACCCGAATCAAATAATACAGAGGCTAAAGTTTGGTTCACCAGAAACGTACCGGACACAACATCAGGGTCCGTCCTAGCCTCTTCCTGCATCATCGTGAATGCCCTGGCGCTTGCTTCGACCCTTCATTCCCCGTCTTCTTCACAACGGAACTCTCAGACCTCGGCTTCTTGCAATCTTTATTCATATGGCCACTTTCCCCACAATTGAAGCACCTCATGCCCTTACACTCTCTAGGCATATGACCAGGCTTTCCACCTCTAAAACAAACATTCAGCCCCAGTCGGCACTCCCCACTATGCTCCTTTCCACATTTACCACACCTCCTCAGTCCCGTACCCGGTGCGGCCACACGACGATCGTCCACCCGGGCCTTCTTGTTGCTCGTTGAAGCATCACGCCGACCAAACCTCTTCCCGTTCCAATTCCGCTCACCACCCTTCCTATTACCATCAGCCACCACCACCACCGCCCTTTCATCATACAACCTCCCAGCCAGGTCCACCGCCGACCTAAAGGTAGTTGGTCGGGCGGTGATCATATGCCTGCGAATATCCGCCGGCAAACCCTGTATATACCTCTTGATCTTTCGTGACAGAGGTGTCACCTGGTCCGGCACCAGACGTGCCATTTCATTGAATTTCGTGGTGTACTGTTGATGGGTCATCGTTCCCGCCTCCAGCTGCAGGAACTCTCTCTAAACTTTATCCATCTCCCGATGAGGACAGAACTCCTCGATCACCAACTTCTTAAATTCGGACCACTTCATCTTCCCAATGGCCCTGCTACCTTTGGCTTGGACCACGTTATCCCACCAGCATAAAGCTAAATCCGTGAAAGAATGGGTAGCGAACTTCACTTTTTGGTCCTCCCGACACTCACTGATATCGAGGACACCCTCCATTTCCCTCACCCATCGATGAGCAGCAGCAGCAGTACCATTACCGTCAAAAGTAGGGGGCTTGCACCTCATAAACGCCCCATAGTTACAGCCTCGTGCTAGTTCATGCACCGGCTCCTCCTCCTCTTCCTCTTCTTCATCAGAAAGAACCGTTTCCGGTCCTGATTGCTCCTGTCTTCCTGAGGACCTGTTCCTCTCTTTTCTTTCACCTTCCTTGACAGCCTTAATCACTTCGGTCACCACAGACGGTAAGATCATCTGCATGACCTGATATACCTCTTCAACCACTGCCTCTTTTACCGAGGCTCTCAACTTGGCGCTCTCGTCTACTCCCTCCTGATGAGGGGTCTCGGTTTTTGTAGGATTCTATGTGCCCAAGACACTTAGAATATTGATGTGGTTAGTACGTTATGATCCAAGTTGGGTTATACCCAATAACAAGCTTAGCAAACACCAATTAATATTTAATTGATGATATGATCATGCAATTAAATATTTACACCAAATTTAGAAAATGGGTTTTCTAAATAAGTTGCATATGAGATAGAACAACTTATTAGGATAATTTGTTCAATGATATTATTTGAAGTGTTATTTAAATTAGTTGTATAACACCAAATAATAATGAGAGTATACAACTTATACAATTAAATGGTTAATTGCATAAACTAGTTACAAGACTAGACAATATATGTGTGTGTTAGTATTTGACATTTATAAAATACAACCACCTATTTTATAAATATCAAATACTAATAAAAGAGAATAGAAATCTTTTTTTAGCCCTTGGAACCGTCCATAGCATGCATGTGCATGTGTATTGTGATTCTCTTGATAAGAGAACACACATGCCATTGTCTTCCACTAGCTCAATCAACTAACTTATTCTCTTGGAGAAACACACACATGCAATTTTATGTCTACCACTACCAACTAGTAAATAAAGGCTCTCATTCTCATTTGAATACACATGCAACACAACACAAAAACACTCTCATCACTCTCTCTAAGCTACGGGTTCCCGCAGCTCTAAATCAGGGTTTTCTTGAAGTGTTTTGGTGTTGTTTTGGTGATTTCTACCTAACAAGATGGTGTGTTTGCAAGGAGCTTGGGGTATACTAGCTTGAGGACTTCTATCCTTGAAGTCTTGGCTGCATTTTGGGCATCTCCATCTTCATCAAACATCTCTTTGGTCAACTTTTTGCTGCTGCAGTAAGGTAGAATCACAGCTCTATATAGCTGTGATTTTATGTGCATTTACATATGTTCATAGCTTGCATATTCACATAAATGATCCTTGGTTCTTTGGGTTTCTTTTATACATTAATATGGTCATCTAATGAACATATTTTTCAGCTTATAAAAGGGTTTATAAAGTTGTAATTCCGCTGCGTTTTCAGAAAGTTTAAATGGTTAAACTATGATTTTATGTTCTAACAAACCCAACAATGGCATCAAGAGCTGGTTATGTGAATAGCTTGGTTGTTCTTGTCCTTTAAAATCATTTTAAAGGATGTTAATCAACTAATTAAGGACTAATTTTGGTTGATTTAATAAACCCCAAGTCTTTCAAAGTTATATCTCCATGCTTATGATTAAACTTTGAAAGATAGGAATGTCAATTGGTTGATATGTTTGGTTGTTGTTTGTTTGGACAAACAAACCCAAATTTTTAGTTTATCTTGGCTGAAAATTTAGGGTTTGGTGGGGTTTATTTTGTTTATTGAATAATGTTTATAATTGTTCATATGATAGTGCATAACCTAGCCTTTGGCCTTATGTTATTTGGATGATTGGAATGGTTGTTTTAATTCATTCAATTGGGTTGTAATATTTATGTTTATTATTTGGGTTGTAATTATTTATTCATTTGGTTATGTAATAAATAGATTAGGTGCATTTCTTTTTATTAGAAAAATGTATTAGGATATAATTTTGTAAAAGGAAGATGCACAAGATCAAGACCCAAAGATGGACATAAAAGACATGGACCTTGAAGTATTTGGATATGGATTCAAGTGGGAGTCCATGGACACATATAATGTGTCATTACAAACCCTTAAGAAAGACCTTATGATAACACTTGTGATGGCAAACAAGTGTTGTCAACTTAGTAGCTATGGTTATGCACTCATGTTTATATGTTTATGCTTGTTTGAATGTTTGTTGTTTGATTGTTTGGTTGATATTTAGACATATATTACAAACTAATTAACAAACTTAACAAGCTGAAAATTGATGGTTCTTAATCATTAAAAGTTAATAAAAGGTTATTAAAAAGGATTAATTATTTTATAATAAAATGGGTTTTATTAAAAGAACCATAGGGTATCTTGTATTTGAAAGCATGCACATACAAGTACATAGAGTTTTCTAAACTAGAATTATGAAACCTCTAAATATTCAAATCTCTTTTAAAATAAGTCAAACACCATCCTCTTATACAACACTCAAATCATTTGAGAACTTGATGTGGGATAAAGGTCACCTAACCACATTAGAGGGAACTTATGAGTTTGAGGTGGGTTTGCTATAGTTATGGGATAAAGGTCACCTAACCACTAATATTAGCAAATCCACACGTGTGTCTAAGTAGGATGACTTAATTTGGAAATCATGCATTACGATCACCGAAGCATGACGTACATAGGGTGTTGATGGGATAAACATGCCAAACAAACATAAGATGTTTAACCGATCCCATACACTAGAAATTGTAATAGGTTACAATTGTCAAACGTTGACTACCTTGTTAATTTAAATAAAGGGATAAAGGTCACCTAACCGATATTTAAATATAACATTGGATTCTAGATTTTAATTATTAATTGTCTATGAGACGTAAAGGGTCTTAATGATTAAAATGTAATTTTTTTAAGAAATACTAATAAGAACTTTGTTAATTTTGTAGAATGGCCGCAAACAACAACAACACAAACCCGGCCGTCCATAACCTATCATTAAGAACAATCCTTGTAAAGGAACGTCTAAACCATGGGAACTTTATGGATTGGTACCAAAACTTGAGAATCGTTCTCAAGCAAGAAAAGAAGTCCTATGTGTTAGACGATCCCATTCCTGATCAACCCGATGAAGATGATGATGAGGCCTTTGCCGAGTGTGTCAAGTACACCGAGGACTCTGTGCAAGTCGCATGTCTCATGCTAGCAAGTATGATTCCCGATTTGCAAAAGGACTTTGAGAACCACAATGCCTATGACATGATCACCCAGTTAAAGGAAATGTTCCAACAACAATAAAGGGTGGAGTGCTTCGAAACGGTTCGAGCACTCCATGCATGTCGGATGGACGAGACCCAATCGGTGTCATCTTACATTCTTAAGATGAAGAGCCACACTGATCGCCTCGATAGGCTTAATTGTCGTGTGTTCAATGAGGTGGCAACGGATTTGATCCTCAACTCTCTATCCAAGAAGTTTGATAGCTTTATTATGAACTATAACATGAATGGATGGGACAAGAGCATTGGTGAGCTTCACTCAATGCTCAAAACGGTCGAGGCGGGCATGGGTAGAAAGGTTCTACCGGTCCTTACGATCAATGAAGGAGGTAGTAGGAAGAGGCACCTCCCCGACCCTAGGGCAAGTGTTGCAAGAGGGAGGGGGTACGTCAAGGGGAAGGGAAAAGGAAAAGCAAAAGTGGAACCACCCAAACCAAAAGAAAAGAAGCAAAAGGTTGCTCAAAATGACCCGTGTTTTGAGTGTGGTGAGGTAGGCCATTAGAAACGCAATTGCCCCGTCTATCTCAAAGCATTGAGATCAAAGAGGGATGCGGGGCAAACCTCAGGTACAATCTTTATGATACATGTTGAGCTAAATGTTATTTCTTCTAACACATGGGTACTAGATACTGGATGTGGAAGTCATATTTGCAATTTATTGCAGGGGTTCAAAAGAAGTGAGCATTATGCAAAAGGGAAAATTAGTCTCTTCATGGGGAATGGTGCAAAGGTTCACGTGGAAGCCCAAGAAGACTACATTTTGAAGCTTCCAAGTGGTTTGGAAGTTATTTTAAAGAATGTTTTGTATGCTCCTAGTTTAACTAGGAACATTATTTCTGTTTCCCGTTTAAGACAATGTGATTATGATTTCAAGTTTGTTGACAATGATATTCATGTTTCTTTCAATCATATGTTTTATTTTAAGGCTATACCTTGTAATGGTATTTATGAATTGGTTCATGAAAACACAACATATGATAGCTCAATGTACCAAGCAACCACCAAAAAGCTCAAATTAGATTTGAGTGATTCCTATCTTTGGCATTGTCGCCTTGGCCACATAAACAAGAATCGTATGCAAATACTCCAAAAGAATGGTCTTTTGAAAACTAATGAAAATGATTCATTTGATGTATGCGAGTCTTGTTTACAAGGTAAAATGACAAAGGCCCCTTTTAGTGGGACTAATAAAAGGGCAAAGGATTTATTAGGAATCAAACATTCGGATGTATGTGGACCTTTTAAACCAATAACTTGGAATGGTGAAAGATACTTCATTACCTTTACCGATGACTATAGTCGTTATGGGTATGTGTACTTGTTAAGACACAAACATGAATCTTTTGAAATGTTCAAAATCTTCAAGAATGATGTAGAAAATCAACTCAACAAAACGGTCAAGATTCTTCATACAGATAGAGGAGGTGAATACCTAAGTAGTGAATTTCAAGAGTATCTTAGAAGTTGTGGGATTGTCTCACAACTTACTCCACCAGGAACACCACAACATAATGGTGTGTCTGAGAGGAGGAATCAGACTCTATTGGATATGGTTCGATCTATGATGGCTAGAAGTACACTACCTCTATCATTTGGGGTTTCGCGTTGCTCTCCGTGACCCGTATTTTAAATATGGCCCCAACCAAGAAAGTGGAAAGGACAACTTTCGAAATATGGCATGGAAGGGTTCCATCATTATCATATTTAAAAGTTTGGTGTGATGCTTATCCTAAGCAATACACTCAAAACAAACTGGAAGCCCGATCCACAAAGTGTATCTTCATTGGATATCCTAGAGATTGTATTGGATATTATTTCTATGATCCGACAGAACAGAAAGTGTTTATTGCTCGAAAGGCAGAGTTCTTGGAAACTAAGTTTTTTCGGAAGAAACTAGTGGAAGAGCAGTGGAACTTGAAGAGGTTCAAGATTCACAAGACGATACACAATTGGTTGATACTAGCAATCAACATGAGGATGTTGAGAATGATCATGTGGATGATCAAGATACACAAAAAGTTCACAGATCTGGTAGAATTAGTGTTCCTCCTGAGAGATATGGATTTTTCATGGATGGATGCTATGTGGTAGATTCGGATGAACCAACCACATACCATGAGGAAATGTCAAAACCTGATTTTGACAAATGGCAAGAAGCCATGAACGTTGAGATGCAATCCTTGTATGATAACCAAGTTTGGGAATTGGTTACACCACCTCTTAAGTCCAAGATAGTTGGAAGTAAGTGGGTTTTCAAGAAGAAAACCGATATGCATGGAAACTTGGATACCTATAAAGCTAGACTTGTAGCAAAAGGTTTCACTCAAACTCAAGGGGTTGATTATGATAAAACTTTTTCACCTGTGGCAATGCTAAAGTCTATCAGGATATTGTTTGCCATAGCAGCATATTATGACTATGAGATTTGGCAAATGGATGTCAAGACCGCTTTTATTAATGTATATCATGAGGAAGATGTCCATACGAAACAACCTGAAGGTTTTGTCGATCCAAAACATCCAAACAAGGTATACAAGTTAAAGAAATCAATCTATGGATTGAAACAAGCATCAAGAAGTTGGAATCACCGTTTTGATGATGAAGTAAAGAAATGTGGCTTTATCAAAAACGCTGATGAAGCTTTTGTATATAAGAAAGCTAGTGGGAGCATTATTACTTTCCTTGTATTATATGTCGATGACATTCTACTAATTGGAAACGACATTCCAACCTTGGAAGGTGTAAAAACCTGGCTTGGAAGCTGTTTTTCCATTAAGGATCTTGGTGAGGCCACCTATATTTTGGGAATAAAGATCTATAGGGATAGATCAAGGCGGTTAATAGGTTTAAACCAAAGTACATACATTGAAAAGATCTTGAAAAGGTTTAAGATGGAGAATTCTAAGAAAGGTTTGGTGCCTATTCAAAAGGGGACTATATTGAGCTCATCTCAATGCCCTAGTTCAAAGGTTAAACAAGAAAGAATGAATGGAGTCCCATATGCATCTGCTATAGGATCCATCATGTATGCAATGATATGTACTAGGCCGGACGTGTCATGTGCTCTAAGCATGACAAGTAGATATCAACAGAATCCTGGTAATAGTCATTGGATGGCTGTTAAGACTATTTTGAAATACGTTAGAAACACTAAGGATATGTTCTTAATATATGGATCTGGTGAGGAGGAGCTCGTTGTAAAGGGTTACACAGATGCGAGTTTCCAAACTGATCGAGATGATTCTCGATCACAGTCGGGATATGTCTTCATTATGAATAGAGGAGTAGTCTCTTGGAACAGCTCAAAGCAAGATGTAGTGGCACTATCTACAACAGAATCAGAATACATCGCCACTTCATTGGCAGCTCAAGAAGCTGCGTGGCTTAGGAAGTTCATTGCTGATCTAGGGGTTGTTGCTACCATTCAAGACCCCCTAGAGATCTTTTGTGACAACGAAGGTGCTATTGCTCAAATCAAGGAACCTCGTGGTCATCAAAAGACTCGGCACATTGAACGGAGATTCAACTACATTAGGGATGAAGTTGGAAAGGGGAAGATATGTATTCGCAAAGTTCATACCGATCAAAACATTGCGGATCCATTCACGAAGCTCCTAGATAGGTCAAAGCATGAAAGTCACACATGTGCCTTAGGACTTCGATATTCTAGTGATTGGACTTGATCAAATTTAGTATTTGAATATGTGGAACTCTTTATTATTTGAGTAAAATTATTTGGTTATAATGTTTCAATTAATGTTCCAATTTAGCACGTTTAATCCATGAGTAAATTAGTTACTCTAAACGTCCGTAGTCGTTCATACTTGTGGGAACAAGTGTGAGGGTAAGATTATTATGAACTTGGATTGGTTGATATTCATAAGGATCAATATAGAGCAATGGGTTGCTACCAAAGTTCATAGATATTTGTGGGGTACAAATATTGGACTAACCCGCATCTCAAATTTTACTACATGGAATCTTATCGATTGATCATAAGTAAATTTGAGTGAAGGCGAATATCATTTGGTATCCTCCGACCTGAGATACATATTGGGTTTTGATATTCACCAAGTATTATACCTTGAGCTAATTCTTCACTATCCTAAAATAGTGGACAGTACATAAGGGTATGTTCAGGTATAACACAAGGTGTTTGTGAGAAACGTAAGTAGTCAAGATGGAATTTGTTCCTCTTATTCGTTGAGAGTTAGATGTCTAAGGCCTGATTAAGTTAAATCAACAAGGAATGATCATTCTGTGTCCTTGGATTTAACATGACATCTACAACAAAAGGATAGATGGTTGATTCACCTAAATCATTTCAAGTAGGGTACTTGAATGAGATGATGTTATTGAATGGCCATAAGTCATGCGTATTAAGGGTAGTATACCGTTGTTAGGCGTTATTTACTGCTTGCATCAATCTTCTATGAATCTTGGGCAAGTGGGAGATTGTAGGATTCTATGTGCCCAAGACACTTAGAATATTGATGTGGTTAGTTCGTTATGATCCAAGTCGGGTTATACCTAATAACAAGCTTAGCAAACACCAATTAATATTTAGTTGATGATATGATCATGCAATTAAATATTTACACCAAATTTAGAAAATGGGTTTTCTAAATAAGTTGCATATGAGATAGAACAACTTATTAGGATATTTTGTTCAATGATATTATTTGAAGTGTTATTTAAATTAGTTGTATAACACCAAATAATAATGAGAGTATACAACTTATAAAATTAAATGGTTAATTGCATAAACTAGTTACAAGACTAGACAATACATGTGTGTGTTAGTATTTGACATTTATAAAATACAACCACCTATTTTATAAATATCAAATACTAATAAAAGAGAATAGAAATCTTTTTTTTAGCCCTTGGAACCGTCAATAGCATGCATGTGCATGTGTAGTGTGATTCTCTTGATAAGAGAACACACATGCCATTGTCTTCCACTAGCTCAATCAACTAAGTTATTCTCTTGGAGAAACACACACATGCAATTTTATGTCCACCACTACCAACTAGTAAATAAAGGCTCTCATTCTCATTTAAATACACATGCAACACAACCCAAAAACACTCTCATCACTCTCTCTAAGCAACGGGTTCCAGTAGCTCCAAATCAGGGTTTTGTTGAGGTGTTTTGGTGTTGTTTTGGTGATTTCTACCTAACAAGAAGGTGTGTTTGCAAGGAGCTTGGGGCATACTAGCTTGAGGACTTCTATCCTTGAAGTCTTGGCTACATTTTGGGCATCTCCGTCTTCATCAAACATCTCTTTTGGTCGACTTTTTGCTGCTGCAGTAAGGTAGAATCACAGCTCTGTATAGTAACGCAGCGGAATTAACAAAAAGTACATCATTGATTCCTTACATTTACTAAATAAAGTAACGCAGCGGAATTAACAAAAAGTACATTCTCATTTCATCATAAAAGCTTTTACAATGCATTACATCATTGATTCGATTACAAAATACAAGCTTTCTTTACATTGCCTAACTTTACTATGATTGTCGCGGAAGCATATGAAACTGAGGATTTCTTAAGTAATCCCGTTTATGTGAATCCTCAACAATCATAGGGTCATATACAGTGACCTCTAGTACAAAAACATTAAATTTTCATCATAAAGAAGATTCCTTAAGTAATCCCGTTTATCGGGATCCTCAAGGAACACTTGGCACTTGCATGCAACATAAGTTGTTGCGTGCATTATGCGCCACATCCCATTGCATGGCAGCATTATCAAAAGGAGAATGTCATCCCAAAAGAGCTGAGTAGCCGCCTCATGCCATCCTCAGCAACCCTACTTGTCAACTGGAAACACATAAAAAGTCAGCGTTGCTGAGTGAGTTCTAGTTTTATAATAAAACATACTTTCATTCGTTAAAAACCGTTCTTACATACACGCGATTGCACAATCATACGTACACATAGATAATATTATTATTATCTTCATCATTCGTTCTTTAACTTTTATTCATCAAGCATGCAAATCTCTAAGGGTCACATCTCTTCTCTGCCCTCATGGTTCCAACCCATGAGCCGACAAAGCATATTGTAACATACTGGTGCCCCTATGGCTCTCAGTGCATAGACTGACACCTAGTGCCCTATGGCTCTCAGTCCATAGACCGACACCTGGTTGCCCCTATGGCTCTCTATCCATAGACCGACAACCTTGTTGCCCCTATGGCTCTCTGTCCATAGACCGACAACACCTCTTCCGGGGTCACGTTAACCCCACGAGTGATCGTCACCACTCCTGCTGTAACAACTATCCCGTGACAGGTCACAAAGACACTGCCCCGTTAATCTTAAGGCAACTATGACTCACTATCCATAATCTACCATAAGGCTCGTAATAGGCCAAGTTACTAGAACCAAGCACCATTTCCAAGACTTCTTAACCGTCAAATCCATCTCGTGCCCCTTAGACCATGCAAGACTTTCATTCATTCATTCATTCATTCGTTAATGCATGCATTCATTCATCATGTTCCTCTTTCATTCGTTCATTCATTAATGCATGCATTCATTCATCATGCTCCTCTTTCATTATTTTTCACTTTACGTTATTCATTACATTCGTTTCTTTCATTCATTCATTCACGTAAAGTCACTAAAAGATAAACACGCATCAACACAAGGAACATAGATATTTACAAATCATCAGTCATTACCGTCATATAAGGCAACATCATACTTATAATATTTACGTCCTACATACACATCTCTCCTCAATCACATCAGCCCTATTTGGGAGATTGAACATACTCCAGTCGCATGGCCTCCATGTGACTGGGTCGTGCGATTGGGCAGTTATGCGGATGGGCATACAATCGTGCAAATGGACTTCCTACCGTGCGAATGAACACTATACGAATGGGCTACTAGGCGACTAACCCTCAGACGTGCGACTGAACTACTATGCGAATGGACCTATGCGACTAAATCCCTCAATCGCATGGCCTGTCGGGCGACTGAGCCCCAGTCGTGCGACTGAGCCTCAATCGTACGATTGAACATCAGTCTTTCCTTGGTCGTGCGACTGGCCCTTCAGTCGCCTAGCCCTAACTGGGCAGCGACTGAAGTTCATCACGAACAGCAGTCGTGACATACGGCTGTAAAACCCTACTAAATCCGATTCAAGCCCACAATAACCCTCCCAAACCCTAGGGATTCATACTAGGACATCATACAAGCTTATACAAGTCCTAATTCATACTTTAAACATACTAAACATGATTTCACCCAAATGGGTTAAACATACACTTTACAAAAATAGGGTTTATATGTGATCCAGCCCCAAAATCTTATGAAAACATGAAAGTGTGGGGTTCTAGAACTCACCTAATCGAGGAGAAGATGAAGAGCTTCGTTTGGACTAGTCACTCGGCAAATCTCGAGCCCGGATCACCACTTTCTCTCTTTCTTTCTCTTCTTTCTCTGTTCTCTCTCTCTCTACTCTTTTGTTCCCGACTGAATATGTAAGTGTGGGGAAGAAGAGGGTTGCCCCTCCTTTATAGCTACAGCTCAGTCGCCCGAGGTCCAGGCGACTGGACTTTCAGTCGCATGAACACCATGCGACTGGACCTCCAGTCGCATGAGTTCCATGCGCTTGATCCTTCAATCGTCCGAGCATCATGCGATTGGGCCTCCAGTCGCATGAATTCCATGCGACTAAGACTCAGTTGCATACCGCTCCAAAAAGTCAAACTTCCGGGTGTTACACCAAGTCTTGATGGTATAAATCCTTTCCAACCTTTCCATCTTAAAGTCTTCAAGAATAACTCATCAAATCCACAACAACCCAAATTGAATCATGCCCACTACTGGTCCTTGGTAGCTTTATAATGAAGTCCATGGTAATGTTTTCCCACGTCTATTCAGGGATTTCAGGTTGCTGTAATAGTCCGATGGCCTCTGATGTTCTTCTTTAACCTTCAAACAAGTCAAGCACTTACTAACATAAACTGCTATATCCCTTTCATTTCAGACCACCGATATAAATCCCTAAGGTCGTGGTACATTTTATCTACGCCAGAGTGTACCAAATACTTTGATATGTATGCCTCATTCAATACCATCTCTTGCACATTCCCTACAGCAAGAACCCAAATCCTTTCCATAAACTACAATCCCCCATCGTCTTTTTTCTCAATTGCTTGTCCACACCTTGCAACGCCTCTTGTAACACCCTAAAAAGTCAAAACAAGCCATTTAAAACACCCTGCAAAGTCAAAACAAGCCATTTAATAATAATGGGCTTAGATAAGGGATGTTTAACAAAAATAAAGGAAGGAAATAGGTCATGGGCCAAATTAGTCTTGTGGGCAAAGAGAATTCAGTGATCAAAGGCCTATAATTAGCCACTTAAACCACCTAAACCAGCCATCATCTTCTTCATTTACAACCCTAGCCACCAACTTCTAGAGAGAGAGGTTAGAGATATAAAGTGACGAAAACTCAAGATTTGGAGCTTCATTGGTTAAGGGATTGAAAATTGAAGTTTTAGAGCATGAAACCACAAGAAAGGAGAAAAAAAATCCAGGTAAGAATCAGCCCCTAAACGCCTCTGTAGGTCAAACCCGGATTCTAGGGGTCACATTTTTACATATAAAATCATGTAAAAAGCTTAGATATAGTTTCATGGATGAAAAACTAAGGATTCAGATGCAAAAATTTGAGATTTTGTGTTAAAAATAGGCCCGTTCGTCATTTTGATATGTTCTGCAAAACTGTTTGTGCGTCCTGCGAAACTATGGGCTCATCCTACGAAACTAAGGCAATCTCCTTCCTGAGAAACTATAGCTTCGCAGGTAGTTTTGCAATTGCATAGGTAGATCTATAGACTTAGCGAATCTAGGAAATTCCAACCAAAGTTGGTGAAACTGCCATGCGTAACTGGTAGCGAAACTACCGTGCAAAACTGGCCGCGAAACTGCGTGCAAAACTACTGTTGAAACTAGGTAGAAAATGACCCATTTGAGTGTTAACTTATATGTAGGCCATGTATCACGATTCTAACTTAGAAAGCTTAGACTAGAAGTTACTCACTATGTAACACCCCAAATTTTATTTAAAAGGAGAGAAAATAAAATGTATCTTGCAAGACCTTATTATTTTAAAAGGAAAGTAGAGGGGGCCATGTATCACGATTCTAACTTAGAAGTTACTCACTATGAAACACCCCAAATTTTATTTAAAAGGAAAAAGAAACGAAAGTAGAGGGGGCCAAAGTGTAAAAAGCACAAAACCTTATTATTTTATTATATAAATGGGTATGGCCGCCCACTTTAAAGCAAATATGCTTTTTTGCTCTCAGTTGAAGAAGAATAGGAAGAAGAACTCTCGGTTCTAGAGAGAGAAAGGAAGAAGTAGCTGCAAAAGGTAAGTTTCTTGAGTATATGTTCGGTTTTAACCGAATTCACAACTTCTAGACCGAGATTCTTGATGTTTTAGTGCTTGTGTTTCAGAATTTGGAGTTGAATTTTGTAGTAAGACTGTCTAGTTCGAAGATCTTCATCCAGGTGAGTTCTAGAACCCCGTTTTACTATTTTCAAACTGTTTGGGGCTATTATGCATACCAAGTAAACGTTTTCAAATGTAACCGTGGGTTTTTGGCTTGTGGTTCGAATGATATTCTGTGAACGCAAGTTTGAGGTTGTTTTACAGGTTATAATCGATATTTAGTGTGTTTAAGTGCCTTAGCATGTTAAAGCTATGTTTGGGTAGTGTTAGAATGGTAATCGGGTGTTGTTTGTAGCATAGAAAACATTTTAGGACATTCCCTTGCGCCTAGAATGACCTCATGCGCCTAAGTGTGCTCATACGCCTAACTGTCCTCAGGCACCTAAGGTCATGCACCCAAATAGTTATCATGCGCCCAGAGGATTGTCCGGGCGGCTAAGTGTTGGCCATGAGCCCAAATAGGGCCTATGCGCCTAAATAGTACCTATGCGCCCAGATTGGCCATGCGCCTAAGTGTTGGGTCATGCGCCCAAATCGTGCTCATGCGCCCAGAGTTGCTCATGCGCCTGCATAGTGGCAAAATGCCCAAACAGGGCTCATCCGCTCACCTAGTGCTGATGCGCCAAGGCTGATTTATACTTAGAATCTTTATGCTCATGCGCCTTAAATGCCCCATATGCCCATTTTAGACTTAGGATTTTCTAAGTGGATTTGAAGTGGTTGAATGAGGAGATAGGCTCTGCTATGATGTGATGGCTTATGCTTGATGTATGCATGATGATGTGATGAGGTTTATGACATGTATGTGTATGAGTGATGTGTTATCTTTCTTCGTTAAATAGTTTTGAAAACGTATTTATTATGTTATATAATATGTTATGTATGACTTTACATGGTATGATGTATGAATAAATTAATGTGTTAGGATCGTGTACGTACGGAGTACTAACTGATTCTGCACGTATACCCACTCAAATAGTGCGGAATCCTATTTGATTGGCGATCCAATCAGGGAGAACACAGTTCAGATCAATCTAACGATTAATGAAATGTTAAGAATGATTAGAGAACGATCAACTGTGATCTATGTACTTGGAATAGGTTTTCTTGAGCCTCTGGACGGCTAGGGTATGATTATGTGTGTAGGTATTTGAAATCACATGTTTTTTCATGAATTAAGTGGTATTTATAGGTTAGGGTTTTCCATTCCTACGACTGAACCATTACGACTGAAGCATGCGGTTGACCCATCTGCACGACTGAAGGTCAGGTCGTGCGACTGAGTCAATCTTATGTCACAATCATGCGACTGATCCAGTCTCCTGGTTCAGTCGTGCAACTGATCCATTACCATGAAGTATTCATACGTATGGTCCATTCGCATGGTCCATTCACATGAGAACTTCACATGATTAAGTTTAAACATGTTTCTCAACCATATTTGACTAAGAATTATGCAAACGACCACAAACCTATATAGTTAGTTCAATATGCGTTATCACACACTAAACAATGAAATATTAAACATTATAAGCATCAACCACACATTGTATTTCATTCATACCCCTTCAATTACATATATGTAAGACATGAAAGACATTTTACATTGAGCTCCTAAACTAGGTACAGATGTATCAACAAACTCCCCCTTGGACCTAGTTTACTTCATTGTCTAACATTCTTCATCAGCTCATCAAACTTTTTGTACTTCTCCTCTCTTATAACTCTGGCATTTATCTCAAACGCGAAACAGAGTCTTATAACATTTTGAAACTGGAGGGCTTGTACTATGTCTTGCGAATCATAAAAAAGTGTCCACTTGTATAATGTGTACACATCATCAGCAGACAAGTTAGTCAGCCACATTGGGTCAAATACCCGAATAGTATCCATTTGGCTCTTTTTTGCAAGACTATAATAGCTTCACCTGTTCTCCAATCATAGTACCACCAATTGAAGTGTGGAGTGAAGTCTTGTGGCATTTCCCTTAGAGGGATTCTTGACATTGCGCGCGGAGGACTCCATTTCAACACTACCTTATGCTTTCCAGTAATGGAATCAACTTCAGACCTTCTGATATACCTCGTCGGTTGTTCAGGTCTGAAGTTAACCCACTTGGTGTGGTATTCCCTAATCAATGCAGCCTCAAACCAGCCTGACTTCTTTCTCGGGTCAGCATACAACAACTTTAAGCGTGCCAGCTGGCTGAGCTCAAAACCGGGAAGAGTCTGCCGATCATGTGGGAATCTGAAGTACTCTATTCCCTTCTCCCTCTTGACAGCATAGACATTTAGATCCTCAAAATATGCCCACTCTATAATCTTTCTTGACACCTTTAGATGCTTCTTCACTTTGTAGAGCTTGGTGTAGGCACTCGGCTTTGGAGCAGTGTGTTGGGCTCTGATCTCTGCAAAACAAGCCGCCTATTCAGCCCTTTTGATATGAACATCCGTGTCCGAGGCTTGGGCTTGGCTTTTTGACTTCTCTTCCTCCTTCTCCATCGTATCCAGTTTGTCATATGTACCACTGTCAAGAGTATCCCCAAAGTTAGGAACCACATTTCCCTCTCGATCAGTATATTCTGGATAATGCTGGGCCGTGACGTCTTCAATCTCTATTTCGTCCACATCATTAAGCTCGTCATCACTAGCCACATCAACGGTAGGGGCATCCTTGACAATCTCGTCCGGGTTGAGCTGGAACATCTCAGCAAGCTGTTCATCAATAAGGTCATGAATGATTTCTCCTTCTTCAAAGCCTTTGCCTTTAATGCCTTAAACGTCGCATTCCCGTCATACCGTTTTCCCAGAGCATCCCATGGCTTCTTGGCTTTTTTGCTCTCAGAAAACTGATGAAGTATATCTTTAGGAATTGACTGAGTTAACAAGGCGTACACCTTCTTCTCTGCATTGTACTTTACCTTCTGGCTATCAGTCATGCCACCCAAGGTAAGTTTTACTCCATCGGCACCAACTGGCATGCTATACCCAGTGTCGATTGATTCCCACATATTAGGATCAACTCCATTTAAGTATATATTCCATTGTGGGTAATCATCTAGCGTTATGAGCTTAGGGGGCTTATTGCGATTACCTACTTCATTTTCCAGAAGCAATAGATTCTGGATTCGTCAATCCCTACCGGCAGTAAAAGCTGAGTACTGATCTTCCATTTGTATAAACTTTAAACTTTAATCTAAGATTTAGTCACTTGTGCGAATGGAGATGTGCGAATGGGCCAGACGTGCGATTGAACAATGCGGATGGCTCAATCGTACGATTGAACAATGCGGATGAGTCAATCGTGCGATTGGACAAGGACGACTAGACAATGTGAATGGAGTGTTCAGTCATACGATTGTATGGACGACTGAGTTCAATCGTGCGTATGGGATGTACGATTGAGTTTAGTCTTGCTATTGAGTCAATCATGCGACGGAAGCAGCCGGTTTTTGAAAATTTGAAGATTTTTGATATTATGACTCAAAAACACGAGTTTTCAAGAACCCTAATTTGCCGTATGCCGAAAAACTTAAACTTTTAGATCTGGAGACGTCGAAAACCCTGTTTAAACAAAAAAGATGGAGTTTTTGAATAAAAAAACATGATTTTTACAACAAATCGATCGAATCACATGCAAAATCAAGAGCCAAGACTCTAATACCACTTGTTAGCACCGTGTACGTATGGAGTACTAACTGATTCAGCGCGTATACCAACTCAAATAGTGCGGAATCCTATTTGACTGGCGATCCAATCAGGGAGAACACAGTTCAGATCAATCTAACGATTAATGAAATGTTAATAATGATTAGAGAAAGATCAACTGTGATTTACGAACTTGGAACAGGTTTTCTTGAGCTTCTGGACGGCTAGGGTACGATTATGAGCGTAGGTATTTGAAATCTCTGCAAAACAAGCCACCCATTCAGCCTTTTTTGATGTCAACATCGGCGTTCGAGGCTTGGGCTTGGCTTTTTGACTTCTCTTCCTCCTTCTCCATCGTATCTAGTTTGTCATATGTACCACTGTCGAGAGTATCCCTAAAGTGAGGAACCACATTTCCCTCTCGATTAGTATTTTCAAGATAATGCTAGGTTGTGACGTCTTCAATCTCTATTTCGTCCACATCGTTAAGCTCATCATCACTAGCCACGTCAACGGTAGGAGTGTCCTTAACAATCTCGTCGGGGTTGACCCGGAACATCTCAGCAAGCTGTTCATCAGTAAGGTCATAAATGATTTCACCTTCTTCAGGAGTATAGCTTACTGACTTTCTGACGATCCCTTACAAATCAAGAATCATTGTAAGTTGAGACTTGATTTGCTGAATGTGACAACCCTCGATTTCCGGGTAATTTCTCTAGAAACCCTAGATCTTAATTTCTATGCTCAGTCTTGTTTTAGAATATATAGCACTAAATAAAGTAATCTAAAGATTGATTAGAGTCCTACGTGTGCTTACGTTTCTATTCCATACGTGATTGACCATGAAAACCCGAGACCGGCGAATGTCTGAAATAAACGTCACTACGAACCGACCGGGAAATAAATATTAACGTCATAGGTAAAAATGAGAATTTGGCCTAATATAATCTTAGCTACACTAATATTAATGTTATTATGTGAGGAAACGACTATCGTAACGAGAAAACCCAATAACAGCATCTACGCGCCTTAGTGCGACGAGATGGCTCAATCTAGCGTATAAATAATAAAATGCCCAAGTGGACGATAAAACCAAGATATGGGGCATGTAAATAGTCATTTTGGACTAGAACTTCGTAAGGAATTAGAATTTAACATGTTCGGGTTTTGAAAATCATGTTGAGATGAGAGAAAAATGAAAAGACCATTCGGCTGCCCCTTCTTCCCCCTGCAATCGGCCGCCCCCTCCCCCCTTCCGTCTCCTCCCCTATATAAACCCCTATTCCCTTATTTGATTCTCTTTACTTCAGTAAAAAAAACACTCTCTCCCTCTCTTTCTCCTTACAACCTACGGCCAACACCACCACAAGCAAAAGAAGGCTTGTTGGTGGTGAATCTAGAAGAAAAACCGCCATCCTATGTTTCTTTTTTGTGAGAGTAGCTTGCTAAGACTAAGGTAACCTTAATCTTTCGTTTTGGTTAAGTTTTTATATGAAAATGACTACCTAAAAGCTATAGATTGTTCATCCAAGTAAGATTTTGGAAAAAATATGTTTTGAAACAGAAAATAGGGAATAAAAATGAGTTGTGTAAGTGTGTATATGTGTATGTATGTGTTCGTACGTGTGCATGTATGTGTGTTGAAGTTTGGATACTAGATTGTTACTTGATGATGCGTTGTTGATGTTGAATCGTCCATGCAAGTAGATTAATGTATGAAATTTGTTATAAATCATCTATTGTGACATTCTGATGAAGGTTTACATGGATTAAGTGTGTGTATGGGTGACCGTATGCATGCATGTGTGTATGTTGATGTTTGGGTGTTTGTTCTTGCAAAAAGTGTTGTTTTATGATTAGATCTTCACCTGCAAACGGATTGTTGAGTGAAAAATAGTTAGAACAAATGTTAAATGATGAAAAATGTGTGGATGTGTGCTATTTTATGTATGGGTTGTTATTTGCAGTATTGGTTTGCTTATTAATGATTCATATGCTTAAAAATATGTGTTTAAGACTTGAAAAATCATGGATACCTGAGATGATATTAAATCTAGAAATTGTTGTTAATAATGGTATAAAATAGTAATTTCACTTAGTTCTAAAGACATGTTTAAGTATTGGGTTGTTTGGCTTAACATTTGACATGATTATGGGTTCTAGCCGTGGAAACAGCCTCTTGCACAAAATTGTGCAAGGAAAGGTTGCGTACATCAGATCGCTTCGCGATCCGGTCCCTCCCCGGACCCTGCGCAAAGCGGGAGCTTCATGCACCGGGTACGCCCTTTTTATGTTGGTTAAAAAGACACGAAATGACAAAATTAGGGTATTTAACTTAGATACTCTAAAGACAGAAATTACAACAGGTTGTGAGTGATATTTTATGTCCATAATGCATATGTATAGCTACAAGCATGAAACTTGTTGTTTGGACGCGATTGGTGATGATTTAGACTAAACTAGTCACCTATCCGGCTTGATTTCGGTTTTAAAATGCATGATTTATAGATCTGAATTTGTGCAGTAAGTTTTAAACTATTTTATGATTTATAAACAACCCCTAATGTATGTTAGGAGTTATAAATGTTAACTATGGGTTATCTTGCTCGGTTTAACTGTTTGTTTGACAAATTTGAGTAGAAATTGCCATGATTTAGAGACTTTTATACCAAGTTGTCTTAAACTTGTTTGATTCATGAAATGTGATTTAGGATTTATGTACGTATGTATATATGAGTGCTTTTATGTGTATTTGGTTACAATTTTCACATTTTCGTTGTAATTAGTACTTGTCTAAGTAATGCGTAATCCACCGTTTTCGTTGAGATCGTAACCGAGTGTTATAATCACCAACTACTCGCGTAAATAAATATTTTCTTAAAAATAATATAAGTCTAGTAGGATGGATAAACAACATGCTTGTAAAACTTGAGTATCAATTCTTAAAGTGTCTATCGTATTTAGGGCACTATTAGGATTGACTGGACGTTCGTTGGTGTAATTGCACGTACTTTTAATTTCGTTGATCAAGGTGAGTTTCCACGGCCCCGTTTTAACTTGTTATCGTTTTACAAAATCGTGGGGGAAATACATGGCTTCGTTCTTTGTATCATGATCATGTGGCTTACTCGCATGTGTTCATATGATAGTCTCGAGTATGGGTGTTTCGTTATTGTGTTCATGTGAGTCGTTCATGAATACCCCCTTTTCCCATATAATCATTAGCCTTGGGTTACGCCACAGTGTATATTGGTAGATCTATTTGGGTTTGACTGCCCGCACTCACGATCAGTAGCTCTAATCAAGCGTTTTGGATGCGAGTGAATGTATGTTGAATTCGTTTTGTGGGGATTGCTTATTTTATGTAAAGCTTTCGTGTCTTGGTTTGATTAGTGCTCCCGGTACTATCATTAAGTTGTGTCCCTATTTAGTTTACAACTTACCATATTGTTTGTCAATGATATCTGATACTGTTGTATGTAATGTTTTCGTAAACCCATGAAACTCACTCAACTTTATGTTGACATTTTAAGCATGTATTTCAGGTACATAGGAGTGTGGATGGTGGTATGAACTGGGCTTGGGCAAACGTGGATGTGGCATCTTTTGGTTATTTTTTTAAAAATACGATCTTTATAAATGATTGTGGTTAAACAATTTGAACTTTTTCTTATTTTGGAATGTTGTGACAAAAATCTTGTGGTTTGTAATTTAAAACTTATGTTTTAACATTTGCCTATATATCATGTTGGTTTCCAACTTTGTCATCGCCATGCTTAACGCATATACAATTCCACTGCGATATTCAACGTCGTTTTTGGGGTGTGACAGAAGTTGGCATCAGAGCCAATGGTTATAGCAAACTAGAAAAGGATTTAAAAAAAATTATCTAGACTATAACTTTTCGTAAAAGAAGAAAGTTTTGGGGATTTTGGGCAAAAGACGTGTTCATACCACTTGCCCTTAGTAGACGTAAGATTATATTTAAATTGCATGAATTAAGTATGTCATACTTTAGGTGCCGTGTGTGAAGATTTAAACTGATACGTTTGTTGTTTAGCATGCGTAAGTGATATATTATGCTTGGATTCATATGATGAAATTGTTTGCATGCGTAAGTGCTTACATTTTAATTTGAATGCCATATGAGACATTGTTTAGCATGCGTAAGTGCTATATTAAGTTTGGATTCATATGATGAAATTGTTTGCATGCGTAAGTGCTTACATTTTAATTTGAATTCCATATGAGACATTGTTTGCATGCGTAAGTGCTACAATTGAGCTTGAATTCATGTGATGAAATTGTTTGCATGCGTAAGTGCTTACATATGTGTTGACTCTGGAATATTCTAGTTGTTGCATGATTTCGTGATCATATGCAGGATAAGATGTTAATCTAGTATTGTTACCCTTTTGTCATAGATGTCAACAAACCCGAGTGATAAGGATCAGGAGTCTAAGGTCCCGCAGGTCGAGAGATCATCGCTTCTAGTTTTTATGCTGATCCCAGTGCCTTTGCACCCGCTATGTCACCTCATGCTAGTAATCCTAGTAACAGGAATGGGTGGATCGAGGAGTCTGAAGAAGAGGAGCCCATTGAAATTCCATCCGAAGATGAGACAGAGCCTGTAGTTCCTATGGTTGATGGTGTTGAAGACTCTAGTGATAGTAATGATGGGTTTAGTGGAGATGGTTATGTTGATAGAGATTTTAGTGATGACGAGTGTAGAGATAAGGTTAAGGAGGTTGAGTTGTCTACTGGTGAAGTTAGGAAGAGAGCTAGCACTCTTATTCGAGCTAGTACTATAGGGATGCGTCCGTCGTGTAGGTCATTCTGTTTATTCCCTGAAGGACATAGAATGACGATCACTCCACGAAAGACAATGTTACCACACAAAAAGAGGACCCTTGCTAATAGGGATGTAGATGGAGAGACAGTAGGATATGTTGTGGAGCGCCCCTCAAGAGGACACGTGCATATGTTTCTAGGAAATAGGAATGGTTAGGAGATCGAGTTTAGTGGTGGACTGATGAAGAAGCTATACCAGTGATTAGAGGAGTTGGAGAGTCTTCTGACTCGAGAGCATTACCCCTGACGAGGCAGCCGATGGAGAGGACTGTGCCGTTACTAGCTGCTAGGTGCGCCCTGTTAGAGAGCAGGTTAGACTTGCTGGAGATGAGGAATGCTGAAGCTAGTGATGACAGGTTGGATGAGTTAGATGGTAGACTGGGTACGTTAGAGGAAGAGAAGGTAGTGGATGATGATGCACAGGCGCACATGCATCACAGGGTCCAATTAATGGAGGAGAAGATGCTCGAGATGCATAGAAAGTTGATCGCTGCTGAAGCCAAGATTGAGGACACTGACAGCTGATGTGACCAAGATGAGGTTGGATGCCTCAAGAGTTAGAGAGATGGATGCGGGCCGTCGTGTGCGAGAGATGGAGCAGCATGTGAGGGTTATCATGCCACTCATGGTAGTTTGCGTTCTACTTCTCATGGTTGCTGCACGTTCGGGAGTCTATTTTGGCGTGAGCTATCCAGGAGCTAGGCGCGGATTTCCATGATTGTCTTATTTCCAGTTTGTCTATTTCATTTCATCATTGTAATTGTTGCGTGAAACAATTTATTAACTCGCGTAAAAACATGTACTTGTTAGGGGATGGCATTTGACAGCCCTAGTATTTTGGTTGGGCCAAGTTGTTCTTTTGGCATTTGATGAAAAACAAGTAACATTGGTTTTTAGGTTAATTTTTGGATGAATGAAATGTGATGAATGGTAATGTTATGATGTTATGGTTAAATTTCTTTGCTTACGTATGCGATTGATTCGGATATTGCATGATATATCGACTCACTTATATCATGATTGTTGTGTTATAAAAGAAAAACCATGGTTCCAAGACAGGAAACCCACGGAAATCCACTTCCACAAACTGCTAAGGAATTATCTCAATTGATTGTGTAACACGTTCAAGCTGTCGTCGCCCAACATAATGCAAATCAAGGGAACCAAAATGAAGGATACAGCTACAAGACCTTCCAAGCATACCAACCAAAGAATTTTGCTGGGACAAAAGGACCAGTTGGAGTTCTCCGCTGGATAGAGAAGATGGAAGGAGTTATGATGATCAACAACTATACGCCAGCTCAGCGCGTGAAGTATGCAACAAGTTCACTCCAAGACGAGGCGTTAACTTGGTGGAATGCACAAATCCAGGCTTTAGGTGAGGTGCCTGCCTATGCACTCACCTGGGACGAATTCAAAGCTTTGTTGATGAAGGAATACTGTCCACGTAATGAGATTCGAAAGGTTGAAGCCGAGTTTTGGAACCTCTCGATGGAAGGAGCATATGTTCATGGATATACTACACTATTCAATGAAATGGCAAGAATTGTACCCCATCTCTTAACCCCTGAGTACAAGAGAATCGAAGGCTACATTTGGGTATTGGTGCCTCAGATTCGTAGCATGGTGACATTATCAAACCCTACTACTTACCAGGAAGCAGTGCAGCTAGCACATACCCTGACCAATGATGCTATACGAATAGGAACGTTAAGGAAAGCGAGCATAGGGAAGAAGCCAATGGAAATTTGTGAGAGTCCAATGAAGAAGGAAAAGCCAGTTTACCCTAGAAAGAGGAAACGGTTTGAAGGTCCAGGAAGTCGTTATGGAAACTCCCGCTGAAAGATGAGAGGATCTGGCAGGATGAATGTTGCTAATGAAGCAAAAAGAAACCAAGGACCTAGCCCTATGTGCAACAAATGCAAATACTACCATACTGGCCCCTGCAACGTATGTGAACGCTGTGGAAGTTTTGGACACCGAATAAGAGATTGTCGGGTAAAGTTGGAAGAGAGAAAAGAAGGTCGGAACCAAGGTTGCTATGAATGTGGAGCATTTGGATACTTTAAGAAGGAATGTCCTAAGTTGATGGAGTAGGAAGCCCGTGGCAGAGCATTCGTGATGTAGGCGAAGATAGCTCGTAGGGATCCCTCCGTTGTCATCGGTACATTTCTAGTTAATAACAGTTATGCTTACGTATTATTCGATACTGGAGCCGATAGAAGTTTTGTTTCTAGAAACATCGAGTCCTTCCTTGACTCACAATCTAGTAAGTTGATAAGAAGTACTCGATTGAGTTAGCTAATGGGAAATTGATAGAAACTAACATTTAGAATTGACCTTTTGCCTGTAGAATTTGGAAGTTTCGATGTTGTAATAGGGATGGATTGGCTATCGAAGAATCATGCTAAAATCGTATGTCATGAGAAAGTAGTCAAGTTGCCCCTCGATAATGGAGAGCCATTAGAGATTCAAGGTGATGAAAGTGCTCCGTTAAAGATTATGAATATGATGAAGGCTTTAAAGTATTTAAGGAAGGATGCGCAACTTTTATAGCCCATGTAATCGACACGAGAGCCGAGGAGAAAAAGATAGAGGAAATACCGAAAGTGCGCAACTATCCGGAAGTGTTTCCTAAGGAGTTGCCTGGGTTGCTTCCACAACGGCAAGTTGAATTTAAAATCAACTTATTACCAGGAGCAGCGCCAATTGCACGATCTCCATATCGGTTAGCGCCACCTGAAATGCAGGAGTTATCCAAGCAATTGCAGGAAATGTTGGATAAAGCATTTATAAGACCAAACTTCTCGCCTTGGGGAGCGCCAGTCTTATTTGTTAAAAAGAAGGATGGATCGATGAAGATGTGCATCGACTACAGACAACTGAACAAGTTAACCATTAAGAACCGTTTCCCTTTGCTAAGAATAGACGACTTGTTTGACCAATTGCAAGGATCGAGTTGCTATTCGAAGATAGATTTGCGCTCTAGGTATCACCAGTTGAGAATTGCTAAGGAAGATGTTCCTAAGACAGCGTTTTGAACGCGATATGGTCACTATGAATTCATGGTCATGCCCTTTGGACTGATAAACACCCTTGCTATATTCATGGATCTCATGAATAGAGTGCGGAGACCGTATCTAGATAAATTTGTAATCGTGTTCATAGATGACATACTTGTATACTCGAAAAATAAGAAGGAACATGAACAACAATCTGAGGTTGCTTTTGGAGTTACTAAAGAACCAGAACTTATATACAAAACTTTCCAAATGCAAGTTCTGGATTCGAGAAGTTCAATTTCTTGGACATGTCATCAATGTTGAAGGCATATACGTTGACTCCGCCAAAATTGAAGCAATTAAGAATTGGGAAATACCAAGAAACCCAACCGAGGTATGACAATTCCTTGGATTGGCAGGATATTATCGGAGATTTATCGAGAACTTCTCAAAGATAGCAAAGCCGCTGACTGCATTGACACAGAAGAACAAGGAGTATCTTTGGTGTGAGGAGCAAGAGGAAGCGTTTCAATTGCTCAAGGCAAAGTTATGTAGTGCCCCTATTTTGTCACTTTCTGAAGGGACTGACGGATTCGTGGTATACTATGATGCCTCGTGCCATGGACTAGGATGTGTCCTGATGCAAAACAATAAAGTGATCGCTTATGCATCACGACAACTTGAAGTGCATGAGAAGAACTACACGACTCATGATTTGGAGTTAGGAGCGGTCGTTTTCGCACTCAAGATCTGGAGACACTACATATATGGTACGAAGTGTACAATCTTTACAGATCACAAGATCCTCCAGCACATCTTTGAACAGAAAGAACTCAATATGAGACAACGACGTTGGTGGAATTGCTAAATGACTACGGCTGTGATATTCGTTATTACCCAGGTAAGGCCAACGTTGTGGCCGATGCCTTAAGTAGAAAGGAGCGTGCGAAACCCTTCTGTGTGCGTGCACTAGGGTTGACCATCCAAACAAACCTCACAGCTCAGATTCGTGACGCTCAACGTGAAGCTTTGAAAGAAGAGAAATTGAAGGATGAGAATCTCCGTGGAATGATTCGAGAACTTGTACCTAAGTCTGATGATATGTTATACTTCATGAATAGAATATGGGTACCCCTTACGGGAAATTTGCGTGAATTGGTACTAGATGAAGGTCATAGATCTAGATATTCGATTCACCCAGGATCGGATAAGATGTACAAGGATCTTAAGGAACATTACTGGTGGCCGAATATGAAAGGAGATATTGCTGAGTACGTTGGTAAATGTTTGAATTGCGCAAAAGTCAAAGCCGAGTACCAGAAACCGTCCGGACTTCTTCAACACCCAGTGATTCCTCAGTGGAAATTGGATCGTATCACTATGGATTTCATCATAAAGTTACCCCGCACAAAGAGTGGTTATGACACCATTTGGGTAATTGTGGACCATTTAACGAAATCGGCACATTTCCTACCTATTAGAGAATCCTATCGTATGAAGAAGTTGGCCAGCATTTATCTTAATGAGGTTGTGTCTCGGCATGGAGTGCCGATTTCGATTATCTCTGATAGAGATAGCCGCTTTACATAAAGATTCTGGAAAGCATTGCAGAAAGCCCTAGGTACAAGCTAGATATGAGTACTACTTATCATCTGCAGAGTGACAGTCAAAGTGAAAGAGTTATTTAGATCTTGGAAGATATGTTGCACGTTTGTGTAATAGATTTTGGTGGTAGTTGGGATACTCACCTGCCGTTAGCTGAATTTTCCTATAACAACAGCTATCAAACTAGTTTGAAGGCCACACCATTCGAAGATTTTTATGGGAGAAAATGTCATTCTCCACTATGTTGAAATGAGGTTGGTGATAAACAAATTATAGGACCTGAGATCATCTAGGAGACAACAGACAAGATCTTTAAGATAAAGGAACGATTGAAAGTCGCACAGGACAGACAGAAAAAGTATGCCGACCGAAGGAGAAAACCGTTGGAATTCAAGGTTGGAGATGGAGTTCTGCTGAAAGTCTCCCCTTGGAAAAGTGTTGTTAGGTTTAGCAAGCATGACAAACTTCGCCCCCGCTATATTGGTCCATACAAGATCGTAGCCCGTGTAGGCCCCGTTGCATATCATCTAGAATTACCGCGTGAATTGAGTAGTGTGCATAATGTGTTCCATGTGTCCAATCTAAGGAGGTGTTTTTCTGATAAAACGCCTGTTATTTCTCCAGAAGAAGTTTGTGTTGATGATAACTTCAGTTTCGTGAAGAACCTGTTGAGGTTACTGATTGGAAGGAAACTAAGACTAGACGTGTCGTATTCGCCTAGTGAAAGTGAGATGGAACTCGAGACATGGACCTGAGTATACTTGGGGACGGGAAGACATGATGAAACGAGAGTACCCGCACTTATTCAAGACGAATCGTAAACCTACCTCTTAGAAAAATTTTTGGACAAAATTTTTTTAAGGAGGGAAGGCTGTGACAACCCTCAATTTCCAGGTAATTTCTCTACAAACCCTAGATCTTGATTTCTATGCTCAGTCTTGTTTCAGAATATATAGGACTAAATAAACTAATCTAAAGATTGATTAGAGTCCTACGTGTGCTTACGTTTCTATTTCATGCGTGTTCGACCATGAAAACCCGAGACCGGCGAATGTCTGAAATAAACGCCACTACGAACCGACCGGGAAATAAATATTAATGTCATAGGTAAAAATGAGAATTTGGCCTAATTTAATCTTAGCTACACTAATATTAATTTTATTATGCGAGGAAAGGACTATCGTAACGAGAAACCCCAATAACAGCATCTACGCGCCTTAGTGCGACGAGATGGCTCAATATAGTGGATAAACAATAAAATGCCCAAGTGGACGATAAAACCAAGATATGAGGCATGTAAATAGTCATTTTGCACTAGAATTTCGCAAGGAATTAGAATTTAACATGTTCGGGTTTTGAAAATCGGGTCGAGACGGGAGAAAAATGAAAAGACCGTTCGGTTACCCCTTCTTCCCCCTTGAAATCGGCCGCCCCCTCCCCCCTTCCCTCTCCTCCCCTATATAAACCCCTTTCCCCGCATTTGATTCTCTTTACTTCACTTCACTAAAAAAACACACTCTCCCTCTCTTTCTCCTTACAACCTACGGCCAACACCACCACACCACCACCATTTTTGTTTTGTTTCATTTTCCTTGAAGTTCTTCACTTGGAACTCGAGGTGCAAGCATATTAGAGCAAACGAGGGCTTGTTGGTGGTTAATCTAGAAGAAAAACCACCATCCTACGTTTCTTTTTGGTGAGAGTAGCTTGCTAAGACTAAGGTAACCTTAATCTTTCGTTTTAGTTACGTTTTTATATGAAAATGACTACCTAAAAGCTATAGATTGTTCATCCAAGTAAGATTTTGGGGAAAATATGTTTTGAAACAGAAAATATGGAATAAATATGAGTTGTGTAAGTGTGTATATGTGTATGTATGTGTCCGTACGTGTGCATGTATGTGTGTTGAAGTTTGGATGCTAGATTGTTACTTGATGATGCGCTGTTGATGTTAAATCGTCCGTGCAAGTAGATTAAAGTATGAAATCTGTTATAAGTCATCTATTGTGACATTTTGATTAAGGTTTACATGGATTAAGTGTGTGTATGGGTGACTGTATGCATGCATGTGTGTATGTTGATGTTTGGGTGTTTGTTCTTGCAAAAAGTAATGATTAGATCTTCACATGCAAATGGATTGTTGAGTGAAAAATAGTTAGAACAGATTTTAAATGATGAAAAATGTGTGGAAGAATGCTATTTTATGTATGGATTGTTATTTGCAGTATTGGTTTGCTTATTAATGATTCATATGCTTAAAAATACATGTTTAGGACTTGAAAAATCATGGATACAGGAGATGATATTAAATATGGAAATTTTGGTTAATAATGGTATAAAATAGTAGTTTCACTTAGTTCTAAAGACATGTTTATGTATTGGGTTGTTTGGCTTAACATTTGACATGATTATGTTGGTTAAAAAGACAAGAAATGACAAAATTAGGGTATTTAACATAGATATTCTAAAGACTAAAATTACAGCAGGTTGTGAGTCATATTTTATGTTGATAATGCATATGTATAGCTACAAGCATGAAACTTGTTGTTTGGACGCGATTGGTGATGATTTAGACTAAACTAGTCACCTATTCGTCTTGATTTCGGTTTTAAAATGTATGATTTATAGATCTAAATTTGAGCAGTAAGTTTTTAGCTATTTTATGACTATAAACAGCCCCTAATGTATGTTTGGAGTTATGAATGTTAACTATGAGCTATCTTGCTCGGTTTGACTGTTTGTTTGACAAATTTGAGTAGAAATTGCCATGATTTAGAGACTTTCATACCAAGTTGCCTTAAAGTTGTTTGATTCATGAAATGTGATTTAGGATTATGTACGTATATATATATATATATATATATATATATATATATATATATATACATATATATATATATATATATATATATATATATATATGAGTGTTTTTATGTGTATTTGGTTACAATTTTTGTAGGATTCTATATGCCCAACACACGTAGAATATTGGTGCGGTTAGTACGTTATGATCCAAGTCGGGTTATACCCAATAACAAGCTTAGCAAACACCAATTAATATTTAATTGATAATATGATCATGCAATTAAATATTTATACCAATTTAGAAAATGGGTTTTCTAAATAAGTTGCATATGAGAGGGAACAACTTATTAGAATATTTTGTTCAATAATATTATCTGAAGTGTTATTTAAATAATTTGGATAACACCAAATAATAATGAGAAATTATAACTTATAAGTTAAATGGTTAATTGTATAAGTTATATAACTTGTACATACAATTAAATGGTTAATTGCATGTCTAGTTACAAGACCATTTTTAATGTGTGTGTGTGTTATGTTTAAAGGGGAAAAACCGTTTTTTGAATAAGGATTCGGCCGCCCCCCCTTTTATGATTGGACCATTTTTTCCTTGTAAACAACACACACATTAACTTGTCTTGGATACCTTTTCTCTCCATTAAATCTCATTGCATGCAACACACACAAAACTCCTTTCTCTCTCTCTAAAAGCTACGGCCAGCAGCAGCATTTGGAAGGTTTTGAGAGCAATTTTTGTGTTGTTTTGGTGTTAACTCCCTAGCAAGAAGTGGTGTTTGCAAGGAGGCTTTGGGTATACAAGCTTGAGGACTTCTTCTCTTGGAGTCTTGGCCAATTTTGAACATCCAATCTTCTTTCATTGGTTGTTTTTAAGCTGCTGAAACAGGTAGTAATCACAGCTCATTGTGAATGTGATTTTATGTACATATACACTTGTTCATAGCTTGCTTATTCACATAAATGATCCTTTGTTATATGGTTTTGTTTTATACATTAATATGGTCGTCTAATGAACATATTTTTCAGCTTATAAACAAGTTTATAAAGTTGTAATTCCGCTGCGTTTTTAGAAAGTTTAATGGGTTAAACTACGTTTTTTATGTTCTAACAAACCCTACAATGGCATCAAGAGCCAGTTATGTGGATTACTTGCTTGTTCTTGTTCTTTAAAATCGGTTTTAAAGGATAATAATCAACTCATTAGAGGCTGATTTTGGTTGATTTAGTAAACCCCAAGTCTTTCAAAGTTATATCTTCATGCTTATGATTAAACTTTGAAAGATAGGAATGTCAATTGGTTGATATGTTTGGTTGTTGTTTATTTGGACAAACAAACCCAAATTTTCAGTTTATGTTAGCTGAAAATTTGGGTTTGATGGGGTTTATTTTTTTATTGAATGATGTTTATGATTGTTCATATGATAGTGCATAACCTAGCTTAGACCTTGTGCTATTTGGATGTATGCAATGGTTGGTTTTGGTTCATTCAATGGGGTTGTATATTAATTTATTCGTGCTTTGTTTAAAATGTAATTTATCTATTTATTCATTAGGATGTAATAATAGATTAGGAGTATTTTTCTTTTACTAGAAAATATGTATTAGGACATATATATTGTAAAAGAAGATGCTTGGGAAGGAAGCACAAGTGGAAGACACAAAGAGAAGGACTTGAAGCATATGGATGCAAGTTCATGTGGGGGTCTATGAAAACCTCAATTTTGTGTTGTATTCAACCCTTAGGAAAGACCAAATGACCACACTTGTGATGGCACACAAGTGTGGTCACAATAGTAGCTATGGTTATGCACATTGTGGTTGTTTATATTATGCTTGTTTGATTATGATTTTGTGAATGATTGTATAATATTTGGATATGATAAACAATCTTAATAAAATGATCTTAACAAGCTAATATAAAAATGGTTCTTAATCATTAAGTGTTAATAAATGGTTATTAAAAGGATTAATGAATACATAATAAAATGGGTTTTATTAAAAAGGACCATAGGGTATCTTGTATTTGAAAGCATGCAAATACAAGCACATAGAGTTTTCTAAACTAGAATTATGAAATCTCTAAACATTTGACAAACAAGTTTAACACCGTCATTTTGCACAACACATGAGTCATTTGGAAACTCTTAATGGGATAAAGGTCGCCTAACCATTTAGAGGGAACTTGTGACTCAAGGTGGGGATACCACATTGGTGGGATAAAGGTCACCTAACCACTTATGTTGGTAAACTCACATGTGTGTGCAAGTAGGGTAACTTGATTTGCAAACCATGTTAAATGGATCACCTACAATATGGTTTCCAAATGGTGTTGATGGGATTAACATGCCGACTTTACATATGATGTTTAAAGTCGATCCCATACCTCTAGAAGTTGCAAATGGTTGCAACCGTCAATCGTTGATCACCTTATTAACTTAAATCGTGGGATAAAAGTCACCTAACCACAATTTAAATGTAATGTTGGGTTCTAGATTTTAATATAAAATGACCATTAAAAGGCATTAGTTAGTAAAACTAGCAATATCGAAAATACTAAAATAGATCTTTGTTAAATTTTGTAGATGGCCACCAACAATGACAATCATGATAACTCATCCGCGTCCACCCAATCATTACGAGCGATCCTCCAAAAGGAACGTCTAAATCATAATAATTTCATTGATTCGTATCGAAACTTGAGAATCGTTCTTAAGCAAGAGAGAAGATCATATGTTTTAGACGACCCTATCCCCGATCAACCTACTTAGGATGATGAGGAGGCCTACAACAATTGGATGAAGTACACTGAGGACTCCGTCCAAGTGTCTTGTCTCATGCTAGCGAGCATGACTCCAGATCTCTAAAAGGAGTATGAACATCACGGAGCTTGTGATATGATAACCCAGCTGAAGGAAACGTTCCAACAGCAAGCAAGGGTTGAGCGCTTCGAAACGGTTCGAGCACTCCATGCATGTCGTATGGACGACAACCAATCTGTTTCATCTTATGTGCTTAAGATGAAAAGTCATATTGACCGCCTCGAGAGGCTTAATTGTCCCGTCTCGAAGGAATTGGCCACGGATTTGATCCTTAATGGACTTACCAAGAAGTTCGAGACATTCGTGTTGAACTACAACATGAATGCTTGGGACATGAGCATTGGTGAGCTTCACTCAATGCTTAAAACCGCCGAGGCAGCCATGGGTAAAAGGGTTTTACCCGTTCTCACCATCAATGAAGGTGGGAACAAGAAAAGGCCTTGTCCCGCACCTAAGGCAAAGGTTGCCAAGGGTAAGGGACCCGTATGGGGAAAAGGGAAAGGGGTGGAAAGGGTGCCACCCAAACCACAAGAGAAGAAGCAAAAGGTTGCTACCAATGACCCATGCTTTAAGTGTGGGGAGATTGGACATTGGGAAGGAATTGTCCTGTCCATCTCCAAGAGTTGAAAGCAAAGAGGGATGCCAGGCAGACCTCAGGTACAATATACATGATTCATATTGATCTTAATATTACATCTACAAACACATGGGTATTAGATACCGGATGTGGAACTCATATTTGCAATTTGTTGCAGGGGTTCAAAAGAAGTAGGGACTTCAATCAAGGGGATGTTAGTCTCTTCATGGGCAATGGAACCAAAGTCCAAGTGGAAGCTCGTAAGGACTACATCCTAAAACTTCCAAGTGGCTTGGATGTTATTTTGAAGAATGTTTTGTATGCTCCTAGTTTGACTAGGAACATTATTTCTGTATCCCAATTAAGACATTATGATTATGTATTATCTTTTGTTGAAAATGATATTCATGTTTCTTTAAATGATATGTTCTATTTTAAAGCCATTCCCATTAATGGTATTTATGAATTGGTTCATGAAAATGCTTTAAATAGTTCATTGTACCAAGCTAACACAAGAAACTCAAGTTGGATTTGAGTGATACCTATCTTTGGCATTGTCGTCTTGGTCATATAAACAAGAAACATATACAAAAACTTCAAAAGAATGGTCTTTTAAAAACAAATGAATGTGATTCATTTGATATATGTGAATCTTGTTTACAAGGAAAAATGACTAAGGCACCCTTTAGTGTAACTAACGAAAGGGCAAAAGATTTATCAGGAATCATACATTCGGATGTATGTGGTCCTTTTAAACCAATGACTAGGAATGGTGAAAGATACTTCATTACCTTTACCGATGATTATAGTCGCTATGGGTATGTGTACTTATTAAGGCACAAAGATGAAGCTTTTGAAATGTTCAAAATCTTCAAAAATGAAGTAGAAAATCAACTCAACAAGTCAATTAAAGTTCTCCGTACCAATAGAGGAGGTGAATACCTAAGTGATGTTTTTCAAGATCATCTTAGGAGTTGTGGGATTGTCTCACAACTCACTCCACCTGGAACACCACAACATAATGGTGTATCTAAGAGGAGGAATTGAACCTTATTGGATATGGTTTGATCTATGATGGCTAGAAGCACATTGCCTCTATCATTTTGGGGTTTCGCTTTGCTCTCCGCGGCACGGCTTCTAAATATGGCCGAAACCAAAAAGGTGGAAAGGACACTTTTTGAGATATGGCATGAAAGAGTTCCATCCCTATCATACTTAAGGGTCTGGGGTTGTGAGGCTTATGTTAAGACTCCCATTCCAAACAAATTGGAAGTTCGATCCACCAAGTGTATTTTTATTGGATATCCTACAGATTCTATAGGATATTATTTCTATGATCCACTGGAACAAAAGGTGTTTGTTGCCAGAAAGGGTGAGTTCTTAGAAGCAAAGTTCCTTATGGAGGGAACTAGCAGTAGAACAGTGGATCTTGAGGAGGATCAAGAACCACAACCCGATGCACGTTTGGTTAAACTAGCACTTAACATGAGGATGTTGAGGATGATCAAGCGGTTGATCAATACGCACAAGACATTCGCACAAAGTGGTAGAACTAGTAATCTGCCTGAAAGATACGGATTTTTCATGGATGGATGGTATGTGGTAGATTCAGATGAACCAACCACATACTATAATGCAGTGTCTAATTCGGATTGTATCAAATGGCTTGAAGCCATGAACGTTGAGATGCAATCCATGTATGACAATCAAGTTTGGGAACTTGTTGTACCACCTCTTAATTCTAAGATATTGGAAGTAAGTGGGTTTTCAAGAAGAAAACCGATATGCATGGAATCTTGGATACTTATAAAGCTAGACTTGTAGCAAAGAGTTTCACTCAAACTCAAGGGGTTGACTATGATGAAACCTTCTCACCTGTTGCGATGCTAAAGTCTATAAGGATATTGTTTGCCATAGCTGCTCATTATGATTATAAGATTTGGCAAACGGATGTCAAAACCGCTTTCCTAAATGGATATCTTAAGGAAGATGTCTATATTGTTCAGCCTGAAGGTTTTGTCGATCTAAAACATCCTAATAGAGTATGCAAGTTAAAGAAATCAATCTACGGATTGAAACAAGCATCGAGAAGCTGGAATCACCATTTTGATGAGGAGGTAAAGAAATTTGGCTTCATCAAAAACGCTGATGAGGCTTGTGTGTATAAGAAGGTTAGTGGAGGCACAATAACTTTCCTTGTATTGTATGTTGATGACATACTACTAATTGAAATGACATTCCAACCTTGGAAGGTGTAAAAACCTGTCTTGGAAGTTGTTCTTCCATTAAGGATCTTGGTGAAGCCGCCTATATTCTGGGAATAAAGATCTATAGGGATAGATCAAGGCGGTTGATTGGTTTAAATCAAAGTGCATACATTGATAAAATCTTGAAAAGGTTCAAGATGGAGAACTCTAAGAAAGGTATCGTACCTATTCAAAGAGGAAGGATATTTTATATGACTCAATGTCCTAGCTTAATGGATGAGCAAGATAAAATGAAGGCAATCCCATACGCATCTGCTATTGGATCCATCATGTATGCGATGATATGCACTCGACCAGACGTGTCATGCGCCTTAAGCATGACAAGCCGTTACCAGTAAAATCATGGAAACAGTCATTGGATGGCTGTTAAGAACATACTTAAGTACCTAAGGAGGACAAGAGATATGTTCCTAATCTATGGATCTGGTGATGAGGAACTCGTTGTAAAAGGTTACATGGATGCAGTTTCCAAACCGATTGTGACGATTCTCGGTCACAATCGGGATATATTTTCATTCTGAATGGAGGAACAGTCTCTTGGAAGAGCACCAAACAGGATGTGGTGGCTCTATCAACTACAGAATCAGAATACATCGTCGCCTCATTGGCAGCTCAAGAAGCTGCATGGTTGAAGAAATTCATTGCCAATCTAGGGGTTGTCCCTTCCATTCAAGACCCCCTAGAGATCTTTTGTGATAACGAGGGTGCGATTGCTCAAATCAAGGAACCTCGTGCTCATCAAAAGACTAGGCATATTGAGCAGAGATTCAACTACATACAAGATGAAGTTGAAAAGAGAAAGATATGTATTCGCAAAGTTCACATGGATCAAAACATTGCGGATCCTCTCACGAAGCTCCTTGAAAAGGCAAAGCATGAAAGTCATACTTGTGCCATGGGACTTCGATATTCAAGTGATTGGATTTGATCTGTAAATTTTGTATTTGGATATATGGAACTCTTTATTATTTGAATAAAATTATTTGATTATAATGTTTCAATTAATGTTCCAATTTAGCATGTTTAATCCATGAATAAATTGTTAATCTAAATGTCTGTAGTCGTTCATACTTGTGGGAACAAGTGTGAGGGTAAGATTATTATGAACTTGGATTGGTTGATATCCCTGTCGAAAGACAGAGAAGATAGAAAAGCATTTCATAAGGATGAATATAGAGCAATAGGTTGCTACCAAGGTTCATAGATATTTATGGGATACAAATATTGGACTAACCCGCATCTCAAATTTTACTACATGGAATCTTATTGATCGATCATAAGTAAATTTGAGTAAAGACGAATATCATTTGGTATCCTCCGACCTGAGATACATATTGGGTTTTGATATTCACCATGTATTATACCTTGAGCTAATTCTTCACTGTCCTAAAATAGTGGACAGTACATAAGGGTATGTTTAGGTATGACACGAGGTGTTTGTGAGAAACGTATGTAGTCAAGATGGAATTTTTTCCTCTTATTTGTTGAGAGCAAGATGTCTAAGGCCTAATTAAGTTAAATCAACAAGGAATGATCATTCTGTGTCCTTGGATTTAACAGGACATTTGTAACAAAAGGATAGATGATTGATTCACCTAAATCATTTCAAGTAGGATACTTGAATAGGATGATGTTATTGAATGGCCATAATTCATGCGTATTAAGGGTAGTAAACCGTTGTTAGGCGGTATTTACTGCTTGCATCAATCTTCTATGAATCTTGGGCAAGTGGGAGATTGTAGGATTCTATATGCCCAAGACACGTAGAATATTAATGCGGTTAGTACGTTATGATCCAAGTTGACCCAATAACAAGCTTAGCAAACACCAATTAATATTTAATTGATGATATGATCATGCAATTAAATATTTACACCAATTTAGAAAATGGGTTTTCTAAATAAGTTGCATATGAGAGGGAACAACTTATTAGAATATTTTGTTCAATAATATTATTTGAAGTGTTATTTAAATAAGTTCGATAACACCAAATAATAATAAGAAATTATAACTTATAAGTTAAATGGTTAATTGTATAAGTTATATAATTTGTACATACAATTAAATGGTTAATTGCATGTCTAGTTACAAGACCATTTTTAATGTGTGTGTGTTATGTTTAAAGGGGTAAAACCCTTTTTTGAATAAGGATTCGGCCGCCCCCCCCTTTTATGATTGGACCATTTTTCCTTGTAAACAACACACACATTAACTTGTTTTGGATACCTTTCTCTCCATTAAATCTCATTGCATGCAACACACACAAAACTACTTTCTCTCTCTCTGAAAGCTACGGCCAGCAGCAGCATTTGGAAGGTTTTGAGAGCAATCTTTGTGTTGTTTTGGTGTCAACTCCCTAGCAAGAAGTGGTGTTTGCAAGGAGGCTTGGGGTATAGAAGCTTGAGGACTTCTTCTCTTGGAGTCTTGGTCGATTTTGGACATCCAATCTTCTTTCTTTGGTCGTTTTTAAGCTGCTGAAAGAGGTAGTAATCACAGCTCATTGTGGCTGTGATATTATGTACATATACACTTGTTCATTGCTTGCTTATTCACATAAATGATCCTTTGTTATATGGTTTTGTTTTATACATTAATATGGTCATCTAATGAACATATTTTTCAGCTTATAAACAAGTTTATAAAGTTGTAATTCCGCTAAGTTTTTCAGAGAGTTTAATGGGTTAAACTACTTTTTTTGTGTTCTAACAAACCCTACAATTTTCACATTTTGGTTGTAATTAGTACTTGTCCAAGTAATGCGTAATCCACCGTTTTCGTTGAGATCTTAAACGAGTGTTATAATCACCATCTACTCACGTAAATAAATATTTCTTAAAAATAATATAAGTCTAGTAGGTTGGATGAACAACTTGCTTGTAAGACTTGAGGATCAATTCTTAAAGTGTCTATCGTATTTAGGGCACTATTAGGATTGACTGGACGTTCGTTGGTGTAATTGCTCGTACTTTCAATTTCGTTGATCAAGGTGAGTTTCCACGGCCCCTTTTTAACTAGTTATCATTTTACAAAATCATGGGGAAATACATGGCTTCGTTCGTTGTATCATGATCATGTGGCTTACTCGTATGTGTTCGTATGATAGTCTCGAGTATGGGTGTTTTGTTATTGTGTTGATGTGAGTCGTTCATGAATACCCCCTTTTCCCATATAATCATTAGCCTTGGGTTAGGCTACAGTGTATATTGATAGATCTATTTGGGTTTGACAGCCCGCACTCGCGATCAGTAGCTCTGATCAAGCGTTTTGGATGCGAGTGAATGTATATTGAATTCGTTTCGTGGGGATTGCTTACATTATGTAAAGCTTTCGTGTCTTGGTTTGATTATAGCTCCAGGTACTATCATTAAGTTGTATCCCTAGCTAGTTTACAACTTACCATATTGTTTGTTAATGATATCTGATACTATTGTATGTAATGTTTTCATAAACCTGTGAAACTCGCTCAACTTTATGTTGAGTTTTTAAGCATGTATTTTAGGTACATAGGAGCATGGATGGTGGTATGAACTGGGCTTGGGCAAACATGGATGTCGCATCTTTTGGTTATTTATTTAAAAATACGATCTTTGTAAATGATTGTGGTTAAACAATTTGAACTTTTTCTTATTTTGGAATGTTGTGACAAAAATCCTATGGTTTGTAATTTAAAACTTATGTTTTAACGTTTGCCTATATATCATGTTGGTTTCCAACTTTGTCCTCGCCATGCTTAACGCATATACAATTCCGCTGTGATATTCAACATCGTTTTTGGGGTGTGACACTGAGGGGCAGTAATATCATACTCATCTTGCTGAGATGATTCATCTGCTTGATTTAAACATGTAAATACATCAACCACTAGTAACTCATCAAGACAATCAACATTCTATAAAGATACATAAATATTATGTGCATAAGTTTAATACAAGTTTCAAGAACAAAAGCTTTCAAATACATAAAATCTAAGCATTACTTTTGTCTTAAATAGCTAGCTCGTCAGCAGGTGGGGTAGAAGATGATGCTCCTTGGTCTTGATTTCTCTTTGTTCTTCTCTCTCGATCCTGAGCTGAGGCAGATGCAGCTGCATCTCCTTCTTCATCATCATCATCATCATGCCTTCCTCTTATCTTTCCATCTTCACTTGCTTCATCATTATCATTATCATCTTCTTCACCATCATCATCATCATCTCCATCTCTTATCTTGAGCGGCTCATCCTTTGATCCCTTACGCTTCAGCATGATGGTCTTGTTGGAAGCATCCAACTCCTCTATCTTCTTTGCTGATTGGACTTTATGCTCCTAGAGTTGGGCAATTTGCTGAGCTTGCTATGAGATCTGTTGTGCTTGGGTAGCGTTTAGCTCCACAAGCTGCTGTAGTTAGGCAGCCTTGTCCTCATCAGTAGCCAACAGCTCCAGCCCCATACGGTTAAGTGCTGATAGCTATTCCTATACTCCAATGGGAGGTACAGATGATCCTGTGGGGAATGTTAGGTGACATGATGGTCCGGCTTGGTGGCTGGTGGTGGTAGTGGTGGCAGTGGTGAATATGGTGGTGGTGTATAAATGGGTGGTGAAGTGTAGGCTGTAGTAGTGGAAGGTGGAGGTGTGGTAGTAGTGGTGGAGGGTGTGGTATTAGTAGTGGGTGGAGTGGTAGTAGTGGTGGGTGGTGTGATAGTAGTTGTGGGTGGAGTGGTAGAAGTGGTGGTAGTGGTGATCAATGTGAACCTGGGCCTCTTCCCCTTCTTTCCGTAGGGTTGAGCCATTCTCTTTCTCCTCGAGCCCTTGGATACAGGGGCTCCCCTTGGCTACTGGGCTCGTCTGGGGTGTAAGATGTATTAGTAGCAGCCTCCCCAGACTCACCCTGGCGTCCACCTACCGCCCTAGTCCCCCTCTCGGTGGCCACCACCCTGCTGCCCACCGTTCGAGTCAGCGGCTCCTCATCCAACTCCTCCTCCTCCTCCTCATCAGGTCGGAAGTCCTGATGGAATCCCGAAGTCTCTGCTCCTCCTCGGGTGGATGATGGAGATGTCACATCAGTAGTAGTGGCCCTAGATTGGGTAGGGCTAGCATCTCCACCATCACCGCTATCATCATCATCATCAGAATCATCAGCAGGGAGCACAATCTGCTCAGTGTCTGAGTCACTTTCATCGTGGCGCCACTTCCTCCAAGCTGGCGCAACATAATCCTCACGGGCCAGATGCCCAAACAGTTACCTGATAGGGGGTTTCACCTGCTTCCCCCTGTACACCTTCATCCTACCTAAGGTGGTATCGTCCATCAGCTCAAGCACCATGGCATCCTCCTTCTCCTTTGGCAGCAAAGGGAGCTTCTGGTCAATAATCATCTGCATAAACCGAGGGTACATGCAAAAGCCCTCCTTGCCCTTTGCCTCGATGTTCTGCACCAGGTAAGTGAAGGTCATCCTCGAGAAGCTGAACGGATGGTTCAGCACCAACGCCACATAGGCGTTCTGAATCTGATCGACATCTCATCGAAGCCTCCCTTCCTTGAGGCATGCACTTAAGCAGCACATGGGCTAAGTACTTAAATTGGGGGCACAGGATGCTCATGTTGAGCACACCTGCGTTGATATCCCCCTGAGTACTTGGCCCGCAAAAAACAGCTCATACAGTCAGTGGGTGTAGTCGTGTAGGGTAGTCAGCATCATCCCCAAACTCCAAGGCTGTCCTGAGATCGTCCTCAGTGATCTCTATAGCCTGACCAAAAATGGTGCTCCTGATACAGTGGGACTCTAAGGACCTGTGGACAACAGCGCTTTACCAGAAAGTCTGCTGAACTGAACGGTACGGAGTGCACGGAGTCAATATAGCACGGAAGATCCTCGATCTCTGTAAGAATGTAATAATGCCCGAGAAATCAGCCACGTTTCGGGAGGTCAGATCCAGATGAGCACAAAGGTTATGCTTTGTGCTTATAGTCCAACGACTCGCCATCTATTACACAATGTAAATAAACGTTAATGTGTGTCAATGAGTAACAATTTGATTCATTGGACTTGAAATCTTCTATTCTGTCATGCAAATGAACTGTGCGACTGAGATCTAGTCGTGCGAATGAGCTCATACGTAAGACTGAGCATGCGACTAGGCTTAGTCATATGCTATCCCATGCGTTTACATCAGTCGGGCGACCGAACTCATATGCATGGTTCAGTCGTGCGATTGAGCCATTTTTCCAGCTCAGTCGTGCAATTGAGCCATTCGTACAGCTCAGTCGTGCGATTGAAGTTCATCAGGGTGTCCATTCGCATGACAGACTGTTTTTTTTCAAATTCAAAATTTTAGCAAAACTTGATGTTAGACTTCGTGGTTTGGCTCATTAGTCTCGCAAATGGCCGACATAACACTTATAACTTTTATTTGAACAATATACTTAGTTTTATAGGTTTCTTAGGCAAACTAAGTCTTGGTTAAGTTTAGGGCTTAAATTCGATCATTAGGGCATGAATTGATTGAACTTTGGAGTGAATATCATCGCGCACTACCTCGATAAACACTAGAAATCTTTAGATCACAATAATCGGTAGTTTAGAACAGTCAGAAGAAAATTGGGTAGTGTAATGGTGCTTCGTGCGATAAAGTGAGAGATTGAGGGCTGATGAACATATGCGACCCACTTTAGCCCTATTGTTACTGAATCTGTCTTCAATCGGGCGACTGGATCCATTCACTCTCTTCAATCGTGCGATTGGCTCAGTCGGTCACATTTAGTCGTGCGATTAGGTTTTAGTCGTGCAACTGACTCATTCGGTCACCTCCATTCATACGATTGGTTCAGTCTTGTGATCCAATCATGTGAATTTACTCATGCTCATGGTCCAATCGCACGTCTGGTCAATACATGTGGGTTAGTCGTGCTATTGGACTCATACGTATGGTTCAATCATACGGCTGGTCCATACTCATGGTCTAGTCGTGCGAATGGCTCATACTTATGATTTTGACTTTATAACCATTTGACACTTAGCCCTATTAACAATTGATAAAACATTTCGAGCATTCGGTCATCTCAGACATGACCATTTTAACTTAGAGAACCTTTGATCACCTCAGACATGATCTTTTTAACAGTAAAAGCATTTTGTCACCTCAGACGTGACCCTTTTAACATTTGAAAACCTATTTGGTCACCTCAGACGTGACCCTTTTTAGTGATTAAATCCTAGATAGAATTCCAATGCATTGTCCGACGTTTAATAACTAAACTGACTAAAACTTAAACAAATTAAACAACTAGAATTAAAAGACAAAACTAAAACTTATTTTTGTAATTTTGTGTGAGTTTGAAATCCTAAGATAAGTATCTACCCGATTTTCCTTTCTAGACAGTATAGCATCAAGTTACATTGATCATAACTGGAACGATTCATTATGGAATCATACAGGTTTATCAAATCATTTAGGACATTTTGTTAAAGCCTTTTGATGCTAGATTCTTGTTTTCATCGAGAGTCATTAGCATGTTTAGGAAATCATAGTAGTGCTGTAAGATACACACAATGATTTGGACATTCAAGAAATGCAGCTCACGATGATTGTCAGTATACTTGTCCTCTTAAATCCATACACAGATTTTTGACACACATTGGTGATGATTTAAGGTTTAATTATTTCAACAAGCATTTGTGGATCCCACACTTATATGTTAATCAACATTCCTCAGGAGATTTTTGAGCGGTCTACGGGTATTTTGACAAGGAGAAACTATTCTAAGAGCTTTCAAAGAGATGCCTAGCCTCATGTCAGTGCCATCGCATAGCAGAGAGGCACAAACAACAATGAATTCTAGAATATTTAGGTTATGCTTATCTCAGGTCAGTGCTACCGCACAGCAGAGAGGCACACAACCTATCTTCTTGTTTGAGCAATTATATTCTTTTTGCACAGATTGTACCAACAACATAGATTATTAGCTTGATTGCTTTTTGCATTTTTTATGTGCTTTGCTCATTTTTATGGTCATCCGCACACATTTGTGCGTTTATTTTGCTTGTCACCCGTTATTGGAACTTCGTTGATTATGTTAACCACGGATAAGATGATAACCCATAGCTTGTTGAATAACTTAGTTTGAGCTTGAACTCACCAATGAAGTCTACTTATCTAATGTGTTGAATCTACCGCCACATCATCTAGTGATCTAGCAACCTCTAGGTCTACTTTCTCTGTGTTACCTTAGTAGTAGCTAGTTTTACTATCATTTTTCCTTTTATGTTGCTTAGACTTCTCAGACTTATACTTCAAATTTTACATCTTAATCAGTTAAATTCTTTTAAAGTCCCAATGTCTTTGTTCATGTGTTCTGTTATTTTCCATAGTCATTGAATCAGTATCACAGATACGATCTCATTTCTATTAACTAGACTGTCCTCATCCCTCCTTCTTTTAGGTAAGTAAACAAAATAACTAATTTAATACTAAACTAACCTATTCTCCCCCAAAAATTCTAAAACCAAAATATTTTTGAGTTTTTGGATTTTATAGAAATAGGAAATTAAAATAAGAAAAATAAAAGAAAATAAACATAAACGGTTGTCGGATTAAGCATTTTCATCTTCTGGAATCACTTCACATTTCTTTTTCACGTCGTTGACCTCTAACAGATATAAAAATCTTGGTTTATCAAAAGCTTTTGTGTAGAGGTCAGCGTGTTGAAAATCCGTATTAATTTTAACAACGTCGATTAAATTCTTTTCAAAACAATCATGTATAAAGTGATATTTAATTCCGATGTGTTTGGTCTTAGGATGTTGGACCCGATTTTTAGTTACGGCTATAGCATCAGAATTATCAACAAATATAGGAGTGTTAGAGAATTTCAAACCGTAGTCCCACATTTGCTGTTGAATCCAGATGATTTGTTAACAGCAGCTTGCGTAGCAACGTATTCAGCTTCACAAGTTGACAGAGCAACCGATGTCTGTTTTTTACACTGCTACGTGACTAATCTTCTCCCAAAGAATTGACATCCTGCTGAAGTGGACTTGTAGTTCATTTTGCAGCCACCATAATCCTATTCACTATACGCTGTAAGCTCAAAGTCATCATCATGAGGATACCACAATCCAAGTGTTGGAGTACCCTTCAAATAACAAAATATCCTTTTGACGCCTATGAGATGGTTGACTTTAGGTTTTGAGTGATATCTGGAGCATAGACATGTCACGTACATGATATCAGGTCTTGAGGCAGTGAGGTACATGAGAGATCCGGTCATTCCTCGGTACATAGTGGCATCCACTAGATCACCATTTTCGTCGGGTGCGACGTCATGGTTTGTAGCAAATGGAGTCCCACTGCGGAAGCATTCTCCATATCAAACCGATTGAGAATATCGTCTACATACTTGGTCTGATGCAGAAATATCCCCTTTGGTGTCTGATCCACCTGTAAACCGAGAAAGAACTTCATCTCACCCATGGAACTCATCTCAAATTCATCTTTCATTCCTGCTTCAAATTCTTTACATAATGCTTCGTTTTTGGCACCGAAGATTATGTCATCAACATAGATCTGAACTAGCAGTAGGTCACCATCCTTTTCTTTGAAAAACAGTGTACAGTTAATCACTCCTCTGCGAAAGCCATGTTTCACAAGATGAGTCGAGAGTTTCTTATACCAAGCTCTTAGGGCTTGATGGAGCCCGTAGAGAGCCTTATCTAGTTTGTAAACTCTGTCCTGATGATACGGATCCTCAAATCCTTCGGGTTGACTAACGTACACTGTCTCACGGATTTCACCATGAAGGAATGCACTCTTTACGTCTAATTGATAGACTTTCATCTTCATGTAAGATGCATAGGCTAGGAAGATACGGATTGCTTCCATTCTTTCCGCAAGTGCAAACACTTCATTGTAATCAAACCCCTTGGTCATCTTTCTTGCACTTCAAGACCCATTTGGAGTCAATGACCTTAGCACCTTTAGGTCTGTCCACTAGAGTCCATACTCCCAACTTCTTGAATTGAATAAGTTCTTCTTGCATGGCACTCACCCAAGCCTCACCGTTTTGGGCTTCACTAACATATTTTTGCTCAAATTGAGACACAAAACATCGATATGCACCATCGTGAAGATATCCCTTTTCCATTACCGAAGCATAATCAGCTGAGTACAGCTGATTTCTAGTCTGGACTCTTGATCTAACATCTCCAAGGACATTATCCAACGGATGATAAACATTTAGTCAAGATCCAGGAGTGGTGGGTACAACTACCTCATTATCCAGATTGTGAACAGCGTGTTCAGTATCTGAGGCAGTGGGGGTGTGAGGTTTCGAAAGGTCAAAGGCATCAACATTAGATGCTTGTGTACTTGGAGTAGTAGGAAACTGTTGCCCTTGATCCACCTAATCATTTGCTATGTCTTCATCATCAAAGGAGGAGTCACTTATCTCAAGTGCTCCCACTGAAGAACTAGAAAACTCACCTTGTGACGCTGAGGTCATCGGATCTAGTGATGGTGTGTTTAATACGTCATACAACATTCTAGTCGATAACTCATCCTCAGGAGGAAAGAGAGGGATGTTGAAGGATTTAAAGAATCCATTATAGTTGAAAAAGAAGAGGGTCCTTTTCCAACAAGGGGGTGTTGTATCTCTGTACATCAACATTGCACCACACTTCTTCTAGACCCGTTGAGTTGTTTTAAACTCTTTTATTCGGTATGTTGTATCCTAAGAAAATCCCTTCTTCAGCCTTCTCGCTAAATTTCCCTGACTGAGTTTTCTTCAGTAGTGTACATGGTGCACCAAACGGTTCTAGGTACTCTAGATTTGGTTTACGTCGTTGGAGTAACTCCTAACACGTCTTACCATGACGCTTGACCACCAGGACTCGATTAAGGGTGTAACATGCATTAGCTACTACCTCGTTCCAAAATTGCATAGGCAGTTTTGAGTCTCCTAGCATCGTCCGGGCAGTCTCTATCAAGCTATGATTTTTTCCCTCAGTAACCCCGTTCATTTGAGGAGTGTAGGCAGATGTGAAATGGTGCACAATTCCTTTTTCTTTGCAGAATGCCTCCATCTATTGGTTCTTGAACTCGGTGCCATTATCTGAGCGAACTTGCCTTACCTTCAGCTTGTAGAGTGACTCCAATGTAGTTACTAGCTCTTTGAATGATTCAAATGTCTCTGATTTGGATTTCAGAAACATCACCTAAGAAAATCTTGAGTAATCATTCGTAACTACATAGTAGTACAAATCACCAGCAATGCTCTTTGTACTGACTGGGCCAAACAGATCCATATCAAGAAGCTCAAGAGGCAGGTCAATTGAATGAACATTCTTTACCTTGTGAGACTTCTTTGTCTATTTCCCTTTCTTACATACGACACAGAAATCCAGTAGTTGGAAGTTTTGAACATTTACTCCACGTACTAGATCATTCTTTATTAAGTGATTCATCTTCCGGGGATTGATGTGTCCCATTCTCCTATGCCAGGAGATGGAGTCTTTTTTAGTGGCCTTTGACAAGAAGCATCGTACTTGATGATCTGTTTTGAAGACCTTTGAGAGGTCCAGGACATACAAATCGTTATATCTTGAAGCTGACATTAACACTTGGTCCTCCAGGATGACAAAGTCTTTTTTCAGAACATAGCACTTCTTGTTGTCAAATACAACTTTGAACTCTTTGTCGCATATCTGAGAGACAGAAAGTAAGTTATTTTGAAGTTGTTGAACATAGTTTACCTTATCAAACTTCACTTTCTGGTTTCCCACTTCTCCTTGTGTAGTGATATAACCTCCTTTATTTCCAGCAAATGAAACATGTCATCCTTTAATTTGTTTGATGTTTGACAAGAGAGACAGATTTCCAGTCATGTGCCTTGATGCACCGCTATCAACAATCCAGGTATTCATAGAAGCACTATAGCGGACACCTTGCACATTCAAAGGAAATGATTAGTTTAGCTTAGGGACCCAAGCCTTAACTGGCTTGGGTGACCCGGAGGAATCACATATCATAAACTCTATCCACTATCCATTTGAGGGAGAGGGCATATCATTCTTCTTCTTATTCTCATTTTTAGACACGGGACTTATTTTTCTTTCCATAAGCCAGTTTTATGTAAGGCCTGTTTGTGATAAACAAACGATTGGCTTATTGTTTGAACTTTAGGTTCATAGGTTCTTTTTGGTGGAGTAATTGAACTCCTTTTTGAAGAACTTGGTTTTGTATCATTACGTTCAATTTTCTTTCTTGGTGTCTGATAATAAGAACAGTTAGAAGCAATGTGTCCATACTTTCCACATGTGTAGCATGATCTACTTTTGACATGTTGGTGAAACTATTTCTGTGGGGAAGTGTGTGACACAGGTGTGACTTTAGTTTCTTTGGGTTTTGACATTTCTTCTTTAGAATTTTTGACTTCTTTAACAAAATTCATTGTTTGAACATGTTTAACATCTTTACCCTTTTGTTTATTTGGACTAAGACATGGTGCTCGAGATTGGTTAAATTGTTTGGTCTTTTTGGGTTCTAAATTAGACATGTTTGAGCCTGACTCCACCTTAACCTTTGCAAATTGTTCATCCAAATTAACAATAGGCATCTTACCCTTGACTTCAAAGTGGTCTCCTTCTGTTTAGTGACAGATTCAATAAGTTCACTTGTGGAATCTGGATCACTTACAAGAGGAGTGTACACCATATGATCCTTGATTGGGTTATTATTAATTGGTTTTCATTTAGCATTCAACAAGGTCTCATGTGGTGGTGGAACCACTTTGTAACCCAAACCCTCCCCGTGGTTTCGTTCTTTCACTAAGTGTTGAACTATATGAGAAGAACTAGTCCAACTATGCAGTTTTTGTTTTAAAGAATTTACCTCGACTTCCAAAACTGCTTTTTGTTTCTTAGTTTCTTCTAGGGAGTTTAAATAGAACTTTATGTCATTTCTTGGTTAAATGCTACAACTTCGGTTTCCCTTAATTGTTTATTTGACAGTTCTATTTTCTCTTTATAACGTGCTCATTTAGTTTTAAAATTCGGTTTGCTTCTGTACACAGTTGTAAATCATTTACTAAGCTATCATTGTGATCTAATAGCCTAGAAAATTTTGAATCTATGCTACCCCTAAATTTATTACATTCAGAACAAGCATGATTATCAAAAAGTTGGTCTGTGGAACTTACCTGAGAAGGTTCGGTTGAATCAGCCATCATCATAGAGTTTGACTGTTCGGGTGCTGGTGATTCTGAACATGTTGTGCTGGGACCTTCTTCATTTAGGTAAGTGACCACAGTAGCAGTATCTTCATGATCTGACATTACGAGTTCCACTGCTATATCACCTACGCTTGCAGAGTCGTCATCCAAACCCTCAACACATGCAATGTTGGATTCTCCTGGAGACACAAAGCGAAAGGTCCAATCTTGTCCTTCATCGTCTTGTGCAGTCAAGCCTTAGGATCCTTGCTTGATGATGTAGCCCCATTGTGGGTTTATCTTGACGATTGAAGGTGGAGAATGGATTACTATTACCTGTCTTCTTGGGCTTCACACATTCACGTTTGAAGTGCCCTTTTTCTCCACAATTAAAACAGGTAACTTTGGTTTTGTCAAAACCAAAGGTTGTATCCTTTGTGGCTATCAAGTTCTGTCTGGTCTTCTTAACAAACTTCTTCACCCTCCAGACAGCACTAGCCAGCGCCCACATATATCCATTCTTTCGAGTTCAGTTTCATCTACCTGCTCATAGTCTTCATCGACGAGATAGCAGTTTCCAGTCTTCCCTGCAACTACACCGTCATAGGAGTGAACAAAGCTGCTAGGAAATCCATATGCTCCTTTGCTACCTCTACAGTCACATTATCGAGATTCTCGGTCTTTAATTTCATAGCATTGGCTTCATGTGCTATGTATTGGGTGCAAGATGACCCTGACGTGTCAGATGCTGAAGTAACGGCTTGGGACGGAGCCGCTGAACTGGACAGGAATGCTGTTTGGAGTGGTGCTCCAGAGGTTTTTGGTTGAGGAGTTGAGTTGTAAAGTGACGGGTTCTGATCATATGAACCTTTTTGGGATCTGTACTTCATCCTCAACTCTTCCTCTCTCAGCTTCAGAACAAAATCGTTGATATCCAACTTTGCCAGCATATCATTCTGTTTGAGATTTGACATAAACAAAACCCACATCTCAGGCAATCCATCTGCAAAACTCGACACCTTGTCTTCCATGGATGTGGTAACCCCATTAGTGTGCAGCTCACTCATCAAGGGGTAGAAATGATCGATAATGTCATCCAGGCTCTCTTTTCCTATTGAAGAGAAGTTATCAAAGTCCTTCTTCAAAGCCTTTGCCTTTAATGCCTTCAACGTCACATACCCATCATACCGTTTTTCCAGAGCATCCCATAGCTTCTTGGCTTGTTTGTTCTCAGAAAACTGATAGAATATATCTTTAGGAATTGGCTGAGTTAACATGGCGTACACCTTCTTCCTTACATTGTACTTTACCTTCGGGTAATCAGTCATGCTACCCAAGGTAAGTTTTACTCTATCAGCACCAACCGGCATGCTATACCCAGTCTCGACTGATTCCCACAGATTAGGATGAACTCCATTTAAGTATATCTTGAACCTTTGCTTCCATTGTGGGTAATCATCTAACGTTATGAGCTTAGGGGCTTATTGTGATTACAAACTTCATTTTCCAGAAGCAATAGATTCTGGATCCGTGAATCCATACCGGCAGTGAAAGCTGAGTACTGATCTTCCATTTGTATAAACTTTAAGCTTTAATCTAAGATTTATTCACTTGTGTGAATGGAGATGTGCGAATGGGCCAAACGTGTGATTGAACAATGCGGATGGCTCAATCGTGATTGACCACTGCGGATGAGTCAATCGTACGATTGGACAAAGACGACTGGACAATGCGAATAGAGTGTTCAGTCGTATGTTTGGATGGGCAACTGAGTTCAGTCGTGCGTATGGGATGTACGATTGAGTTCAGTCGTGCGATTGAGTCACTCGTGCGACTGAAGCTGCTGGTTTTTGAGAATTCAAAGATTTTGATATTATGACTCAAAACACGAGTTTTCAAGAACCCTAATCTGCTGTATGCCGAAAAACTTAAACTTTTAGATCTGGAGACGTCGAAAACCCTATTTTAACCAAAAAGATGGTGTTTTTGAATGAAAAAAATGTGATTTTTACACTAAATCGATCGAATCACACGCAAAATCAAGAGCCAAAGCTCTAATACCACTTGTTAGGACCGTGTACGTATGGAGTACTAACTGATTCTGCGCGTATACTAACTCAAATAGTGCAGAATCCTATTTGATTGGCGATCCAATCAGGGAGAACACAGTTTAGATCAATCTAACGATTAATGAAATGTTACAAATGATTAGAGTGATGGGTTTGTTAGAACACAAACATAGTTTAACCGATTAAACTTTCTGAAAAACGCAGCGGAAGTTTAGCATTATAACATGTTTATAATCTGAAATTTTCATGTTCTAAGTGATGTTTTAAGATGGAAAAACAAACCCAAATCAAAAGATCTTTAATGTGTGAATAAGCAAGCTATATACTTATGTAAATGCACATAAAATCACAGCTACATGGAGCTGTGATTACTACCTTTCAGCAGCAGCAAAAAACCGACCAAAGAAAGGGAAATGATGTCCAAAATCGACCAAAATTTCAAGGGTAGAAGTCCTCAAGCTTGTGTACCCCAAGCCTCCTTGCAAACACCTTCTTGTTAGGAAGATTCACCACCTAAAAAAACTTCAAAACCCTCTAAAAGGAGCTGCTGGATCTGTGGAGTTTAGAGAGAGATGAGAGGTTTTTTTGATCTTTTGCATGTGATGAGAGTGGTTAGGAAAAGAGGACCCCAAGACCACTTAATGTGTGTTAGTTACAAGGAAAAATGGTCCAATAAAATAAAAGAAGGGGGGCGGCCAAAGTTTTAAAAAAAACAAGGTTTCCCTCTTAAATTTTATCACACATTATGTATGTTAACTAGTCCTCTTAATAGATATATACAACTAACTTTTTAATTGTATAATCTATACACTCCCATTATTAATTTGTAATGTTATCTAACTTATTTAAATAACATTACAAATAATATTATTGAACAAAATATCCTAATAAATTGTTCCATCTCATATGCAACTTGTTTAGAAAACCCATATTCTAAATTGGTGTAAATATTTAATGCATGATCATATCATCAATTAAATATTAATTGGCGTCTGCTAAGCTTATTATTAGGTATAACCTGACTGGATCATAACGTACTAACCACATCAATTTCTAAGTTCTTGGCACACAAAATCCGACATAGAGAACGATCAAATGTGATCTATGAACTTGGAACAGGTTTTCTTGAGCCTCTGGACGGCTAGGGTACGATTATGTGCGTAGGTATCGAAATCTCATGTTTTTCCATGATTTAAGTGGTATTTATAGGTTAGGGTTTTCCATTCGTATGACTGAACCATTAGCATGGTTAGTCATGCTACTGAACCATGCGGTTGATCCATCCGTGCGATTGAAGGTTCAGTCGTGCGACTGATGTCACAATCGTGCGACTGATCCAGTGTAAGGCCCCGCTCCCGGGCGCCCTACTGTTGGTGGTTCATCGCACATAAAACATACACAATGTATATAATCATAAAATAACGCAGCGGAAATGATAAAATATATATACATTCTCATTCATTAATAATAGTCATTACATCATTGACTCGATTACAAAATGAAGCTTTCTCTACTTTGTCCCTCCTCCTAAGATCATACAGCGACCTCTAGAGGGGGTATCAAGTGCAAACATTTAAAGTTTATAATTTTATACTAAAGAATATTCCTTAAGTAATTCCGTACATCGGAACTCTGACGGAATATTCTTGACATACACATGCAACATATTTCGTTGCATGTGCTACGCGCACGCACCTATGCGTGGCGAACTTATCAAAATCTAAAGAAGATTTCTTAATAATCCCTTCCGGGGGAATACTCAAGAAATCTCATAATGGCATGCAACGTGATGAGTTGCGTGCGTTATAGACCCACAACACATGACATTGCATCATTATTAAATGGAGAATGCCATCCCAAAGAACTGAGTAGCCGCCTCGTGCCATCCCCAGCAACGCTACCTGCCAACTGGAAACACATAAAAAGTCAGCGTTGCTGAGTGAGTTCTAGTTTTATAATAAAACATACTTCTACTTATTTACAAGTATCCTTTCGTGCATGCATTCATACATCATACGTACACAGAGATAATATTTGTTATTATCTTCATCATTCGTTATCTTTAACTTCTCGTATGGATTCTGTCAAGCTTTACCCACTTCATAGCACTTGGCCATGATTACGGTGGTCGAATGACAAGAATCCCGTTCGTACTTACTTGCGCACATTGAAAGGTGAATTGTACCAATACCATATGCTACACCCCAATCAGTCTTAGCTACCGGGCCGTAATCAACATATGACGGGAGCGTATGCCCGGTACTAGAGGTAAGCGGTAGAGGTACCATGACCATGGTCAATCACATAGAAGGACCAATCGCGTTATTCAATGCTTGCAAGACATAATTCATTCGTTCATTAATGCATGTATTCGTCATCATTCGTTCATTCGTTCATTCATTAATACATGCATTCATCATCGTGTTCCTCTTCGTTATCTTTCACTTTACGTTACATAATACTTCGTTCGTTCGTTAATACGTAAAGTCATGGAAAGATATTCATTATTATTATAGGAACACACACACACCATACATTCATCATCGTACATTCGTCATCATACATTCGTCATACATACATTGTCATCATCGTCATACATACATCGTCATCATCGTCATGCATACATCGTCATACTTAACATCTTACTGGCATCATCATCATCATCATACATAACCTCGTACATACATAGCCTACGTCATCATTCATCACTAGGCACTTGTTATGTGTCATCTGGTGCAGTAGCACTAACTGTCCTACCAAGACCGTGGGAACTCATACTAAGACCTTACATAACATGTCGAGTCCACAATCATACCTTAGACGTATAACACAACATTATACCCAAACGGGTCATACATACATATATCATTAAACCAGTTTATATGTGTTCCAGCCCCAAAACCATTTAAAACAAGTAAATGAGGGGTCCTAGAACTCACCTGTGCTTGACAAGCAGCTTCTCGATTAAGCCTTAAAGACGCGGGTCACACTACACTGTCTGCAGATAAGTTAACACTTAAAAGAGTTAATTTCTGCCTAATTTCGCCACTAATTTCGCAGGTAGTTTCGCCCGTAATTTCGCCAGGCGAATTAGCAGTTTCGCTGCTAGTTTCGCTGGACAGCAATCCGCCAGTTTCGCTGGACAGATTCGCTAACTCAAGCGCCCAACTTTCGTTGGAATTCCCTAGTTCGCAATATCTAAGGTCAACCTGGACATTGGCATAGTCATCAGTGAAACCATAGTTTCGCTCGTGCGAACATATAGTTTCGCTGCAGCGAAACTGTAACTTGCTGTAGGTTCCTCCAGTTTCGCTGGACGAACTTACAGTTTCGCTGGACGAGACCTTAATTTCGCATAACGAGCTGAAATTCATGAATCAGCTCGTTTTAGCCCAAAAATCCAATCCTTTCCACCCAAACCCTTGCATTATCACCCAGGAAGCTATATCTAAGCTTCTTACACGTTTTAATACCCTAAAACGTGTGTTTTGAGCGATTTTTGCCACTAAAAACCTCAAAAACCCCAAACCCGGGTTTTTCACCAAATGTGGCAATTTAGATACGTTTCTTACCTTGATTCTTGTAGTTTTGGAGTCCACAAACACTAGCCTTCGATTCTTGACCACCCGAGCTTCGATCCGGCACTTTCTCTCTCTACACTTTCTCTCTCTAGAATGGCGTTTGAGTGAAAATGAGAGTTGCTCGGCTGATCCATCTATTTATATGCCAGGCGTTCCCGGGACCCCAAACTCGTTAAACTCGTGACCCGAAGGGTTAACTCGGTGTAATACCCGCAACCACTCTATATTTGTTAAATGGTTTTCATCTGAGCCCATTGCTATCATCCGGCTTGATCAGAAAATTTTCCGGGCGTTACAAGTCCACCCCCCTTATTTAGGTTTCGTCCCCGAAACCTGTCACTCTTCGAACAAATGTGGGTAATGCTGTCTCATCTCTTCTTCAGTCTCCCACGTAGACTCCGATCCCTTCCTGTGCTTCCACTGTACACGCACAAGAGGAACCACTTGTTTCTTAGCCGTTTCTCTTTTCTATCAATGATCGCCACTGGTTGCTCCACATAGTTGAGCCGTTTGTCTACTTCGATATCTTCCAGCGGAACGACCATATCCTCATCGGCTAAACATTTCCTCAGATGAGATACGTGGAAGGTCGGGTGAATTCCACTCAGCTCATCTGGTAGCTCCAACCTATAGGCCACCTCTCCCACACGGGCGATAATTCGGAAAGGGCCTATATACCGCGGGCTCAGTTTTCCCCGCTTTCGGAACCTAATGATTCCCTTCCAAGGCGAAACCTTTAACATGACTCGATCCCCGACCTTGAACTCTATCGGTCTTCGCCTCTTGTCAGCATACGACTTTGTCTGTCCTTCGCCGCCTTCATGAAGGCTTTGATCTTTTCTAGCTTTTCAGTCGTTGCTTCCACTACCTCGACGGCTCCCAGTTCTTTCTGTCCAATGTCTCCCCAACATACGGGCGTCCTACATTTCCTACCGTATAACATCTCGTAGGGTGGCATGCCAATACTGGCATGGTAACTGTTATTGTACGAGAATTCTGCTAACGGCAAGTGATCGTCCCAACTTCCTCCAAAATCGATCACGCACGCCTGAAGCATGTCTTCGAGTGTTTGGATCGTTCTTTCGGACTGACCGTCTGTCTGAGGATGATATGCTGTGCTAATATGTAGCCTCGTTCCCATCGCATCGTGGAATCTCTTCCAAAACTTGGAGGTAAACCGGGTGTCACGGTCAGACACAATAGACACCGGTACGCCATGACGAGCTACAATCTCTTTGATGAATAGATCCGCCAATCTTTCAGATGAGTACGTCTCGCGGATCGGTAGGAAGTGGGCACTCTTCGTCAATCGGTCAACTATCACCCATATAGCATCATACCCTTTTGGGGTACGTGGTAACTTCGTAATAAAGTCCATGGTGATGTGTTCCCACTTCCATTCAGGTATATCCAATGGTTGGATCTTCCCGTAGGGCTTCTGGTGTTCCGCCTTCACTTGTAAGCAAGTCAAACACTTACTTACGTACTCCACTACGTCGCGTTTCATGCCCGGCCACCAGTAGTCTTTCTTCATATCGTGGTACATTTTGGTAGCACCGGGGTGAATGGAGTATCGTGTCTTATGGGCCTCATCCATAATTCTACTACGTAGATCCCCGTATCGAGGAATCCACATTCGCCCAAATCGGGTCTTAACACCTAGAGTGTTCTCACCCAACTCCGTCACTAGACCTCTCATCCTTTCGGAGTTAAGACGATCTTCTTTCAAAGCCTCGTCTTGGAACTCCTTAACCTGCGTCATCACGTCTGAGGTCATAATCAGCTGGCAAGCCTTCACCCGAATCGGTTCGGGCCTTTGCTTTCGGCTAAGGGCATCAGCCACCACGTTGGCCTTACCCGGGTGGTAATGGATTTCACAATCATAATCTTTTATCAACTCCAACCACCGTCTCTGCCTCATGTTCAGATCTTTCTGCTCGAAGAAGTACTTCAAGCTCTTGTGGTCCGTGAAGATGGTGCACTTCGTCCCGTATAGATAGTGGCGCCAAATCTTCAACGCGAAAACCACCGCAGCTAGTTCGAGATCGTGCGTGGGATAATTGACTTCGTGAGTCTTCAGTTGCCGAGATGCATAGGCTATAACCTTTCCGCTTTGCATTAATACGCAACCTAGCCCAGAATAGGATGCATCCGAATAGACCACCAAGTCTTCATTTCCCTCGGGCAATGTCAAGACAGGAGCTTGTGTCAGTCTCGTCTTTAATTCCTCAAAAGCGTCCTCCTGTTCTCGACCCCACACGAACTTTACATCCTTGCGAGTCAATTTTGTCAAAGGTGAGGCTATCTTGGAGAAGTCCTGAATAAATCTCCTATAGTAGCCCGCCAGCCCCAAGAAGCTGCGGATCTCGGTTGGCGTCTTCGGTGGCTTCCACTGCATCACGGCCTCAACCTTTGCTGGGTCCACCATTATTCCTTCTGCATTCACTACGTGACCCAGAAATTGTACCTCGCGTAGCCAAAAGGCGCACTTGGAGAACTTGGCATACAATTTCTCCCTTCTCAACGTTTCCAACACTTCCCGAATGTGGTCGGCATGCTCTGCCTCACTTTTCGAATAAATCAGGATATCATCGATGAACACAATCACTGATTTATCTAACATTGGCCGACACACTCGGTTCATCAAATCCATAAAAGCAGCCGGCGCATTAGTCAACCCAAAAGACATGACAAGAAACTCATAGTGACCGTAGCGCGTACGAAAGGCTGTTTTAGGGATATCCTGCTCCCTCACCTTCAGTTGATGGTAGCCCGATCGAAGATCTATCCTGGAAAACCAACTGGCACCCTGAAGTTGGTCAAACAAGTCATCGATCCTTGGTAAGGGGTATCTGTTCTTCACCGTCAGCTTATTCAGCTCGCGGTAGTCAATGCACATTCTCATACTACCATCCTTCTTCTTCACGAACAGGACCGGAGCACCCCAAGATGAGATACTCGGTCTGATAAACCCCTTATCCAGCAGCTCCTGCAACTGCTCCATCAACTCTTTCATTTCCGTCGGAGCCAAGCGATACGGTGCTTTTGCGACAGGTTGGGCACCCGGTATCAGGTCGATCTGGAACTCGATCTCTCGGTCTGGTGGCAAACCCGATAAGTCTTCGGGAAACACATCTGGAAATCACCCACCACTGGCACATCGCATAGCTGTGGTGTTAGCGTCTCTACATTCTTTACATAACATAAGTAGGCGCTACATCCGCCCTCATACACTTTCCCGCCACCGCCATCGAGATCACCTTCGGAATCGTCGTAACTCGATCGCCATAAATTGTCACCGGACTCCGTCGGTCGCCGTCAGCCTAATCATCTTCTTTCGGCACACGATATTCGCTTCGTAGGTGCTAACCAGTCCATTCCTAACACTACATCGAATCCTCCTAGAGGCATCACATGTAACATGGCAGCAAACCTATGGCCCTCTAATTCTATAGTACAGTCCTCTATCATATCCGTAACCCTAGTGGATTTACCAATAGCGGTTTCTACGTCAAAGGACTTATCAAGGCATTTTCTCATAACAGGCAGTTTAGCACAGAAGGTAGTAGAAATAAAACTTCTACTGGCACCCGAATCAAATAATACAGAGGCTAAAATTTGGTTTATCAGGAACGTACCGGACACAACGTCAGGGTCGTTCTAGCCTCCTCTTGCGTCATCGTGAACGCCCTAGCCTTTGCCCTCGGTGCTTCTCCTCCCGTCTTCTTTCCCCAGAGCCCTCAGCCCTCGGCTTCTTGCAATCTCGGCTCATATGACCACTTTCCCCACAGTTAAAACACTTGCCCATCCGGCAGTCCTTTGATATATGTCCCGTCTTCCCACACTTAAAGCAGAGGTTGGATCCCCACTTGCACTCCCCCGAGTGCTCTTTTCCACACTTACCACACTTCCTCACCCCAGCTCCAGACACGACCACTCGGCGGTCGTCTACCCTTGCCTTATATTACTTGTCGAGGTATCACCTCGACCAAACCTCTTTCCCTGCCAACCCATCTCTCCCCTGCCTTCTTTCCACCCTCAGCTTTCACCAACGCAGCTCTCTCATCGTACAACCTTCCCGCCAAATCCACCGCCGACCTGAAAGTACTCGGTCGAGCGGAAATCAGATGCCAACGAATTTCGGCTGGCAACCCTTGAATATACCGGTTAATCTTTCGGGACACCGGCGTCACCTGCTCTGGCACCAACAGCGCCAACTCGTTAAACTTAGTGGTATATTGTTGGTGGGTCATCGTCCCCGCCTCCAACTGCAGAAACTCTCTCTCTATCCTATCCATTTCCGTCGAGGACTGAATTCCTCGATCACCAACCTTTTCAACTCAGCCCACTTCATCTTCCCTATAGCCCTGCTACCCTCAGCTTGGACTATATTTTTCCACCAGCATAAAGCCGACCCCGTAAAAGAGTGGGTGGCAAACTTCACCTTCTTGTCCTCCTGGCAATCACTGATATCGAGGACAGCTTCCATCTCCATCACCATTGGTGAGCATCAGTAGCAGTACCAGACCCATCGAAAGTTGGGGGCTTACACCTCATGAACTTCCCGTAGTCACAGCCCCGGGCTGTCTCCCGTACCTGTTCTTCCTCCTCATCATCGGACAATACTGTTTCTGCCCCTGTCTGTTGTTGTCCACCGGAGGACTGATTTCTTCCCCGTCTCCCATCCTCACGTACTGCCTTTAACACTTCTGTCATTACAGACGGTAAGATCGTCTGCATAACCTGGTGCACCTCCTCGACAACTGCCTCTTTCACCGAGGCCCTAAAATCATCACTCTCATTCGTCCCCCGAGGGAGTAGTATTAGGTCCTTCGGGAACCTTTTTCTCTTGTCTAGGCCTTCCTCTTGTGGCTCGTGGTTCCACACCACTTCCGCCACTGCCTCCACCAAGTGGGGCTTTAGATGATCTACCACCGACCATCTTCTATCTCACACTGAAAGGTTCAAATACCAACACGGTCATTCAAGGAAATAGCTCAGTTTATGTCAAGTACAGTAAGTTACTAATTACAGTGGCCAGTTGTGATTAGTCACTTACTCTACTTTTCGCACCCCAAGCATTACCCTTCCTGACTACACCGGTATCTAAATCTAACAGCACACATAACCACATTTCACACGCACATACTTTAAATAACTTTAAGAAAATACCTGATGGCACGCAGCTACTCAGATGGCATTCTCATTCTCCCTGTCCCATTCTCAGTTTAAGCTTAGGTTTATTATGAAAATTTTACCCATTTTACTTAAACTTTTGCTCTGATACCAACTTGTAAGGCCCTGCTCCCGGGCGCCTACTGTTGGTGGTTCATCGCACATAAAACATACACAATGTATATATCATAAAATAACGCAGCGGAAATGATAAAATATATATACATTCTCATTCATTAATAATAGTCATTACATCATTGACTCGATTACAAAATGAAGCTTTCTCTACTTTGTCCCTCCTCCTAAGATCATACAGCGACCTCTAGAGGGGGTATCAAGTGCAAACATTTAAAGTTTATAATTTTTATACTAAAGAATATTCCTTAAGTAATTCCGTACATCGGAACTCTGACGGAATATTCTTGACATACACATGCAACATATTTCGTTGCATGTGCTACGCGCACGCACCTATGCGTGGCGAACTTATCAAAATCTAAAGAAGATTTCTTAAATAATCCCTTCCGGGGGAATACTCAAGAAATCTCATAATGGCATGCAACGTGATGAGTTGCGTGCGTTATAGACCCACAACACATGACGTTGCATCATTATTAAATGGAGAATGCCATCCCAAAAGAACTGAGTAGCCGCCTCGTGCCATCCCCAGCAACGCTACCTGCCAACTGGAAACACATAAAAAGTCAGCGTTGCTGAGTGAGTTCTAGTTTTATAATAAAACATACTTCTACTTATTTACAAGTATCCTTTCGTGCATGCATTCATACATCATACGTACACAGAGATAATATTCGTTATTATCTTCATCATTCGTTATCTTTAACTTCTCGTATGGATTCTGTCAAGCTTTACCCACTTCATAGCACTTGGCCATGATTACGGTGGTCGAATGACAAGAATCCCGTTCGTACTTACTTGCGCACATTGAAAGGTGAATTGTACCAATACCATATGCTACACCCCAATCAGTCTTAGCTACCGGGCCGTAATCAACATATGACGGGAGCGTATGCCCGGTACTAGAGGTAAGCGGTAGAGGTACCATGACCATGGTCAATCACATAGAAGGACCAATCGCGTTATTCAATGCTTGCAAGACATAATTCATTCGTTCATTAATGCATGTATTCGTCATCATTCGTTCATTCGTTCATTCATTAATACATGCATTCATCATATCATTTACGTTATCTTCGTTCGTTCGTTAATACGTAAAGTCATGGAAAGATATTCGTACATTCATACGTATTCGTCATCATACATTCGTCATCATCGTCATCATACATCGTCATCATCGTCATGCATACATCGTCATACTTAACATCTTACTGGCATCATCATCATCATCATACATAACCTCGTACATACATAGCCTACGTCATCATTCATCACTAGGCACTTGTTTGTGTCATTCTGGTGCAGTAGCACTAACTGTCCTACCAAGACGTGGGAACTCATACTAAGACCTTACATAACATGTCGAGTCCACAATCATACCTTAGACGTATAACACAACATTATACCCAAACGGGTCATACATACATATATCATTAAACCAGTTTATATGTGTTCCAGCCCCAAAACCATTTAAAACAAGTAAATGAGGGGTCCTAGAACTCACCTGTGCTTGACAAGCAGCTTCTCGATTAAGCCTTAAAGACGCGGGTCACACTACACTGTCTGCAGATAAGTTAACACTTAAAAGAGTTAATTTCTGCCTAATTTCGCCACTAATTTCGCAGGTAGTTTCGCCCGTAATTTCGCCAGGCGAATTAGCAGTTTCGCTGCTAGTTTCGCTGGACAGCAATCCGCCAGTTTCGCTGGACAGATTCGCTAACTCAAGCGCCCAACTTTCGTTGGAATTCCCTAGTTTCGCAATATCTAAGGTCAACCTGGACATTGGCATAGTCATCAGTGAAACCATAGTTTCGCTCGTGCGAACATATAGTTTCGCTGCAGCGAAACTGTAACTTCGCTGTAGGTTCCTCCAGTTTCGCGGACGAACTTACAGTTTCGCTGGACGAGACCTTAATTTCGCATAACGAGCTGAAATTCACGAATCAGCTCGTTTTAGCCCAAAAATCCAATCCTTTCCACCCAAACCCTTGCATTATCACCCAGGAAGCTATATCTAAGCTTCTTACACGTTTTAATACCCTAAAACGTGTGTTTTGAGCGATTTTTTGCCACTAAAAACCTCAAAAACCCCAAACCCGGGTTTTTCACCAAATGTGGCAATTTAGATACGTTTCTTACCTTGATTCTTGTAGTTTTGGAGTCCACAAACACTAGCCTTCGATTCTTGACCACCCGAGCTTCGATCCGGCACTTTCTCTCTCTACACTTTCTCTCTCTAGAATGGCGTTTGAGTGAAAATGAGAGTTGCTCGGCTGATCCATCTATTTATATGCCAGGCGTTCCCGGGACCCCAAACTCGTTAAACTCGTGACCCGAAGGGTTAACTCGGTGTAATACCCGCAACCACTCTATATTTGTTAAATGGTTTTCATCTGAGCCCATTGCTATCATCCGGCTTGATCAGAAAATTTCCGGGCGTTACATCCAGTCTCCTGGTTCAGTCATGCGACTGATCCATTAGCATGAAGTATTCATGCGTATGGTCCATTCGTATGGTCCATTCGCATGAGAATTTCGCACGATTAAGTTAAACATGTTTCTCAACCATATTTGACTAAGAATTATGCAAACAACCACAAACCTATATAGCTAGTTCAATATGCGTTATCACACACTAAACAATGAAATATTAAACATTATAAGCATCAACCACACATTGTGTTTCATTCAGACCCATTCAATTACATATATGTAAGACATGAAAGACATTTTACATTGAGCTCCTAAACTAGGTACACATGTATCAATAGAATGAATGAATGAATGAATGAATGAATGAATGAACGAACGAACATAAAGTATAATGTAACAAAAGTGGAAGATAACAAATGACGAGTATGGAAGTGACGGATGATGAGATCCGTGTCACGTACCCCGGTACTATGTCAGTCTTCGAACATGAGTCGGGGGTTTGTTTAGAAGCCGCGGCACAGTATCAGCTTTCGAGCATGAGTTAGGGGTATTGCATGACAAATAATGACGTGTGAAGGAGATTAGGTCTTGTTGCCCGCCCTGGTACTGTGTTGTCTTCGGACATGAGTCAGGGGTTTGATTACAGGCCCCGGCACAATATCAGTCTTCGGACATAAGTCGGGGTGTTACATACAAGATGGTATCTTTGTCGTGTATCCCGGTGCTATGTTAGTCTTTGGACATGAGTCGGGGGTTTGTGTACAGACCCCAGCACAGCACCAACTTTCGAGTATGAGGCGGGAATATTACATGTGACAGGATTTGTGTAATGGTTAGTAATGAGCAAAGGAATGAATGAATGAATGATGATGAAGATAGTAAAAATTATTATCAATGAAAAGAGTATGAATATGAAAGTGAATATTAATGAAAAGAATGAAACGATGAAAGTACAAAAGAACGAAATGAACGATGAATGTAGAATGAATGTACGTATGATGTGTGCCCATTTATGAAAGTAATGTATAGTATTTGAGAAGCATATTTTGTATACAAAACACAGTGTATTTTAATACTTATAAAACTAGAACTCGCTCAACATCGCTGACTTTTTGTATGCATGATAGTTGGTAGGTATCTTGATGATGCTGAGGAGTTGCAGGCATGGATGCATAAGCTATAGGGAGTGCTTTGAGGCTGGCATCCGCATTTTGACATGTTAATGTATTTTGATATGAAAAAGAATGTTGTAATGTAATTAATGTAATGAAATGACATGTGTTTAATTATTAATGAAAGTTTTTAAATTTCGTTGCGAAAGTAACGTATGTTTTAAATTGCATGATGCGATGATTGTCCAACTGTAAGCGTCCGGGAATGGGGCCTTACAAGTTGGTATCAGAGCCAAAGTTTAAGCGAAATGGGTAAATATTTTCAAAACATAATCTTAAACTGAGAATGGGACGAAAAAAAGGATGCCATTCCTAGTAGCTACGTGCCTACAGGTAAAGGTTTATTGTACATGTTTTATGTAAGCAAACAATTCACTGGTATGATGTGTGCATGTTATGTGGCTAGTGTGCTTTTGTGTAGATTTAGATACTGATGTAGTCAGGATAGGAAATGCTTAGGGTGTGAAGAGTAAAGTAAGTGGCTAATCATAACTGGCCACTGTAATTAGGGACGTGCTATACTTGACATAATCCAAGCTATTACCTTGAATGACCGTGTTAGTGTTTGAATCATATAGTGATTAGAGTATGGCTGGAGGCAGATCGTCTAAGCCCTCTAGGAGTGGAATATATGATGGACATAGTATTGAACCGCGTGTTACAAGGAATAGGGCTAAGACTACTAAGAGGGCCTGTGAAGAGCCCAAAATACATCACTAGGAAGGTGGTGATAAAAGTGTGAATTTTAGGGCCTCGGTGAAAAAGGCAGTAGTAGAAGAGGTCCACAAGTTATGCATACGATTCTGCCATCTATGGTAACTGAAATGATTAAAGTAATGAGTGAGGATGAAACGAAGAAGAAGAAGAGGACCACTGGAAGAGGGGAAGGAGAACGAATGGAGACTGAGACGGTTGTCTCTAGTGAGGAGGAGGAGGAAGAAGCACTGCAGGAAACTGCACGGGGCTATAACTACGGGGCATTCCAAACGTGCAGGAACCCAACGTTTGATGGAAATGGGAGCTCTACGGCTGCTCACCATTAGGTGAGAGAGATGGAGGCAGTACTTGATATCAGCGAGTGCTGAGTGGATCAAAAGGTGAGGTTTGCTACTCACTTGTTTGTGGACTCGGCCTTATACTAGTGGAATAACATTGTCCATGCTTAGGGTACCAAGGCAGTCAGAAGAATAAGGTGGAGTAAACTAAAGAAGCTAGTGATCGAGGAGTTTTTCCCTCACCGGGAATTGGACAAGATCAACAGAGAGTTCCTGCAGCTGGAGGCGGGGACGATGACACACCACCAATACACCACTAAATTCAACGAGATGGCTAGGCTGGTACCAGATCAGGTGACGCCTGCATCACGAAAGATTAAGAGGTACATTCAAGAACTACCGACAGATATTCACAGACAACTGATCGCTGCCACCAGGTACATTTAGATCGGTGGTCAACTCAGCTGGAGATTGTATGACGAGCGAGAGGCGATGGTGATAACGGACGAAGAGGAGGAGCGAGACTATGTTAATAGTGGGAATGAAAGGCGAGGCAATGATGGTGAATTATGTCTAGAAGTGAGACATTTAGGGTCGATGATCAAAAGAAGGTAACAAGGAGGGAGGAGGTATGCAAGAAGTGTGGTAGAGTCCATGAGGGGGAGTGTAAATGGGGGTTGAACGTATGCTTCTAGTGTAGGAAGGAAGGCCACAGGGTGAGAGATTGTCAAATGGGTAAACGCTACGACTGTGGCGAGACTGGAGAATAGAGGGTGAAGGTGAGAGCCTTTGCTATGACCGGGAGGAGGCCAGATCAAGGTAACATCAGGTAGATTTCTCGTAATTTAGATTTGTGCATCTACGCTTTGATTATGGTGCTACTAGTAGTTTCATTCTTGCTGCCTTCTGTGATAAGTTGCATGTTAGGAGTAGGAAGATCGATGAGCCCTTTGAAGTAGGAATTGCTATTAGTAAGTCCACTAGGTTACCTGATGCCCTAGGGGATTACGTGATAGAATTAAGGAGTGTGCTTGTTCGTGCTAGACCGTTCAGGACAGACGTAGGTCGATAGACGCATACCTCCGAGTGAATTGGCCAGTAACCTATGAGGCAAATACCGAGTGTTGCTAGAAGATGGTTTAATCAACCATGCCTGACAAGAGTTTGGTTCCGACCTACGGCAATGGACTATGATGAAGACTTCATCTAGGAAAGTGGATCGTTTGATTTAGAAATCCAGGAAAGCTATTACTAGGCTATAGAGGGTCATTCCAAATTGCTGCTCAGGTAGGAGAAATGACACATCGATTAGAGGTACCCGATGAGTTAAGTGGAATTCCTCTAGCATTCCATGTATCTCGTTTAAGAAAGTGCTTAATTGATATGAATATGATCATGCCACAAGAGGATACTGAGATGGGTGAAAGAATCAACTACGAGAAGCAACTTGTGGTTATTTCTAATGGAAGGAAGAGAGAGGCTAAGGAGAATAGTGGTTTCACTGGTGCGAGTGCAGTAGAATCCAAAAGGATCTAAGCCTACGTGTAAGAGCAAGGAAGATGTGAGACAGTATCACCCGCAACTGTTCGAGGAGTGACAGGTTTCATGGACGAAACCTATTTAAGGGGTGGACTTGTAACACACTGAATTTTATTTAAAAGGAGAGAAAATAAAATGTATCTTGCAAGATGGAAAAACGAACAAAAGTGGAGGGGGGCCAAAGTGTAAGTGTGCACATACGCCTAACTGTCCTCATGCGCCTAACTGTCCTCATGAACCTAAGTCATGCGCCCAAGTAGTTGTCATGCGCCCAGAAGAATGTCCCGACGGCTAAGTGTTAGCCATGCGCCCAAATAGTGCCCATGCACCTAAATAGTACCCATGCGCCCAGATTGCCCATGCGCTAAGTGTTGGGTCATGCGCCCAAATAGTGCTCATCCTCTTGGGGTTGCTCATGCGCCTGCATAGTGGTAAAACACCCAAATAGGGCTCATGCGCCTGCCTAGTGCTAATGCGCCCAGACGGATTTATACTTAAAATTTTATGCTCATGCGCCTGAAATGCCTCATGCGCCCATTTTAGAGTAGATTTAGATACGGATGTAGTCAGGATAGGAAATGCTTAGGGTATGAAGAGTAAAGTAAGTGGCTAATCATAACTGGCCACTGTAATTAGGGGCTTACTATACTTAACATAAACTGAGTTATTACCTTGAATGACCGTGTTATTGTTTGAATCTTATAGTGATTAGAGAATGGCTGGAGGTAGATCATCAGAGGCCTTTAGGGGTGGAGTACAGGGAGGACGTGGTGCTGAACGCATGTTACTAGGAATAAGGCTAATACTGCTGAGAGGGCCTGTGAAGAGCCCGAGATCCATCAAGTCATGCTGACAATTCTGCCATCTATGGTGACTGAAGTAATCAATCATGTAAGGGAGGATGTGAAGAAAGAGATGAGAAGGACCACCGGAAGGATGGAAACGTAGCGATCGGAGACCGAGACGATTGTGTCGAGTGAGGAAGAGGAAGAGGAAGCGGTGCAGGAAACTATACGAGGATGTAACAATGGGGCATTTTAAAGATGTAAGCCCCCGACTTTTGATGGAAATGGCAATGTTGTTGCTGCTCACCGTTGGGTGAGAGAGATGGAAGCACTACGGGAGATTAGTGAGTGCAGGGAGGATCAGAAGGTGAAGTTTGCCACTCACTCTTTTATTGACTTGGCTCTGTGCTGGTGGGACAATATTGTCCAAGCCGAGGGTAGCAGGGCCATTAGAAAGATGAGGTGGCCAGAGTTGAAGAAGCTGGTGATCGAGGAATTCTGTCCTCACCGGGAACTTAACAAGATAGAGAGGGTGTTCCAATAGCTGGAGGCAGACACCATGACACACCAGCAATACACCACCAAGTTTAATGATATGTCCAGGTTGATGTCGGATCAGGTGATGCCGGTGTCAAGGAATATCAAGAAGTACATTCATGGATTTGCCAGCTGACATCTGCAAGCAATTGATCGTTGCCTAGCAGGGTACCTTTCAATCGGTGGTAGACCTGGCGGCTAGGTTTATAATGAGAGGGAGGTGTCAGTAGTCAAGGCGAAGAAGACAGGTGGTGGTGACAGGAACTGTAGTGGGAAAAGGTTTCGACGTGGCGGTTTCACTCCAAACAACAACAGGATGAAAGTGGAAGACCGTAGGGTGGGGTCATCAAGCTTGGGGATAAAGAAGTGTGGTAAATATGGGAGAGATCACGCTAGTGAGTGCAGGTTGGGATTAAATCTTTGTTTCAAGTGTGGGAAGCCTGGCCACATCGCTAAGGATTGTAAGGTGACGAGGTCCTACAACTGTGGTGAAGTAGGTCACCTAAGTCGGGAGTGTAAGAAGCCACGGGCCGAGAGTTCCGGAGCGAAGAAGCGAACATAAGATGGAGGACAGAGGGCAACTGCTAAGAGCATTCATGATGACGCAGGAGGAGGCCAGGGTAGACCCCGATGTCATGTCAGGTATGTTTCTAGTAGACCAAAATTATGCCTCCGTAATATTTGATTCTGGAGCCAGTAGGAGTATTATTTCTACTGCTTTCTCTGATAAGTTGTCTGTTAGTAGTAGAGTATTAGTGAGACATTTGATGCCGAAACTGCTATTGGTAAGTCCACTAAGATTACAGATATGATAGAGGACTGTGCCATACAACTAGAAGGTCATAGATTTTCTGCTAAATTACATATTATGCCCCTAGGCGGATTCGATGTAGTACTAGTGTAAAACCTCTAAAATCTCCCAGAAATCAATAACACACGATCTCAATCACGTGAATGCGGAATGTAAACATGATTGGATAGAAGAGAAGATTGAATTGAACAGAAATGCTTCTTTGATTAAATCAAACAACTTATGAAAGGTCTTGTGCTATTTTCGCACAGTACAGAATGATAATGAACGAAAAGCTTAAATTACAAAACGAAAACAAGCTATTTATACTAAACATCAAGTTCTCGCGTGACAGGCTTTTTGCGCAGCTGAGACTTTCGCGTGGAAGCTTCTCTTCGCGTGGAAACTTGATTTCGCATGATATGCTTCTCGCGTGACTTCTTCAATTCGCGTGGATCAGGTTTTCTCACATGCAGTCTGTTTTCGGACTTCGTCTTTGTTCAATCTTCAAATGTTTTGCCGAGCCTTGATTAGTCTTCTATAATCTCCCCCTAGGCTCAGTGAAACATGATCAATCAAAATCAACGTTTGCTTTCTTGTACGTTCCAACATATGCTACCATTTATTCCTAAGGATTCGGTCAGTCATCCACACATACTGGCAAGATAGAAAATAAACGGACTCATCAGCTGTAATAGGGCAGTGTAAAAGCTTGAGTAAGTCGTCTTTGCCAAACTTCATCAAGTCTGCTGGATCAATGATTCGAAATGACTTGTTAGTACATCTTATCACAGCGTGACCGGAATCCTTCTCACATCTCCATGAGAGTAATTGCTTTAAAGAGTTGGGAGGAACTGGAGCATGCACGGGGACTTTCCTGATAAATTTAGGATGTTGATAGACTCGTATTTTCATTGGAGCTTTAGTATTTTTATCTATTCTTGTTGAGTCATCAATCAACTTAGATTTGGCACTCTTAAAATCTTTGAAATTTGTGCGCATCTCCCTTCGTATCATAGATCTCATCAGTTCAGCTTCACTGTAATTGCTTTCATTAAAGAATGGAGCTTTGCCCATGGAGTAGAGATCAGCAGCACGTAGAGTATGGAAGTCTTGTGTGCTTTTCAGATAATCAATTTCTCCATTCTTTCTTTTTATTACATATAGCCTTTTCTCCCCATCATAACCCCAGCTAATGACATGAGACATTTCACCATACTTCTGCTTAGGCTTAGAAATGAATAGAAAATGAGCTTCAGTAGGTGGTGGTGGTGCTTTGAACATCAATCCTCCTCTAGTGAATAAAGCAATCTGACTAGTAGAATCTTTCTTTGTAGCAACAGTAGGAGTTTCACCACTCACAGTCTCAGTTGGGATTTCTCCTTCTTCAAGACCAATGTCTTTAAATAACTCTTGAAGGTTGTTCCCAAAAATGTCAGTATATTCATTCTGATCATCCAAATCATCAAACACATCAAGTTCTTCTTCAACAGCTCCTGATGAAGATTGTTGAAAAGAATACAATTCCTTTTCATACACACTCTCAGTGGCAGGGTCAAGTGGATCATATCCTTCTGGATCACTAACACTTGGTCGATCGACATTATCAGTGTTAGTATCTCCAGTTGGACTCGAAGAGAAACCTGTAGCATTACCTCCATTATTATTATCACCATCATTTTCACCATCATCTCCTCCATCATCATTATCACCATCATTTCCACCATCATCTCCACCATCATCATCATCATTTCATCATCATCTTCATCGTCATCCTTATCATCATCAGAATCAGCATAATCAACCAACTCTTCATCCTCCTGTTCATGAACAATAGGTAAAGTGAACATGTGCTCTGGTTCAACGAAAGCTATAGATGTGTAAGCTTCGGTGATAGGTACTTCAAATGAAATAGGAACATCCTCAGTAGTGCTAACACTTGGCTGTTCAGTAGAGGTATGAGCTTCGTTGACCACTTCCTTTTCTGGAACATTCTCAGTGGGAGGAGGGCTAGGAAATCGTCTACTAGATTCACCAATCACAGTTGTAGACCTTATGATTGGTGGCAGATGAAAATAAGTCTGTGAAATGAATTCTCTGAGCTCATTCAGTTGTCTTTCCAGCCCTGAAGAATAATCAAACATGTTCTTCATCTGTTGTTCTAGAGAAGCTATTCTTGTATCTTTGATTGCAGAATCCAGATGAATCATGGTAATCTGAATTGACTTTTCTTCATTTTCCTTCTTCAGCTCAGCAATCATCTTAACATTTTCAAAACTCACTTTTTCCAAGTTTTTAACTCTTTCTTCTAGAGTTATAGAATGAGGAGTGCTAGTTGATTCCTCTCTCCTTTGAAACTCTGGAGGAGTATTCAAAAATGAATCAACATCAAATTCTAAGTTTTCCTGCCTAGGAGGTGTAGAAAATCCAGATTCAGAAATATTGGCTACTCCAGAAACAGGAACTGTTTCTGTTTCAGGAGCAGAAGATGTCACATTGGTTGTCTGATCTTGCTCAGTCTCAGTGACAACCACATGTGTTCTTGGTCTCCTGGGTATAATACCACGACCTCTCTTTCTAGCTAGAAAATCTCTCCTTCTTGCCATACGTTTTCTTCGTGAGGATGTACTAGGAGACTCTTCCGGAACATAGTCAGTATCCCTGTCTTCATCATTCGGTCTTGAAGATGTTGGAGTAGTAGGAGCTAGATTTGTTTGAAGAACATAAGGAACATTACCAATTTGGTCACTATCAGTCTCGGAACTAGAAGCCGAGTGCACTTCACCTTCCATTCTTCCTTCATGTACAGGCTCATCTTCAAACAATTTCTCAATCTCTTCGTCCAAATTATCTCTAGCAGTAGAAGTAGAAGCACCAGTTTGTGCCTCATCAACAGGTACATCTCCTCCCAAACCTCCAATATTCTCATCAACTTCTGCAAATCTACCAATCTTAGCAAAGCTTTCTCCTGAGCACTTGTTTCCACGTGCTCTAGTGAGATGAGTAAAGATGTCTTTCTTGATAACCTGAACAACATACTTTGGAGACTTCAAAGTGGCAAACTCTGGATAAGCATCATTGATGACAAGTTGCACGAATCTCGGGTACATAATAAACTTTCTCCCTAGATTAGCTGTAACGTTCTTCTGCATCTCTTGAAATATAACACCAGAAATACTAAATGGAATATCATCCACCAGAGAAACCAATAAAGATCCAAACACAGCACTTAGACTATCCATGCCAGCCTTCAAATTACTCAGACAGTGAATTACCACATGAAATAAATATTTCCAGTAAGGTGGTAACCACTTCTTTTCCAAACTTGGATATCTATATTTGTATCCCATCCGAGATAGACAATCCATAACTACATCATCATCTAGTCTTGTTAGAGCACCCTCTTGATCATTAAACAGAAGAACTCTGTTTAGTATGGCTTGAGAAACTGTCACCCATTTATCTTTTACAGTGGCTGTGATAATTTGATTTCCAGCTTGATCCTTTTCTAGAGCAGCAGTGCTCCAGAAAGAATCTATCAACTCGGAATAGATGGCTGGATCAGCAGAAATAGCATAAACAATCCTTGAGTTTTTCAGCCCCTTAATCATAGAATTGAACAACTCTTTTCCTTCAGGAACCTCATCTAAGTAAGCTATACAGTTGTGACTAGCTTTGAACATCATATTAGCCATCTGCATTGTAAAACAAACTCAAGATCAGAACACTTGTAATATAACTTAATTATGCATTTAGAATTTTAGCACTTAGAACATATTAACTTTTGAAGTTTCACACTTAGACAATTTTATCACTTTTATCATTTCAAAGCTTAGTAATATGTGAATACATATACTACACTTAAAGTTTTAGCAACAAAAGATTATTGTGCAAAAATCTATTTAATACACAACAACATCAACACTTAGAAATTTTTAAAGATTTCTGTTATGCGAAAATCAACATATGCGAAAATGAACAATATGCGAAAATGTGTAACTCATGCGAAAGTCAATCTTCACGCGAAAGTCAAAATATTGCGAAAAACTAGTTTCACTTTTGAATTCACGCGAAACCTTGATTCACGCGAAAATCACATTCATGCGAAAACCCTGTTTCGCAACTGTTCAGGTTCTGTGCGATTCGCACAAATACAACTTTCAAATTAACAGATCAAAAATAGTTTTTAATACATGCAATCCATTCCATTCCTGTCGCCTAAGTCTATTAAGTGTATTTCACCGTTCAATTTCAACTTTAAAGTCCATTTTGTAAGATTTTATATCAAGATGTTAAGTTCCGTTTACACTTAATCGCTAAATTAACCATAACAACCATCTTTTACCTTTCAATCTCAGTATGAAAGTAATATAAGCAGTATGATATTTCAGAAATCCAAACTTAACAAGAAATGAACTCAGAATTGATTTTTCAGTGGGAATGCGAAAACTGATTTCGGATGCGAAGCGAGAGAGGTTTTCGGATGTGAGTTTGAGCGAAAAGTAAGTTTGTCTTGAACACTGTGAAATTTATACCCCAGACAAGTCACGCGAAAATCCTTTTCGCAAAACCTACCTTTTCGCGTGAGGTTTCCCTTTCGCACGCGAAACAGTGTTTTTCAAAAATTTTCAACTTTTAAAATCCTTTTTATTTTTACACAACTTTCAATCTTTTTATTCTCAATGAATTAAGTCAACATGAAATGTTATTTACCAAGTGACCAATTAATTTAATGAATCTTTAATTTTCAAAAATTTTCTTGTTATTTATTTGTCCAAAAAATAAAACACTATAAAAATGAAATAAAAACAAACAATTACATACAAAATAACTAAAAAATGAAAACAATTAAGAATCAAGATCGGATTTGCTTGTTTTTGTATAAGAATTTTGATAATGAGATCATATAGTTCTTTGTCAAGTTAAGACTCTGTCCGGCTTTATTTAAAATAACTGGTTAAGTTGATTGTCAATATAATTTGTCCTTTTAAACTTATACTTCAGGTTTTACTCTGAAACATAATGAGTGATATATATATCATGTTTTGTGTTTATTTAATTTAAGTCAGTGGATCCCACAATCAAAACTTCTGTAAAGTAATTATTATCCTTCAAGACACTATCGAGATTTTCAAGTCACCCCAATTTGACTTAAACCATGCATTGATGATCAGTGATACCATTTATTGTATTCCTAAATATAACTATTTGAGCATAACTAGCCTGAGATATATTTCTTAACCCGGAATATTAACAAGTTTAAGGACTTACTGACAGCCATCCGGACTTACGTCTGCCCTCTCAAGATGTTTAGGACTTACAAGCCATCCGGACTTACATGCCCCATCTTTCGATTTTGCCTTCCAAAGTTAAAAACGATTCTCAAAATAGAAAATATATATCATATAGTATGTATGTCTTTTAGACATATCTTTTGATTTGTTGTGCTTCTTGGCATCTTATATCCTATATGGCCTTTGTTGGCATCTTTTTGCTCAATTATTTTCTTTTTGTGTTTTTCCTTTTTGTTTCTTTTTGTATTTTATCTTTTATATATATATATATATAGTTATGATAATCACTGAATCAATCACATACAGGCTTGAGTATGACAAGATTATATCTCTCAGTCTGTGTTAGAACATTTTTGGCACAGAATCCTGATATGTTCCCCACTAATTCATATTTCTTTAATTCAAGTGTAATCACTCAATTATGATCTTTTCATTTCTGAAAGCAAAGCCTATCGACATATCAAACATAATCCAAGTCTATTCGTATTTAAGCCTTTGAAAGTACTTAGACTCTGTAGAACTTTGTAATATCATTTCTCATGTATTTATGAAAATTTCTTCTTTTGATTTTGGCAATCCTTTGATCTTAACTCCCCCTAATACCAAAAATATTTTTCAGAACTTGTTTTTCTAATTTTCTCCCCCTAAAATTGTGATTGTCCTTTTAAGAAAAGAAACAATTGCAATTTTATTTTTTATTAAAAAAATGAAAAATCTTTATGTGAAGATGCATTAAACCAATTTATCCAAAGTTAATCATTCCCAATGATTGCACAAGGAAATCAAATCGAGAATGATCAAATGCCTTGGTGAATAAATCAGCAATATTTTCAGTTGACGGCACTTGTTTTAGATGAATAAGTTTACGATCAAAACAGTCGCGGATAAAATGGATGCGGATGTCAATGTGTTTAGTTTTTGAGTGGTGAATGGGATTTTTCACGATGTTTAAAACTGCCGTGTTATCACACCAAATTGGTGTGTCATAAATGTTGAGACCATAATCGAGAAGTTGTTGCTGAATCCAGACAAGCTGGGAACAACAGCTCGAAGCAGCCACATATTCAGCTTCGGCAGTGGATGTGGATACAGTGTTCTACTTCTTACACTGCCAAGAAATGAGTCGATTACCCAAGAATTGACATCCTCCTGTGGTCGATTTCCTGTCTAAGTTACAACCACCATAATCACTGTCAGTATAAGCAAATAAATTGAAATCGGAATTTCGAGGATACCAAAGACCAAGTTTAGGTTGACCCTTGAGATACTTGAAAATCCGCTTGACAGCTTTCATGTGTGATTCCTTTGGATCACTTTGATAGCGGGCACACTCACAAACAGGGAACATGACATCCGACCTGCTTGCAGTGAGATGTTGAAAATCGGCCTGTTTGCGAAAACTACAAACTAAACAATTTTGACTCTCGGTTGAATGAAATTAATGAGGCACACAGATTAATGTGCACACATGCACATATATATAAAGAAAATGGAGTTGTCGCATATGCTGTCAATTGGAAGTTCGCATTGCATGTGGTTAACAAAAGATGTCAGATTTACTCAGCTTTAATTTCGCATGGCACAGCCGTAATTGTGGACTTTGTGTATGTATGCATGACACCAAGAATTCGCATTGCATGCTTAAGCATGCGACAGCATGCTTCAATTTAATTCCACTTTCGCAGCATGCATATTTTATTCAACATTGTCGCCTGCATGTATCATATTCGCATGAATGAGCTGCCTTCCTTCCACAATTCGCATGGAGTTCTCACTTAACATTCTCGCATGATATTCTCGTATCAACATCTCGCATGCTATTTTCGCATGCATATGAATTATTCATTTTCGCATGCAATTCTTTCCTTCAATTGTCACGCAAGTGCAGATTGTCGCGTAAGAGTCTCGCATCAATAAATCGCACGCGTGCGATTTGTTCGTCTTTCGCATGCATGCATGCAGCCTCTCGCGACTTTGTTTCACGCGACCAACAACGATATTGTAATCCAAATATTGTGTCCCTTACAATCTCCCCCTTGGATTATGATATCGTTTTGTATTTATACACAACTTGAATCTTCAACAAAACCTTTCGGAAGAAAGGTTCTCGCATAAGCGGATATCAAATTGGACGCAACTTGTAAGCTTCAATTCTTCACAAAATCATCCAACTCGATTTGAATTCTTGTGTGTTCTCGGTTTCGGAATGAACTTTGATGAAACCGGATAACTTGCAACTTGTTTAACGTCCTCGAACGGAAGATCGCGGAATAATGATCCGTTGTATCAAGAGCAACACCTTGCTCTGATACCAAATGTAAAGTCTTTAATAGCGATCGATCTCACTTCGTTTGAATTGTTGCACTTGATAATACGCGAAGACGGGTGCGCGGTTTGAATTGTATCAACCGAGAGAACAAAACATTCAGCACAAAATCATTGTAATTCAAATCTATAAACGTTGTCGAATGATTAGAATGAAAATCGATACTAGATCGATCTCACCCGAAGGTGGAAATCACAAACTTGTGATCTGCTCGAACTTTAGCGAAAACTACAAACTAAACAATTTTGACTCTCGGTTGAATGAAATTAATGAGGCACACAGATTAATGTGCACACATGCACATATATATAAAGAAAATGGAGTTGTCGCATATGCTGTCAATTGGAAGTTCGCATTGCATGTGGTTAACAAAAGATGTCAGATTCACTCAACTTTAATTTCGCATGGCACAGCCGTAATTGTGGACTTTGTGTATGTATGCATGACACCTAGAATTCGCATTGCATGCTTAAGCATGCGACAACATGCTTCAATTTAATTCCACTTTCGCAGCATGCATATTTTATTCAACATTGTCGCCTGCGTGTATCATATTCGCATGAATGAGTTGCCTTCCTTCCACAATTCGCATGGAGTTCTCACTTAACATTCTCGCATGATATTCTCGTATCAACATCTCGCATGCTATTTTCGCATGCATATGAATTATTCATTTTCGCATGCAATTCTTTCCTTCAATTGTCGCGCGAGTGCAGATTGTCACGTAAGAGTCTCGCATCAATAAATCGCACACATGCGATTTGTTCGTCTTTCACATGCATGCATGCAGCCTCTCGCGACTTTGTTTCACGCGACCAACAATGATATTGTAATCCAAATATTTTGTCCCTTACAACTAGGGATGGATTGGTTAGCAACCTATGAGTCAAACATCATGTGTCGCAAGAAGATGATGCAATTAATTGCACCCGATAGGAGTTCGGTGATGGTTTACGGTGATTGTTTCACTACGGTTCCAAAGGTGATTTCGATGGCGGTGGCAGAAAAGTGCATGAGAGGAGGATGTAGTGCCTATCTGGCCTACGTGAAAGATGTGGACGCATCAGTACCACAACTGTCCGACGTACCAGTGGTGTGCAATTTCCCAGACATGTTCCCAGAAGACTTACCAGGTGTGCCACCGGATCGCGAGATTGAGTTTCAGATTGATCTGATACCCCGGTGCTCAACCCGTTTCCAAAGCACAGTATCGATTAGCTTCGATCGAGATGAAGGAACTAATGGCTCAACTGCAGGAGTTAATGGATAAAGGGTTCATTCAACCGAGTATCTTTCCATGGGGTGCTCCGGTCTTATTTGTGAAGAAGAAAGACGGTAGTATACGGATATACATCGACTATCTAGAGCTGAACAAGTTGATGGTAAAGAATCGGTATCCGGTACTGAGGATTGATGACTTGTTTGGCCAGCTTCAAGGAGCCGGTTTGTTCTCGAGGATAGATCTTCGATCTTGTTACCATCAGTTAAGGGTAAAGAATCGGTATCCGTTACGAGTTTCTTGTTAAGTCTTTCGGTTTGACTAACGCACCAGCTACCTTTATGGATTTAATGAACCAAGTGTGTCAGCTAGTGTTAGATAAATCAGTGATCATGTTTATTGATGATATCCTGATTTATTCAAAGAGCAAAGAAGAACATGCCGGTCATATTCGGGAAGTGTTAGAGACACTTAGAAGAGAGAAGTTGTATGCCAAATTCTCTAACTGTGCTTTCTGGTTGTGTGAAGTTAAATTTTAGGTCACGTGGTGAATGCTAAAGGAATTATGGTGGACCCGACAAAGGTTGAGGCGGTTATGCAATGGAAGCCTCCAAAGAAACCATCTGAGATGCAGAGTTTCTTGGGTTTGGCGGGTTATTACAGGAGGTTCATCTAGGATTTTTCCAAGGTAGCCTCACCTTTGACTAAACTGACTCGTACGGATGTGAAGTTTGTGTGGGGTCGGGAACAGGAGTGTGTTTTTGAGGAGTTAAAGACGAGATTCATTCAACCTCCTGTGTTGACATTACCTGAAGGGAGTGAAGACTTAATGGTACATTCGGATGCTTCTTATTCGGGACTAGGTTGTGTGTTGATGCAACGTGGAAGGGTAATAGCCTACGCATCCCGGTAGTTGAAAACCCACGAGGTCAACTACCCTACGCATTATTTGGAGTTAGCATCTGTGGTCTTCGCATTGAGGATTTAGAGGCACTACGTGTACGGGACGAAGTGCATAATCTTCACAGATCACAAGAGCTTAAAGTATTTCTTTGAGCAAAAGTATTTCAACATGGGATAGAGGAGGTGGTTAGAGCTCATCAAGAATTATGATTGTGAGATCCGTTACCATGCGGCTAAGGCCAACATTATGGCCGATTCCCTTAGCCAAAAGGAGAGACCCGAGCCGATTCAGGTGAAGGATTATTAGTTGGTTATGACCACTGATGTGACGACACAGGTGAAATAATTTCAAGAAGAGGCATTGAAAGAAGATCGCCTTAACTCTGAAAGGATGAGAGATTCAGTCTTGGAACTTGGAGAAAATACCCACGAAGTTAGAACCCGCTTCTGGCGGATTTGGATTCCCTGATACGGGGAGTTACAGGGATGAATTATAGATGAGGCTCATAAAACTCGATACTTGATTCATCCTGGTGCCACAAAGATGTATTAAGACATGAAGAAGGGCCACTGGTGGCCGGGTATGAAACGAGACGTGGCAGAGTATGTGAGTAAGTGCGTTACTTGTTTGCAAGTAAAGGCGGAACACCAGAAACCGTACGGGAAGATCCAATCATTGGATTTACCTGAATGGATGTGGGAGCACATCACTGTGGAATTCATCATGAAGTTACCCCGCACGATAAGGGGGTATGATACGATATGGGTGATAGTTGATCGTCTAACCAAGAGTGCTCACTTCTTACCGATCCGTGAGACGTACTTATCCGAGAGACTGGCGGATCTGTTCATCAAGGAGATTGTAGCGCCTCTTGGTGTGCCGGTGTCTATCGTGTCAGATCGTGACACCTGATTCACATCAATGTTTTGGAAGAGATTTCATGATGCGATGGGGATGATGCTTCACATTAGCACGGCTTGTCATTCCCAAACAGATAGTCAGTCTAAGAGGACGATCCAGACGCTTGATTATATGCTTCGAGCGTATGTGATCGATTTTGGAGGAAGTTGGGATGATCATTTACCGTTAGCAGAATTCTCATATAACGACAATTATCGTGGCAGTATTGGTATGCCACCTTACGAGATGCTATACGGTAGGAGGTGTAGGACGCCCGTATGTTGGGGTGACATCGGGCAGAAAGAGTTGGGAAGCCTCGAGGTGATCAAGGCTACAACTGAAAAGTTAGAGAAGATCAAGGCTTTCATGAAAGCGGTAAAGTATAGACAAAAGTCGTACGCCGACAAGAGGTGTAGACCGATCAAATTCAAGGTGGGCGATCGAGTTATGTTGAAGGTCTCACCTTGGAAAGGAATCATTTAGTTTTGGAAGAGGGGCAAGCTAAGCCCAAGGTACATGGGGCCTTTCTGAATCATCGCAGGAGTAGGAGAGGTGGCCTATCGGTTAGAATTGCCAGATGAGTTAAGTGGTATTCATCTGACATTTCATGTATCTCATCTCAGAAAGTGCTTGGCTGATGAAGATATGATTGTACCAAAAGTGATATTTAAGTGGATGAACTACTCAATTATATAGAGCAACCCGTGGCAATCATCGATCGAAAAGAGAAGAGACTATGGAATAAAGTGGTTCCACTTGTGCGGGTGCAGTGGAAACACCAAAAGGTTCTAAGTCTACATGGGAGACTGAAGAAGTGATGAGACAGCATTACCCACGGTTATTCGAAGAGTGACAGGTTTTGGGGACGAAACTGCTTTAAGGGGGATGGACTTGTAACACCCGGAAATTTTGTCAGTTAAAAAAAATAAAGAAAAGAAATGAGAAAAAGGAAAAGAAAAGTATCTTGTAAGAAAAGAAAAAAAAGCTAAAGTGGAGGGGGCCAAGTGTAAAAGGTACTAAAGTCAAATATTTTATTAATATTTGAAGTATGGTCGCCCATATACATACCAACTGTTGCTTTTGTTGACCAAAAAGAGAAGAAGGAGAAGAATATCAGATTCCTTCGGTTCTAGAGAGAGAGAGAGCAGCAAAACATGGCTTAGGTAAGTAAATTTTGAATAATTGGTTCAGTGTTACTTGATGTTCGACCAAGAAACCGAGTTTTTATGTTCTTATGTGTTTATATGTGCTCGGGTATGTGTTTTTGGTATGTATAGGTGTTAGAAAACCTTTGAAAGTTCAACTTAAAGGAATTGAGCAGCCTAGGTGAGTTTCTAGACCGCAGGTTTTTTATATGTTTTTAAAGGTTTTTAGGGCTGAAAATGTATGTAAAAGATTTTAAAACTGTTGCATGTATATTCGTATATATTTATGCTTGTATGTTGATGTTTTATGGTTGTGTATGTTATGTTAAGGCTTAGAAAAGCTTAGAATAGTTTTAGTTGATGTTTGGGACTGAAAAATATGTTAGAAGCATGTATAAAGTTAGTCATGCACCCAAACAGTAGCCCATGCGCCTAAGATATTGCCTTAGAAAGTTTTTAAGTAAGGTCATGCGCCCAAACAGTAGCACATGCGCCTAAGAAATTGGCTTAGAAGCTTTTTAAGTAAGGTCATGCGCCCAAACAGGGCACATGCGCTTGGAAAATAGACTTAGAAAGTCTAAGTCAGGTTGATGCACCTGAACAGTGTTTCATGCGCCTAAGTTTTTTCCAAAACGCCTAAGTATAGGAGTGATGCGCACAAATAGTGTCCATGCGCCTGAAGTAGCTCATGCGCCTAAGTGTTAAAATGCATAAGTGAGGCTCATGCGCCTGCATAGTGGAGAAACGCGCAAACAGTCCTCATGCGCCCAAATAGTGCCCATGCACCCAAACACTTAGAAAATTTTCTGGAACTTCGGGAAAGATCAGAATTTTAGGGTTTGACCCTAGTTTGACCTTTGGACTGTTTTGGCCTATCTTAAGCATGAATACGTTATGGTCTATAGATAGAATATGTATGATGATATGATGAATGTAGGATATGCATTTGTGTATGGTGTGTTATCTTTTATTTGTTTTTAAAACGTATATATATTACTATATAATTTACGTTAAGTATTATGTTATGACTTTACATAGTATGATGAATGTATGAATGAACGTAAAGTATAGCGTAACAAAGTGAAAGATATCAAAGATGAAAAGTGAAACTTAATGAAAGAAAGAATGGCTTGCAAGCAAATAGAAAGGAGGTGCACGACCATGTTGTCATTAGCTCAACTATGTGCGGTTTTTAAATAACCTGAAGGATGCATACAGGTCAGTTATTGAGATTGACAGGACCCTTGTAGCATACCCTAGGTGACTGGGTCAGCTTCGTGCATAATGTTCGGGGTCTAGTTGTAGACCTCAGGGCCAACATCAGCTTTGTGCATAATGTTTGAGGTATTGCATATTGTTCCGAATGAAAGGGAGAGATGACATGCCCTAGGTGACTGGGTCAGCTTTGTGCATAATGTTTGGGGTCTAATTTTAGACCTCGGGCCCAGCATCAGCTTCGTGCACAATGTTCAGGGTATTGTACATCGATCCACATGAAAGTAAAGAATGATGAAAAGTAAGAAAAGTAAGTATGAAAGTTAAATGAAAGTACGGAAAGAAAGTACGTGAATATAAGTACAAGATAGTGAAAAGTATGAAATAAAAGTATGTATATGGAAGCCAATGTTAAAGAAAAGAATGAAACAAAAGTATGTATATGATGAGGAAATATGGTAATGAAAGTATGAAAGAATGAAATAAACAATGAACATTGTTTAAATGTACGTATGTTGTGTGCTCACATACAAAAGTATGGACAGTATTTAAGAAGTATATTTTCGTATATAAAACACACACTTCCCCTTAACTTAAGCCATAGATGTACCCATCGATACAATAGACCAAGGTATTTTGATACATGTAAAACTAAAACTCACTCAGCAATGCTGACTTTTGCACATTTTCAGTTGGCAGGTAATGTTGCTGAGGATGGCACATGTGGAGGCTACTCGGCAGGGCAAGAGTGGCATCCATTCACGCATGTTATTATTGTTGTTTTGTAATGCAATTAACGGATGTTTTCTTTGGTAACTCAACAACATTGTATTGCATAACAAAATTAATTTATTAATGAAATGAATGGGCTTTTGTTAATAAAATTCCACTGCAATGTTTAATGAAATGTAAATTATTATGTATGCTTAGCGCTATGAATGACCAACTGTGAGGTCTCCAGAAATAGGGCCTTACATGACTTTATGTAGTATGATGTATGAATGAATGAATGAATGAATAAATGAATGAATAAATGAATGAACGTAAATTATAATGTGACGAAAGTGGAAGATAATGAATGACGAGTATGGAAGTGACGGACGATGAGATTCGTGTCAATCTTCGGACATGAGTCAGGGGTTTGTTAAGATGCCCCAGCACAGTATCAGCCTTCGAGCATGAGTCAGGGGCATTGCATGAGATAGAATGACGTGTGAAGGAGATGAGGTCTTGTTGCCCGCGCCGATACTGTGTCAGTCTTTGGACATGAGTCGGTGGTTTGATTACAGGCCCCGGAACAGTATCAGTCTTCGTACATGAGTCGGGGGTGTTGCGTACTAGATGGGATCTTTGTCGCATATCCTGGTGTTGCGTTAGTCTTCATACATGAGTCGGCGGTTTGTGTACAGGCCCCGACACAACATCAGCTTTCGAGCATGAGTCGGGGATATTGCATGAGATAGGATTCGTGTAATGGTGAGTAACGAGCAAATGAATGAATGAATGAACGAATGATGATGAAGATAATAATTATTATTATCAATGTGTACGCATGATGTATGACCACTAACGAATGTAAAGTATGAAAAGGAAGTAAGAGAAAGAAAGTAATAGACAGTGAAAAGTACAAAATGAAAGTATGAATATGAAAGTGAATATTAATGAAAAGAATTAAATGATGAAAGTATGAAAGAACGAAATGAATGATAAATGTAGAATGAATGTACGTATGATGTGTGCTCGTTATGAAACTAATGTATAGTATTTGAGAAGTATATTTCCATATACAAAACACATAGGGTATTTTAATACTTATAAAACTAGAACTCACTCAGCGTCGCTGACTTTTTGTACGCGTGATAGTTGGCAGGTATCTTGATGATGCTATGGAGTTGCAGGCATGGATGCATAAGCTAATGGGAGTGCTTTGAGGCTGGCATCCACATTTTGACACGTTAATGTATTTTGTTATGAAAAAAAGTTGTAATGTAATGAAATGACATGTTTTTTATTATTAATGAATGTTTTTAAATTCCACTACGAAAAAACGTATGTTTTAAATTGCATAATGTGATGATTGTCCAACTATAAGCGTCCCAAGAATGGGGCATTACATGTTGGTATCAGAGCCAAAGTTAAGTGAATTGGGTAAATATTTTCAAAACCTAATCTTGAACTGAGAGTGGGACGAAAAGAAAGGAATGCCCATTCTAGTAGCTACGTGCCTGTAGGTAAAGGTTTATTGTACACGTTTTATGTAAGCTAACGATTAACTAGTATGATGTGCACATGTTATGAGGCTAGTGTGATTTTGTGTAGATTTAGATATTGATGTAGTCAGGATAGGAAATGCTTGCAGTGTGAAGAGTAAAGTAAGTGGCTAATCATAACTGGCCACTGTAATTAGGGACTTACAATAGTTGACATAATCCAAGCAATTACCTTGAATGTCAGTGTTAGTGTTTGAATCTTATAGTGATTAGAGTATGGCTGGAGGCAGATTGTCTAGGGCCTCTAGGTATGGAGTACATGGTGGACGTGGTGCTGAACCACGTGTTACAAGGAATAGGGCTAAGACTACTGAGAGGGCCAGTGAAGAGCCCGAAATGCATCACCAGGAAGGTTGTGATAAAAGTGTGAATTTAAGGTCCTCAGTGAGAGAGGAAGTAGTAGAAGAGGTCCACCAAGTTATGCAAATGATTATGCCGATTCTGGTAACTAAAGTGATTAAAGCAATGAGGGAGGATGAAAGGAAGTAGAAGTGGAGGATCACTGGAAGAGGAGAAGGAGAACGACCGGAGACTGAGATGGTTGTCTCTAGTAAGGAAGAGTAGGAATAAGCAATGCAGGAAACTGCATGGGGCTATAACTACTGGGCATTCCAAAGATGCAGGTCCCCAACGTTTGATGGAAACGGGAGTGCTACGGTTGCTCACCATTTGGTCAGAGAGATGGAGGCGGTACTTGATATCAGCGAGTACCGAGAGGATCCAAAGGTAAAGTTTGCTATCCACTCGTTTGTGGACTCAGCCTTATGCTGGTAGGACAACATTGTCCAGGCTGAGGGTACCAGGGTAGTCGGAAGAATGACGTGGAGTGAACTGAAGAAGCTGGTGATCGTGGAGTTTTGCCCTCACCGGGAATTGGAAAAGATCGAGAGAAAGTTCCTACAGCTGGAGGCGGGGACGATGACACCCCAGCAATACAGTTTTAAATTCAACGAGATGGCTAGGCTGGTGCCAGATAGGTGACGCCTGTGACATGAAAGATTAAAAATACATTCAAGGACTACCAACAGATATCCACAGACATTTATCGCTGCCCGACCAGGTACATTTTGATCGGTGGTCGACTTAGCTGGGAGATTGTATGACGAGCGAGAGGCGATGGCGATAATGGATGAAAAGTTGGAGCGGGACTATGTTAAGAATGGGAGTGAAAGGCGATGCAATGATGGGGGATTTGTATCTGGAAGTGAGACATTTAGGGTTGCTGATCAAAAGAAGGTAACAAGGAGGGAGGAGGTATGCAACAAGTCTGGGAGAGGCCACGAGGTGGAGTGTAAATGGGGGCTGAACATCTGCTTCTAGTGTGGTAAGGAGGGCCGCAGGGTGAGACATTGTCAAATGGCTAAATGCTACGACTATGGCGAGACTGGACACATGTAAGCCCATTCCCGAGCACCTTACAGTTGGACAGTCATCGCATATAATACATTTTAAAACATACCTTACTTTTGCTGCTGAACTTAAAAGCTTTCATTAATAATTAAAACATGTCATTTCACCACATCATAACATTCGTTTTTCTATCATAATACAATGACATGTCAAAATATGGATGCCATCCTCAAAATGCTCCCAGTAGCTTATGCATCCATGCCTGCAACTCCTCAGCATCAACAAAATACCTGCTAACTATCATGCATACAAAAGTCAGCGACGCTAAGTGAGTTCTAGTTTTATAATAAAATACTTTACTTCCTTTAAAAACTAGTCGTCACATTCATTCGTGGTCAAACATCTTACGCACGCTCATTCTATATTCTTCATTCGTTTCGTTCTTTCATACAAGCATCGTTTCATTCTTTACATTAATATTTACTTTCATGTTCATACTTTTGTTCATACTTTCCATTGTCTTTTACTTTCTTCCTCTTACTTTCTTTTCACCAAGATATGCAAATGATTATGCCGATTGTGGTAACTGAAGTGATTAAAGCAATGAGGGAGGATGAAAGGAAGTAGAAGTGGAGGATCACTGGAAGAGGAGAAGGAGAACGACCGGAGAGTGAGATGGTTGTCTCTAGTGAGGAGGAGTAGGAATAAGCAGTGCAGGAAACTGCACGGGGATATAACTACTGGGCATTCCAAAGATGCAGGTCCCCAACATTTGATGGAAACGGAAGCGCTACGGTTGCTCACCATTTGGTGAGAGAGATGGAGGCGGTACTTGGTATCAGCGAGTACCGAGGGGATCAAAAGGTAAACTTTGCTATCCACTCGTTTGTGGACTCAGCCTTATGCTAGTAGGACAACATTGTCCAGGCTGAGGGTACCAGGGTAGTCGGAAGAATGAGGTGGAGTGAACTGAAGAAGCTGGTGATCGTGGAGTTTTGCCCTCACCAAGAATTGGAAAAGATAGAGAGAAAGTTCCTACAGCTGGAGGCGGGGACGATGACACCCCAACAATACACTACAAAATTCAACGAGATGGCTAGGCTGGTGCCAGATAGGTGATGCCTGCGACATGAAAGATTAAGAAATACATTCAAGGACTACCGACAGATATTCACAGACATTTATCACTGCCCGACCAGGTACATTTAGATCGGTGGTGGACTTAGCTGGGAGATTGTATGATGAGCGAGAGGCGATGGCGATAACGGACAAAAAGGAGGAGCGGGACTATGTTAAGAATGGGAGTGAAAGGCGATGCAATGATGGGGGATTTGTGTCTAGAAGTGAGACATTTAGGGTTGATGATCAGAAGAAGGTAACAAGGAGGGAGGAGGTATGCAACAAGTGTGGGAGAGGCCACGAAGGGGAGTGTAAATGGGGGCTGAACATCTACTTCCAGTGTGGTAAGGAGGGCCGCAGGGTGAGAGATTGTCAAATGGCTAAATGGTACGACTATGGCGAGACTGGACACACACTATTTACAATCTTAGTTGATGACTCCTGCAATAATATCAAGAGAGACTTAACCAGGTGAAATGGGAACCCAAGTTTGAACAACTTTAGGTTTAGCTGAAAGAGATTTCTTAGAAAGAAATTATTAACTAATTGATTCAATTTACTCCCAAAAGAGTTTCCATTAACATGTCTATGATGTAACTGAGGACTATGCTTAACAACATGATCATTTTAACCACATTGAAAACAGTGTGATTTTAATCTAGATTCATTATGTAATGAAGTAGAAAGTTTATCAATGCATATTTCTTCATCACAATCAGATAATCTTGAATCATCATCACTGTATACCTCATTCATGTTAACAGAGCTGACTTTATTTGAAAAAGAATGATTATATGCTGACGACAATGAAGTGTTATCTAAAATACATATGGTACTAGTACCACTAGTACTTGCCTCAGATGAAGATGTAATCCTATCATTAAACACATAAATTTTTGCAGGTAAAAGGATGGAAAGGTGTGAGAAAAGAATTTTTGAAAAGAGTTAGTTTTTGTTTCCTCATCACTTTTCAAAGTATAATCAGACAAAGGATCAACACAGTCAACGGAGAATCAACATCACGATCCACAGCATTTAAAGAACAAACAGAAACATTACTAGAACAGAGCGAAATAGAATCTTTTATAGCATCACTAGAATCAAAGACAGAATTTAAACTAGAGTTATAATCTAAAACAAAATGCTGAGGTTCAGGTGTACTAAGGCTAAAGCATCCAAGCCCTCTAGTCAGTCCATAATCGTAGTCCTCACGAACATGCATAGGATTCACACCTTCTAAACCTGCAGACATACTGTTAGTATCTACTTGGATTAAATCATTAGAAGGATGGGGAATGGGCATAGGTGAATAACAGTAAGTACTAGGAGGGGGATAAACCTTACCATCTTCATATCCCAAACCTGTATTAATCCTAGCCCCACGTTGATATTTACATAAATCATCATGTTTCATTCCTGATATGGTCCATTTATCAAGTTTTGACTGAAGCTTGCTTGTCTCAAACTCAGCTAGAGCAACCCTTTCAGTCAATTTGTTAACCTCAATGTTTCTTTCTAAAACAATTCTTTTTAAATGATCATTTTCGTTTAGGGCTTCATTTAGTTTAACAAAGTATTTTGACTCGTTTATTTTAAGCTTTTCGTTTATTCATTTCAAATCTTTTTCATTATCAATCAATAAATGATTAGCCTTATAGTCCCGAAATAATATGATTTTGCATGCAGATGAACACATATCTTGAATTACCTCATATGGAAGTCCATTCACCACCTTCTCAGCTGCAAGAGCTTTCTCACATTGAGACACCGGAGTACTCGACTTGTTTTCCTCTACGGTGGTAGCAACATTATCATCATTCTTTTCTAGCTCTGTGGTTTGAGTTCCTTTCTTTCCGCACTCCTTCTGATTTTCTTCTTTCGAACACTCCTTCTCTTCAACTCCATCATTAAACTCCTTAAATGGATCAAAATCTTCCCCACAGTTCATCTTCATTTCCTCTTCCTTAATCTCAGCCCCTAACGCTTGATTAACTTCTTCTCTTGTCTCTTTAGCTTCTGCGCTCCAGTCAAAGTTGGAAATTAGAGCGGTCTCTTTCTTGTGACTCGTCTCGTCTTTACTCCCACTAGCAACCAGTCTTGGAATTCCAGAGTTATTAGGATCAGTGACGATTGACAATGGACATTCTCGTTTAAAGTGTCCCAATTTCTTGCAATTGAAGCATCTCATCTTGGACTTATCAAAACCCAATTTGGATTTGGAGCTTTGACCTCCAAAATTCTTTCTACTGGTCCGTTCCATAAATCTTCAGGCTCTAAGCATCAACATTGCCATTTGCCACTGAATATCGGTCTCTTCAAGATCATATGGATCCACTTGATACATGTCCTCCATTGTCATTCCTTTACCTTTCAAATCTCCAGCAACTAATGCTTCATAACTTTGAACAAACATCCAGAAAAGGGCCATAGTCTCCGCTGGAACAAAAGTTTCAACAGATGCTTTCAAGTTCCCTTGCTCTTTCCCCGGGTTACTACAACTTCCAGAATAATCATACAAGTTCACTCCTCCTTGACGCGATGCCTGTATTGGAGAGCTTGTAGCGAAAGATAATAATGCAACATTCTGTGAATAACCGGATGTGGGCATAATGGATTGATTAAACTCCCTCCTTTTCAGATCCAAGTCAAAAGACTTCAGCTTATTGATCACATCCATCAGCTTACAGTCAGCAAAGTTTCTTTCTTGTTTCAACATTCTCACTTGTAAACTCCACTGAGGTGGAAGAGAGTCTAGAAGCTTATTCACTTGCTCATGATTTCCCAACGGATCATCATACTTCTTTAAGGTACTTGAAATGGACAGAAAGCGATTAGTAATGTCAGTAAGGTCTTCATTCTTGTGTCCCACAAATGAATTGAACTCCTTTTGAGCTTGGGCCTTCTTATCTTTTCTGAGATCCTCATTCCCATCATAGAACTCACACAAGGCATCGTATAAGGATTTTTTGTCTTTGTACTCAGCAAAGCGATTGTAAATATCGGGTGCAAGACATAATGTTAGGGCTCCGAAGCCTTTCTGGTCTCGGTCAATCAGCTTTTGATCCTTTTCGGTGAATGTGGAGGAGTCCATGTTTGGAGATACAGTTCCACCGATAATAACGGTTGGCTTTTGCGGTCCAGTGATGATTGAATCCCATTGATGGTGGTCGGTGTAAAAGAAGAAGGGCTTAAGACATCTCTTCCAGTCTTCAAAGATCCCCGTTAATGAGTCTAGGAGGTCTATTGGGAGCAACACTCTCTAAATCAGCAAGGGTGAGAGTAGTCATCTTGGACATGATAGTTTCACAGGAGAAAAAGCAATTTCGCTGGGATATATTTACTGACTACTAGTTTCGCCCGGACGAAAGTACTTAGTTTCGGGCGAAAGTGCTGATTTTGACAGTTTCGGCAGCAATTTTGCTAGCCAGAGGCTGTCTAATGCTTAGTTTCATTTGGAATTTCGCAGGAAACAAGCTTGAACTTTCGTTCAAATTACTTTCAGCAGCAAGTTCGCACAAATGTCACACGATCATAAATGAACTTTCGTTCAAAATCCCTAGTTTTGCACCAAAAAGCAGAGATGAGAAAAATATAGTTTCGCTGAAGAAACTAATAATTTCGCTGGAAGAAGTGCTAGTTTCGCTGGAAGAACAGAAAACCCTTTTAAACCCCAAAAACAATCAAAAATCACCCAAATCTCAATGAATTTGAAATGAGATGATTCACGAATCTTCCTCAAACAGAAACAAGTAAGATTCAATCAATTTTCATGACAAAACACTCTGTTTTGATATAGAAATGAAGAAATGATGGTATTGAGAAAAATAACCAAAAACCTCAAACAATCAAGAGCACTAAGGTTTTGATACCATTTTGTTGGTCGATTTGATCGGTTTTTCAGTGTAGAAGAATGCTTGAATCGTTCAATACCAAACGCACACGACAAACACTAAGATATGGAGATCAAAAGAAGACCAAAAAGCTTTCAAATAAGTTTTAATAATGAACAATACTCAATGAAATGAAAGAAGCTCAATATATTCAGGAAACACAAGCTTACAATAGCCTTTTGCAACAGAAATATTCGATTAGGGTTTTGCAAGGATGGCTAACAATGAACAAAATGAAATCTATATATAGCTGCCGTAGTTTCGCATACATTTTCGCTAGACAGCTAAAGTTACAAATAAACTAAACAACTTACAAAAGAAATCTAACATAAATCCTATTACATAGAAAGATAAACAAGTACTAATCTAATATGAGTCCAACCTAATCTTGATCTTCAAATGGGTTCTTCGCTGCAAGAAAGCTGATCAAGGAGTCATTATCAGAAACAAACCACGACTAGTGGTTCACGGGTTCAGACAAGTCAAAGGAATGGACTACAATGAAGTTTTTGCACCAGTGGCTAGGATGGAAGCAATCAGGATTTTCCTAGCTTATGCATCCGAAATGAAGATCAAGGTCTACCAGTTGGAAGTGAAAAGTGCTTTCCTTCATGGTGACATCTGTGAAATAGTATACGTCAGTCAACCCGAGGGATTTTAAGATTGTTATCACCGGGATAGGGTATATAAATTAGACAAAGCTTTGCATGGTTTACATCAAGCCCTGCAAGCCTGGTATGAGAAACTCTTCACACATCTGTTGAAACATAGTTTTCGAAGGGGAGTAATTGACTGCATGTTGTTCATAAAAGAAAAGGATTGTGATCTACTTATGGTTCAGATATATGTGGATGACATAATCTTTTCCAAAAACAAAGACTTATGCAAAGAATTTGAAGCAGTGATGAAAGCCAAATTCAAAATAAGTGCCATGGGAGAAATGAAGTTCTTTCTGGGATTACAGGTGGATCATACCCCTATTGGCATCTTTCTACATCAGACTAAGTATGTTGGAGACATTCTAAGTCGGTTTGTCATAGAAAATGTCACTGTTGCTGGTACCCCTATTTCCACAAACCACGATGTGCCACCTGATAAAAATGGGGATTTGGTAGACGCCACCATGTATCGTGGGATGATCGGATCTCTCATGTATCTCAAGGCTTCTCGTCCTGATATCATGTAAGCCACGTGTCTCTGTTCAAGATATCAGTCAAAACCAAAAGTAAAGCACCACATTGAGGTGAAACGGATTTTTCATTATCTGAAGGGTACACCAACACTGGGGTTATGGTATCCTTATGATGATGACTTTGAACTTACTGCATAGAGTGACTCGGATAATGGAGGCTGTAAGATGAACAACAAATCAACTTCTGCGGGGTCTCAGTTCTTTAGAAGACACTTAGTCACATGGCAATGCAAGAAGTAGATTTTGGTTGCTCTGTCAACGTGTGAGGCTGAATATGTTACTGTTGCCAGCTACTGCTCTCAAATCATTTGGATTCAACAGCAAATGCGGGACTACGTTTAGCTATTTTCTAACATTCCTATTTTTGTTGATAACTCCATTGCCATAGATGTCACTAAAAATCTTGTACAACGACCCAAAACTAAACAGATCGGAATAAAATATCACTTCATACGTGACTATTTTGAAAAACATTTAATCGATGTGATTAAAATTAACACACGGATTTTCAGCGCGCCGACCTCTATACCAAACCATTTGACAAACCAAGATTTTACTATCTATTAGAGGCTAACGACATTAAAAAGAAAGCATGTGTGATTCCTGAGGAATCAAGTTAGTAGTCCGATATAGTGTCTTCAGTCTTTTTCAAATTTTTTTAATTTATTTTTTTTCTCGCATCTGAAAATATTAAAATCACAAAAAGATTTTCTGTTTTAATATATTAGGGGGAGAATTTCTGGAAAAAAAGGGGGGAGAAAAGGGCAGGTAAGCTGATAGGCAAAGACAACAAATCTGAGAAACCAATACAACGCTATGGAAAGTGATTGTACACAGGCATCAAATTATTTGGGACACCACAAAGATTTTCTTTTCGAAAGTTTCTCATAAAGATAAAATCACAAAATATTATAAATCTGAGATGTTAAAGCCTAACATGCTGAAAGATGATAGTAAGCTAGACGGTTATTATGGGAACATGGAGAAAGTAGCTCTAGGGGGTGCAAGTCCATCATACGTTGTGTCGGTAGATTCAACACAAGTAGACCAGTAGACATCACTGGTGATTCACTTAAACTAAATCTATCAACAAGTTGTGGGTTCCTATCTTATCCCTGGTCTGCACAATCAACTAACTTCCAATAAGGGATGAGGAGCAAATGAAAGCCACAAATGTGAGCAAATGACCTAAAATATGAGCAATGAATATGACAAATGTCATAAAATTTCAAAATAAATGTTTAAAAATATTTGTCTAAAAGAAGATAGGTCTTGCGCCTCTCTACTATGCGATCACACTGACCTAAGGATAAGCATGACCAATATATTCTAAGAACTCATTGTTTGTGCCTCTCTGCTATGCGATGACACTGACATGAGGCTTTACATATCTTTGAAAACTCTTAGAATAGTTTCTTCTTTGCAAAACACTCTTCCTTGAGGTGCATAGCACTGATCTGAAGCTCTGCATCTACTTACCACTAGACCGCTCAAAAATCTCCTAAGGAATGTTGATTACCATTAAGCTTGGGATCCACAAATACTTGTTGGTCTAATACACTTAAAATATCACCGATGGTTTTCAAAAATCTATGTGTGGATTTAAATGGACAAATATACTGACCATCGTTATGGCTGTATTTCCCGATGTTCAAAATCAAAGTGTATAGCGTAGTCGTTCTAGCATGATTTCCTGTTAGTGCACTTGATTCTTGGATGGTAAAAGTCTATAAATTGTGTATACAAGATCTTTTTGTTACTGATATATTTACAAAATGTCCCAAATAATTGTGTTTTGTATGTATGATTCCATATGAATTGTTCTCTAAAGGTAGTCAATGCTAGAAGTTGTTCTGTTCAGAGGGAGATAATACTCTAAATGGTTAGAATGTGTTTTCAACCATCCCTAAATGAAAAATACAAAAAGATCACCTCGATAAGCAAGAAAGTTACATTTATAGTAACTACGTGCGTAACTGAACCTGACTTAGTCAAACCCACGAGTATGGCCCAGTCGCACGACTGAACCATGAGTATGGCCCAGTCATACGGTTGAACCATGCGTATGGGCCATTCACACGATTGGAACAGGAGTATGGGCCAATCTCATGACTGGATCAAAAGCATGACCCAATCGCATGATTGGAAGCATTAGTATGAACCAATCGCACGACTGGACTTCAGTCATACGTATGAAACATACGATTAGGTTAAGTCGCACGACTGAAATTCCTGACGGTATAAATAGAGGCTCAGTCGGTCTTGACCCATTCACCTGTTTTAAATCTCTAAAAAATGCCAGCAAACGAGTGGAACCTTTTTAAATTTTATGTGTGATCTAGGACTATTCTACATTCACTAACTGTTCACCTCTTGATTACATGTAGTTAGAGGATAAAATCACCTTACTTTGAGTACACAATCGACACTTACTCTCACTTGTGTGATCTCAATAAAAAAAACCGAGAATGGATCCATCAAAATAACCACAAAATGATAAGCTAAGTCAAATTAAACCATACCCAGTGCTTTGTCAGGATGAGATGCATCCAAGGACACCTAAAACACACGGTTTTGTTAACTAATTGACCTAAATCGACATTTCTTGGACTCGAACCGTCGGTATGCGACTGGACATCCGGAAGAACTTCAGTCGTATGAATGAACCTTTCGTATGATTCAATCACACGATTGAACCAATCGGTAATTCAGTCGCACGACTAGGTCAATCGGATGTCGAAATACGCGATTAAGCTTAGTCGTATTCTCAGTCGTATGACTGAGTTCATCCGTATGTTTCAATCGTACGATTGAACCAGTTACATATGATCAGTTTCAAAGTCAGGTTATTTTATGTGTTAAACTGATCTAACATGATGAATGGGTGTTTGTTTCTTGTGTTAAAATAAAATGGCTGATCAGTGACCAATGACCACCAAGCACAACATCTGTGCTTACCTGAACCCAACTTCATGGAACGCTGCCGAGTTTGTATGAATCATAGAATTCCTAAACAGATCTCGGATTCACTGAGCTATCTCCACTGCCTGCACTCCATATAGATCACTGCAGCAAGCATTTTGGGAAAATGTTATAGTTGATCGTTCTGCTGAGCCTCACCGAATCAGGAGCTCAATTTTAAGTGAGCAGATAGATATTGTAGAAGATGATCCGAGAAGGGTGCTGGGTCTGAGAGAAGATGGGGATCATCAGATCAAATTACATCCCATGGTTGTACGAGGCTGCTTCTTGAAGATTAAGTACGCGAGTGACATCAATGATGGTGTGCTTAACAAGATCAATATGTGCCCACCCTTCAAGTACTTGGCTCATGTGATTCTCAGATGTATTGCATCACGTCGAGGTGGATTCGATGAGCTAAGCGATCAGATGCAGAATGCTTACGTGGCTCTAGTCCTGAACCATCCGTTCAGCTTCTCTAAAATGTTCTTCAACTACATGAGGGAGAACATTGAGGTGAAAGGGAAAGAAAGCTTTTGTATGTACCCAAGACTCCTCCAGATGATTATCAACGAGAAGCTTCGAAACCTTGCACAAGATCAAGGATGACGAGGTCATTCTAGAGGTGATGGATGATACAACACTAGGCAGGATGAAGGTGTACCGGGGAAAGCCACAGAAGCCCCTAGTTTAACGTCTATTTGGGCATCTAACTAAAGCAGATTATGTTGCACTTAAAGGAAGGATTTGGCTCCATGTTGATAGTGATTCTGAGGTTGAAGATGCTATGGTTCCTCATGAACATCAGGATGATGATGATGACCATAATGATGGTCAAGGTGGTGGTGATGGCTCCTCTGCTACCGGGGGTTCTGAGAAGGATGCCATCAACCCAGATGTCCCCATCATGGAGAACATTCAGAATTTTGACTTAGAAGAGGAATAAGTTGATTCTGAGGAGGAGCTTCAGGTCAGGCAGGTTGGAGGGAGATGGGTGGCCACTAACAAAGGCAAGGAGACTGTTGGTGTGCGACAGACTAAGTCAGCTGGAGCAGATACAGAGGAGGCTGATCCTTCCTACACTCCTGCTTAGCCTATCTCAAAGGGAAAGGATGTCGCGTGTCCCTCTACCTCAAGGAAGAAGAGGATGGCCAGGCCTTCCCATAAAAAGGGTAAGCACCCGAGGCTAGTGCTTTAGAGCTCATCTTTGCCCTCCCAAACCTCTACTGCTGTACCTAGTGCCACTACCACGATCCCACCTACTACCACCATCTCATTCCCCGCTACACAGATACCTACACCAACCTCACCCAAAAGAACCACAATCAATACTCCCTAAACCTTACCCATTCCTACACCTGTATATACAACCTCCATAACCAACCTATCCACCTCCCAAGCCGGCACCTCAACCCAACAACCTTACCCTTCTCAGAGTTCCCCTCTACCCACAGTGGGTCTGGAGGAATAGCTTGCCAGCCTCAACAGGTTGGTGCTCAAGCTATTGGCAGCTGATGATATGAAGACTGCCCAGATTAACCAGCTGATGTCAGTGAATGCAGCACAAGGCCAGCAAATTGCCAAACTGACTGAGAAGAACGAAGGCCATGAGCGTGCTTTAGTTTGAGCTCATAAGGCCCTTCAAGCTCAGAATGAGCTGGTGCTGGTATCCACCAATAAGATTGAGGATCTAAAGAAGAAGAATAAGAAGATTATGCTATGATTGAAAGGGAGGAAAGAGGATCCCTTGACGATAAGAGGTGATGGAGATGATGATGATGACAAATCGAGTGATGATGAGTCTGATGATGATGATAGGTTGATGTGAAGGAAACTGATGAGGAGAAAAAGAAGGATGACAATGATGATGAAGATCAACCTCAAAGTGAAGGTAAAGCTCCAACTTCAAAGAAATCTGACAGGGAGAGAAGAACTAATAGAAATCAAGATCAGGGAGCTTCATCCTCTGCACCTCAAGATAAAGATCGTCAAGAAACGGATCAATGTAATGATTGACATGATTATGTAATTTGAACTTATGTGTATTGACATGTTTAAAATTAATGAAATTGAATGTCAACTTATGTGAAATGCGATGATGTTTATTAAACTTTGCTATGTTTGTTTATTTTATCTAGCAGATAAATCTCACCAGATCGATGAACATGATGTTGCACCCCTTCAGCAAATCAAGACCCAGTTCACTATGATTCTTGATTTGCAGGGGATTGTCAGATGATGGGTGAGTTATGCGTAGAAGAAGGGGAGATCACTCATGACTTATCAGATGAGCAGATAGTAGAAATGTTCAGGCTCAACCCCGATGAGATTGTTAGAGATGCACCAGAGGTAGACATTATCAGTGATGAAGAACTACATGGTGTAGATGAGGTGGAGATTAAGGATGTCACGTCTGATTATTATCCTCAGTACACAAATGACGATGGTGATGTCGTACCAAACTTAGGAAAAATGTTTGACAGTGACAACTTTGACAAGATAAATGAGAAGGTCACTAAGAAAGAATCTACAGAAAAGACCGCTCAAGCTGAGGATGGTGATGTCGAAAAAAGAAAGCTGAATGGGCTGAGTGTCTAGCTGAAATGAGGAACCAGTGTGCACCGCCAAAGGAAAATGCCTACACGAAGCTATACAAAGTGAAAAGGCATCAAAAGGTATCGGGGAAGATAATCAGTTAGGCTTGCTTTGAAGACTTGAATGTTTATGCTATGAAAAGAGAGAATGGGATAGGGTACTTCAGACATCCTCATGATCTGAAGACTCTACCTGGTTTTGAGCTGAACAGACTAGCAGGTTTAGGCCTCATGTATGCTGACCCAAGAAAGATGTCAGGATGACTTGAAAGAGCTTCAAAGATATCTTACTAAGTGGGTGAACTTCAAACCTCAACAGCCAAGGAGGTTCCTGAGCAAAACGGATATAGATCCCAATTTAGGTAGACCAAAAGTGGATATGAACTGGAAACCACCCAGAACAATGACAAAGATTCCTTTGTGGAAAATGACAGAGAACTTCACGTCTCACTTCAAGTGGTGGTATTATGACTGGAGGACAGGCGAAGCCGTGATTCTACTACATAAAGATGTAACGATTGAGACTATCAGGGTGTTTGACCAGATGTGGCTTACCAACTTGTTTGAGGATGATGTATACACATTATACAAGTGGCCACTGTTCTATGACACTCTAGACATAGTGCAAGCTCTTCAATTCCAGCATGTCATCAGATTGTGCTTCGCGTTCGAAATACATGCTAGGGTCAAAAAAGAAGAAAAACTAAAGAAGTTTGTTGAGTGTGTGAAGAATGTTAGACGTTAGAGAGAACTAGGACCAAGGGGGAGTTTGTTAATACATGATGTCCCTAGTTCATTATACTTTAAATCTTATGTCTTTCAGTCTTACATATGTGTAATACAATAGTTTTGTAATGAAATGATATGTGTTTGAATGTCTATTTACTATTGAATGTGTAGTGTTCTTATAGTGTTTATGAATACACGCTTAAATGAATATTATATATGGGCTTGTAGTAGTTATACAGAGTTCTGAGTTAATAATGATTCAGGAATGTGTTTGACTTGGTCTTATGGTTATTCATTCTAACGGATCATGCTTATGGACCAGTCGCACGACTGAACCACTGGCTCAGTCACACGACTGAGTCATGAGACTGGCTCAGTCGCACGATTGAATCAATCTTATAGTTCAGTCGTGAGTATGAATGAAACGCATGGCTCAGTCGCACGACTGAACCATGCTAATGGCTCAGTCATACGACTGGATACTACAACCTACAAATACCACTTAATTCATGAAAAAATAAAACACTTTGAATTATTCCATACCCTAGCCATCCAGAGAGTTCTATCACGTCCATCCAAGTTCATAGTTCATCCCGGAACGTTTTCTAATCAATTCTTAATGTCGGTCTATTGTTAGATTGATCCGGGTTTCGTTCTCACTGATTAGATCACCAATCAAATAGGATTCCGCACTATTTGATTAGGTTACATGTTGAATCAGTTGGTACTTCATACGTACACAGTCCTAACAAGACTGACACAGTACCGGGGTACGCTGCACGAATCTCATCATCCGTCACTTCGATACTCATTATTCATTTTCTCATGTGTTTGTTCGTTTCATACTTTATCGTATTCGTTTGTTTCGTACTTTATCATTATCTCACCTATTTTTTCGTTTTGTACTTTATCACTATCTTCCACTTTGTTACATAATACTTTGCGTTCATTCTTGTTGGGTTTCTTACAAGTTTATCAAAGTTGTTTAGCCATTTAAACATAAAAACACAGCGGATCTAAGTGGTTTAAAACTTGTTTTAGTTCTTGGAAATAAACCATTTTATAACCAAGAAAACAAACCCATGAACGAGGATCATATATGTAAAAAGAAATGCCATCAAAACATAATCAACCATAGGGTGTTCTTAGAATACACCTTTCAAGAACAAGATGATATGAGATGGATAACAATGAAGAAGATGATGCTCTTGAATGTAAACCTCCAAAATAGAAGGCCTCAAGCTAGTAAGTCGACACCCAACTTGTTAAGAAGTTCACACCAAAATCCTTCTTCAAAACCCACCTTCTCCTTGGTCGAAAATTGCAAGAAAGAAAAGAGGAGAGGAATGCACTTGTGTGTGAGAGAGAGTGTGGTTGAGTGTAGTAATGAAAATGGTTAATGTCTTGTATTAAAACAAGACAAGGAATCCCAATGAGAGGGAACAAGAGGGCGGCCGATATTTTTAAATGTGTTCCCACCCATTTAAAATTTTACCACTCATTATTTACTTATAAGTTTATAAAATTAAACCCTTTTAATTTTTATAACTTAACCACATAACCTATTTAAATAACAATACAAATAATTTCTCATGAACAAAATATCCATATAATTTGTTTTATTTTCAAATGGAATAATTTAGAAAACCCATTTTCTAAATTGGTGTCAATATTTATTTTCTTGATCATATCAACAAATAAATATTTATTGGTGCTTGTTTAGCTTGTTATTGGGTATGACCCGACTTGGATCATAACGTATTAACCACATCAATCTTGTATGTGTCTTTGGCATATAAGATCCAACAATCTCCCACTTGCACAAGATTCATAGAAGATTGATGCAAGCAGTAAATACCGCCTAACAATGATTTACTACCCTTAATACGTATGACTAAGTGTCATTCAATAAGATCATCCCCTTCAAGTACCTTACTCAAAAATGTTTTAGGTGAATCAATCATCTATCTTTTTGTCACAGATGTCATGTTAAATCCTAGAGACACAGAGTGATCATTCTCCTTTGATTTAACTTTAGCAGGCCTTAGACATCTTACTCTCAATGAATAAGAGGGACAAATCCCATCTTGACTACATACGTCTCTCACAATCACCTTGTACTATACCTGAATTTAGCCTTATGTACTGCCATGTTTTAGAACAGCGAAGAACAAACTCAAAGAATAATACCCGGTGAATATCAAGAGCCAATATGTATCTCAGGTCAGAGGATAACAAATGATATTCACCCTGCTCAAAATTACATATGATCATTCAAGAAGATTCCATGTAGTAATATTTGACATGTGCGTCAGTCCAATATTTGTATCCCACAAATATCTATGAACCTTGACAGCAACCCTTTGCTTTATGTTCATCCATATGAATATCCATCAATCCAAGTTCATAATAGTCTTACCCTCATACTTGTTCCCATAAGTATGAACGACTACAGACGTTCAAAGTAAATGATCTACTCATGGATTAAACATGAAAAATTGGAACATTAGTTGAAACATTATAACAAAATCATTCATTCAAGTAATAAAAGGTTCCAATATCCAAATACAAAATTAAAAGATCAAGTCCAGTCACTAGAGTATCGAAGTCCCACGGCACAAGTATGACCTTCATGCTTTGCCTTTTCAAGGAGCTTCGTGAGTGGATCTGCAACGTATTGATCCGCGTGAATTTTGCGAATATATATCTTTCTCTTTTCAACTTCATCCCTTATGTAGTTGAATCTCCGCTCAATGTGCCTAGTCTTTTGGTGTGCATGGGTTCCTTGATTTGAGCAATCATACCCTCGTTATCACAAAGAATTTCTAGGGGGTCCTGAATGGAAGGGACCACACCTAGATCGGTAATGAATTTCTTCAACCATGAAGCTTCTTGAGCTGCTAATGAAGCGGTGATGTATTCTGACTCTGTAGTTGATAATGCCACCACATCTTGTTTAGAGCTTTTCCAAAAGACTGCTCCTTCATTCAAGACAAAAATGTATCCCGATTATGATGGTGAATCATCCCGATCAGTTTCGAAACTCGCATCCGTGTAACCTTTTACCACGAGTTCCTCCTCACCAGATCCATAGATTAGGAACATATCTTTAGTCCTCCTTAGGTACTTAAGTATGTTCTTAACAGCCATCCAATGACTATTTCTAGGATTTTGCTAGTATCGGCTTGTCATGCTCAAAGCGCATGACACGTCCGGCCTAGTGCACATCATTGCGTACATGATAGATCCTATAGCAGACGCATACGGGATTCCCTTAATTTTATCTTGCTCAACCTTTGATCTTGGACGTTGATTCATACTCAATATCATTCCTCTTTGAATAGGTACCGTACCTTTCTTAGAGTTTTCCATCTTGAATCTATTCAAGATCATATCAATGTATGCACTTTGATTTAAACCTACCAACCACCTTAATCTTTCCCTATAAATCTTTATTCCTAAAATATAGGTGGCTTCACCAAGATCTTTAATAAAAAAACAGCTTCCAAGCTAGGTTTTTATACACCTTCCAAGGTTGGAACGTCATTTCCAAATAGTAGGATGTTATCAACATTCAATACTAGAAAAGTGATGATGCTCCCACTAGCTTTCTTATACACACATGTTTCATCAGCATTTTTGATGAACCCAAATTTGATTACCTCTTCATCAAAATGATGATTCCAACTTCTTGATGCTTGCTTTAATCCATAGATTGATTTCTTTAACTTGCATACTTTGTTAGGACGTTTTGGATCGACAAAACCTTCAGGCTGAACCGTATAGACATCTTCCTCAAGATATCCATTTAGAAAAGCGGTTTTGACATCCATTTGCCAAGTCTCATAATCATAATAAGCAGCTATGGAAAATAATATCTTACTAGACTTTAGCATTGTAATCGACGAGAAGATCTCATCATAATCAACCCTTTGTGTTTGAGTGAAACCTTTTGCTACATGCATAGCTTTATAAGTATCCAAGTTTCCATGCATATCGGTTTTCTTCTTAAAACCCCCTTACTTCCAACTACCTTGGAGTTAAGAGGTGGTACAACAAAGTCCCACACTTGGTTGTCATACAAGGATTGCATCTCAACGTTCATGGCTTCAAGCCATTTGTCACAATCCAAATTGGACATTGCATCATGGTATATGATTGGTTCATCGGAATCTACCATATAGCATCCATCTATGAAAAATCCATATCTTTCAGGTGGATTACTAGTTCTACCAGATCTACAAACTTTTTGTGTGTATTGATCAATCATTTGATCATCCTCAACATCCTCATGTTGATGCTAGTGTCAACAAAACGTGTTTGTGGTTCTTGACCCTCCTCAAGATCCACTATTCAACTTGTAGTTCCTTCCATAAGGAACTTAGCTTACAAGAACTCACCCTTCTTGGAAACAAACTCCTTTTGTTCCAATAGATAATAGAAACAATATCCCATAAAATCTCTAGGATATCTAATAAAAATACACTTAATGGAATGGCTTTCTAACTTGTTTGAGGTGGGAGTCTTAACCTGAGCCTCACATCTCCACACCTTTAAATATGATAGAGATGGAACCCTTCCATGCCATATTTCAAAAGGTGTCTTTTCCACTTTCTTGGTTGGGGCCATATTCAAAACACGGGCCGCAGAGAGCAAAGTGAAACCCCAAAATGATAGAGGCAATGAGCTTCTAGCCATCATAGATCGAACCATATCCAATATAGTTCGATTTCACCTCTCGGACACCCTATTGTGTTTGGTGTTCCAGGTGGAGATAGCTGTGAGACAATCCCACAACTTCTAAGATGATCTATAAAAGCATCACTTAGGTATTCACCTCCTCTATCGGTGCAAAGAATTTTTGTTGACTCGTTGAGTTGATTTTCTACTTCATTCTGGAAGTTTTGAACATTTCAAAAGCTTCATTTTTGTGTCTTAACAAGTACACATACCCATATCAACTATAGTGTTCGGTAAAGGTAATGAAGTATCTTTCATTGTACCTAGTCATTGGTTTAAAAAGGCCACATACATCCAAATGTATGATACCTAATAAATCTTTTGCCCTTTTGGTTTTGCCACTAAAGGGTGCCTTAGTCATTTTGCCTTGTAAACAAGATTCACATACATCAAATGAATCATATTCACTTGCTTTTAAAAGACCATTCTTTTGAAGTGTTTGTATGGGCTTCTTTTTATATGACCAAGACGGCAATGCCAAAGATAGGTGTCACTCAAATCCAATTTGAGCTTCTTGGTGGTGGTTTGGTACAATGAGCTATCATATAATGTGTTTTCACGAACCAATTCATAAATACCATTAATAGGAATAGCTTTAAAATAAAAGATGTCATTTAAAGAAACATGAATTTCATTTTCAACAAATGTCAAACCATAACTATATTGTCTTAATTAGGCAACTGAAATAATGTTCCTAGTCAAACTAGGAGCATACAAAACATTGTTAAAAATTGCTTCCAAACCATTTGGAGGCTTCAAGATGTAATCCCCTCGGTTTCAACATGAACTTTTGCCCCATTCCCCATGTGGAGGCTAACATCCCCTTTCTTGTAGTTCTTGCTTATTTTGAACCCCTGCAACAAAGTGCAAATATGAGTTCGATATCCGATATCCAATACCCATGTGTTAGATGTAAGGCCGCGTTCCTAGAGACCTCACAGTTGGTCATTCATAGCACTAAATATAAAACATTACACATTTCAAAAGTTAAGCAGCGAAACTAATTTAATAAAAACCATTCATTTCATTATAACCACTATTGTTAAGCAATACATCTTTGCTTCATCAGTTACAAAAGGATTATTTAATTGCATTACAAAATAACAATATTATCAAATATGAATGGATGTCAGTCATGCCCCGCCGAGTAGCTTCGCCCTCGTGCCACCCTTAGCAACAATTACCTGCCAACTGAAAAATGTATAAAAGTCGGTGTTGCTGAGTGAGTTCTAGTTTTGAAATCGTTAAAATACCTTGTATGTTTATATATGGAAATACTCTTTTCATAAAACACTTTCTATACTTACGTACATGAGCATACATCGTACATACAACAAGGTATAACCTTATTCGTCATTCATTATCGCACGTTTCATTCATTTCGTACTTTATTATTATTATCTTTCACTGTTTCTAGATCCTGTCAAGCTTTACCCTCATCATGGCACACAGCCACGATTTCTAAGGTCGAATGACAAGGATCCCGTTTCATACTATGGGTTCAGTCACCAAGACTGATTCCCCTGTGTATGAACCCTCATGGGTTAAAATCGCACGTTATAAAACACACAGTTGAGCTATCAACTCACAAAGAGTTGTAATCTTTCTTTCTTTATGCTTACAACCCTTTACTTTCTTTTGTTCGTTATGTTCCACTTTCGTTATCATTAATCTTATCTCTTTCATTAATGATAATACTTTACGTTTATGGTTATAAACATGCCATGTAAAGTCACACATATATATATCATAACATAAGGAACATAAGAACAATTCATACATATGAATAACATCATCACACATCATCATCCATCACCAAAAGTCAACTTACATCACCCCCAGGAGCATCCCCAGACAAAGCCTACACTTTACATTTTTCCTAAAATTCAGAATATAAAATTGAAGTCTTAGGCGCATGAGCACTATGCAGGCGCATGGCCTTCTTGGCGCATGGGAACACTTAGGCGCATGGGAAAAGTTCTAGGCCCAGGGGTGCTATTTGGGTGCATGACCCAACACTTAGTCATTTTCAGGCAAACCTAGTCGCACGAGCACTTGCAGGCGCATGAGGCTTAGGGGCATGGGCAATCTAGGAGCATGGACACTTAGCCAAATTCCAGTCTATCCTAGACGCATGAGTACTATTCAGGCGCATGGGGTTTGGGCGCATGGGCACTTAGGCATCCTGACCGCTGGGCGCATGGGCCTATATCAGGCGCATGGGCAGCCAACTCATACTATCAATCATCCTAACTAGTCCCAATTCATCAATTCATCATGTTCTAAGCTTATCTCTAACATTCTAAGCATCATAACATGAACAAAGCTCAATCTTATCATCATGAACACATCAATCATAACCCACCCACATTCACACATACACATATACATATGTGTGTAACACCTACATTAATAAAAACATTTACGCATGCATTGCCATCCCTAAAATCTATTAAAACATGTAAAAAAGGGGTTCTAGAACTCACCTTATGCAACTTTGAGTGTGTCTTCCTTCAAACCCATATGCAATGAGTTCAAACACCTAGAAACCCACCAAACACACATACCCGAACACATACACAAACACATAAGCATATAACCAAGGCTAAAACCCAACAAGAACACTTAAAACAATGAATTTTTACCTTGAATTCGAATTCTTCTTCTTTTCTCTCTAGAAAACCCGAACTCTCTGCTCCTTCCCTCTCTAAAACCGAAAGAAAGTTGATGTGAAGATAGAGTGGGCGGCCATGCCCACTTTTGTACCAACTTTTGATACTTTTTGTCCTTTTGACACTTTTAACACTTTTAACCCTTTAAATTGGGCTAAATTACAAGTCCACCCCCTTATATAGGTTTCGTCCCCGAAACCTATTATTCCTCAAACAGATGAGGGTAATGCTGCCTCATCTCTTCTTCAGTCTCCCACTTAGACTAGGATCCCTTCCTATGCTTCCACTGTACCCGCACAAGGGGAACCACTTTATTCCTTAACCTTTTCACCTTATGATCAATGATCGCCACTGGTTGCTCTACATAGTTGAGCCGTTCATCTACTTCAATATCTTCCAGTGGTACAACCATATCCTCGTCTGCCAAACACTTTCACAAATGAGTACATGGAATGTCAGGTGAATTCCACTTAACTAATGGGTAGTTCTAACCTATAGGCCACCTCTCCTTTCTTTGGCTGACTTCATAAAGGCTTTAATTTTTCGAGCTTCTCAGTCGTAGCCTCAATCACCTCAATACTTCCCAACTCCTTTTAACCAATATCACCGCAACAAATGGGTGTCCTACATCTCCTACCATATAGCATCTCGTATGGTGGCATGTTAATGCTGGCATGATAGCTGTTGTTGTACGAGAATTCTACTAACGGTATGTGATCATCCCAACTTCCTTCAAAATCGATCACACATGCTCGGAGCATATCCTCGAGTGTCTGTATTGTCCTCACAGACTGACCATTTGTCTGAGGATGATAAGTCGTGCTAATATGTATCCTCGTCCCCATCGTATCATGGAATCTCTTCTAAAACTTCGATGTGAATTGGGTGTCACGATCCGACACGATGGACACCGGCACGCCATGATGAGCTACAATCTCCTTGATGAATAGACCCGCCCATCCTTCGGATGAGTACGTCTCGTGGATCGGTAGGAAGTGCGCACTCTTCGTCAATCGATCAACAATCACTCATATCGTGTCGCACCCCCTCGCTGTACGAGGTAGCTTAGTAATAAAATCCATGGTGATGTGCTCCCACTTCCACTTGGGTATATCCAAAGGTTGTATTTTTCTGTATGGTTTCTGATGTCCTGCCTTCACTTGCAAGCAAGTAAGGCACTTACTCATGTACTCCACCACCTCATGTTTCATACCTGGCCACCAGTAGTCCTTCTATATGTCTTGATACATCTTGGTAGCACCGGGATGAATGGAGTATCGAGTCTTATGAGCTTCATCTGTTGATACATTGTTCCTATTTTATGTACTTCAATATAAATGTCTTTCATTTCTTACACATATGTAATGCAAATGTTGAATGAAATATGATATGCTTTTGATGTTTAATTGCCTTTGTTTATATCATATTCTTATTGTTATTGGTATTACTCTATGACAATTATAAATAGGTTTGAGGTTGTTGTACATAGTTCTGAGTCAATAATGATTCAGAAATGTGTTCAACTTTGTCAAGTGGTTATTCATGCTAATGGACCATACTTATAGACCATACGCATGAATGAACCATACTTATGGACCAGTCGCACGACTGAACCTGGAGACTGGATCAGTCGTATGATTGAGACATAAGATTGACTCAGTCGCACGACTGAACCTTCAGTCGTGCATATGAGTCAAACACATGAGTTAGTTGCACGACTGAACCATGCTGATGGTTCATTCATATAAATGGATGCTGAAAACCTATAAATACCATATAATTCATGGAAAAACATAACACTTCAAATGCTATCATACCCTATCCGTCCAGAGTTTCCCAGTTAGTCCATCCAAGTTCATAGTTCGTTCCTGATCGATTCCAACTCTTTCTTAATGTTTGTTTAATTGTTAGATCGATCAGGTTGTTCATTCTCACTGATTGGATCGCCAATCAAATAGAATTCCACACTATTTGATCTGGTCTCACGCAGAATCCGTTAGTACTCCATATGAAAATGGTCCTAACTAGTGGTATCAGATCTTTGGCTCGTGATTTTGCATGGATTTGATTGGTTTTGGTGTTAAAATTAATGTTTTCAATCAAAAGATCCACTTATTTCTTCAAAAATATGTTTTTGACGAGTGCAGGTATTAAAGTTTCGATATTTCAACTACGGCAGATTAGGGTTCGTGCAAAAATTCGTATTTTGTGTCAAAGTGTTCAAAATTCGAATTTTTCATACCACAACAGCCTCAGTCGCACGATTAGCTCAATCGCACGACTGAATCTCATTTGCATAGTTCAATCGCATGTCTGGACTCATTCGCAAAGTTCATTCATATGGTTGAGCTATTCCAGTCGGTTGACCTCAATCGTACTCTTCATTCTCAAGACTGAATCCAATCGCACGATTGAACTCATTCGTAACCTTCAATCGCATGATTGATCCAGTCGCCTTGCTCAATCACACCAGTGAATCTGTCTTATCTCAAGTTTGTTAAAGTTTAAGCAATGGAAGATCAGTTTGCTGCATTCACTACCGGAAAAGACTCTCGTATCCAGAATCTTTTTCTTTTGGAAAATGAGATAGGGAATCACAACAAACCGCCAAAATTGTTGACATTGGATGAGTATCCTCAGTGGAAACAGCGGTTTGAGATATACTTGACTAGAGTTGACCCTAATCTTTGGACATCTATAGAGACTGGTTATACTGTACCAGTCAGTGCTAATTGGGTGAAGTTGAGTTTGGGGGGTATGAATGAAGCTCAGAAAGTTCTACATAACACTGAAAAGAAAGCGTATGCATGTTAACTCAATCGATACCCAAGGATATCTTCCATCAATTCTCTAAAAACAAGAATCAAAGAAGCTATGGGAGGCATTAAAAAAATATGATGGCAATGCAACCTTGAAGGCGCTGAAGGCTAAAGCTCTCAAAAAGGAGTTTGATAATTTCTCACCAATAGGAAACGAGAGCTTAGATGATATTATTAATCGATTCTATTATTTGATAAGTGAACTGCATACTCATGGTGTGACTACATCTATGGAAGATAAAGTTTCTAGTTTTGTTGATGGTCTGCCAGACAAATGGAATCCGTTTGTGTCTAATCTCAGACAAAATGACACTCCTGCTATATTAGACATAAATGACTTCATCTTGAAGTTAAGGGAGGAGGAACTATGACTGAAATACAAGTCTAAGAAAGGATCCTACGATCAGATTTCTTCACTGTACAACTATGTTCCTGCTCCAGCTTCATCAGGGTCACCGCTTCAAATGACATTTGTGTCTAATTCATCTGCTCCTTCGAAAAGCAATTCCTCGGGAAGCGAAGCATCAGGTTCATCTGGAACCCAATATATTGTCCCTGATTCTAGCCCTACCAAGCTAAAAACCGAGAACCTTGGGAATGTGACTGTGGAAGTTATCAAAGACCATATGGATCTTCTAGCAGCAGTTGTTCAGTCTTATGAAGGGTTTGTCACTAGTAAGATTGGAAACTGTCATCTAGCCGATAAAGATTATGAGCAGGTAGATGAAACTGAGCTGGAAAGAATGGATATCAATTGGGCCTTAGCCAGTGCAGTTAGAAGGGCTAAGAAGTTTATGAAGAACACTGAGCAGAACTTGGTTGCCACAAAAGACACTACATTTGGGTTTGATAAAACCAAGGTCACGTGCTTCAACTGTGGTGAAAAGGGGCACTTTAAATGTGAATGTGTAAAGCCAAAGAAGACTGGTAATGGCAACCCTTTTCCTTCATTGAACCGTCAGGACAAAGAGAAGATTGGGGCATCATCAAGCAAAGATTCAAAAGCTATGGTAGCTCAAGGTGATGAAGGACAAGACTGGTCCTTCCGATTCGTATCTGAGGGAGAGTCAAATATAGCACAGGTTGATGATTTGGATGATGGATCTGCAAGCGAGGGAGACATCATAGCTGAGCATGCACGTTCAGATATTAAAGAAGCAATGGATGTTATAGATCATCTTGTTGAGGAAGAGTTGAATGCTGCAAACTCAGAATCTCCAGTTATTGAAGAGTCTAACTCTGCATTTATGGTTGATTCGTCTAGTTCTGCACAGGTAAACTCTAAAGATAAATTGTTTGATAAACATGCTTATGCTGAATGTGATAAATTTAGAGAAAGCATTGACTTAAAATTTGCTAGGTTATTAGAACATAATGATAATCTGTTAAATGATTTAAAACTATGCACTAAAGCAAACCGTGTTTTAAAACAAAATGAGTGTAGTTTTAAAGAAAAGATTGAACTGCTAGGGAAACAATTAAGGGAAACCGAAGTTGTTGCACTAAATCAATCCAATGACATTAAGTCTATCGAACTACTTTAGAGGGAACTGAAAAGGAAGAAGCAGTGTTGCAAGTCAAAGTTGAATCTTTAAAACAAAAACTGCATAGTGTAGCAAGTTCCTCTCACATAGTTCAGAACTTAGTGAAAGAACATGTGAATCCAAGGATCTCAATTTATGAATTATCAGTATTAAAATAAATCAATTTAATGATCGCGGAATTATCACTAATTGACGTTTAATTGGTTTAATGATTAATGATGAACACAACCACAGAAACACAATAAATACGAAATCAATAATTATTCAAACGTATTTCATTAACTTTAAGGTAATGATTACAAAAGAATAATAATGAATGACTATGAACACCGAATTCTGTGAATCGAATAATGTTTGATGTGACGGCGGTTAGGGTTGCACAATGATGTAACTCTTGACAGCCGTAATATTGATTGATTGTGTTTTTGAGATGTGAAACCTAGGACTCATATTTATAGATGGTTTGAGTCGGTTAAGGAAACACCGGATCTCTTGGGATTTGTTATTGATTGTGTTGACTTGTTTGACTTCTTGATAGTTGCAATCGCACAAGTATAATGATCTTCCGCAGGAGTCCTGTCGTCCGCAGAACTTTTGTTCTTCCGTAGATGATTTGGTCTTCCATAAAATGTTGTTCTTCCGTAGGAAATCCTTCTTCCGTAGGAGTCTTCACTTCATGGTACTTGATCATCCGCAGGAACATTCACGGTCATTTGATCTTGTAAGAAACATATCTATGGATTAACAAAAATGTTCATCCGTAGATGTTTCTTACACTTGGTCAATTCCAGGAATCCGTCCAAGTATATTGTTTTTCCCTGTCAAGTCACAAATCAACACACATATATATGGGGTTATCCTATAGATTCAAAGCACATATATATATATATATATATATTTTGACTGTTACAAATATTAATTACAAGACTTGATTCAAGTACTAAGCCTATACAAAAATGATCTAGCCCTATACAATCTAGATCCAACAATACTCCCCCTTAGGCTTAGCTCCTTGTAATCAGTCCTTCAAAACTGCAAGCTCCTTGACTCTTGCTATCATTTTATTGTAGAAGTAAGATACAGCAATCTTCTGATCATCGTACTTGTACTTGATCTTCATCCTGCTGATCTTCTTCAGCGTGTCATAGCTCAGACCTAAAACATCTTCTTCCCTAGTGAGTGTTTCCACTACACTATCATTATGTACAATTTCTAATTCATCTTCCTCTGAGATTCTGAGCTCAGACACTTCAGCTATTGTTGTACCTTTCAGTAGCCCAGCCTCATGCTTCCTTCTCTTGTGTGCCTTTGCATGCAGTTTATAAATAACTTGTATGATGTGCACGTATAGGCAGAGATCATTCTGGGCTTTTTCATCTGTTAGCTTTGGGAAGAATTTGTCGTGAAGGTATGATGTGTAGCTAGGATGCAGCATCTTTATCTCTATTGGATCAAAGATCCTGATCTTATCAGCCTTCTTCCCATCAGCATTTCTCAGCAATACCATCTCTTTAGTCTTTTCAACATATCCCCATTCTGTGATAGGATAAGTGAATTGATTTCCTTTTATGCTTTTGATGGTATCTGAGTGTTTATCACATCCAACTCTCTTTAGCATCTCTTCATCTACAAGGGATGAAACTTCAGCTGATCTTCTTTTCTTGCTTAGTTTGATTCTGTTGTGCTCCTTATCATCTCTCTTTGCTTGTGTCAGCACATTATCAATGAATCTGGTCTTCATACCATTTACAGCTCCAGAGAAGTCTCTCCCCCTGAGATGGATTGGATAGTTGGATATTGGGATACTTTGCAAATCCCTGATATCTTGCTCCGGAAGGCTAAGCAGAACCTCCACATCATGGAAGTATTGAATCCTTCCAGATGTCCTCTTTATTACTGCACAATCCCAGTCTGGATCATATTTCCAGGCCATAATCCTGTGTTCTTCCACAGAACTGGGAGTTGTGATATGATCATACAGCTGTATGAGAGTTGATTTCTTCTCGGTAATCTCTCGAACAGTTGTTCCCAGAGGCCATACTTTTCCGGGGATCACTGCCCTTGGCTCTCTGATCAGTGTTTCTTTTTCCTTGTGCTGATCTTTTGGTTCAACTGTTATTGGATCAGCAGCAAGTTTACTTTGTTGTTCTTTTGGATGTGGAGCAGTGGTTCTGAACTTGACACCAGTCTAGTTCCACCTTCCTTACATGCTCCATCATCCTCCACAATTCTCCAGTGGTTCTGCCTTTAAGCTCATGCGGTTTGTAGTTGTGCCCCTGTAACTAGCAAGTCATATTGTACTTGGTAAGTTTGGCTGTGTCACAGTGGCCCAGATCCTTTTTGATCTTCTCCAATGACTGAAATATAGTAAAGGCTTCATAATCACAGTTTGGGATTATGAACCTTGCAAACTCAAACTCTTTCAGTGCATTCTTCATTTCAGATGTGTTCATCCTCTCAACCATGTCATATGGAAAACCATGGTTGATGAGGGTCATAAACATGCTAGAATCAGGCCTCTCTTCCATGATGTCTGCAGTTGTTAGAAGATCATCGGCCTTTCCTCCCTTTTCACCAGTGGGGGAGTCCATTCTTGTCAGCTCCTCCCACTCTTTCTCACTGTCATCTTCATCTCCGGATGAAACCTTCACAGTAGACACATCTACTGAAGGTGTAGGTGCAGGGGATGGAAGTTTTTGTCTTTTTGGTGAGCTTTCATCTTCAGGTTTCTTTTGAATTGCTCCAAAGTATTTTCTTTTCCGGGTGTATGAAATCAGTTGCTTAGAAGCTTCACCCGACTGTTTTGGTTGATCAGCACTTGGGGCCTCTTTTGTTTTCAGAGCTGAGAGTTTTCTTTTCAGCTTTTCTATCTCTTCACCGTTTTTTTTATTTGCTCAGCCTTTTTGTTTTGTTCAAGTTTTAAAGATGCCTCCAACTCTTGTTGTCTTTGCAACAATGCATCAATAACTTCATTGTTGCTTAGAGCATCTTCTCTCAGCCTTTTTAGTCTAGCATCTTTCTTCATCAGCTATTCATCTTTTTCTTTAATTACACCTTTCAGCTCTTGAATTCTTTGTTTTCGCTTATTTGATTTGAGTACTAACTTGTTGTACTCAGCAACCAAAAAGCTTTTGCTGACAGGAATGTCTTTGTCACTTAAGTCATCTTCATTGTAAGCAATGACATCCTCAGCAGATTCTTGTACTTCCCCGTGCTCATCAGCAATTTGTTCATCTTTCAATGAAGATATGGGCTCAGTATGTGCTGATGAAGCTTGTTCTCCTGTGTGTGTGGGTGAGATAGGAACAGTGCTGGCTTGAGATAATATCTCTGTGTCTCCTAAGTGTACAGAGTGTAAAGACTCAGTTATCTCAAGAGGTTCAGTTCCAGCACTTTCCAGTGATGGATGCTTTGGTGATTCTAGTGGTGGTTGTATAGGGAATTGAGTTTGTAGTGGAGAGAAAGGTTGAGTGTGATGTGATGATGAATGAGAAGGTGATGATGATTGTTGTTGGACTGGAGATATTGGCTGAGTGTTTTTGGTGGATGATGTGGATATTAGTAGAGGTGATTGATGGTGATGAATTGGGGATATTGGTTGGGTGTTGATGCTTGCTGGTGATTGTGATTGTTGAGGGGGTGATTGGCTAGGTGATTGATGTTGGAGTGGTGGTGTTTGGAGTGGTAAGTGAGATGCTTGTGCAGAATCAGCAGATGACTCTGCTTCATCTGCCCAAGCCAACTCTTGTGGCAGGTCTGCTTGGGGATCCACTACGTGTACGAACATTGGCATGTCCCTACCCTGGTACTTCCCACTGAGCTTGTTCAGCACTGATTTGCTCAAGTGTGCTTGAACAAACTCATCTCCAACTCTGTTCAGTCTTGGAAGTTCTGAGTTGATCATAAGTTATAGGAATCTTGGGAACATGTACATCTTGTCATTCTTCTAAAGTTTGACTTGTTCACTCAGACAATTGAAGATGTATTTGGCGTAGTTATAAATTCTCCCCTCGAATATCCCAATGATTCCAGATGATATGTGCCGAGAGAATCTGTCGAGCCCCGACTTCCTATTTGACATGCATTTCAGGTATGTGTGGCACAAGAATCAGTATGGTTTGCACAGCCTACCCTTTTTGATCTCCCCTTTCTCGTAATCACCATCGTACCCCATGAGGTTGAATACCTTTTCAATGTATTCATTCTCGAATACATCAAGGTGCCCTATTTCTCTATCTCCCAGTTCCAGACATCTTCGTATGGTGCTTTCAGTGATTCGAAAACGCTCATTCAGAATCTCAGCCACAATCACTTCCTCATCATCTTGTTCTTCAACTCTTGCTGAGTTCCAGAAGCCGATTATGTGCGCCTGATGGATCACAGGCTCGGCCATCAAGGCGTAGAAGAGCCTGGATCGTCGAAGATATCTTATGATATCTCGACATCCTTCCGCTGCAGGATCATCAGCGTTTAAGAACGCGCACACATTGTGTTCTTTAGCGAATCTATTATCCATCTGTAAAGAAAATCGAGTTAGAACACATGCAGTTGAATCGTTTTAATGGCAATAACCGATTAACTAGTTCCGTACTGATGTTTAGGACATGATTTACCTTCGCAGTAACGGTAATCGATTACTGGATAATGTTGATAATGTGTTCTTGGAACGGATTTTTTTGAAATTTTGAAAAAGAGGGAAAATGGGCGATTTTCTAGGTTAAAAGTGAAAAAGTGCTCTGTAAAAATAAATTCTAAGAGTCAGAAACCTTATTTATAGGCGAACACATTAATTTCTTTTATTAATTATGTTGGGCCCACTCCCATTTATTCCTATCCGCATACCAAGTTTATTTAGAATGCATTACTTCTTCCGCAGAGCATCTGCGGAACCTTAATATCTGCGGATGTCCTAACATCTGCGGAACCTTAACATCTGCGGATGTCTTAACATCTGCGGATGTATAAGTTCAACCAATGCATTTGTTTTGCTACTGAATCAAAATCGCATATACTATGGATGAGGTATTACTGAGACTTCTGCGGATGCAGAATTTTCACTTTTACTTCTACGGATGAGAAGTATTACTGAAACTTCTGCGGAACTTAAAGTTTTAAAGACTTTTAATGTATGATATCTGCTGAGTAGAATCAAATGTTGATGTTTGATGTTGGACATTGTTGACTTAATTTGCATGGCAATTAAGTACACGAAAGCAAGTGTCCTGTATCCTGCATTCAAGTTAGTACTCAAGTTCTATTTCCTTCAAAGTAAATTAAATCAATTATCAGCTTTTTATTGTTTTTCATGCATGAACTACTCCCCCTAAATTTGTGATTAATGTGAGACTGTTGCATTTATCATAAATTTAAGTTGTAAACAGGCATGACAGGCATATGACAGTCTAAGTGAGAGAAAATTAGTTAAGAGGACAAATTAAACATCTGGCTTAAACAATTACATGCAGGCATAGATATAAGGAGGGATCATACTATGACTTGGCGTCTGCTGATGTTTATTTTTGATTCATTGCACCCTTGATTGTAAGTATATAGATCCACTTAAATTCATACATGAGCAATGTATCAACTAGGCATGCTATTTATCATGTTATGAAGTTTGTTAATCAGTAACAATCATGAGTCCCACATTCAATTATCATTAGAGTATGTCTTCCGTAGGTGAGGCAAATCACTACATTTCACACTTAATGACTATGTACATTAAGTTATAAGTTCTATCTTGAGACATATTTACAGTCTCATGAATGCTTTAATGTTGAAGCTCTTTGAATTGATGTACAATGGATCACGAGTGATTCTGTTTTTAGAGCTGAAATATGATCTTCATAGTCACCAGGTCTTTACTTTCGTAAAACAGAGGTGAACTTTAACCCAGGTCTTTGTTTACACAAAACAGAGGGAGAATGAAGATCATACTCTTGGATCATATCCCCAGGTCTTTGTTTACACAAAACAGAGGGAATATGACATTGCAAGATAGAAGATTATAAAGTATTTTACATAGTGTGCTTGTTAAGTGATTTGATCACATCAGGAGAGAACATACCTTCCTGATTCTCAAATGGAATCCCCACAGACAGTTACCTGAATCTTTTAGTTGGGCATGCTTTTAGCTTTGTTTCCACTCAAGATGAACCTACTCACATATCAGTATGATACAAGTCAGATTGAGTTTTTGTTTAATAACCAAGTATAGTCTACTATCATTTCCCTTATATAATGCATGTAATATGTTCTATCAGACACTTAATTTATCCTTAACTATTACTCTGCACACAGTCAGTCATATGCTTTTGTTGTTTTATTCTAAGTTAATCATCCCCAAAGATTCTATCAGAAAATTAAATCTAACAGAATCAAATGCTTTAGTGAACAAATCAGCAAGCTGATTAGTTGTGTCCACTTTGACTAACTTAATTAGACCCTTTTCAGAGCAATCTCTCAGAAAATGGTATCTGATTTCAATATGTTTAGTTTTACTATGCTGAACTGGGTTAGCAGTTATAAACATAGCAGCTGAATTATCAATATGAATTGGTGTATGAAGGAAATTGTAACCATAATCAAGTAATTGGTTCTGCAACCAAAGTACTTGAGAGCAACCTGCTGAAGCAGCTATGTACTCTGCTTCAGCTGTGGATACAGATACATTTGTTTGCTTCTTGCACTGCCATGAAACAAGTCTTGGTCCTAGAAACTGACATCCACCAGTTGTGGATTTTCTGTTGTTGTTGCACCCTCCATAGTCACTATCTGAATAAGAGTAGAGGCTAAAATCTCCATCTTTGGGATACCAAAGTCCCAATGTAGGTTTGCCTTTCAGATATCTGAAAATCCTCTTCACAACATTCAGATGGGACTCCTTTGGGTCTGATTGATACCTGGCACAAACACAAACAGCAAACATGATGTCAGGTCTACTGGCAGTTAAGTACATTAAAGAAATGATCATTGATCTATACAATCTTTGATCTACGGATTTTCCAGCAGGGTCAGGCACAATCTTGTCTATTATTGATGCTAGTGTCTTGCAAGAAGTGGAATCAGCAAGATTGTACTTCTTCAAAATTTGATGAATGTACTTTTCTTGATTGATGAAAATGCCATCTGGTTTTTGATGAACTTGTAAGCCAAGGAAGAATGTCAATTCTCCCATGGAGCTCATCTAAAATTCAGATTTCATTAAGTCTTCAAAGCTTTGGCACAGCTTCTTGTTGGTTGATCCAAATATTATGTCATCAACATATATTTGAACCACCAAAAGATCTTGATGTTCATGTTTGAGGAAGAGTGTCTGATCAATTGTTCCTCTCTTGTAGCCATTCTTCAGCAGGAAAGATGACAGTGTGTCATACCACTTCCTGGGTGCCTGATGAAGACCATACAAAGCTTTGTCAAGCTTGTATACTCTATGTGGATAATCAGGATCTTCAAATCTAGGGGGTTGAGCCACATAGACTTCTTCATCAATTTTCCCATAAAGGAAAGCACACTTCACATCCATCTGATAGACTGTGAACTTCTTGAAGGAGGCATAAGCTAGAAAGACTCGTATGGCTTCAATCCTTGCAACTGGTGCAAAGACTTCATCATAGTCTATTCCCTCTTCCTGAGTATATCCTTGAGCAATAAGCCTAGCCTTGTTTCTCACGATGATTCCTCTGTCATCCAGCTTGTTTTTGAATAACCACCTTGTTCCAATTGGATGTTGACCTGTAGGCAAGTCTACAAGAGTCCACACTTTCTGTTTTCTGAATTGTTGTAGTTCTTCTTGCATAGCCTCAATCCAACTATTATCCTTTAGAGCAGCTGTAATGTTTGCAGGAACTGTTTGGGACAAAAAGCAGGTGAACAAACAAATGTTTGCCACACCTCCTTTGCTCCTTGTGGTTCTAGCATGCAGGTCTCCAATAATATTGTCTGTTGGATGAGACTTGTGTATTCTGCTTGTTGAAATAGCATCAACTGGAACTGAGGATTCTAAGTTTGAGAATCCCATGGAAGCAGATGGAGTCAGCTGAGAAGTTGAGTCTATGAAGTAATCAAAAACTCATGGTCATTAGGATCGGCTTGTGAGTCAGTTGTTGCTGGGTTGTCTTCCTCCGCAGGAAGTTCTACGGAAGCAACATTTTGTTCTTCCGTAGGAGTAACTGCAGCATCTACGGACGCAGTTTGTACTTCCGTAGGAGATGCATCACCATCCACGTATGAACATTGTTGAGTTGCAGGCATGGTTTGTTGATTAAACACCTCCTATTTATCTCTTAGTTCAGCAGTTGAGGCAGGACTTACATCTGCGGATACTGATGCATCTGCGGATGTATTTACTGATGTAACTTCATGCTGCGGACTTGATTCTTGCTGAGGTGCAGTTGAATGTTGTGCCCTTGGTGGGTCAGCTGTCAGGGGCACTTCATTCAAACTTGGAGGCACAAATGGATAGCATGTATCCGCAGCACCTGCATTGATCAGATAACCAGTGTAAATGATTCAGTTAATGCATCTATATCAAATAACCAAGATGATCCTTTTACATGTGTAGTAAACATGGATTCATCAAAAGAAACATTAGGAGTCTCTTCAACTATGTTATGTTCTGGAATATAGACTCTATATGATTTAGAAGTGGATGAATATCCAACAAAGAAACCATCATAGGCTTTTTCAGAAAATTTTCCCAATTGTTCTTTAGTATTCAAAACAGACACATGACACCCAAAGGCTCTAAGATATCCTATAAAAGGTTTTCTTTTAAATAAGAGTTCATAAGGTGTTTTATTATGTTCTTTCACAATTAATGTCCTATTTTGGACATTGCAAGCTATATTCACAGCTTCTGCCCAGAAGGTAATGGGCAACTGAGAATCAGCTAGCATTGTTCTGGCTGCTTCTATGAGTGTTCTATTTCTTCTTTCAGCCACTCCATTTTGTTGTGGAATTCTTGGGGCACTGAATTGTCTTGCTATTCCTTTATTCTGCAAAAAGAATCCAGTTCAGCATTGACAAATTCAGTTCCATTATCACTCCTAAATATTTTAACTTTTAAATCAAGTTGATTCTCAATCTTGATCACAAAGTCCATTAATGTTTCAGATGTTTCACTCTTATGTTTTAAGAAGAAGACCCATGTGAATCTAGTGAAATCATCTACTATCACCAAACAATATTGCCTTTTTCCAATGCTCAGCACATTGGTTGGACCAAAGAGGTCCATGTGAAGCAATTTGAGTGGTGTAGTGTTAGTGTTAATTGTTTTGGATTTATGAGACACTCTGTGTTGTTTTCCTTTATAACATGAAGAACAATGATTAAACAATGAAATTCTTTCTTTGGTAATCCAATGACTAAGTCATTTTTCACCAATTTGTTCATGTTCTTCATGTTGGAATGGACAAGCCTTCTATACCATAGTTAGGATTCATCTTCTGAAGATTTAGACAACAGGCATGTCTCATGATTTGTGAGTGTTGTGTTGTTCATATCCAAGATATATGTGTTGCCTTTTCTTGATGCTTTAAGAAGGATCCAGTCTACTGGAACTGTAAAACCTGGCTTAAGAATGTAACAGTTAGTGTTATCAAATAGTGTTAAGTAATTTTGATCACAAATTTGGGAAACACTAAGTAAATTATACTGCAAATTTTCACAGTAATTTACTTTTTCAAATGTTAAAACACCATTAGTTACTATTCCTTCACCAACAATTTTACCTCCCTTCTTATCCCCACCGAATGCCACATAAGAGGCATGTTTATGTTTGAAGTCATGGAGAAGTGCACAGTTGCCTGTCATATATCTGGAACAACCACTGTCAACATACCACTTGTTGTCAGCTCTCCATGATTGTTCATGCACATAAAAAGAAATTAGTTAGAATTGACAACCCAAGGCTTAATTGTCTTGGGTTTGCCAGATGTGTCAACAATAGTTACTCCTTCATGGATTAATCTTGAAGTTTCAGTATTAGTTGTTTCTTTTTGATTTGATGGTGGTGAGGATGATTCTGTTGAAGATGAGTCAGGTTTCTGGATGTCTTCATGATTGTCTGAGTCTTTCTTCAACGTAACTTGTTTTGGTTGGTATTTTAACTTTGAAGAGGATCCTGTAGTTTTGAAAGTTTCTTCATCTTTCAGCTTTGATTGAGACATAGGAGTTCCTTCTGCAAAGTTGTCAAAGAAACCATCAACTACTTCAGTCTGTTTATCAGACAGATCCACCTTTTTGTGAGGTGTCTTAGCCTGTGTTGGTGTTTTCTTCTTCAAAGTCTTATTCTCAACAGATGATCCTTTCTTTGACTTTTGTTGACCTTTCTGAATCTTTGTCTCTTTGTCACTTACTGATGATATAGAATCTGATTCGGATGATGAAACTTGTGACTTCTTTTTGCTCTTTTTCTTGTTCTTCTTATTAAAATAACATTCCTGAGTGGAATGGTTATTTTTGTCACATATGGCACAGTGTTTATTGAAGAAACAATCATCTGTCATGTGATTGTTCATATTGCAAATGGAACAATAGCTGCTGAAATAGCATTCATCAGTGTTGTGATTCTTCATATCACACCATTTGCAGTATTTTTCTGAAGTTTCTTCAAATTCAGCCTTCTTTTTGTTCTTTTTATCACTTGCTGAAGCATCAGTTGATTTCTTGTTTTTGTTGGGAGCATCATCAGCTGTTGCTTGTTTGCCTTTGGCTTCCTTTTGTTGCTTGATATTCAGCTTTTTCTATGCATGTTTGTTGGTCTCTCTTTTTACCTCGTCCGCAACATCATTTTCTCTCTTCCGTTTCTTTTCTGCGGATTCAGTGGTTTTTGCCTTCCGCAGATGATCTACGGACATGGTAACTTTTGCTTTCCACAGATGTTCTACGGATTCTTCAGAATTCTTTTTCCGCAGATGTTCTACGGATTCTTTGATTTCTTTTCCCGCAGATGTTCTACGGATTCCTCAGTTTGTGCTATCCGAGGATTCTTGTTTGTTGTTTGTTTCTTACCTTTATCTGAAGATGACAAAGGTGATTCAGTGCTTGATCCGCAGCTATCAATCTTGTGAAGATTCAGTTCTTGTAGTCCTTCATTCAGTTCAGCAATCCTTTTGCAGATAGTCTTCAGCATGTTTCGTTGCTTTGGAGGATACTGCAGCTTAGATTCTTCAAGAACCCGCGGAAGACCAGGTTCAACTTGAACATTCTTACCAATGTTCAGTTGATCAGTATCATGTTCATCAGAATCATCCAAGTCATCATATTTATCAAAATCTGATTCATTATGTTTAAGTGATTCAGATTCAGTAGATTCAGTTTCACTTATCTCAGCTTCATGGATGTTTGCATGACTGTTTTTTATGTCAATTTTGGTGTTTTGCACAAAATGATTTGACAGATTGTTAGTCATTGTTTCAGGTAGAGGTGTGTAGTTATCATTAATAGGTGGTGCAACGGCATTATAACCCAACCCGGACCTGTTCTTTGATTCAATATGAGAGTTTAGCAACTTCTCATATTGTTGAGATGATAATTGAAACTTCTGAAGTTTCACTTCAGTGGATGCATGATCAGCCATGGATTTTGTTAAGGAAGTGGTCAGATGCTCAACTTGGGCTTTTAGGTTGTAGTTTTCAGAAACATATTTTTCTAAATCTTTTTGTAAAGAACTGATTTTGATTTGATATAATTTTTGTTCTCTTAAGTGTGATTCATTTAAAATCATAGTTTCCTTTACTTTATCAGCCAATTGTTGAGCATGGACTCTATATCGTTCAACTTCCTCAACGCATGGTGATGAACATAACCTGTCTTTTACCTCTCTGGCCATAGGAGGAACTTTGTTTTCCATATGCGCCATTAGTGCTTGATTCTCCTCTATCACTTCCTTCTCATACAAACTCCAGTCACATGTTCCATCCTGAAGTATGATCAGCCCTGACTCCTTAGAGTTGCTTGGTCCTGCTGATGTATTTGTGGCTAGTGGGGATGTTAGCTGAGGTTGTCTATGCAGAGATCTTTGAGAGGGTGATTGCTGATTCTGATATTGTTGTTGCTACTGATTTTGTTGCTGCTGCTGATGATACTGTGGAGATGATTGTTGGTTGCATTCTCTAGAGAAGTGACCGTATAGATTGCACTTGAAACATCTGACTTTTTACATATCAATACTAATCTTTGATGTTTTGCTTGCTGCTGCCAAATTTTATTTCTCCACAGATATTGCTTAGCTCTGTAAGACAATCATTGCCATCTGCCATTGTAGATCCATCTCTTCTACTACATCAGGAGGGAGTTCCTCCAAGTCTTGCTGACAGATGTTTGCTGATGTAAGTGAACTTCCAAGATATGCTTGAAAGCTAGAACTAAAAGCTGTAAAAGCTGCTTTTTGTTGTTCAGAATCCAATATCACAGATATTGGTTCTGACTGTTTGTTCTGTTGAGAAGAGTTAACAGTTGCTGATGTCTCTCTTTTCTCTGCAGATCTTCCCTTTTCCTTTTGATTTTTACTTTGAGATGATTTCTTAGTGGTTTTAGATGCATAAAATCTTACTTCTTCATCATCATCACTCAAAGTACAAGAGTTATCACCTTCATTGTTAGAGATAAATGCATTTCCAGCATTTTTGGTTTCCTTGAAGTGATAAGGTGAGACATGAGTTCTCACACTCTTGTTTCTTGATTGTTCATCCAGTTCAAGTGCTTCAACCTTAGCAACCAATGTATCTAGACCAGCTGTCTTGAGATCTATGGTGTTCTTGAACATGGAGACTGTTTGCTTCCAACTTTCAGGCAAAGTGTGGAGCATCTTCTTGTTTAATTCCTTAGTGGTATATTTTAACTCCAAGATGTTCATCTCAGTAACAAGTTGCATAAATCTATGGAGTTGCTGAGGAATTGATTCACCCTCAATATGATGAAAAGTTTCATATTGTGATCTAAGGGTGTCTTTCCTTATGCTTCGGATCTCATCACTCCCTTCACAGAGAGTGTGAAGTATCTTCCACAGGGAATTTTCTGTTTTGTAATTCTCGCACCTGATCAAGATTTCTTCTGGCAAAGCCATACTAAGCAAGTTGTATGCTTTAATATCGACTTTGACCTTCTTGACATCATCAGGTGGCAAGTCCTTAGTGCTGATTGGCTAATTCTTGTCATTATAATCCGGCCCAAGTGTGGGTGGAATATAAGGACCTTGAGTGATGGACTCCCACAAGTCGGAATCTGTGTAGTTCACATGATTCCTGAACTTGATCTTCCAGGATTTAAAATCAGCTTTGGTTTCCAACTTTGGTGGTTGATAAGATCCTCCACCAAAAGTACTCATGTTTAATGCAAACGGATGAATCAAAACTTAAATGCTAAAATTGACAAATCTATCAAAGACGCAGATCTAGTATTCAATTGATTTGAATATAGATCTAAATCAAACAAGCAATGAGAGAGTGCTTACTGAATGACAAGTCGTTGATTTAATTGTTTGAAAATCAATTAAACAATTTTAATACTGATAGATCAATTGATCTAAATCAATAAGCACCAATGGCTCTGATACCACCTGTGAATCCAAGGATCTCAATTTATGAATTATCAGTATTAAAATAAATCAATTTAATGATCGTGGAATTATCACTAATTGACGTTTAATTGGTTTAATGATTAATGATGAACACAACCACAGAAACAAAATAAATACGAAATCAATAATTATTCAAACGTATTTTATTAACTATAAGGTAATGATTACAAAAGAATAATAATGAATGACTATGAACACCGAATTCTGTGAATCGAATAATGTTTGATGTGACGGCGGTTAGGGTTGCACAATGATGTAACTCTTGTCAGCCGTAATATTGATTGATTGTGTTCTTTGAGATGTGAAACCTAGGACTCATATTTATAGATGGTTTGAGTCGGTTAAGGAAACACCGGATCTCTCGGGATTTGTTATTGATTGTGTTGACTTGTTTGACTTCTTGATAGTTGCAATCGCACAAGTATAATGATCTTCCGCAGGAGTCTTGTCATCCGCAGAACTTTTGTTCTTCCGTAGATGATTTGGTCTTCCGTAGAAATGTTGTTCTTCCGTAGGAAATCCTTCTTCCGTAGGAGTCTTCACTTCATGGTACTTGATCATCCGCAGGAACATTCACGGTCATTTGATCTTGTAAGAAACATATCTACGGATTAACAAAAATGTTCATCCGTAGATGTTTCTTACACTTGGTCAATTCCAGGAATCCGTCCAAGTATATTGTTTTTCCCTGTCAAGTCACAAATCAACACACATATATATGGGGTTATCCTATAGATTCAAAGCACACACATATATATATATTTTGACTGTTACAAATATTAATTAGAAGACTTGATTCAAGTACTAAGCCTATACAAAAATGATCTAGCCCTATACAATCTAGATCCAACAGAACATAACGGTGGGGATGGTCTGGGATATAAAGTATTACCGCCACCACATGCAATCCTTTTAAAAACTAAATGTCGACCAATAAATAATAACCCGGTTAAGGATCATGTGGTGACTACTCCTCTGGTCAGTAATCCAGAGTCCACAGGTAAACCTGTGCAGTCTGTCACTGAACAGAAGGCTACTACTTCGGGATTGAAAGATAAGTTTCTTAAAGAGGATTTGTGCGATAAAGTTGAACAGGATAGTGTTGGCTCAGGTTTACAAACATCTATGTCAGAACCTTAAAATGCTAAACCAACAAACCCTAAACGTGCTAATCATCAAAATCCTGATAAAAATAAGGAAAAATATTCTTAAAATGTCAAAACAATTAAGTTTGTTAAAGAAGGTGAAGCATCTAAGAAGAATAAGACACAGACTAGCTCCCGACTAGACTCAACCCCTCACAGAAGATCTCCCCCGCCTATCGAAGGGAGATCCTGCTATAATTATGGAAAACGAGGACATATTTCTCCAAATTGTTCTTATTATCAGACATCCAAAAGAAAAATAGAACTTTTTGATGAAAAACCAAGAATTTTCAAAAATAGATCTAATACTCCTCCAAGATACCAAAGTCAACACAGACAAGCTCAAAGCGAAGCTGTGTTTCCTAAAGCTAGACCTAGGACTATTAGTGAACCAAAAGTTCAGATCATAAGCCAGTCATCTGATTATCACAAACATGCCTTACACAAAACTGGTTTATGGAAAGAAAAATCAAGTAACGTGTTTGACAGTGAGGACAAGAAGAAGAAAGATGTGGCCTCATCCTCTAAAGGTCAATGGGTTGAGTTCATGATATGTGATATCTCTGGGAAACGCAAGCCAGTAAAGGCTTGGGTCCCCAACCTGAACTAATCATTTCCATTCTTTGTGCAGGTTGTCTGCTACAACGCTATCACTAATACCTGGATTATTAATAGTGGGGCTTCCAGGCACATGTCCGGGAATTCGTCTCTCCTTTTCAACATCAAGCGAATTAAAGGGGGACATGTATCATTCGCAGGAAACAAAGGAGGTTATATCACCGCTCAAGGCGAAGTAGGAAACAAGAAGGTAAAGTTCGACAAGGTAAACTATGTTCAGCAATTGCAAAACAACTTGCTTTCTGTCTCCTAAATTTGTGATAAGGGCTTTTTGGTTGTGTTTGATAATAAGAAGAGTTACATACTTAAGAAGGAGTATGTTATCCCGGAGGAGCAAGTTCTAATGTCAGCCTCAATATATAACGACCTGTATGTCTTGGACCTTTCAAAAGCCTCCACTACTGAGCTTACTGCTCAGTGCTTCTTGTCAAAAGCAACTGAAAGGGATTTAGTTTCCTGGCACAGGATAATGGGACATATCAAACCCAGGAATATGAATCATCTAGTTCAGAATGATCTGGTGGACGGAGTAACGGTCAAGAACTTCCAGCTTCCGACTTCTGCATAGCATGCAAGAAAGGGAAACGAATAAAGAATTCTCACAAATCAAAGAAAGTTTATTCTATCGAGATTCCTCTTGAACTTCTACATATGGATCTGTTTGGCCCTGTCAGCACAAAGGGCATTGCAGGTGATTGGTACTGTTTTGTGGTGACGGATGATTAATCAAAATTCTCTTGGGTGATGTTTCTAAAAGTGAAGTCAGAGACATTTGAATCATTAAAACATCTAGTTACCACATTGGAGTAAGTCTACAAGATGAAAGTAAGGAGAATACGTTTAGACAATCGGACAAAATTTTAGAATCAGTGGATGGAAGCATTCTGTCAAGAAAGGGGGATTATTTATCAACTCTTGTCTGCTTTTACTCCACAGATGAATGGAGTTGCTGAACAGAAGAATAGGAGCTTCATAGAAACAGCAAGGACAATGGTAGCTAACTTAAAACTGCTGGTTCAATTTTGGAACGAGACAGTGGCTAATGCGTGCTATACTCTTAATTGAGTATTAGTAGTCAAACGTTATGGAAAGACTTGTTATGAGTTGCTCCAGCAATGTAAACCCAATTTGGAGTATCTAGAACCATTTGGAGCCCCCCGCATGTTGTTAAAGAAAAATCAGACTGGGAAGTTTTGTGAGAAGGTAGAAGAAGGTATCTTTCTTGGTTACAGTATGCTAGACAAAATGGTTTACAATAACTCTACTGGTCAGGTAGAAGTGTGGTGCAATATTGATGTATAAAGATACACCACCCCCTACGGAAAAAGGACCTTCCTTTTTCTTCAACTATGATGGATTTTTTAAATCCTTCAATCTACCTTCTTCCCATTCTGATGATGTGTTGGCCACTGAAATGATGTACGATGTTCCAAACACTCCTACTCGAGACTCGACATCCTCGGCTCCATGAGAAGGTACTACTAGCTCTTTAGGGGAAGAACTAGAGATAAGTGATTTCTCTGATGGTGAAGAAGTTGAACCTGAAAATATGAACCAGGAGGAACAAGTTCCCACTGCTGAAAGTACACCTGCAGCTGATCATGAAGTAACTGGAACTTCAGAACCCAGTCCTTCAACAGCCACAGAAACTGAACCTGTGATTCCAAACCTATATGATGAAGTAGTAGTTCCCACTACTCCCGGAATTAGGATTAATGTGAATCATCCCCTGGACAACATCATTGGGGATATTTTCTTAGGAGTTCAGACAAGAAATCAGCTTTACTCAGCTGATTATGTTACAGTCATGGAAAAGGGGTACGTACACGATGGGGCATATCAATGCTTTGTGTCTCAAGTTGAGCCCAAGTATGTAAGCGAGGCCTTAAAGGATGAGGCATGGGTAGCTGCAATGCAAGAAGAACTCCTACAGTTCAAGAAGTTAGATGTCTGGACACTTGTCGACACACAAAAAGGTGCAAAAGTTATTGGCACTAAGTGGGTTCTTCGGTGTAAGAAGGATAACCAAGGGGTCATAGTCAGAAACAAGGCTAGGATGGTTGTTCAAGGGTTCCAGCAAGTCAAAGGAGTTGACTACAATGAAATGTTCGCACCAGTGGCCAGGATGGAAGCAATTAGAATCTTCATAGCCTACGCATCCTTTATACAGATCAAAGTTTATCAATTGGATGTGAATAATGCATTCCTTCATGGTGAGATCCGTGAAACAGTTTACGTCAGTCAACTCAAAGGATTCGAGGATCCTTACTGTCAGACCCCGGGCCCAGGTAGGGTGGGAAGTCACAGACTAGCAACAATATATGGTAGCGGAAACAAACCAATACAAGATCTCAAAGGAGAGAATATCATATGGCATTTAAAGTTTCAAAAGGTACCTGGGCTAAAAACAGATCTAGCCCCCAAATTAGTTATACAGTCAACATAAAAACAGATTGTATTGTTTAACGAAAATTTTCAATCATTCAAATCGTTCAATAAGCGAAATTAAGCCAATGCCATGGTCTCGGGGATAGGTCTAGGTCTTCAACAGTAGCTAAGATCTCTTCATGGATTACCTGAAACATGCTCAAAAAGAAATTTATGTCAACTAAAAAGTTGGTGAATTCCAGTGCTTAAAGATTTAAAAACAATTGTACTTAAGAAAATTTGGATTTGATAAGAAGGAAAGAATCATAGTTCATTTTCGTGGGAGTATCACAATCAACCCTGCACTCAATCCTGGTTAGCCTCTATGAAAGTTTTGTTTAACCGGTTAACCCCTAAAAAGGGGAGAACTAGCAAAACCTGTCACATGCCACAAACGACCCCTCAGGATCTCAGTGGGGTACGTCCCTGTGGCGGGAGCCACTATGTGTGGGGGTTTCCCCAAATAGATCTATCCATATAAAACAAGCAGTTCACGAAAGAATTAATGATCATGAAGTAAGTATCAACAGATAACCATAAATCCCACATACAATCACCAAGTAAAGCACAATTTAAAATTCATAAATAACAGAGCATGTTTCATCCCAAATCAGTAGTAAAAAGATATCACTAGAACTCACCTTAGGTGTTAAGCAAAAGTACTCTTCGTGTGCCGGGAGTGTCTCAAGTCTAGCACCCTAACATGAATATATTAAGTGATTAGCTACTGCTCTAAACCTATTTAAGGTGCAACAAGTTTGTCTAAGTCTTAGTTTGTCGGATTCGGCTTTGATTCGATTAGGGTTTGCATAAAAAGTTTCCTTTTATGGAAAGTCCAGTTATCGCATACAATCAGGGATTTTACACTATTAAGTTAAGAATATAGGGTAAATATGCTGTTCAAGTGATTATTGGGCTCATTTGAGTCGGTTATGAAGTTTGAAAAAATTTTACAGTTTAGCCCCTAAAGTTTCAAAATTGATAGTTTCTACCCTCAAGTTTGATTTCCCTGTATTAGATGACTTTTATAACCAAAAATCAGGTTCATGACCTTAAACTAACTTATTTTTAAGAAAATGTACACAAATTTTCAGATTACAGGTTCGGTTTATTACTTACATGTTTAACGTTCCCGGTTACGGTAAAACCGAAGGGTTTTAACGGTTACCTATGAACTTTCATGTTTTTGAGTGTTAGACCAGTAGATAAATTTTTAAAGACATTTTTCTAAGTTTCAAGTCATTTGATTATGAAATTTTTGCCTCTAATAGTTGAAAGCCTCGTTTTTGTGTTTAACCCTTTAAAACGCGTTTTTAACTGAATTTGACCGTTTAAAAGCTCGTTTGACCAACATTTCTCCTTTATAAGTTATTTTCCAACTTAAACTACTAGAATAACATAGTTTTTATAAATTTTAGCTCTGTACCCATATTTCTTAGATTTTCCCCAAAAACGTCACCCGGTTAGTACCCGTTTTTACATAAAAATTCATTTAAATTATCCATTTGACCACTAAAATTTCTCATTGACTCAAGAACACTTGATTAATCCTTAATGAACCTGGATTTTTCTTTAAAAAGTTTATAGCCCAAGCTTTCTTGTTTTTAAGTTGTTTTTCCATGTTTCGGGTCCCGAAAGTGACTAAAATGGGTCTAATCGTAACATGTCTTTCATTTCCCAAGATTAACCATTAATAACACACTTAACATTCATCAAACTTTCTGAAATTTCAGTCCCAAATCATGGCCTAGTTGTTCTACACATCCATAGACTTCAAATATGGTGAAAATGCCATAACCGACCACTACACATGTGTAAATCATTGTAACTTGAGTTTAAACATTGAAAAAACTTCATTTAGCTTAAAAATAAGATTATTAGGGTGTTTAAAATTTGTTCTTGAGCAGGTTATGATGCTTTTTTGAGTGGGTTTTCAAACAAGTGCCTAAATGGTGTTGTTACATGTAAAAAAGATGGATTTTCAAGGTGTACTAATGCTATAACCTCACATTCATGGTGTACACCCATTTGTAACATTAAAAAAAGGTTATTAAAAGTGATATGAATGATTGGAAAGCAGGTTACAAGTTTTGTTTCCAAAGGTTACAAGTTTTACAAGTTGAATGGTGCAAAACACCCAACATGAGGGTTTTCAAGAGGTAAATCGGGTTCTACCCGTTAGAATAGCTATCATATCAAGTGATATACCTTCAAGAATGTTAAGAACTCCTCAAGAAACAGGTGATGGTGTCGGGTTTCTGCTACAACAAGGAAAGGAGAGGTTTTTAAGTGAAAAATGAAGAAAACAGAGAAATGACCAAAACCGGCAACATGAAGCTTACACTTGATGTAACTCATGGTTTGGAGGGTGTTGTTGGTCGTGGATGGCCTGAAACTCCTTGGACTGAGCTGTAGAATCTCTAACAAGAGTTGGAAACCACAAGTTTGCAAGTTCCAAGCACCAAAAGCTCACACAATGGACACCTTCTTGCGGTTTTGATGTTGGCCGATGCTAGTGTTGTTGTTGTTCGTGATTTTGGAGCTGCAATGGAGTTGGAATTGTGGTGTGTGTGTGTGTGTGTTTTCTGGAGAGAAACCGAGACAGAGAGGAGGAGAAATGAGAGGAGTGTGAAGTGAGGTTGGAATCTTGCATGTATTGGTAGTGGGGGATGATGTTGGTGGTGTAGTAGGAAGGTGATTGGTGAAGAGGGGGGGGGCGAGATTTGGACTCTAGTGGTGTGTTTTAATTTTATGTTTTAATAGAAATTAGTATTATGTGTAGTATTATTTTTGTAGTGTATAAGTATTAGTTAGTAGATATTGCTAAATGTTGTCATGTGCATGATTAATCATACATGAATCCGAAAATTACAAGTGTGTGTGCATATGCACACATTTTAATTGTTTCAATTAGGATTTTGAATTCGACTTTGGGTGGCTAATTAACATTCCCGGGCACTAAGTTTCTAAAAGGTATGACTTGAAATAACTAAAATTCACAAAAATCACATAAAATCATAAAATGTAAATAATAGCAATTGATGATTCTAAATTATTGACATAGTTAAATTGTTTCTATTATTAGTACTCATGAGATGGGTGATGATGCAAGTGAATTAGGGTTTAGAATAGTGACCTTGAGGCCGGTTGTCACATTCTCCCACCGTTTAGGAAATTTCGTCCTATAATTTTAGCTTTGATTAGAATCTGAACGGGTGGGTTTGAAGAGATGTGGATAATTCTTTCTCATTTCGTCTTCTCGCTACCAAGTGTGCTCAGGTCCTCTTTTCGAATTCCATCTGACCTTGACCTTGGGTATGTGGCTTCGCCAGAGTTGTTTGACCAAGCGGTCCGTGATCGCTATGGGCTCTTCCACGAGGTTTAACTTGTCGTTGATCCTTGCTTCCTTTAATTGTAGCTCCAGGGTTTTGTCTACCATGCACTTCTTCAAGTTTGACACATGGAAGGTGTCATGTATACAACTCAGCTTCTGTGGCAGTTTCAATTTGTACGCCACAGGACCAATTCTTGCAAGTATTTCAAATGGTCCAATGTATCTCGGGCTTAACTTTCCTCTCTTTTGAACCTCACGGTCCCTTTCCATGGGCTACTTTCAGCATTACCTTGTCACCTATCTGAAATTCTAATGGCTTTCGTCTCCTGTCAGCGTATCTCTTTTGACGGTCCCTTGCTGCCCGTAGATGCTCCTTGATTTTGAAAATCTTATCGGTGGTCTCCAACAGGACGTCGGGTCCTAATACTTGGCTATCACCAATCTCGCTCCAACTCAGTGGTGATCGACATTTCCTACCATAGAGAGCCTCATACGGAGTTGCCTTGATACTTGCGTGGTAACTGTTATTATAAGAGAACTCCACCAACGGGAGATGGTTGTCCCAGTTCCCACCAAAATCAATCACGCAAGCTCTCAGCATATCTTCCAAACTTTGAATGGTTCTCTCGCTTTGACCGTCAGTTTGCGGGTGGTAAGCAGTGCTTAAGTCCAGACGGGTTCCTAAGGCTTGTTGGAATGATTTCCAGAAACGAGAAGTGAAACGGCTATCACGGTCGGAGATTATCGACAGTGGCACACCATGCCTAGTCACTATTTTATCGATATACAGTTGAGCTAGTTTTGACATGTCATAATCTTCTCGAATTGGCAAGTAGTGAGCTGATTTAGTTAGTCTATCCACTATTACCCAAATAGCATCATGACCTCTAAACATTCTGGGTAACTTAGTAACAAAATCCATCGTGACGTTATCCCATTTCCATTCTGGGATTTCGGGCTGTTGCAGCGTCCCTGACGGTTTTTGGTTTTCAGCTTTTACCATGGCGCAAGTTAGACATTTTCCGACATAAACAGCGATTGCTTTCTTGATTCCAGGCCACCAGAAAAGTGCCTTTAGGTCCTGGTACATTTTTTCGGTTCCGGGGTGAACCGAGTACCTAGATTTGTGTGCTTCATCAAGGATTACTTCTCTAATTCCTCTGTACTTCGGCACCCATGTTCTCCCCTCATGTTTATATGTACCATCATCATTCCTCTCTAACCGCTTTTCCATTCCTGTCAGAGCTTCTCCTGCTAAATTTTCTCCCTTTAATGCTTCACCATGAGCTTCTTTTAGCCTTGCAATCAGGTCGGTGTTCACACTCATCCTGTAAGGCCCCGTTCCCGGGCACCTCACAGCTGGTCGTTTGTCGCACATAAAATGTGTTAAAGCGTACATTTATCTCGTAGCGGAATTTAAAAATTTCATTAATAACTAAAACATGTCATTTCATAACATTACAATATTCGTTTTCATCTCAAAATACATTGACATGCCAAAATATGGATGCCAGCCTCAAGAAACTGAGTAGTCGCCCGTGCCATCCTCAGCAACATACCTGCCAACTGGAAACATATCAAAGTCAACGTTGCTGAGTGAGGTCTAGTTTTATATTAAAACATACTTTTCTTTCGTTAAAACCGATCTTTAATTCTTTTAAAAACATACTATACTTTCGTATATGAACACACGTCATACGTACATACACATAGATAATATCATTATTATCTTCTTTTCTCATTCAATCTTTATCTTTAACTTTCATTCATTGTCTGTCTGTCATTCGTTCATTATCTATCTTTAACTTTCATGCATTCTCTATCTTTCACTTCTATCATGATCCGGTCACACTTTACCCTCTTCATGGCACACAGCCATGATTACTGAGGTCGAGTGACAAGGATCCTGTTTCATACGTCATCATTATGTTCCTTCCGTTCATTACATTCATTCGTTCGTTCTTTAGCTTTCATAACATTCATTATCTTTCATTCGTTTCATACTTTCTTTCTTTCACGATTATCTCTCTCATTCATCAACTCACGCGATACTCCCGACTCATGCCCGAAGACTGATACTGTGCCGGGGCCTGCTCACAAACCCCCGACTCATGTTCGAGGACTGACACAGTACCGGAGCACGCGATCCGTTCCTCATTCGTCTCATCTCACTCTCACGCACTACTCCCGCCACATGTCCGAAGACTGATACTGTGTCGAGGCCTGTACACAAACCCCCGACTCATGTCCGAAGACTGACACAGTACCGGAGCATGCGATCCTCTACTCATCCACTTAGATCCTGTCTCATGCAATATCCCTGACTCATGCTCGAAAGCTGATGCTGTGCCGAGGCCTGCTCACAAACCCCCGACTCATGTCCGAAGACTGACACAGCACCGGGATACGTGACAAAGATCCCGTCCGAGTGAATCACCTAGATTGAACTCTATCCAAGTCTGTGGCAACGCAAAGTTGCTCACCTCACTGTCTCGTCTCATGAATACCCCCGACTCATGTCCGAAGACTGATACTGTGCCGGGGCCTGCTCACAAACCCCCAACTCATGTCCGAAGACTGACACAGTACCGGGATACGTGATAGAGATCTCATTCAAGTCTGTTGCGACACAGAGTCACTCACCTCTTACATTCCGTTCACTAGCTTAACGTTCGTTCATTCTTACGTTAGTGCCTGCATTCATTCATCATGTTCCTCTTTTATTATCTTTCGCTTTACGTTACATAATACTTTTCTTTCATGCATAAACAATACATGTAAAGATACGGAAAGATAAACATACGTCGAAACAAGGAACATTGATATTTACAAGTCATCAGTCATTACCATCATGCAAGGCTACATCATACCTATCATACATACATCATGCATATACATGCGATACTATCTCCCTCCTCGTACACAACAACCCTAGTTGGGCGATTGGACATACTTCAGTCGCATGGCCTCCATGCGACTGGATCATACAATTGGGCAACTATGCGAATGGACTTACAATCGTGCGAATGGACCTTCTATCGTGCGATTGAACACTATGCGATTGGACTCCTATGCGACTGAACCCTCAGTCGGGCGGCTAAACAACTATGCGAATGGACGTACGTGACTGAACTTCCAATCGCAAACCTGTTGTGCGACTAAATCCACAGTCGTGCGACTAAGACTCAGTCATGCGGTTGAACTTCAGTTGTTCCTCAGTCGTGCGACTGGCCCTTCAGTCGCGACTGGCCCTTCTGTCGCCTAGCCCTAACTGGGCAGCGACTGGAGTTCATCACGAACTGCAGCCGTGACTCTCGGCCTCCAAACCCTTTCAGACTTCGTTTAAGCCCAAATTAACCCTCTTAAACCTTAGGGAATCATGCTACGACAACATTCAAGCACATTCACGCCCAAGATCGCACTCTAAACACACATCACACATACACATTCAAACATACACGGGTTTAACAACCAAAACTCAAAAGCAGTTTCAGATGTGTTCTAGCCCTAAAAATCCTTCAAAAACGTGTAAAATAGGGGTTCTAGAACCCACCTTAGCAGCCTCCTCGGTTAGAGCTTCGATTTGACCCGCTACACGTCGATTTTGGCTCACGAACTCGCTTGAACCGAACTTTCTTCTCCTCTTTTCTGGTTTCTCTTCTTTCTCTCTGGTTTCGCAAGTGTGGGGAGAGGGTAAGGGCTGCCCTCTCCCTTAAATATTACAGTCCAGTCGCCCGAGTTTCCCCAAGCGACTGAACCTTCAGTCGTCAAAGCTCAATGCGATTGGACACTCCAATCGTACGATTGAGCTCCAGTCGTGCAGTTGAGCTTCAATCGCATGACTTCCATGCGATTGGACGCTCCAGACGCATGACACTCCAAATCCAAATTTTCAGGCGTTACACATCCTTAAGGCCCGTACACGAAGAGGCTTTTTTATCTCCTTTCTGCTTAAAGCATCTGCCACAACATTGGCCTTACCGGGATGATAACGGATTTCACACTCGCAGTCGTTTAACAGCTCAACCCATCTTCTTTGACGCATGTTTAGCATCTTCTGGTCAAGAATGTGTTGCAAACTTCTATGGTCAGTGTATATGATGCACTTCGTGCCATAGAGGTAGTGCCTCCATATTTTGAGAGCAAACACCACGGCACCTAATTCCAGATCGTGCGTAGTATAGTTCTTCTTGTGATCATTTAGCAGTCCAGATGCATAGGCAATGACCTTGTTGCATTGCATGGCACGCATTCCACCCTTGACGCAAGGCATCACAATAGACTACGAAATCTTCGACCCCTTCTGGGAGGGCCAGAACAGGTGCACTGCATAACTTTTCCTTAAGCGTCTCAAATGCTTCATCTTGCTCTTGTTCCCACACAAAGGTTTTGTTCTTCATAGTCATTGCGGTCAAGGGTTGAACAATGCGTGAGAAGTCCTTTATGAATCGTTGGTAGTATCCGGCCAATCCTAGGAATTGCCTAATCTCAGTGGAAGTTTCAGGAATCTTCCAATTCTTTATGGCTTCAATCTTGGAAGGGTCAACTTGAATCCTATTCTCATTCACTATGCCATAGAAATTGGATCTCTCGCAACCAAAATTCACATTTAAAAAATTTGGCATATAGTTGCTCATTCTTGAGTAACTCAAGAATAGTCTAAGATGCTTCTCGTGCTCTTCCTTACTACCGGAGTAGATTACGATGTCATCTATGAACACGATCACAAATTTGTCGAGATAAGGGCGGCATACACGGTTCATGAGATCCATGAACGGTGCTGGTGCATTAGTCAGTCCAAAAGGCATGACTAAGTACTCATAGTGTCCATACCAAGTTCAAATGGCCGTCTTGGGTATGTCTTCTTCTCTTATCTTCAGTTGGTGGTAACCGGATCTCAAATCTAATTGGAGAAGTAGCTTGCCCCTTGAAGTTGATCGAATAGGTCGTCTATCCTCGAAGAGGGTAACGGTTCTTTATAGTCAACTTATTTAACTCCGGGTAGTTAATGCACATGCGTAAGGTTCCATCCTTCTTTTTCACAAATAGCACCGGGGCACCCCATGGAGAGACACTCAGACGTATGAATCCTTTGTCCAGTAGTTCTTGAATTTGCATCATCAGTTCCTTCATTTCAGGAGGGGCGAGTTGATACAGCGCTTTGGCTACCGGTGCAGCGCCAGGCAGCAAATCTATTTGGAACTCAACTTGTCGATTCGGGGGAAGTCCCGGTAGGTCTTCCGGAAACACTTCTGGGTATTCAGAAACCACTAGGATATCTGCAATCCTCTTCTCCTCTTTGGTCTTCATCACGTAGACTATGAAAGTTGAGCATCCCTTCCTTAAGCTCTTGGTAGCTTTTAAATGGGATATCATGGGGCATAAAGTGTTAGTCCTTTCTCCTTGCACCACTAAGACTTCCTTATCATTCAACGGTATCTTGAGTAGGCGTTCATCGCATACAATTTCGACTCTATTCTTAGCTAGCCAGTCCATACCAACCACCACGTCAAATCCTCCTATCTTAATGGGCATGAGATCTATTCTAAATGTATTTCCCTCAAGATACAATGAGCAATCGTTGATGATCTCATTAGTTTCTAAAATTTTACCGTCAGCTAATTCAACGGTAAACACGTCGGTTAAGGTACACGTATCTAAGTCAATCAAAGACCTAAAAGCACTAGAGATAAAACTAGCAGTCGCTCCAGTATCGAATAAAACAGTAATAGGATGGTTATTTACAAGGAACATACCGTTAACCACATCAGGTTCCTTTCGAGCTCCAGCCAGATCCATCATGAATGCTCTTCCCTTAGGCTTGTTGGGCTTGGCATCCTTATCTCTACCCAGCTTAGGACACTTGCTCCTCATGTGTCCTGGATCCCCATATTCATAGCATTACTTTCCTGGTGTGTAAGTACAATCCTTGATTAAATGACCTGTCCTATTGCATCTGAAACAGGGCATCGGGTTACATTCCCCTTGATGGAGTAGTTTGCACTTGTTGCAAAATGGGTTTGTCCCCGAGTACAGTCTTTGGGTCTTGCCTCCCTGATCTTCACGTCTCGCACCTTCAAAACTCTTTCTCCCTGACCTGCTACTACTTCCAACTGCTTTCTTTGCTTCAAACCACCTTCTTTTCTCACCAACAGACTTCCTCTTTTCATCAGTCCCTGTTTGCTCGGTCCATCCAGCCCTAACTATGTCATCAGTCAAACTGCTGGTGAGGTCAACTGCAGATTGTAGAGTCAAGGACTTGGAGGAGCGGACCATTCCCCTAACTCTAGGATGTAGTCCCCATATGAAACGTGCTACGCCTTTAGATTCAGGTGTCACCAGATGAGGAACCAGTCAAGATAGGGCTAAGAATCGATTGATGTACTTGGTGTAATTGGAACCGTTCATTTCCAGACCCAAGAATTCTGACTCTAGCTTCTCAAGTTGATTGATGGGGCAATACTTGTTTCTTATCAGCTCTCTGAATTCTACCTAGCTTATTCGACTTGCAGCATTCCTTCCACGTCCTTGAGTGATCGACTTCCACCACTCTAATGCCGATCCTTTTAGTAATTGAGAAGCGAATTTCACCATAAGGTCCATTTTGCATTCGCTGATATCCAAAACAGCTTCCATCTCATCAATCCATCTGTAAGTCTCTACAGCACCCTCGCTGCCATAGAAATCCTTTGGTTTACATGCCATAAAGGTCTTATAGGAGCACCCATTCCTTATCGCTTCGGCTTCTTCGTTGCGGTCCTCGGGGTTCCTAGGTCCATCATTTCCATCAGTATTACTCCGATCAGCATTGATCTGAGCGATAATTGTCGGGATGGCGTTAGCAATTTGTTGTGCTACTAGGTTAGTCATCCTCTCGTCGTATTCTTGGTTAGCATTTTCCCTGCGGGGAGTTCCCGGTGGGTTAGGTTGGGTTCTCGTTTGCCTGGCCTCCTCATGGCGGCCCCTTCTAGCTTCTCGCCTCCCAATCGTGTTCCCCTCCTAGTTGGCATTCTAATAGTATCACAGATAAATTTGTTTAGCATCTCAAAGTTTGTTTCGAATAGTTCATGCATCATTACCCTATTATACCTAGCCTCAGGAGGAGAGATCATGGTGTGTATATATTTATATGCTTATACACAGTCCACTATGAAATTCTTACAAGGTTTAATTCAAAGTATATCATAGCAGTTTAGGCAATCAATCAGTATGGATACAGACAAATTTCAAAGCATAACTTAACACATTGCAAGTTAACACAAATAATCCAAAAACCAAATTCCAAACAAGTAGTTTCATTGTTAAATAGTGATAGTGGTGTCAGCAAGCCAGTTGAATCAGATTCATGCTCTTATAATTTGGAAGGTGCCATTACCCCCATAATAGTAATAATAATAGTATCAAACATTAATCAACATTGTTTCCTTGCACTGTCTACAGACAGATAGTCGCACCTCTCATCCCTGCTCTCACATCCACCTTTTCTTCAGCCATCCAAGCCATCCAGAGTTTTCTTCTTCTGTTCCTATTCCAACCACTGCACCCCATGTGAAGGCATCATAGCCTGGAATTGAGCAGACTGGGAGGTCTGGGTAGCGTGCTGAAGAGTCAGCTCGTGGCGACGGATGGTCTTCAAGATCTCATCTAGTGCTGCATCAGAGGGTCCTACGTCACTTGCCCGGCGGCTGGATTGGGAGTACCTATCACCTGCCAGTATGCTAGGGCTGTCGTACATACTGTGCCTCGGTGGCATCGAGGGCTCATCATGTGGGTGGCCTCGGAGTGGGTCAAACGGCGGTGGTGCGGGTATAGGTGTCCTAACAGGTGGTGGAGGAGTAGGTGGCATACTAAATGAGACTGAAGGTCCAGGCCTAGCACTCTTGCGTGGACGAGTGACAACATGTGCTCCCCTATTCCCGATAGGTGGGATAGGCGAGTGAGCAGAAGCAGCAACGTGTGGAGAGTGGGAGCGTGTCCGGCTCCTGGAAGGTGTCGTTGAGGAAGAGTCCTCAGAAGCTTCGGTGTCATCCGATGTGACGATATCCATCCTGGGTGTCCGCATCTCCAGAGGTATGCCTTGTACTCAGTCTGAGGCTTCGCTCTTCTAAGGGTTCCAGTAGCAGTATTCTCATTGCCTGGGTGTGCCAGCGCCTTACCTTTGTCAGCCATAGTCGTTGTGCCCTGTATAGAAACATCATGAGTAATTTGGTTTCTCATAGCTCATGATTATAATATTAATAGTGCTAGTAATAGTAGTAATGGCAGTAGTATCGGACATTTCAATATATCATTTGTCAATGATATAAGAATCAATAGTCTCTTTAAATAGTATCAGACAACACAGTTTACCATAAAAAATTTTCATTTAAATCTCCCTTTTTCTTTTAAAATAAGGTTCATAGTCATCAATGTGAATCGGAAAAGTCCAAACATTACCTAAAGGTTCGTGTTGGAAATTACACATCCGGTAAATTCATGATTACGTTGATCAAGTGTAATTATCAATTTACCCAACCCGATCATTCCAACACTTCCCACAAGGACAGTCCTAGGGTATCAGGGTTGTAGCCTAAGGTCTACTACGGTATTCCTGATTTCTCTACAACCTTTGGCTCTGATACCAATCTGTCACACCCCGAGCCCAGGTATGGTGGGACGTCACAGACTAGCAACAATATATGGCAGTGGAAACAAACCAATACAAGAGCTCAAAGGAAAGAATATCACATGGCATTTAAAGTTTCAAAAGGTACCGGGGCTAGAAACAGATCTAGCCCCCAAATTAGTTATACAGTCAACATAAAAACAGATTGTATTGCTTAACAAAAATTATCATTCATTCAAATCGTTCAATAAGCGAAATTAAGCCAATGCCATGGTCTCGGGGATAGGTCTGGGTCTTCAACAGTAGCTAAGATCTCCTCATGGATTACCTGAAACATGCTCAAAAAGAAATTTATGTCAACTAAAAAGTTGGTGAATTCCAGTGCTTAAAGATTTAAAAATAATTGTACTTAACAAAATTTTCATTTTATAAGAAGGAAAGAATCATAGTTCATTTTCGTGGGAGTATCACAATCAACCCTGCACTCAATCCCGGTTAGCCTCTTCGAAAGTTATGTTTAACCGGTTAACCCCACCAAAGGGGAGAACTGAGCCCCAAACCAGTGAACCCTACCTACCTAGATGGTTTACCGTAGTTTCTTAGCAAAACCTATCACATGCCACAAACGACCCCTCAGGATCTCAGTGGGGTACCTCCCTATGGCGGGAGCCACTGTGTGTGGGGGTTTCCCCAAATAGATCTATCCACATAAAACAAGCGGTTCACAAAAGAATTAATGATCATGAAGTAAGTATCAGCAGGTAACCATAAATCCCACATACAATCACCAAGTAAAGCACAATTTAAAATTCATAAATAACAGAGCATGTTTCATCCCGAAGCAGTAGTAAAAAGGGATCACTAGAACTAACCTTAGGTGTTAAGCAAAAGTACTTTTCGTGTGCCGTGAGTGTCTCAAGTCTAGCACCCTAACATGAATATATTAAGTGATTAGCTACTGCTCTAAACCTATTTAAGATGCAACAAGTGTGTCTAAGACTTAGTTTGTCGGATTCGGCTTTGATTCGATTAGGGTTTGCATAAAAAGTTTCCATTTATGGATAGTCCAGTTTTCTCATACAATCAGGGATTTTACACTATTAAGTTAAGAATATAGGGTAAATATGCTGTTCAAGTGATTATTGGGCTCATTTGAGTCGGTTATGAAGTTTGGCAAAAATTTTACAGTTTAGCCCCTAAAGTTTCAAAATTGATAGTTTCTACCCTCAAGTTTGGTTTTCTTGTATTAGATGACTTTTATAACCAAAAATCAGGTTCATGACCTTAAACTAACTTATTTTTAAGAAAATGTACACAAATTTTCAGGTTACAGGTTCGGTTTATTACTTACGTGTTTAACGTTCCCGGTTACGGTAAAACCGAAGGGTTTTAATGGTTACCTATAAACTTTCATGTTTTTGAGCTTTAGACCAGTAGATAAAATTTTGAAGACATTTTCCTAAGTTTCAAGTCATTTGATTATGTGATTTTTTCCTCATGTAGTTGAAAGCCTCGTTTTTGTGTTTAACCCGTTAAAACGTGTTTTAATCAAATTTGACCGTTTAAAAGCTCGTTTGACCAACATTTCTACTTTATAAGTTATTTTCCCACTTAACCAACTGGAATAATATGGTTTTTATAAATTTTAGCTCTATACCCATATTTCTTAGATTTTCCTCAAAAACGTCACCCGTTTAGTACCCGTTTTTACTTAAAAATCCATTTAAATTATCCATTTGACCACTAAAATTTCCCATTGACTCCAGAACACTTTATTAATCCTTAATGAACCTGGAATTCTCTCTTTAATGAACCCGGGTCCCAAAAGTGACTAAAATAGGTCTAATCTTAACATGTCTTTCATTTCCAGAGATTAACCATTAATAAAACACTTAACATTCATCAAAACTTTCTAAAATTTCAGTCCCAAATCGTGGCCTCGTTGTTCTACACATCCATAGACTTCAAATATGGTGAAAATGCCATAACCGACCATTAAACATGTGTAAATCATTGTAACTTGAGTTTAAATATTGACAAAACTTCATTTATCTTAAAAATCAGATTATTAGGGTGTTTAAAAGTTGTTCTTGAGCATGTTATGACCCTTGTTTGGGAGGGTTTTCAAACAAGTGCCTAAATGGTGTTATTTCATGTAGAAAGAAGGATTTTCAAGGTATACTTATGCTATAACCTCACATTCATGGTGTACACCCATTTGTAACAGTCAAAACAGATTATTAGAAGTCTTATGAACCATTAGAAATCAGGTTACATGTTTTGTTTCCAAAGGTTACAAGTTTTACCAGTTGAATGGTGCAAAACACCCAACATGAGGGTTTTCAAGAGGTAAATCGGGTTCTACCCATTAGAATAGCTATCATATCAAGTGATATACCTTCAAAAACGTTAAGAACTCCTCAAGAACAAGGTGATGGTGTCAGGTTTCTGCTACAACAAGGAAAGGAGAGGTTTTTAAGTGAAAAATGAAGAAAACATTAGAAATGACCAAAACCGGCAACATGAAGCTTACACTTGATGTAACTCACGGTTTGGAGGGTGTTGTTGGTCGTGGATGGCCTGAAACTCCTTGGACTAAGCTGTAGAATCTCGAACAAGAGTTGGAAACCACGAGTTTGCAAGTTCCAAGCACAAAAAGCTCACACAATGCACACCATCTTGCGATTTTGATGTTGGCCGATGCTAGTGTTGTTGTTGTTCGTGATTTTGGAGCTGCAATGGAGTTGGAATTGTGGTGTGTGTGAGTGTGTTTTCTAGAGAGAAACCGAGAGAGAGAGGAGGAGAAATGAGAGGAGTGTGAAGTGAGGTTGGAATCTTGCATGTATTGGTAGTGGGGGATGATGTTGGTGATGTAGTAGGAAGGTTATTGGTGGAGAGGGGGGGCAAGATTTGGACTCTAGTGGAGTGTTTTAATTTTAATTTTAATAGAAATTAGTATTATGTGTAGTATTATTTTTGTAGTGTATAATTATTAGTTAGTAGATATTGTTAAATGTTGTCATGTGCATGACTAATCATGCATGAATCCGAAAATTACAAGTGTGTGTGCATATGCACACATTTTAATTGTTTCAATTAGGATTTTGAATTCTAATTAGGGTGACTAATTAACATTCCCGGGCACTATGTTTCTAAAAGGTAAGACTTGAAATAACTAAAATTCACAAAAATCACATAAAATCATAAAATGTAAATAATAGCAATTGATGATTCTAAATTATTGACATAGTTAAATTGTTTCTATTATTAGTACTCATGAGATGGGTGATGATACAAATGAATTAGGGTTTAGGATAGTGACCTTGAGGCCAGTTGTCATATTACTATCGGGATAGAGTTTATAAACTAGACAAGGCTTTGTACGAGCTCCATCAAGCCCCTCGAGCCTGGTATGAGAAACTTTCTACTCATCTGCTGAAACATGGATTTCGCAGAGGTGTAATTGATTGCACGTTGTTCATTAAAGAAAAAGACAGTGATTTACTAATGGTGCAGTTAAACGTGGATGACATAATCTTCGGTTCCAAGAACAAAGCATTATGTAAAGAATTCGAATCGGTGATGAAAGCTGAGTTTGAAATGAGTGCCATGGGGGAGATGAAGTTCTTTCTTGGTTTGCACGTAGGACAGACACCAAATGGAATCTTCCAACATTAGACAAAATATGTTGGAGATATCCTTAGTCGGTTCGACATGGAGAATGCAACGGTTGCAGGTAATCCACTTGCCACGAACCATGATGTGGCACCCGACAAAATGGTGATCTGGTTGGTGCCACTATGTATCGAGGAATGATCGGATCTCTCATGTACCTCATAGCTTCTCGTCCTGATATTATGTACGCCACGTGTCCCTATTCCAGATATCAGATAGAACCAAAAGTAAATCATTTGATTGGGGTAAAAAGAATCTTTCGTTATCTGAAGGGTACTCCAACGCTTGGGTTGTGGTATCCTCATGATGATGACTTTAAGCTAACAGCGTATAGTGACTCAGATTATGGTGGTTGCAAATACAGGATGTCTGTTCTTTGGAAGACGATTAGTCACCTGGAAGTGTAAGATGCAGACGTCTGTTGCTCTGTCAACATGTGAAGCTGAATATGTTGCTGTGGCAAGTTCTTGTTCACAAATCATCTAGATTCAACAGCAAATGCGTGACTACTGTTTGAAAATCTCTAACACCCCTATATTTGTTGATAATTCTGTTGCTATTGCTGTCACAAAAAATCCGGTCCAACACCCCAAAACAAAACAAATCAGAATTAAATATCACTTTCTACGTGACTGTTTTGAAAAATAATTAATCGATGTTGTTAAAATTAACACGGATTTCCAATGCGCTGATCTCTACGCCAAAGCTTTTGATAAACCTCGATTTCATTATCTATTAGAGGTCAATGGAGTTAAAAAGAAAGATAATGTGATTCCAGACGAATCAAGTTCATAGTCCGTCTCTATGCTTTATTTTTAAATCTTATTTTTCTTTATTTTTTTGTCTTTAAAAATTCAAAAACACAAAAAGATTTTTGGTTTTAGAATTTAGGGGGAGAATAGTCTTAGTTTCAGTAGTTATTAGTTAATTACTTAAAAAAAAGGGGCGGGCAGATAAACTGGAAAGCAAAGACATCAAATCTATGAAATTGATTCAAGATAATGGAAAATGATAGTACACAAGCATCAAATTGTTTGGGACACCAAAATGATTTAAATGTTCTAAAATGTTATATCAAAGTTACAGAAAATTATAAGGCTAAGAAGTCAAAGGCTAATGAGTTGAAAAATGATAGTAAGCTAGTCTGCTACTCTGGTTACATAGAGAAAGTAGATCTAGGGGCTGCTAGTCCATTATATGATGTGTCGGTAGATTCAACACAATAGATAAGTAGACTTCATTCGTGAACAACTTTAAAACTAAATCATTCAACAGGCTGTGGGCTTCCATCTCATCCCTGGTTAACATAATCAACTTATTTTCAATAACGGTGAAGAGCAAAATGAACGCCACAAATGTGTGCGGACGACCATAAAAAGGAGCAAAGTGCATGAAAAAAATGTAAAATGCAATCAAGCTAATGACAAATGTTATTGGTGGGTTATATGTAAAATAAAATTGTTCTAATAAGAAGATAGGTTGTGTGCCTCTCTGCTGTGCGATGGCACTGACCTGAGGATAAGCACAATCTAAATATTCTAGAATTCATTGTTGTTTGTGCTTCTCTACTGTGTGATGGCACTGACCTGAGGCTTGGCATGTCTTTGAAAGCTCTTAGAATTGTTTCTTCTTGTCAAAAACCCATAGACCGCTCAAAATTCTCCTGAGGAAAGTTGATGACCATATAAGTGTAGGATCCATAAATGCTTGTTGAAATAATAAACCTAAATAATCACCAATGTATGTCAAAAATCTGTGTATGGATTTAGGTGGACAAATATACTGACAATCATCGTGGCAACATTCCCCGATGGTCAAAATCAATGTGTGCTACATAACAGCTCTAGCATGATTTCCTGTTAGTGCTCCTGACTCCTATATGAATAAGACTCTGTAATTGGTAAATATAACGTTCTCTATATCTACCTAAATATAAAAGGTCCTAAATGATTATGTTTATGCCTGTATGATTCCATAAGAATCTTTCTAGATAAGTTGAAAATGCTTGAAGCTGTTCTGCTCAAAGGGAGAAATCGTTTAAGGAAAGTTAAAATGTTTTCAACCCACCTCAAATGAAAAATACAAAAAGATTGTCTTAATTTAGTTTGTTTAAAGTTTATCTTAGTTTTAGTTATGTTTGTATTAATTCGATGTCGGACTATGTAACAAGAGGAAATCTGTAAATGTCATAAATTGAAGCTAATGTTATCAAGCTTGTTTTTGAAATGTTAAAAGGATCACGTCTGTGGTGAGCACAAGTTTTCATGTAAAAGGATCACGTCTGAGGTGATCACAAGGTTTTCAATTAAAAGGATCACGTCTGAGGTGATCAAACATTTTTTATTAAAAGGATCACGTCTAAGGTGATCAAAAGTTTTCAGTTAAAAGAATCATGTCTGAGATGATCAATGGTCATAATGTCATATATCAAATTCAAGTTTTTGAAAGGTTGGGAAAAGTGAAGTCAAACTCATAAGTATGAGCCAATCGCACGATTGGATCATAAGTATGGACCAATCGCACGATTGGACCATAAGTATGAATCAATCGCACGAATGGACCATGAGTATGAGCCAATCACATGATTGGACCATGAGTATGGGTCAACTATATGATTGGATCACAAGTATGAACCAATCGTACGACTGGCTGAAAGACTCTAAGTCAGTCGCACGACTGAACCTCAGTCGCACGAATGATACAAGCGTATGGGTCCAGTCGTACGACTGAATCACAAATCAGTATAAAAAGGGACCCAGTCAGTCGTAGCCCTACACTTGATTTTAAAAAGCTCTCGCCAATTACCAAACCCACCATTTTTCAAAATTTTCTCCGTCATTGATCGATTATTGCCTTACTAACCAATTACTTTCCATCTACAGGTATAGTGAGACTGAAAACATGCCAAATAACAACGACAAATCGATCCAAACTGTCCGAATCACTTAAAACAAGAACCGAAACACATAACCCTAAAATAGAACACTTAAATGAACCTAAACGTGCATTTAAAATACAGTAAGTGTAAAATCGAGTCCATGCGCATCTAATGAATCTAATCTTGATATGTAATTGACTGTTTTGACAAAGATTCAAAATTTTGGACTCGCACAGTGGGTATGCGAAAGACAAAAGGATGAACTTCAGTCGCACTATAAAGCTAGACGCAACATTGAATCGCACGATTGAATCAATCGGTGACTTAGTCGCACGACTAACTCAACCGCATATCATGGAATACGACCAAGTCCAGTCGGAGGCTCAATCGCACGACTAAGTTTAGTCGCATGGTTCAATCGTACGATTGAACCAGTTGGATAAAATATGTTCTAACTCAAATGTTCTCTCTTGTTAACGGATCTAAAGTGTTTGCTACTTGTATTGCAGCAAAATGGCTGACAGATGGACGATGAGCACCAAGCAAAATATCTGTGCTTACCTCGATCCTATGTCTAGGAACGCTTTAGAGTTTGTTGGCATCATCAATTTCCTTTGATGATCAAGGATATATAGAGCTATTTCAGCTCCATGCACACCGTACAAATCCATACAGCAGGCATTCTGGGAGATTGTTGTTGTCAATCGCTCAGTCGAGCCATATAGGATCTGAAGTCCTATCTTCAGACTTGATATCGACATCAGGGAAGATGACTTTAGGAGAGTCTTGGACTTGGGTGAGGATGGCGACTACCCAACCAAGCTACATCCCCTGACCGTTAAGGGTTGCTTCTTGAGGATCAAGTATGTCGGCAACATCAATGTCGGCGTGCTTAACAAGAGCAACATATGCCCACAGTTTAAGTACTTGGCACATGTGATCCTTAAGTGCATCACGCCAAGAAGAGGAGGAATTTATGAGATGAGCGACCAAATCCAGAATGCATTCGTTGCACTGGTACTGAACCACCCGTTCAGGTTTCGAGAATGTTCTTCGGGTATTTGAGGGAGAACATAGAGGCGAAGGGGAAGGAGGGCTTCTGTATGTACCCTCGGTTCCTACAGATGATTATTGACAAGAAGTTCCCCTCACTACCCAAGAACAAGGATGATAAGGTAGTGTTAGAAGTTATGGATGACACTACACTTGGAAGGATGAAGGTTTACCAGGGTAAGCAGGTGAAGCCCCAGGTTAGGAGGTTGTTTGGTCATCTGGCCAACATCGATTATGTCGCACTCGCCAGAAAAAATGACACCATGATGACAACGACTCTGTTGTTGAGCCAGTCATGATCCTAGATGACGACGATGATGATGACCAAAGTCATGGTCAAGGTGGTGGAGAGGAGGGCTCGAGCCAAACACAAGCCACATACACGTCTGCTATTCCTCTACCACCTCAGCAGAGTGGTGCGTCAGCACCTGGTGGATCTGAGCAAGCCGCTATCCACCAGGACTTTCTGCTTGGTAAAGATGAAGAGTCTGATGATGAGCCTCTCACCCAGAGAGTAGGTAGCAGGGTTGTTGCTATAGATTAAGGGAAAAAGGCGGTTGGCGGACGCCAAGCTAGTTCGGAGGGTGGTGACACTGATGTCACAGATCCATCATACACCCCCGACCAGCCTCTGTGCTCAGGGGGAGCCCCGATTGCCAAAGGTTCCTAGAGGAAACAAATGGCCCAACCCTATGGCAAGAAGGGCAAGAGGCAGAGATTTGTGCTTATCAGTTCTTACACCACTACAGCCACTGACACCACCACAGCCACTGCCACCACTACAACCACCGCCACCACCACAACCACTACCACAACCACAGCCACCACCACTACCATACCATCCACCGCACATATATCCACATCCACCTCACCCACCATACCCAAAACAGTTCCACCACAAACCATCCCCACTCCTACTCCCATCTACACCACATCCACCACTGCACCTTCTACTCCCCAAGCGGGCATATCTTCACGGTTCCCACCTCCACAGAGCTCTTCTCTACCCACGGTTGGGTTAGAGGAACAGTTGGCCAGCCTAAACAGATTAGTGCTGAAGCTATTGGCAACAGATGATATGAGGGCCAACCAGCTAAACCAACTGATGGCAGTTAATGCAGCACAGGGCAAGCAGATTGCCTAACTTACTGAGAAGAGCGAAGCTCACGAGAGAGCTTTAGTTCGAGCTCGCAGTGCCCTGCAAGCTCAAAACAACCTAGTGCTTGCATCTGCTAAAAGGATTGATGAGTTGGAGAAGCAAAATAAGAAGATGATGTTGAGGTTGTAGGGTACAAAGAGTTACATTATAAAGATTAAGGGTGATGGAGACGATGATGGATATGATGATGATGATGATTCGAGTGAAGATAAATCAGATGAAGAAGGTGATGAGGAGGATGTCGGAGGAAGTGGGAAGTACAAGAAGGGGGATGATGATGATGAGGATGATCTGGCAGGAGATGCAACTGCATCAGCCTCAACTCAGTCAACAAGGGAGAGGCGCACCAAGAGAAACCAAGATCAAGGAGCCTCTTCCTCAGCTCTTGAAGCTGAAGAGACACACGATCAAGGGAAAATAATGCTTAAATGTTTATGTATTTGAAATTTTTTCACTTGAAATGTTTATTATATTAATGTAATTTATGAAAATTATGTTTAATGTCTTGATAAATGATTAATGTATCCATTGTTGGTTGTGTAATCAAACAGATACAACTCAACAGACCGATGATTATGATATTGCTCCCCTTCAGCAAATCGAGACTCAACTCATAATGATTCTTGATTTGCAAGAGATAGTAAGACGGTCTGTGAGTTATACTCCAGAGGAGGGAGAAATCATCCACGAGTTGACTGATGAGCAGCTCGCCGATATGTTCAGACTAAATACATATGAGCTTGTCAAAGATGCTCCAGAAGTCAACGTTGTTAATGACTAAGAGCTACAATGTGTGGATGAGACACATCAGAGTATTATCCAGAGTACACTGACCCTGAGGGTAATGTTATCCCGACTTCGGTGAAACATTTGGAAGTGATACTTTTGGCACACTAGATGAGAAATAGAAAGAGAAAGAAAAAGATGAAGGTAAAGCCCAAGCCACAGATGCTGATGTTGATATAAAGAAGGCTGAATGGGCAGCTTGTTTGTCAGAGATGAAGGCACAACATCAACCTACAAAGTCAAACGCCTACACCAAATTGTATAAGGTTAAGAGACATCAGAAAGTGTTAGGAAAAATCATCAGTTATGCCTATTTTGAAAATCTGGAGGTGTACGCTGTGAAGCGGAGAAGGGGATTGAGTACATCAGATATCCTCACGATCTGAAGACTCTTCTTGGTTTTGAGCTGAACAGGTTAGCCTGTTTAGACCTTTTGTATGCCAACCCGAGGAAGATGTCAGGCTGGTATGAGATGGCACTGAAGAGAGAATACCACACCATATGGGTAAACTTCAGACCTTAACAACCTAAGAGGTTCGTTCATAAGACTGAAGTTGACCCTATTACTAGGAAGCCTAAAGTAGTGCTGAAGTGAAGTCCCCCACGCACAATGTCTAAGATCCCATTGTGGGAGATGCCTTAGGACTTCACTCCACACTTCAAATGGTGGTATTATGACTGGAGGACGGGGGAAGCGGTCATAGTCCTAAACAGAGAAGGTAAAATAGAGACTATCAGGGTATTTGACCCAATGTGGCTCACTAACTTGTCTGCTAATGATCTTTACACATTGTACAAGTGGCCCCTATTCTATGACACGCAAGATATTATACAAGCTCTCCAACTCCAACATGTGATAAGACTCTGCTTTGCTTTCGAGATACACGTAAGAGTCACAAAAGAGGAGAAGTATAAGAAATTCCAAGAATATGTGAAGAATGTTAGACAATATGATAAACTAGGTCCAAGAGGGAGTTTGTTGATATATTGTTCCTAGTTTGTGTACTTCAGTGTAAATGTATTTCATTTCTTACACATATGTAATGCAGATGTTGAATGAAATATGATATGCTTTTGATGTTTATTGTCTTTGTTTATATCATATTCTTATTGTTATTGGTATTACTCATATGTATGACAATTAATAAGGATTCAAACATGTTCTGAGTTAATAAGGATTCAGACATGTTCTGAATGAAATATGATATGCTTTTGATGTTTATTGTCTTTGTTTATATTATATCATATTCTTTGAGGTTGTTGTACATAGTTCTGAGTCAATAAGGATTCAGACATGTGTTCAACTTAGTTGAGTGGTTATTCATGCTAATGGACCATATTTATGGACCATACGCATGAATGAACCATACTTATGGACCAGTCGCACGACTGAACCTGGAGACTGGATCGGTCGTATTACTGAGACAAAAGATTGACTCAGTCATACAACTGAACGCATGACTGAACCTTCAGTCATGTGTATGAGTCAAATGCATGACTCAGTCGCACGACTGAACCATACTGATGGTTCAGTCATACGAAAGGATACTGAAAACCTATAAATACCACATAATTCGTGGAAAAACATAACACTTCGAATACTATCATACCCTAGCCGTCCAGAGTGTCCCAGTTAGTCCATCCAAGTTCATAGTTCAGTCCTGATCAATTCCAACTTTTTCTTAATGTTTGTTTAATCGTTAGATCGATCAAGTTATTCGTTCTCACTGATTGGATTGCCAGAGAGGCGGGACGTCACGATTAGTAAACAACAACCAAAATGCAGCGGAAACTAAATGGTTTATTACAAAGTGTCACATCACGTTTACATTAAAATATTGGCTTTGCTTCCAATTCAAAATGTGCTTCAACCTACAATCTATAGGTGTCGTGATCAATCTCTCAGGAAATATTTCTTGAAGCTTCAGTAACTAAGGCTTCTAGGCTCAACCTTTGTCTTTGACCTTTACCCTTGTATCTTGCTTCGAATTTGGGTAACTTCTATAGCTCAACTATTCTCCCTAGCTGTACCTGAAGACATGCTCAAAAAGATTTTTGTGTCAACATAAAGTTGGTGAGTTCAAGTGGTTAAAGTTTCAGAAAACAAAAGTCTCTTTAGAATCCATTAGTAAAATTTTCAAAACATATGTACTTTAAGTCTTAAACAAAAGGAACTCTGAAAGTCCACATTTAAAAGTTTAGAATCAAGTGTAAAAGCTTATGAAAATCTCATTTGATTTTAAAAGCATCATTATAGTATCAATCATCATGGGTATCACAATCAACCCTGCACATGGTCCTCGGTTGGCTTCTTCTAAACTTGTGTTTAACCGGATATTCCCGTAGGAAGGAACCAAGCCTCAGAACAGTGAACCATTCCTGCTAGGATGGTTCACCATAGTTTCTTATTTAAAAACCTGTTACATGCCATAAACGACCCCTCAGGATCTCAGTGGGGTACCTCCCTGTAGCGGGAGCCACTGTGCGTGGGGGATTCCCCAAATAGATCTATTCATATAAAACAAGCGGTTCACAAAAGAATTAATGATCATGACATAAGTATCAGCAGGTATCCAAAAAGTCCCACATACAAGCATCAAATAAAGCACAATCATAGTTCATAACAAAGAGCATGTTCCATCCCAAAAACAATAAGTAAAAAGGGATCACTAGAACTCACAAATAAAAGTTTCAGTTTAAAAGAGCATGCTTCATCCCCAAAATCAAAGTAAAAAGGGGAACACGAGAACTCACCTGGTGTCCTTATATAAATTCAGAGCTCGAAAAAGAAAAGTGATGACCATCAACAAAGCAATCCTAACTAGAACATATAAGATTCACGTTTAGAATTAGCATGATGTTATTACATGTGTGCGGTTGAGCTCTTTAGTTAAATTTAAGTTGGTGATTAGTATCCTTAATGTATCTTAGCTTCTTGTGTATTTGTTAATTGTTATGAATTAACTCGTGTACATTAGGTTAATTAATGCATTTAATCAAGAGTTGTGTCTTAGTATGAAGAATGTCGAAAAATCAATTTATATCATGAATTCCAAATCTTTATAAATAACTTGCATTAACAATGTAGGTAATATATAATGTTTCAAACGATGTTTATAATGCTTGCGTTTATATCGTATTTGTTAACTTGTTTGATGATAATTTGTATAAAAAGTGTGTTACCCTTAATATTTATGTCAATAACAATGAGATGACCGACAATTATAACAACACGATGATGGATCATTATAGCATTTTAGGTCTTTTATCTTAGATGAAACTTGTACATACCGGTTAACCTAAATATCTATTGTATATATATATACAATCGCACAATCGTATTTAAATGTATTTTATATCTCTAAATCTTGTAACGATTTAACGTGACATGAAATCAACTTATTTGTTTAATCATTGACATGTTATAACTACTTCCCAAAACTTAATGTTTCATATATTTTATCGAGGTTGACTTCTAGTAACGTTGCTATCTAAATCTTGAGCCCGAACTATCCATTTAAATCAGATAATTATATCAAGTGATTTTTCATTTACGTTATAATTCACGTATTTTATATAATTAAAGCTCAAACAACACACATGCAATTTATAATTCAATTTCAATTGCGTTGCGCATGCGATTATACCTTTCACTTGGTTACGTTCACTAACCCACTTGAATTGCTCTTGATCTAATCGTGTTCGTGTTCCGTTGTCCGCTCGTTGACCAAGTTTGACCAGCTTTGACCGATGTTTTACCTAACCAAAACGTACCAAAATCATATACAAACACTAATATATTGTTATCTAATACCCAAACGCAACCATAATCTCAACATACGTTACCAAACACCTCGGTTGTGTCTCTTACCATCACCATCCACCACATTCAGCCACTCTCCACCACGGATCGCCACTAACCGCCACCTTGGGCAGCCATCGGGTGCCCTAAATCGACTGCCATCGATCGCCACAACCACGACAGCCAACACAATCACAACCGACAGCCAACAACCATCAATTCCAGCCACCATTACCAACACAACAGCCTATTACCCTTGCCTTACACCACCCCAGTAACCAATAACCATCAACCACAACCTCCATCCAGACCCGACATCCTGAACCACAGCCGACACCACTGCTGCTATCACCTTCACCATCACCGTGCACAACCAACAACAGCCACAACCGCGACCTGCACCATCCACCAGTACCACTGCCTTGAGCCCAGATCTGGTACAGATCTACACATGCAACCCAAAATCATAGCAATTTGCGGTTTGTAGTCCAAGAAACAAAGGATGAATGAACTAGATCGGTTCTAGGGGAACCTTACCGAGAGAGAAGGCAGTGGGGCGGGCCTAGGCCACCTTCGGCCACCCTTTCTTTCACAACCTCGGCTGCCGTCGCCGGTGCCATCACAACCACATCCAATCCGTGACCATAGCCCTAATCAACCACCACGATCAACAACACCAGGACCGCAGTCGACACACCACAACCGGTTCGGCCACCATCGAGATGTAGGATTCTATGTGCCCAAGAAACTTAGAATATTGATGTGGTTAGTACGTTATGATCCTAGTCGGGTTATACCTAATAACAAGCTTAGCACACACCAATTAATATTTAATTGATGATATGATCATGCAATTAAATATTTACACCAAATTCAGAAAATGGATTTTCTAAATAAGTTGCATATGAGATGGAACAATTTATTAGGATATTTTGTTCAATGATATTATTTGAAGTGTTATTTAAATTAGTTGTATAACACTAAATAATAATGAGAGTATACTACTTATACAATTAAATGGTTAATTGCATAAACTAGTAACAAGACTAGACAATATATGTGTGTGTTAGTATTTGACATTTATAAAATATAACCACCTATTTTATAAATCTCAAATATTAATCAAAGAGGAAAAAAAACCAAAACAATTCAGCCCTCTTGGCCGTCCCACATATGCATGTGCAAGAGTGTTTAGATTCCCTTGATAACACAACACACATGCATGCTTTTGGCCTTGATATACACACACACATGCATGCTTGTCTAGCACTACTTACTCATCCAAGAGACTCTTATTCTCTTACATCTAATACATGCAACTAACAACACAAAAAATCAGCTCTTCATCTCTCTCTCTCTATTTACGGAAATAGGCAGCAGCTTAGGAGGGTTTTTCTTTGAAGTTTTCTGTTGTTTTGGTGATCATCTTCCTAACAAGAAAGTGTGTTTGCAATGAGGCTTGGGGTATACACACTTGAGGGTTCCTCCTCTTGGAACCTTGGTCGATTTCATCTTCATAAATCATCAAGTTTGCTGCTGGAAGATCACGATCTTGAAGGGTTTTGGCAGCTTTCATTTTGATGTTTTTGGTGTCCAAATCCATGCAAGAATGATGTTTACTTAGAGCTTTGTGGGAGTCAACATTTGAGGACATCCAACCTTGAAGTTTTGGCCATATTTCAGCCTCCTATCTTCTTTCCTTAGTCGACATTTAGCTGCTGGAAGGAGGTAGTTTCACAGCTCTATGTAGCTGTGATTTTATGTAGTTTTACATATGTTCATAGCTTGCTAATTCACATAAATGATCCTTTGTTCTTTGGGTTTGTTTTATACATCAATATGGTCATCTAATGAACATATTTTTCAGCTTATAAACATGGTTATAATGCTATACTTCCGCTGCGTTTTCAGAAAGTTTAAATGTTAAACTATGATTTTATGTTCTAACAAACCCAACAATGGTATCAGAGCCGGTTATGTGAATAGCTTGCTTGTTCTTGTCCTTTAAAAATTAGTTTTAGAGGATGATTATAAACTCATAATAGTCTGATTTTGGTTGATTCAATAAACCCCATGTCTTTCAAAGTTATATCTTCATGCTTATGATTAAACTTTGAAAGATAGGAATGTCAATTGGTTGATATATTTGGATGTTGTTTGTTTGGACAAACAAACCCTAATTTTCAGTTTATGTTGGCTGAAAATTTGGGGTTTGGTGGGGTTTATTTTGTTTATTGAATAATGTTTATGATTGGTCATATAATATTTCATAACCTAGCCTTTGGCCCTATGTTGTTTGGATGATTGGAATGGTTGTTTTAATTCATTCAATTGGGTTGTAATATTTATGTTTATTATTTGGGTTGTAATTATTTATTCATTTGGTTATGTAATAAATAGATTAGGTGCATTTCTTTTTATTAGAAAAATGTATTAGGATATAATTTTTGTAAAAGGAAGATGCACAAGATGAAGACCCAAAGATGGACATCAAAGACACAAAAAGGACTTGAAGCATATGGATGCAAATTCATGTGGGAGTCAATGAAGACCTCTATTTTGTGTTGTATTCAACCCTTAGGAAAGACAAAATGACCACACTTGTGATGGCAAACAAGTGTGGTCACAATAGTAGCTATGGTTATGCACATTGTGGTTATTTATATTATGCTTGTTTGGTTGTTTGTTGTATGATTGTTGTTTGATATTTGGATATGCATAACAAACTCATTAGCAAACTTAACAAGCTAAAAATTTATGGTTTCTAATCATTAAGTGGTTAATAAAAGGTTATTAAAATAATTAATGATTTAATGAAAGAGGTTTTATTAAAAATAAACCATAGGATACCTTGCATTTGAAAGCATGCAAATACAAGGTACATAGAGTTTTCAAAACTAGAATTAATGAAAACCAAAAATCCCTTTTAAACAAGTTTAACACCATCCTTTTACACGACACTTGAATCACTTAAGAACTATTTGTGGGATAAAGGTCACCTAACCACTTATAGGGAACTTGTGTGTTTGAGGTGAGTCTAACATACTTGTGGGATAAAGGTCACCTAACCGCTTGTATGTGAAAACTCACACGTGTGTGTAAGTAGGACGACTTGAATTGGAAACCATGTGCATAGGGTCACCGAAGCATGGCGTACAACGGTGTTGATGGGATTAAACATGCCAACCAAACATAAGATGTTTAACCGATCCCATAAAGGCTAGAAGTTGCAAAAGGTTGCAATTGTCAAATATTGACTACCTTGTTAAATTAAATAATGGGATAAAGGTCACCTAACCATTATTTGAATGTAACGTTGGATTCTAGATTTTAATTATTAATTGTCTATGAGACATAAAAGGGTATTAATAATTAAAATAAAATTTTAAGAAATACTAATAAGAACTTTGTAAATTTTGTAGAATGGCCGCAAACAATAATGCTACCACCCCGACCGTCCATGCCCTATCACTGAGAATCGTTATCAAAATGAGTAAAGGCCTATTCCTTGACGATCCCATGTCTCACCAACCAACACTATTGATGTTAAGGCCTTTTGATGATTGGCTTAAGCACATTAAGGATTCTGTGCTAGTTTCCTACCTCATGTTGGGAATATGATTCCCGAACTGCAAAAGGGTTTGGAACATCATAGGGCATATGACATGATAATCTAGTTGAAGGAAATGTTCCTTCAATAAACTTTAATAAGATTGCTTCGAAACGGTTCAAGCACTTTATGCATGTCACATGGAAGAAACCCAATCGATATCATCTTATATATTCTTAAGATGAAAAGCCACATTGATAGCCTCAAGATGCTTAAATGTCCTGTCTTAAAGTAGTTGGCCAAGGATTTGATCCTTGATTGCCCAACTAAAGGTTTGAGACATTCATAATACACTATAATATGAATGGGTGGGACAAGAGTATCAGTGAAATTCACGCAATGCTCAAAAGCAACCGAGGCAGGGATGGGTAGAGAGGTTCTACCTATTCTCTCGATCAATGAGGGAGACTATAAGAAATGGCCAATCTCGATCCTAGGGCAATTATTGCCAAAAGAAAGGAATACATCAAAGCAAAGGTTAAAGCGAAACCTCAAAAACCTAAGCTTATGAAGCCTAAAGTAAAGGAGAACGATCCATGCTTTGAGCATGGAGAGATAGGACAATAAAAGGGAATTGTCCCTCCTATCACAAGGAGTTGAAAAATAAGAGGGATGCTAGGCAAACCTCGAATACAATTTTCATGATTCATATTGTATTAAATGTCATTTCTTTAAACACATGGGTATTGGATACCGGATGTGAGACTCATACTTCTAATTGTTGCAAAGGGGTTCAAAAGAAATGAGCGCTTCAAAGAGGGAAACTCTATTTTGAGACTTACAAATGGTTTGGAAGTTGTTCTCAAAACCTTTTGTATGCACCTAGTTTGACTAGGAACATAATTAATGTTTCCTATTAAAACAATATGGTCATGATTTAAAGTTTGTATATAATGGTATTAAGTTTTATGGATGATGTATTTCATTTTAAGGATATGCCTTTTAATGATATTCATGAATTAGTTCATTACAATTCGTCCTATAATAACTCATTATACATATAAAGGACCAAGAAACATAAAATCGGTTTAAGTTATTATTATCTTTGACAGTATCATCTTGGTCACATAAACAAGAATTGGATTCAAACACTTCAAAAGAATGGTCTTTTGGAAACAAATGAAAATGTTTCATTTGATAAGTGTGAACCAAAAGACTTATTAGGAATGATACATTTGGATGTAGGTGGTCCTTTTAAGACAATGACAAAGATTGGTGAAAAGATACTTCAGTACTGTTACCGATGATTACAGTCGCTATTATTGTGTGCACTTGATGACACATAAGAATGAAGCTTTTGAAATGTTCAAAATCTTCAATAATGCAGTAGAAAATCAACTCTATATAACTATCTAAGTTCTTTATTTTGATAAAGGAGAAACTGAACCCTATTTGGATATGGTTCAATTCATTAAAGCTATGAGCTTACCACCTTTATCATCTGGGTTTTCGCACTACTCTCCACGGCTCGTATTTTGAATATGGCCCAAACCAAGAAAGTGGGTTCGACACCTTTTGAAATATGGCATGGAAAGAGTTCCATCACAGTCATGTTTAAAAGGTATGGGTAGTAAAGCTTATGTTAAGCATAACACCCAAAACAAATTTGAAAGTCGATCCACTAAGTGTATATTTGTTGGATATCCCAAAGACTGTATAGGATACTACTTCTTTGATCCAACATAACAAAAGGAATTTATTGCTCGAAAGGGCAGGGTTCTTGGAAGCCAAGTTCCTTATGGAAGGAGTGACGCATAGAACAATGGAATTTGATGAAGATCAAGATCCACAAGCCGATACACGTTTGGTTGACACTAGCTGCCAACAAGAGGTTGTTGATGATGATCAAGAGGTTGATCAATACACACAAAACATTCATAGATCTAGTAGAGTTAGCATTTCACCTGAAATATATGGATTTTTCATGGATGGTTGCTATGAGGTTGACTCCGATGAGCCAACTACATACCATGATGATATGTCCAATTCGGATTGTGACAAATGGCTGGAAGCCATGAATGTAGAGATGCAATCCATGTATGACAACCAAGTTTAGGAATTGGTTGACCCTCCACTTAACTCCAAACCGGTTGGATGCAAGTGGATTTTCGAGAAGAAAACAAATATGCATGGAAGCTTGGATACTTACAAGGCAAGACTTGTAGCAAAAGGTTTCACTCAAACTCAAGGGGTTGACTATGATGAAACTTTCTCACCTATTGTGATGCTAAAGTCTATAAGGATATTGTTTGCCATAGCTGCTCATTATGATTATGAGATTTGGCAAATGGATGTCAAAACCGCTTTCCTAAATGGATATCTTGAGGAAGATGTCTATATGGTTCAGCCTGAAGGTTTTGTCGATCCAAAACATCCTAATAAAGTATGCAAATTAAAGAAATCAATCTATGGATTGAAACAAGCATCGAGAAGTTGGAATCAATGTTTTGATGAAGAGACCAAGAAATTTGGTTTCATCAAGAATGCTGACAAGGTTTGTGTGTATAAAAAGGCTAGTGGGAGTGTAATCACATTCTTAGTATTGTATGTTGATGACATAATACTATATGGAAAGGACATTCCAACCATGGAAGGTGTTAAAACCTGGCTTGGAAATTGTTTTTCCATGAAAGATCTCGGTGAAGCCGCCTATATTTTGGGAATAAAGATCTATAAGGATAGATCAAGGCGGTTGATAGGTCTAAACCAAAGTGCATATATTGATAAAATCTTGAAAAAGGTTCAAGATGGAAAACTCTAAGAAAGGTATGGTACCTGTTCAAAGAAGGACAATATTGAGTGCATCTCAATGTCCAAGCTCAAAGGATGAGCAAGATTGTATAAAGGACATCCCATATGCGTCTGCCATAGGATCCATCATATATGCGAGGATATGCACTAAGACCGGACGTGTCATGCGCGTTAAGCATGACAAGAAGATATCAATAGAATCCAGGTAATAGCCACTGGATAGCTGTTAAGAGTATTTGAAATACCTTAGAAACAGGATAGCTGTTAAGAGTATTTTGAAATACCTTAGAAACACTAAGGATATGTTCTTAATATATGGATCTGGTGAAGAGGAACTCGTTGTAAAGGGTTACACGGATGCGAGTTTCCAAACTGATCGATATGATCCTCGATCACAATCGGGGTATGTCTCCATTATGAATATGCCCGATGTCTCCATTATGAATAGGGTAACATTGTCCACTACAAAATAGGAATACATAGCTGCCTCATTAGTAGCTTTGGAAGCTGCATGAATAAAAAGTTTATTGTTGATATAAGGATGGTCCCTACCATTCAAGACCCCTTAGAAATCTTTTGTGATAACGAGGGTGTTATTGCTCAAATCAAGGAACCCCGTGCACATCAAAAGATTAGGCACAATGAGCGGAGATTCAACTACATAAGGGATGAAGTTGAAAAGGGAAATATATGTATTCGCAAAGTTCTTTTTGATCAATAGATTGCGGATCCACTCACGAAGCTCCTCGAAAGGTCAAAGCATGAAAGTCATACTTGTGCCTTAGGACTTCGATATTCTAGTGATTGGACTTGATCAAATTTTGTATTTGAATAAGTGGAACTCTTTATTATTTGAGTAAAATTATTTGGTTATAATGTTTCAATTAATGTTCCAATTTAGCATGTTTAATCCATGAGTAAATTATTTACTCTAAATGTCCGTAGTCATTCATACTTGTGGGAACAAGTGTGAGGGTAAGATTATTATGAACTTGGATTGGTTGATATTCATAACGATGAATATAGAGCAATGGGTTGCTACCAAGGTTTATAGATATTTGTGGGATACAAATATTGGACTAACCCGCATCTCAAATTTTACTACATGGAATCTTATCGATTGATCATAAGTAAATTTGAGTAAAGGCGAATATCATTTGGTATCCTCCGACCTGAGATACATAGTGGGTTTTGATATTCACCAAATATTATACCTTGAGCTAATTCTTCACTGTCCTGAAATAGTGGACAGTACATAAGGTTATGTTCAGGTATAATACGAGGTGTTTGTGAGAAACGTATGTAGTCAAGATGGAATTTGTTCCTCTTATTCGTTGAGAGTTAGATGTCTAAGGCCTGATTAAGTTAAATCAACAAGGAATGATCATTCTATGTTCTTGGATTTAACATGACATCTGTAACAAAAGGATAGATGATTGATTCACCTAAATCATTTCAAGTAGGGTACTTGAATGGGATGATGTTATTGAATGGCCATAAGTCATGCGTATTAAGGGTAGTAAACCGTTGTTAGGCATCATTTACTACTTGCATCAATCTTCTATGAATCTTGGGCAAGTGGGAGATTGTAGGATTCTATGTGCCCAAGACACTTAGAATATTTATGTGGTTAGTACGTTATGATCCAAGTCGGGTTATACCCAATAACAAGCTTAGCAAACACCAATTAATATTTAATTGATGATACGATCATGCAATTAAATATTTACACCATATTTAGAAAATGGGTTTTCTAAATAAGTTGCATATGAGATGGAACAATTTATTAGGATATTTTGTTCAATGATATTATTTGAAGTGTTATTTAAATTAGTTATAAAACACCAAATAATAATGAGAGTATACTACTTATACAGTTAAATGGTTAATTGCATAAACTAGTTACAAGACTAGACAATATATGTGTGTGTTAGTATTTGACATTTATAAAATATAACCACCTATTTTATAAATCTCAAATATTAATCAAAGAGGGAAAAAAACCAAAACAACTCAGCCCTCTTGGCCGTCCCACATATGCATGTGCAAGAGTGTTTAGATTCCCTTGATAAGACAACACACATGCATGCTTTTGGCCTTGATATACACACACATGCATGCTTGTCTAGCACTACTTACTCATCCAAGAGACTCTTATTCTCTTACATCTAATACATGCAACTAACAACACAAAAAATCAGCTCTTCATCTCTCTCTCTCTATTTACGAAATAGGCAGCAGCTTAGGAGGGTTTTTCTTTAAAGTTTTGTTTTGTTTTGGTGATCAGCTTCTTAACAAGAAAGTGTGTTTGCAATGAGGCTTGGGGTATACACACTTGAGGGTTCCTCCTCTTGGAACCTTGGTCGATTTCATCTTCATAAATCATCAAGTTTGCTGCTGGAAGATCACGATCTTGAAGGGTTTTGGCAGCTTTCATTTTGATGTTTTTGGTGTCCAAATCCATGCAAGAATGATGCTTACTTAGAGCTTTGTGGGAGTCAACATTTGAGGACATCCAACCTTGAAGTTTTGGCCATATTTCAGCCTCCTATCGTCTTTCCTTAGTCGACATTTAGCTGCTGGAAGGAGGTAGTTTCACAGCTCTATGTAGCTGTGATTTTATGTAGTTTTACATATGTTCATAGATTGCTAATTCACATAAATGATCCTTTGTTCTTTGGGTTTGTTTTATACATCAATATGGTCATCTAATGAACATATTTTTCAGCTTATAAACATGGTTATAATGCTATACTTCCGTTGGGTTTTCAGAAAGTTTAAATGGTTAAACTGTGATTTTATGTTCTAACAAACGCAACACGAGACACCACCATCGGGACACCACCATCGAGACACCACCATCGGGACACCACCATTGACCATCACCGCCATAACCATTCTCAAATCGACCATCTCCGACTCCCAACCATGAGCCATCATCACCACCACCTCCGAAACCGACCTGCAACCGCCTCTTTCGTCTTCGATTCCCGTTGATGTGCCGTGTTCTGGGAGAAATCGAGGTTGTTTTGTGTTCAGGGTATCGAGGGAAACAAGGAGGAGGGTGCCACTCGCCGGCACTCGCCGGAATCGGCCGCCTGTGGCCGGTGGTCGGCCGAAGCTCAATTTGGGGGGGTGTGTGTCGCGGCTGCCCCCTCTCTCTCTCTCTCTGATTTTTGCTTTAAACCCTAAAATGGAGAAAATGGGGTTTATATAGTAGGATTAAGTGAACTGGTTCATTAAAGGATTCGGTTCGAACACGTTCGATCGAGTTTTTCACGTAACGTTTAAATTCGTTTCTCGTTAGTTTCAATTTATACAAAACGTTATAATTATTCCGATATTATTGATTTTATCGTTTTTAAAACATGCCGAATAATTAAACGAGTTTGTAACATATCGCGTATTTAACACGTTCCACGGTTTTACGCGTTTTTATCGAATGAGCGTTAATATTATCATTTTGCTATCAAAATATATGTAATTAAGTATTTAAATGATATTTGAGCGTTAACTTCCTATGTTAGTTGCGTTAAAACCTTATCTGACGAATTCTCGGGTTTGACCTGATCGTAACCCGGTTCGCGTCACGGTCGTGTTTCGGAACGCATTTATTCCGGACAATGTATCACTCACCAAATCTATTATGTTATGATAATAAACAATGGTTAGCCGAATATTTAGGGAGTTACGAGGCTCGGTCGACGTATTGGATGACATTTAAATGCCGGTGAAAACCGGTATTCACGTTTCAGTTACAAAATTCCGTTGTTTATGCATGATTGATGAAAAATCTTTTAGCAAGCATTATTTATGATATTAGTTAAGGTTAACAATGATTTAGATTGGATGACAACCCATTTTAAGGATTTCTGATGGAATTCAGACGTAGTACGCGGTAAATTGCCGGATTTTACCCGGTATGGGTTCTGAATCTATTTTTAGCTTGGATCTTTCCATAGTTATTTCAAACCACCTAATAATTCATTGTTTCATGGTTTCCTGTTTAATTAGTTCCTAAACGTGTATTTGGGCCTTAAATGGGCCTTTTTATAAGTTCGGGCCATTATTGAGCTTATTGGGCCCAAAAAGGATAGTTTCATTTCCCAAGTTTTCTTTTGTAAGCTCAACTTAATTAGGAAATTTATTGAGTTTTATACTATTTTAAGGTTTTCAATTGGGTCATATTTCATAGGTGTTACATTCTCCCCTCCTTTTAGAAATTTCGCCCTCGAAATTTTAGTATCGTTAATATTTGTTTCCAAGTGTGATACACTCATAGTATGAATCTTGATGATTTAAAGTTATTTAGCTAAGCATCCCAGGACAAATGTTGATGATTGTGTGTCAAATAATCAGGTTTGATTTGGATTAAAGTAACTATTCAAATTTTAGAATCATGCTTGACAGGATCAGTGAGTCAAATTATGAACAGGTTTTTGGCTTCCCAATCAGATCATTTAACAATCGTACAGAATTAACAAGAAGAGACTCTCCACTGTAGTTCAATACACGTCCTACAAAATAGATCTAGCAAGGAGACGATTCCCAAAATCCCAACGGTGTTACCATCCTCACTGAGAATCTTAAGAACGATTGAAAAGAAGAGGATATTAGCGTGAATGCCATTAATTAGACAGGATAGTCGTGATACAATAGATTAAAGGTTTCAATCAAGAAGGATTTGGGTTTTCCAAACGAGTACAGATGAATATCTAGGCATCTCACGATCATTTCTATGAAGCTAAGACTAAGAAGTTTTCACGATTTCCAAGAATAGAGAAATTAGGTCATGCACAAAGGTCTTCAGCTTTCAAAGCCTACTTTTTAGTTCTCAACTTCCTTTCAAAAATTTCTTTGATCTCTTCCTTCTATGATTTAATCTTAAGGGGTTAAGTCCTTTCTTTCACTACGTGCTTCTTCTAGTATGCATCCTTTTCTGGAACGGTTCTGTATATCAGAACCTCAGGCATCGAGTAGATCCGTTCATCTTATCTGACGCATGACAAGAGTATCCCCAAAATGGGATGTGCTATATATACATATTCACTTGAACTGACGCTGGTAGAATCACAAGTTCAAGAAATGATGCGGTGTAGGTAATAGAAGGAAAGCGTAACTGTAGGCTATCTGCATTTGTTGACAAGGGTAAGCAGATACAAATGCGGTCAATACTTGTTCTCTCGCATTTGGTTATACGGATGTCTTAGGACAATATGGATGATGGCCTCCTATTAGCACTTGCCAACGCGGTTGACATTACCGATTGTCGATCACCCTATTGTGCTTGGTCTAGTACTCTGATGTGTAGTTGGTAGTGTCACATCGATAATGTATGCAGGTGCATCCTTTTATTTTACAGAAGTTTCCAGTTCATGCTTAATGTAGCTCTCCATACATTTTCTCAGCTTCACTCGGGCGACCAGAAAATTGTCTTGTACTATTGCATCAACACACATATGAAACTTTCTTATTTTCTCCAAGGATAACAATGCCAGTCGTATAGCTACACGAATCAAGTTTTTGTCAATCCTTTTACAACTTTCTCCTAACCCTAAGCATTGACGCATCTCAATGCGGTTTTTACTTCTTCCTGGAATTTTATAGTTTCAAATTATGGCAACTTGTCTCGAATTTCGTGCTTATTAACAGTAACAAAATGCATACATGTCTAAGTATGTCTCAGAAAATCCTATCCATGAGACTCCTGAATACCGTTAAATGTGTAGGTCCTACTACACGGGCTTGACCACAACCTTCGTACTTGTCATATCTTGCTTTAACAACTACTTTTGTAATGTCATTTTCCTTATAATCACAGCTGATAACAACTAAGATGTAGGTAACATCTTGAAATTGATTAAGCAGGTTAGCATCTCTAGGAAGACGATATCACTTATCCTTGGTGACTTTATTTAACTCTCAATAGTCTATCAATACTCAGAGCATCCTATTTTCCTTCCACAAAGAGTATTAAGTTTCCTCAAGGCGACATACCAGGTCTTATGGACTGTTTGTCTAACAGCTATCGAATCTACTTTCCTTCCACCAGCTCCTTAATAAAAGCTTCAAGTCCAGTACCTTCGTTTATATATTTTACTTCTATTCTCCGACTCAATTTCCTTAAGAGCAACCTCAACTGTTGTCTTAAGCTACAGAATTGCTGTGAACGTTCCCACTAATTTCTTCATAATGCTTCCCAATTAAGGTCAACCTTCTAGATGACCTCTTCCTCAATCTATATTATACAAGGTAACTGTGCCCTGTAGAGGGTCTTTTCGTGAAGCAAGTAGCTCTGTTTAGATTCCAATCCTTTATAATCATATCGATTTTTCCAACGAGATATGGGAGTAAGACTTTTTGCTCGAATTTCCGATGGTACGGAGTGTTCTGGGGTAAGGTATTAGAGAATCACTTTAGGAGAGGTTTGAAAATTTAGAGAGGAATAACACCAAAGCTTATGAGCGGGGGTGATTATGCAGACTTTCTTTGTCTACAATCTGCTGCATGTTTATCACTTCGTTGTAGTTGGATCTCAAGTGATTTATTACATGAGATTTCTTGTAGCTGATCTTCTATGCTTCTTAATACATATTTTGAGCAATACCATCCTTTAAGTTCAATGATGAGTCTTCTCCATGAATTCTTCATTATTATCGACCGCATAGATTCGAACAAGTTTAGGACTTTATCAAGGTGCTCGCTAGTACAAGAAGGTTAACTACCACTCTACAAACTTATCGTATAGTTCGAGATCGTATTCTACTTCATATCTTCGCGCTCGAATCAAGAACTTATCACTGAGGTAGTAGAGGTCTCCAAGTAGAGATATCTTACAAGGTTTTAAAGTTTTCCGCATCGGCTATCACGCATTTCCAAGGATGAGGGTTATGCTATATGGCTTAAGGTGAGTAGCACTACTCGTTAAGAGAATAAGTTGAGAACAAAGGGTGATTGAAAATCAGGGATCCATAGAAGTTGTAAGTTCATATTTTTGTCTTGAATCTCAAAGGTTAGCTTTTCTCGACAATTACCCTAGTGCTTGGATCTTTATCTCCGGAGAACCTGGATTTTAGAACGAGGTTTCATTTCCTATATATTCTGGCGCTCAGAACTTTATCAACAGCCCGGTCAGTTAAAAGCAGGGTCAAAATAGTTCAACCTAAGTTTCGTGTGAAGATTGTCATTAGGTGACTAGCGGTTGAAGATGATGAAAGATTTCACGAGCGTAGTATTAAGAAAGGTGATTATCAATCATAATCGAAACTGATATTAAGAATATTCCTTTGAGTTAGGTGGTTCCATTACAATGAATATGTAAAGAGAAGTCATATTCCACAAAGGCTTTGAGAAAATGATCAGAGGAATTCTAGAATCTGGAAGATCCTATGAAGTGTGAACTACTAAGAAAGAAAGAAGTGACAAGTCTTCTATGTCATTGATCACAAGAGGCGTTTCTCGGAAATTTATTACTCCGGTATGTTCTCCGTTGCACAAGCCTTGTTAGAGAGTCTTCCACTATGTTAAGGAGGTTTTGACGAATTCAATGTTAGGTAGGAAGGAATTATTAGGCATCGCTCGAAATAGTATGGCTAAAGTACACGCACAACGAGGTGGAGTGCCATACTCAGCACGAGACCAGTTAAGTTTGAGGACATCATTTAATGATCTTCAGAGTCTGATGGTCTTATCATTATAATTCCAATAGGAGAGTAGAATAAAAGAAAAGAGAAGAAGAAGGAAAGGAATAGTTACTGCAACATCGTCCTTGGTAGCTCTTCCAGTGTCAAATGGTTTTCACCTAGCATGAAAGTTTTGAACCTGAAATTATTGAATATATTCCAAATATTTGTGTTTATTCCTGTATGTATTGGTTCTTTAAGTGTTTTACATTGATATTAGTTTACATGACAGGGCCAACCAGAATTCAAGTGTACCTATGAATTCACCATTACGTGTGCACCCGTAATCGTCAATTTACCTTACACTATCATTCTAGTCGTTCCCATCATAAGTTCTAAGTTTTGTGTATTCAGGTCCTGGAGTTAAAAATTTTCATTTAGTCATCATTTGCAATTAAGCACAGTTAGATTCCAAAGTCATCATTTGCAATTAAGCACAGTTAGATTCCAATTATGCTAATCATTCAAGTTAACCCAGAAATTGTTTCAAAGTAAGTTTAAGCAAATCAAGCAATAAATAAGCATTCAGGTACATGCTATCCTAGGGAGCAGAACAAACAAAAGGCATGATGGTTAATATCTTATCACTAAATTCCAACATGTATCATCTTACAAATGACGCATAATAGCAAGTATCATCATTTCAAACAAGTATCAGTATAACAGTTGTCTTAGGTAACGACACAAGTCGTATCAAGTGTATAGCTAACAGCAGTTGTTTCATATAGTGACAAAAGTCAACTGTGCAATCAGATAAATATCTCTCCAGGATTTAATACCTAATTTATATGCACACCTTTGGTTTCTAACATTCTTAGTACTTGACCTTCAGTAGTCCTAAGAGTCAACTCCAAAAGATTCCATACTTTTCCTTATTTACTCGGGTGCACCTATCACTGGTAATACCCTAATGTATCGAGGTTTCTTATAGGGTAGGGAATTCTTAATGGGATATATGTAATCCTTAAGGTATAAAAGTTAAGACGGGAGTTCTTAAGGGAACCTACTCTTACTGCAAACTTTGGATCACTGGATCATGGAAACAACCTACTAGGCTGGTCCTATTTACGGTTACAGCTTAGGTATTGCAAAGCAAACCCATATTTCTACAACTTGGTTCAACAAAGCTCGGAAAAGTCATCTTACTAAGGTGGTCCTATGAGGTTCATATGGTTGTAGTTTATGTCTCGTGAAGCAAACCTACTTCTCTACAACCTTTGGCTCTGATACCAACCTGTCACACCACGGGCCCAGAGAGGCGGGACGTCATGATTAGTAAACAACAACCAAAATGCAGCGGAAACTAAATGGTTTATTACAAAGTGTCACATGACGTTACATTAAAATATTGGCTTTGCTTCCAATTCAAAGGGTGCTTCAACCTACAATCTATAGGTGTCGTGATCAATCTCTCGGGAAATATTTCTTGAAGCTTCAGTAACTAAGGCTTCTAGGCTCAACCTTTGTCTTTGACCTTTACCCTCGTATCTTGGGTAACTTCTATAGCTCAACTATTCTCCCTAGCTGTACCTGAAGACATGCTCAAAAAGATTTTTGTGTCAACATAAAGTTGGTGAGTTCAAGTCGTTAAAGTTTCAGAAAACAAAAGTCTCTTTAGAATCCATTAGTAAAATTTTCAAAACATATGTGCTTTAAGTCTTAAACAAAAAGAACTCTGAAAGTCCACATTTAAAAGTTTAGAATCAAGTGTAAAAGCTTATGAAAATCTCATTTGATTTTAAAAGCATCATTATAGTATCAATCATCGTGGGGTATCACAATCAACCCTGCACTTGGTCCTCGGTTGGCCTCTTCTAAACTTGTGTTTAACCGGATATTCGCGTAGGAAGGAACCAAGCCTCAGAACAGTGAACCATTCCTGCTAGGATGGTTCACCATAGTTTCTTATTCAAAACCTGTTACATGCCACAAACGACCCCTCAGGATCTCAGTGGGGTACCTCCCTGTAGCGGGAGCCACTGTGCGGGGGGATTCCCCAAATAGATCTATTCACATAAAACAAGCGGTTCACAAAAGAATTAATGATCATGACATAAGTATCAGCAGGTATCCAAAAAGTCCCACATACAAGCATCAAATAAAGCACAATCATAGTTCATAACAAAGAGCATGTTCCATCCCAAAAACAGTAAGTAAAAAGGGATCACTAGAACTCACAAATAAAAGTTTCAGTTTAAAAGAGCATGCTTCATCCCCAAAACCAAAGTAAAACGGGGAACACGAGAACTCACCTGGTGTTCTTATATAAATTCAGAGCTCGATAAAGAAAAGTGATGACCATCAACAAAGCAATCCTAACTAGAACATATAAGATTCACGTTTAGAATTAGCATGATGTTATTACATACGTGCGGTTGAGCTCTTTAGTTAAATTTAAGTTGGTGATTAGTATCCTTAATGTATCTTAGCTTCTTGTGTATTTGTTAATTGTTATGAATTAACTCGTGTACATTAGGTTAATTAATGCATTTAATCAAGAGTTGTGTCTTAGTATGAAGAATGTCGAAAAATCAATTTATATCATAAATTCCAAATCTTTATAAATAACATGCATTAACAATGTAGGTAATATATAATGTTTCAAACGATGTTTATAATGCTTGCGTTTATATCGTATTTGTTAACTTGATTGATGATAATTTGTATAAAAAGTGTGTTACCCTTAATATTTATGTCAATAACAATGAGATGACCGACAATTATAACAACACGATGATGGATCATTATAGCATTTTAGGTCTTTTATCTTAGATGAAACTTGTACATACCGGTTAACCTAAATATCTATTGTATATATATATATACAATCGCACAATCGTATTTAAATGTATTTTATATCTCTAAATCTTCTAACGATTTAACGTGACATGAAATCAACTTATTTGTTTAATAATTGACATGTTATAACTACTTCCCAAAACTTAATGTTTCATATATTTTATCGAGGTTGACTTCTAGTAATTAACGTTGCTATCTAAATCTTTAGCCCGAACTATCCATTTAGATTAGATAATTATATCAAGTGATTTTTCATTTACGTTATAATTCACGTATTTTATATAATTAAAGCTCAAACAACACACATGCAATTTATAATTCAATTTCAATTGCGTTGTGTAAGGCCCCGTTCCCGGGCACCTCACAGTTGGTCGTCATTACCCATAAAACATACATTTAATACAACTTAGTAAAAACCATGCAGCGGAAAATTTAAATTTACTATAAATGCTTTTGCAAAGTAATACAACACCCGTTACAAATATCGTTTGTTTGCATTACAATACAAAAACATTAACAAAAGAATGCCATCCCAAAAGAGCTGAGTAGCCGCCTCGTGCCATCCTCAGCAACACTACCTGCCAACTGGAAAACACATAAAAGTCAGCGTTGCTGAGTGAGTTCTAGTTTTGTAATAAAACATACTTTTACTTATTTAAAAGTATCCTTTCGTGCATGCGTTCATACATCATACGTACACAGAGATAATATTCGTTATTATCTTCATCATTCGTTATTCATCGTTATCTTTAACTTCTCGTATGGATTCTGTCAGGCTTTACCCACTTCATAGCACTTGGCTATGATTACTGTGGTCGAATGACAAGAATCCCGTTCATACTTACTTGCACGCATTGAAAGGTGAATTGTACCAATACCATATGCTACACCCCGATCGTTATTAGCTACCGGGCCGTAGTCAACATATGACGGAAATCGTATGCCACGGTACTAGAGGTAAGCGGTAGAGGTACCATGACCATGGTCAATCACATAGAAGGACCAATCGCGTTATTCAATGCTTGCAAGACATAATTCGTTCGTTCATTAATGCATGTATTCATCATCATTCTTCTTTTCGTTCATTCGTTAATACATGCACTCGTCATCATGTTCCTCTTTCATTATCTTTCACTTTACGATACATAATACTTCATTAGTTCATTCTCGTTATTCGTAAAGTTTCAGAAAGATAAGCATACACAATTACAAGGAACATACACACACATCATACATACTCATCATACATTCATCATCATACATTCATCATCATACGTAGCATCATACCATATTTAACAATATTTTAATAATATTGTTAACAATAATACACTGATAATAACATCAGTAACAATAAGGGTTAACCATAATCATCATTACATGCATGAAACATCATCATTTGTTAACCCTAGTCAGCCCTGGTCAAAACCTCGAACTTCGGTATTTCAGGAAATTTCTGAAAAATTCCAAGTATTCTGGGCGTTTTAGCCCTGTTGGGCGTATAAGCCCTCTGGCCGTATGAGCCCTGTCAGCCGTATGAGCACTGCTGGACTTTCCATCTTATACTTAGACATTTTCATCTGGTCATACGACCACACTGTTGGTCGTATGAGCACTATTGGTCGTACCATTCCCTAGACTTAGAAACATGTTCTGATCATACGACTACTGTTGGTCGTATGAGTCCTGTTGGACTCTTCATCATACTTGGAAAATTTACTTAGTCATACGACCATACTGTTGGTCGTATGAGTCCTATTGGGCTCAACACAGACCAATTACTTGGTCATACGACCACACTGTTGGTCGTATGAGTCCTGTTAGACTCATTAGCACTTAGAAAAATACCTCTTGGTCATACGACCACACTGTTGGTCGTATGAGCACTGGTGGACTCATCAACCTGTAATTAATTATTCTAAGTCCCATTTTCAGACATATTTGCAACCTGTTCATGAGTCTAATCCATAATCCAAGTCCCAAACATCATAATGCCTACTTCTAAAAATATACACATGATTCTAGGCATAAATCTAGCATAAACATAAACATGCATACATTCAGTTCATACGGGTATCAGCATAGATTTTATAAAAAAACATATATATGCATTTCCAGCCCCAAAACGTTTAAAAATCAGTAAAAAGGGGTCTAGAACTCACCTTAATTTGTCTTCGGGTTTTGGATGCCCTTTCCTTGAACTTCTCAGTCGTTTATACACCTAAAACACACACACAGTGCAACCCGAACACACTGGTCACATTTATAAGCTCATATATGGTTCTAGAATCGTCCTAGCATCATAAATTCGAGATTTCTTACCAAAAACTTCGAATTTCTCAGGTCCTTCTTCAAAATCCCGATGGTTTTTCTGCTCCTGCTGCTTTCTCTCTCTAAAAGTCGAATAGAAATGTTATGCAGAAGGTAATGGGCGGCCATGCCACCTTTTTACCAACTTTATAAGATTTTTTTTTTATTATTTACACTTTTGGTCCTTCCACAAAAGCAGGCTTTTTATTTCCTTCTCCTTTCTTTCTATTTCATTCTTTTAATTTCTTTAATAAGAAATTACGGGTGTTACAAGTCCACCCCCCTTATATAGGTTTCGTCCCCGAAACTGTTATTCCTCAAACAGATGTGGGTAGTGTTGTCTCATTTCTTCTTCAGTCTCCCACGTAGACTCGGATCCCTTCCTGTGCTTCCACTGTACACGCACAAGAGGAACCACTTTATTCTTAACCTCTTTTCTTTACGATCAATGATTGCCACTGGTTGCTCCACGTAATTGAGCCGTTTGTCTACTTCAATATCCTCCAGTGGTACAACCATGTCTTCATCAGCTAAGCACTTCCTCAGATGGGATACATGGAATGTGGGATGAATTCCACTTAACTCATCTGGCAATTCAAGTCGATAGGCCACCTCTCCTACTCGTGCGACAATTCGGAAAGGTCCTATGTATCTCGGGCTTAGCTTACCTCGCTTCCTGAATCTAGTGATCCCTTTCCAGGGCGAGACCTTCAACATGACTCGGTCACCAACCTTGAACTCTATCGGTCTCCGCCTCTTGTCAGCATACGACTTTTGCCTATCTTTCGCCGCCTTCATGAAGGCTTTGATCTTTTCTAATTTCTCAGTCGTAGCTTCGACCACCTCAACACCTCCTATCTCTTTCTGCCCAATGTCTCCCCAACATACGGGCGTCCTACATCTCCTACCGTATAGCATCTCGTAGGGTGGCATGCCAATACTGGCATGATAGCCATTGTTGTACGAGAATTCTGCTAACGGCAGGTGGTTGTCCCAACTCCCTCCAAAATCGATTACGCACGCCCGAAGCATGTCTTCGAGGGTTTGGATCATCCTTTCAGACTGACCGTCTGTCTGAGGGTGATATGCTGTACTAATGTGTAGTCTCGTCCCCATTGCATCGTGAAATCTCCTCCAAAACTTAGAGGTAAACCGGGTGTCACGATCAGACACAATAGAAACCGGTACACCATGACGAGCTACAATTTACTTGATGAACAGATCCGCCAATCTTTCAGATGAATACGTTTCACGGATCGGTAGGAAGTGGGCACTCTTTGTCAAGCGGTCAACTATCACCCATATGGCATCATACCCTTTCGGGGTACGTGGTAGTTTCGTGATAAAGTCCATGGTGATGTGTTCCCACTTCCACTCGGGTATATCCAACGGTTGGATCTTCCCGTAGGGCTTCTGGTGTTCCGCCTTCACTTGTAAACAAGTCAGGCACTTACTTACGTACTCCACTACGTCACGTTTCATACCCGGCCACCAGTAATCCTTCTTCATATCGTGGTGCATTTTGGTAGCACCGGGGTGAATGGAGTATCGGGTCTTATGGGCCTCATCCATGATTCTTCCACGTAGATCCCCGTATCGAGGAATCCACATTCGCCCAAATCGGGTCTTAACACCAAGAGTGTTCTCACCCAATTCCGTCACTAGGCCTCTCATCCTTTCGGAGTTAAGACGATCTTCTTTCAAAGCCTCGTCTTGAAACTCCTTAACCTGTGTCATCACATCGGGGGTCATGATCAGCTGATAAGCCTTCACCCGAATCGGCTCAGGTCTTTCCTTTCGGCTAAGGGCATCAGCCACCACATTGGCCTTGCCCGGATGGTAATGGATTTCGCAGTCATAATCCTTTATGAGCTCCAACCATCGTCTTTGCCTCATGTTTAAATCCTTCTGCTCGAAGAAATACTTCAAGCTTTTGTGGTCTGTGAAGATAGTGCACTTTGTCCCGTATAGATAGTGCCGCCAAATCTTCAACGCAAAAACCACCGCGGCTAATTCTAGATCGTGTGTGGGATAGTTGACTTCGTGGGTCTTCAGCTGTCGAGATGCGTAGGCTATCACCTTTCCACGTTGCATCAACACACAACCTAGCCCAGAATAAGATGCATCCGAATAGACCACTAAGTCTTCACTTCCCTCAGGCAAAGTCAAGACAGGAGCTTGTGTTAGTCTTGCCTTCAACTCCTCAAAAGCCGTATCCTGTTCTCGACTCCACACGAATTTCACGTCCTTACGAGTCAATTTTGTCAAAGGTGATGCGATCTTTGAAAAGTCTTGAATAAATCTTCTATAATAGCCCGCCAATCCCAAGAAGCTACGAATCTCGGATGGCGTCTTTGGTGATTTCCATTGCATCACAGCCTCAACCTTTGCTGGGTCCACCATTATTCCTTCTGCATTCACTACGTGACCCAGAAATTGCACCTCGCGTAACCAAAAGGCGCACTTGGAGAACTTGGCGTACAATTTCTCCCTTCTCAACGTTTCCAACACTTCCCGAATATGCCCGGCATGCTCTTTTTCACTTCTTGAATAAATCAGAATATCATCGATGAATACAATTACTGATTTATCCAACATTGGTCGGCACACTCGGTTCATCAAATCCATAAAAGCAGCCGGCGCATTGGTCAACCCAAAAGACATGACAAGAAACTCGTAGTGACCATAGCGCGTACGAAAGGCTGTTTTAGGGATATCTTGTTCCTTCACCTTTAGTTGATGGTAACCCGATCGAAGATCTATCCTTGAAAACCAACTGGCACCCTGAAGTTGATCAAACAAGTCATCGATCCTTGGTAAGGGGTATCTGTTCTTCACCGTCAGCTTATTCAGCTCGCGGTAGTCGATGCACATCCTCATACTACCATCCTTCTTCTTTACGAACAGAACGGAGCACCCCAAGGTGAGATACTCGGTCGGATAAACCCCTTATCCAGCAGCTCCTGCAACTGCTCCATCAACTCTTTCATCTCCGTCGGAGCCAAGCGATACGGTGCTTTTGCGACAGGTTGGGCACCCGGTATCAGGTCGATCTGGAATTCGATCTCTCGGTCAGGTGGCAATCCCGATAAGTCTTCGGGAAACACGTCTGGAAAGTCACACACCACTGGCACATCGCATAGCTGTGGTGTTGGCATCTCTACATTCTTTACATAACATAAGTAGGCGCTACATCCGCGCCTCATCCACTTTCCCGCCACCGCCATCGAGATTACCTTCGGAATCGTCGTAACTCGATCGCCATAAATTGTCACCGGACTTCCGTCGGTCGCCGTCAGTCTAATCATCTTCTTTCGGCACACGATATTCGCTTCGTAGGTTGCTAACCAGTCCATCCCTAACACTACATCAAATCCTCCTAGGGGCATCACATGTAATCTAGCAGCAAACCTATGACCTTCTAACTCCATGGTACAGTCCTCTATCACATCAGTAACTCTAGTGGACTTACCAATAGCAGTTTCTACATAAAAAGGCTCACTAATGCATTTGCTACTAACAGGCAATTTAGCACAGAAAGTAGTAGAAATGAAACTCCTACTAGCACCAGAGTCAAATAACACAGAGGCAAGAGTTTGATTTACTAGAAACGTACCTGACACCACATCGGGGTCCGTCCTAGCCTCTTCCTGCGTCATAGTGAAAGCCCTGGCACTTGCTCTCGGACCTTCACTTCCCGTCTTCTTTACCCCTGAAGCCTCAGCCCTCGGCTTCTTACAGTCCCTGCTCATATGGCCACTTTCTCCACAGTTAAAGCACTTGCCCATCCGGCAATCTTTTGATATGTGCCCTGTCCTTCCGCACTTAAAGCAGAGGTTGGATCCCCATTTGCACTCCCCTGAGTGCTCCCTTCCACACTTGCCACACTTCCTCACCCCAGCTCCAGACACGACCACTCGGCGGTCATCCACCCTTGCTTTCTTGTTGTTTGTCGAAGTATCACTCCGACCAAATCTCTTCCCCTGCCAGTTCTTCTCTCCACTTCCTTTCTTACTTCCCTCAGCCTTCACCAAAGCAGCACGTTCATCGAATAACCTTCCCGCCAAATCCACTGCCGACCTGAAAGTGCTTGGTCGGGCAGAAATCAAGTGCCAACGAATTTCAGCCGGCAGTCCTTGAATATACCGGTTGATCTTTCGAGACACCGGCGTCACCTGCTCCGGCACCAACAGCGCCAATTCGTTAAACTTGGTGGTATATTGTTGGTGGGTCATCGTCCCCGCCTCCAACAGCAGGAACTCTCTCTCTATTCTATCCATTTCCCGACGAGGACTGAATTCCTCGATCACCAGCCTTTTCAACTCAGCCCACTTCATCTTCCCTATAGCCCTGCTACCCTCGGCTTGGACTATATTTTTCCACCAGCATAAAGCCGACCCTGTAAAAGAGTGGGTAGCAAACTTCACCTTCTTGTCCTCCTGGCAATCACTAATATCGAGGACAGCTTCCATTTCCATCACCCATTGATGAGCATCAGTAGCAGTACCCGACCCATCAAAAGTTGGGGGTTTGCACCTCATGAATGCCCCGTAGTTACAACCCCGGGCGGTCTCCCGTAACTGTTCTTCTTCCTCTTCCTCTTCATCGTCAGATAGTACCGTTTCTGCTTCCGCCTGTTGTTGTCTGCCTGAGGACCGATTCCTCCCTCGTCTATCGTCTTCACATACTGCCTTTATCACTTCAGTCACTACAGACGGTAAGATCGTCTGCATGACTTGGTGCACCTCCTCGATCACCGTCTCTTTCACCGAGGCTCTCACATTATCACTCTCATCCACTCCCCCCGAGGGAGTAGTATTAGGTTCTTCGGGAACCTTCTTCTCTTGTCTAGGCCTACCTCTTGTGGCTCGTGGTTCCGCACCACTTCCGCCACTGCCTCCACCAATTGGGGCTTTAGATGATCTACCACCGACCATCTTCTATCACACTGAAAGATTTAAACACCAACACGGTCATTCAAGGAAATAGCTCAGTTTATGTCAAGTACAGTAAGTCCCTAATTACAGTGGCCAGTTGTGATTAGCCACTTACTCTACTCTTCACACCCCGAGCATTACCTGTCCTGACTACATTAGTATCTAAGTCTAACAGTACACATAAACACATAACATGCGCACGTAACACTGGTTAACTTTCAAGAAAATACCTGATGGCACGCAGCTACTCAGATGGCATTCTCATTCTCCCTGTCCCATTCTCAGTTTAAGTTTAGGTTTGTTATAAAAATTTACCCATTTCACTTAAACTTTGGCTCTGATACCAACTTGTAAGGCCCCGTTCCCGGGCACCTCACAGTTGGTCGTCATTACCCATAAAACATACATTTAATACAACTTAGTAAAAACCATGCAGCGGAAAATTTAAATTTACTATAAATGCTTTTGCAAAGTAATACAACACCCGTTACAAAATATCGTTTGTTTGCATTACAATACAAAAACATTAACAAAAGAATGCCATCCCAAAAGAGCTGAGTAGCCGCCTCGTGCCATCCTCAGCAACACTATCTGCCAACTGGAAAACACATAGAAGTCAGCGTTGCTGAGTGAGTTCTAGTTTTGTAATAAAACATACTTTTACTTATTTAAAAGTATCCTTTCGTGCATGCGTTCATACATCATACGTACACAGAGATAATATTCGTTATTATCTTCATCATTCGTTATTCATCGTTATCTTTAACTTCTCGTATGGATTCTGTCAGGCTTTACCCACTTCATAGCACTTGGCTATGATTACTGTGGTCGAATGACAAGAATCCCGTTCATACTTACTTGCACGCATTGAAAGGTGAATTGTACCAATACCATATGCTACACCCCGATCGTTATTAGCTACCGGGCCGTAGTCAACATATGACGGAAATCGTATGCCACGGTACTAGAGGTAAGCAGTAGAGGTACCATGACCATGGTCAATCACATAGAAGGACCAATCGCGTTATTCAATGCTTGCAAGACATAATTCGTTCGTTCATTAATGCATGTATTCATCATCATTCTTCTTTTCGTTCATTCGTTAATACATGCATTCGTCATCATGTTCCTCTTTCATTATCTTTCACTTTACGATACATAATACTTCATTAGTTCATTCTCGTTATTCGTAAAGTTTCAGAAAGATAAGCATACACAATTACAAGGAACATACACACACATCATACATACTCATCATACATTCATCATCATACATTCATCATCATACGTAGCATCATACCATATTTAACAATATTTTAATAATATTGTTAACAATAATACACTGATAATAACATCAGTAACAATAAGGGTTAACCATAATCATCATTACATGCATGAAACATCATCATTTGTTAACCCTAGTCAGCCCTGGTCAAAACCTCGAACTTCGGTATTTCAGGAAATTTCTGAAAAATTCCAAGTATTCTGGGCGTTTTAGCCCTGTTGGGCGTATAAGCCCTCTGGCCGTATGAGCCCTGTCAGCCGTATGAGCACTGCTGGACTTTCCATCTTATACTTAGACATTTTCATCTGGTCATACGACCACACTGTTGGTCGTATGAGCACTATTGGTCGTACCATTCCCTAGACTTAGAAACATGTTCTGATCATACGACTACTGTTGGTCGTATGAGTCCTGTTGGACTCTTCATCATACTTGGAAAATTTACTTAGTCATACGACCATACTGTTGGTCGTATGAGTCCTATTGGGCTCAACACAGACCAATTACTTGGTCATACGACCACACTGTTGGTCGTATGAGTCCTGTTAGACTCATTAGCACTTAGAAAAATACCTCTTGGTCATACGACCACACTGTTGGTCGTATGAGCACTGGTGGACTCATCAACCTGTAATTAATTATTCTAAGTCCTATTTTCAGACATATTTGCAACCTGTTCATGAGTCTAATCCATAATCCAAGTCCCAAACATCATAATGCCTACTTCTAACATATACACATGATTCTAGGCATAAATCTAGCATAAACATAAACATGCATACATTCAGTTCATACGGGTATCAGCATAGATTTTATAAAAAAACATATATATGCATTTCCAGCCCCAAAACGTTTAAAAATCAGTAAAAAGGGGTCTAGAACTCACCTTAATTTGTCTTCGGGTTTTGGATGCCCTTTCCTTGAACTTCTCAGTCGTTTATACACCTAAAACACACACACAGTGCAACCCGAACACACTGGTCACATTATAAGCTCATATATGGTTCTAGAATCGTCCTAGCATCATAAATTCGAGATTTCTTACCAAAAACTTCGAATTTCTCAGGTCCTTCTTCAAAATCCCGATGGTTTTTCTGCTCCTGCTGCTTTCTCTCTCTAAAAGTCGAATAGAAATGTTATGCAGAAGGTAATGGGCGGCCATGCCACCTTTTACCAACTTTATAAGATTTTTTTTTTATTATTTACACTTTTGGTCCTTCCACAAAAGCAGGCTTTTTATTTCCTTCTCCATTCTTTCTATTTCATTCTTTTAATTTCTCTAATAAGAAATTACGGGTGTTACACGTTGCGCGTGCGATTATACCTTTCACTCGGTTACGTTCACTAACCCACTCGAATTGCTCTTGATCTAATCGTGTTCGCGTTCTGTTGTCCGCTCATTGACCAAGTTTGACCAGCTTTGACCGATGCTTTACCTAACCAAAACGTACCAAAATCATATACAAACACTAATATATTGTTATCTAATACCCAAACGCAACCATAATCTTAACATACGTTACCAAACACCTCGGTTGTGTCTCTTACCATCACCATCCACCACATGCAGCCACTCTCCACCACGGATCGCCACTAACCGCCACCTTGGGCAGCCATCAGGTGCCCTAAATCGACTGCCATCGATCGCCACAACCACGACAGCCAACACAATCACAACCCACAGCCAACAACCATCAATTCCAGCCACCATTACCAACACAACAGCCTATTACCCTTGCCTTACACCACCCCAGTAACCAATAACCATCAACCACAACCTCCATCCAGACCCGACATCCCGAACCACAGCCGACACCACAGCCGACATCCCGAACCATCACCTTCACCATCACCGTGCACAACCAACAACAACCACAACCGCGACCTGCACCATCCACCAGTACCACCGCCTTGAGCCCAGATCTGGTACAGATCTACACATGCAACCCAAAATCATAGCAATTTGCGGTTTGTAGTCCAAGAAACAAAGGATGAATGAACTAGATCGGTTCTAGGGGAACCTTACCGAGAGAGAAGGCAGTGGGGCGGGCCTAGGCCACCTTCGGCCACCCTTTCTTCCTCAACCTCGGCTGCCATCACCGGTGCCATCACAACAACATCCAATCCGCGACCATAGCCCCAATCAACCACCACGATCAACAACACTAGGACCGCAGTCGACACACCACAACCGGTTCGGCCACCATAAAGACACCACCATCGGGACACCACCATCGAGACACCACCATCGGGACACCACCATCGACCGTCACCGCCATAACCGTTCTCAAATCAACCATCTCCGACTCCCAACCATGAGCCATCATCACCACCACCTCCAAAACCGACCTGCAACCACCTTTTTCGTCTTCGATTCCCGTTGATGTGCCGCGTTCTGGGAGAAATCGAGGTCGTTTTTGTGTTCAGGGTGTCGAGGGAAACAAGGAGGAGGGTGCCACTCGCCGGAATCGGCCGCAGGTGGCCGGTGGTCAGCCGAAGCTCGATTTGGGGGGGTGTGTGTCGCGGCTGCCCCCTCTCTCTCTCTCTCTCTGATTTTTGCTTTAAACCCTAAAATGGAGAAAATGGGGCTTATATAGTAGGGTTAAGTGAACGGGTTCGTTAAAGGATTCGGTTCGAACACGTTCGATCGAGTTTTTCACGTAACGTTTAAATTCATTTCTCGTTAGTTTCAATTTATACAAAACGTCATAATTATTCCGATATTATTGATTTTATCATTTTTAAAACATGCCGAATAATTAAACGAGTTTGTAACTTATCGCGTATTTAACACGTTCCACGGTTTTACGCGTTTTTATCGAATGAGCGTTAATATTATCATTTTGCTATCAAAATATATGTAATTGAGTATTTAAATGATATTTTAAGCATTAACTTCCTATGTTAGTCGCGTTAAAGCCTTATCTGACGAATTCTCGGGTTTGACCTGATCGTAACCCGGTTCGCGTCACGGTCGTGTTTCGGAACATATTTATTCCGGACAACGTATCACTCACCAAATCTACTATGTTATGATAATAAACAATGGTTAGACGAATATTTATGGAGTTACGAGGCTCGGTCGACGTATCGGATGACATTTAAATGCCGGTGAAAACCGGTATTCACGTTTTAGTTATGAAATTCCGTTGTTTATGCATGATTGATGAAAAATCTTTTAGCAAGCATTATTTATGATATTAGTTAAGGTTAAAAATGATTTATATTGGATGACAACCCATTTTAAGGATTTCTGATGGAATTCAGACGTAGTACGCGGTAAATTGCCGGATTTTACCCGGTATGGGTTCTGAATCTGTTTTTAGCTTGGATCTTCCATAGTTATTTCAAACCACCTAATAATTCATTGTTTCATGGTTTCTTGTTTAATTAGTTCCTAAAGGTGTATTTGGGCCTTAAATGGGCCTTTTTATAAGTCCGGACCCTTATTGTGCTTATTGGGCCCAAAAAGGATAGTTTAATTTCCCAAGTTTTCTTTTGTAAGCTCAACTTAATTAGGACATTTATTGAGTTTTATACTATTTTAAGGTTTTCAATTGGGTCATATTTCAGAGGTGTTATAATTTGATCTAGTCTCACGCAGAATCCGTTAGTCCTCCGTACGGAAACGATCCTAACATCATCCATAATCCACCCTCGTAAGTCTCCATAACGAGGTATCCACATTTTTCCGAAGCGGGTTCTAACTCCATGAGTGTTTTCTCCCAACTCCGCGACAATACCTCTCATTCATTTAGAGTTGAGGGGATCTTCTTTCAATGCCTCATTTGAAATTCTTTGACTTGTGAGTGTTTTCTCCCAACTCCGCGACAATACCTCTCATTCATTTAGAGTTGAGGGGATCTTCTTTCAATGCCTCATTTTGAAATTCTTTGACTTGTGTCATCACGTCGAAGGTCATTACTAACTGATATGCCTTCACCAGAATCGGCTCGGGCCTCTCCTTTCGGCTAAGGGCATCGGCTACCACGTTGGACTTGCCTGGATGGTAATGGATCTTGCAATCATAGCCCTTGATGAGCTCTAACCACCTCCTTTGCCTCATATTGAGGTCCTTCTGCTCATAGAAATACTTTAAGCTCTTGTGGTCGGTGAAGATGGTGCACTTCGTCCCGTATAAGTAGTGCCTCCAAATCTTCAATGCGAAGACCACCGTAGCTAACTCTAGATCGTGTGTTGGATAGTTGACTTTGTGGGTTTTCTGATATCAGGATGCATAGGCTATTACCCTTCCACGTTGCATAAACACGCAACCTAGCCTAAAATCAGAAGCATCCGAGTATACCACTAAGTCTTCACTCCCTTCGAGTAATTTCAAGATAGGAGCTTGAGTCAATCTTATCTTTAACTCCTTAAAAACACATTCTCATTATCGACCCCACCCAAATTTCAGATCCTTGCGAGTCAATTTAGTCAAAGGTGAGGCTATCTTAAAAAAGTCCTGGATGAATCGCCTGTAATAACCCGCCAAACCCAAGAAAGTACGGATCTCGGATGGTGTCTTTGGAGAATTCCATTGCATCACCGCCTCAACCTTTGTTAGGTCTACCATAATTCCCTCATCATTCACCACGTGACCTAAAAATTGCACCTTGCGCAACCAAAACACACATTTAGAGAATTTAGCATATAACTTCTCTCTCCTAAGTGTCTCCAATACTTTACGTATGTGGCCGGCATGTTCTTCCTCGATCATAGAAAAAATCATGATATCATCACTAAACACGATCACCGGTTTATCTAACATCGGCCGACACACTCGATTCATCAAGTCCATAATGGTAGCTGGCGCGTTAGTTAGATCGAAAGACATAACGAGAAACTCGTAGTGTCCGTAACGGGTGTGAAAAGCTATCTTAGGAATTTCTTGCTCCTTCACCTTTAATTGATGGTAGCCAAATCAAAGATCTATCCTCGAAAACCAACTGGCACCCTGGAGCTGATTGAACAAGTCATCAATCCTCAGTAACGGATACCGATTCTTCACCGTCAAGTTGTTCAGCTCTCGGTAGTCAATGCACATCCGCATACTGTTGTCCTTCTTCTCACGAACAAGACCGGAGCACCCCACGGTGAGATACTCGATCGAATGAATCCCTATCCATCAGCTCCTGCAATTGATCCATGAGTTACTTCATCTCAGTCGGAGCTAATCGATGCGGCGCCTTGGCAACGGGTTGAGCACCGGGTATCAGATCAATCTGGAATTCAATCTCACAATCCGGTGGCACACCAGGCAAGTCTTCTAGGAATACGTCTGGATGGTCGCATACCACTTGTACGTCGGATAGTTATGGCACTGACGCGTCCACATCCGCATCTGTTGTCCTTCTTCTCACGAACAAGACCGGAGCACCCCAAGGTGAGATACTCGATCGAATGAATCCCTATCCATCAGCTCCTGCAATTGATCCATGAGTTACTACACCCACGTCTCATGCACTTTGTTGCCACCGCGATCGAAATCATCCTTGGAATCATAATACTACATCAAATCCACCTAGGGGCATCACATGTAACTTAGCAACACACCTATGACCTTCTAATTATATGGTATAGTCCTCAATCACATCAGTAATTCTAGTGGACGCAGTTTCTACATCAAATGGATCACTAATACTTCTACTACTAGTAGATAACTTACCACATAGAGCAGTAGAAATAAAACTCCTACCAGCACCAGAATCAAATAATACGGAGGCATAACTTTGGTTTACTAGAAACATACCTGACATGACATCGGGGTGCACTCTGGCCTCTTCCCTAGACATCGTGAAGGCTCTATCACTTGCCCTCTGTCCTCCTTCCTCCGGCTTCTTCTTCATTCCCAAACCCTTGGCCCGTGGCTTCTTGCAATTCCTACTCACATGGCCCTCCTCGCTATAGTTATAACATCGTATAGCCCCATATATCTTCGCCATATGACCGGGCTTCCTACAATTGAAGCACACATTCAATCCCCACTTGCACTCACCAGTGTGCTCCCTGTCACATTTACCACACTTCTTCATTCCCGAACTCGATGACCCCACCCTACGGTCATCCATTTTCATCCTCTTGTTGTTTGTAGTGAAACCACCACGTCCAAACCTTTTCCCATTCCAGTTTCGGTCACCACCACCAGTCTTCTTCACCTCAACCACCGCCACCTCTCTCTCATCATATAACCTCCAGCTAAATCCACTACCGACCTAAAACTGTTCGGTCGGGCAATGATCAAGTGCCTGCGAATATCAGCTGGTAATCCTTGCACATACTACTTGATCTTCTTCGACACCGGCGTCACCTAATCCGGGACCAGCCTCGCCATCTCGTTGAACTTCGTGGTGTGCTGCTGGTGGGTCATGGTTCCCACCTCAAGCGGTAGGAACTCTCTCTCAATCTTATCCAGTTCCCGATGAGGACAGAATTCCTCAATAACCATCCTCTTTAACTCTCCCTATCTCATCCTCCTGATGGCCTTACTGCCCTAGGCCTGGACAATATTGTCTGACCAACATAGTGCCGAGTCAACGAATGAGTGAGCGGAGAACTTCACCTTCTGCTCCTCGCGACACTCACTAATCTCCATTACCGCCTCCATCTCCCTTACCCAGCGGTGAGCAGTGGCAGCATTGCCATTGCCATCAAAGGTAGGAGGCTTACACCTCTGGAATGCCCTATAATTGCATCCCTTAGTTGCCACCCCTACTTAATCATCCTCCTCTACTGAAGCATCCTCCTCATCATCGGACAACACTGCTTCAGGCTCCAGTCATTCTCCCTCTCCCTTGCTTTCCTTCCCTGATGACCCCTTCTTTTCTTCCCTCTCCTTCCTTTCTTCGTTTCTCAATGCTCTGATTACTTCGGTCACCACAGACGTTAAGAACGTCTGCATGACCTGGTGCACCTCATCGACAATCGCCTCCCTAGGCGACACATTCAAGCTAACATCTTCATTCTCCTCACCCTGAACACGAACCTCAGGGTTCCCGTGAGTACTCTCAGGAGCCTTAGCACTACTCCTGGTCACACGTGGCCCAGCACCACGTCCACCACAACCCCAGCCTCTAGGAGCCTTTGAAGATTTCCGTCCAGCCATCCTCTAAATGCTATAAGAATTAAATATTAACACAGTCATTCAAGGTAATAGCTCAGTTCATGTTAAGTATAGTAAGTCCCTAATTACAGTGGCCGGTTATGATTAGCCACTTACTTTACTTAATCAGTATCTAAATCTACTAAGATCATATAAATCAAATAGTATGCACACATAATACCGGTTAACAATAAAGAAAATACCTGATGGCACGTAGCTACTCGGACTGGCATTCCTTCCCTTTCCATCCCTTCTCAGTTTAAGTTTAGGTTTTAGAAAATAATTACCTAATTCTCTTAAACTTTGGCCTTGATACAAACTTTTAAGGCCCCGTTTCCGGAGACCTCATAGTTGGTCATTCGTAGCACTAAATATAAAACAATACACATTTCAAAAGTTAAGCAGCGGAACTAATTTCACAAAAACCATTCATTTCATTATAACCTCTATTGTTAAGCAATACATCTTTGCTTCATCAGTTACAAAAGGATTGTTTAATTTCATTACAAAACAATAATATTATCAAATATGAATGGATGTCAATCATGCCCCGCTGAGTAGCTTCGTCCTCGTGCCATCCTCAGCAACAATTACCTGCAAATTGAAAATGTATAAAAGTCAGCGTTGCTGAGTGAGTTCTAGTTTTGAAAGCGTTAAAATACCTTGTATAGTTTATATATGGAAATACTCTTTTTCATAAAACACTTTCTATACCTTCGTATGTGAGCATACATCATACATACAACAAGGTATAACCTTATTCATCATTCATTATCGCATGTTTCGTTCATTTCGTACTTCACTATTATTATCATTCACTGTTTCTAGATCATGTCAAGCTGTACCCTCATCATGGCACACAACCATGATCTCTGAGGTCGAATGACAAGGATCCAATTTCGTACTATGGGTTCAGTCACCTAGACTGATCCCCCTATGTGTGAACCCTCATTGGTTAAAATCGCACATTATAAAACACATAGTTGAGCTATCAACTCACAAAGAGTTGTAATATTTCTTTCATTATGCTTGCAAGCCTTTACTTTCTTTCGTTCTTTATGTTCCACTTTCGTTATCATTAATCTTGTCTCTTTCATTAATCATAATACTTTATGTTTATGGTTATAAACACACCATGTAAAGTTGCACATCAATATATCATAACATAAGGAACATAAGAACACTTCATACATAAGCATAACATCATCACACATCATCATACATGACATATCACACATCATCCACCACCAAAAGTCAACTTACATCACCCCCGGGAACATCCCCAGACAAAGCCTACACTTTACATTTTTTCCAGAAATTCAGAAAATAAATTGAAGTCTTAGGCGCATAAGCACTATGCAGGCACATGGACTTCTGGGCGCATGGGAACACTTAGGCGCATGTGAAAAGTTCTGGGCATAGGGGCATTATTTGGGCGCATGACCCAACACTTAGTCATTTTCAGGCAAATCTAGGCGCATGAGCACTATGCAGGCGCATGAGTGCTTAGGCGCATGGGCAATCTAGGCGCATGGACACTTAGCTAAATTCCAGTATAACCTAGGCACATGAGTACTATTCAGGCGCATGGGGTTTGGGCGCATGGGGGATACTTAGGCAATCCTGACCGTTAGGCGCATGGGCCTATATCAGGCGCATGGGCAGCCAACTCATACTATCGATCATCCTAATCAGTCCCAATTCATCAATTCATCATGTTCTAAGCTTATCTCTAACATTCTAAGCATCATAACATGAACATAACTCAATCTTATCATCATGAACACCTCGATCATAACCCACCCATATTCAGACATACCCATATACATACGGGTGTAACACCCACCTTAGTAAAACATTTACGCATGCATTTCCAGCCCTGAAATCCGTTAAAACATGTAAAAAGGGGGTTCTAGAACTCACCTTATGCAACTATGAGTGTGTCTTCCTTCAAACCCGTATGCAATGATTTCAAACACCTAGAAACCCACCAAACACACACATAAGCATATAGCCGAGGCTAAAACCCAACAAGAACATTTAAAACAATGAATTCTTACCTTGAATTCGAATTCTTCTTCTTCTTCTCCCTAGAAAACCCGAACTCTCTGCTCCTTCTCTCTCTAAAACTGATAGAGTGGGCGGCCATGCCCACTTTTGTACCAACTTTTGATACTTTTTGTCCTTTTGACACTTTTAACCTCTCAACTTGGTTTAAATTATATTTCCTTCTTTTATTCCTGTTTATTCTTTCTTTCTCGTCTATTAAAAATATCCGGGTGTTACATTAGGGGATATTAGATTAAGATCAATATGAATCATGAAAATTGTACCTGAGCTTTGCCCGACATCCCTCTTAGCTTTCAACTCTTTGAGATGGACAGGACAATTTCTTGCCCAATGTCCTATCTCCCCACACTTAAAGCATGGGTCACCCGAAGCAACCTTTTGCTTCTTCTCCAATAGTTTTGGTGGTGGCACTTTTACCACTTCCTTTCCCTTTCCCCCAACATACCCTTTCCCTTGGCAACACTTGCCTTGGTTGCGGGGTGAGGCCACTTCTTGTTCCCACCTTCATTGATGGTGAGAATGGGTAAAACCCTTTTACCCATGGCCGCCTCGGCTGTTTTCAGCATAGAGTGAAGCTCACTTATGTTCTTGTCCCAACCGTTCATGTTAATTCATAACAAAGTTGTTAAACCTTTTTGGTAAAGAGTTAAGGATCAAATCCGTAGCTAACTCTTTCAAGACGAGACAATTCAACCTTTCAAGGCGGTCTTGTGGCTCTTCATCTTAAGTACATAAGATGAGACCGATTGGTTGTCATCCATATGACATGCATGGAGTGCTTGAACCATTTCGAAGCGCTCTACCCTTGCTTGTTGTTGGAACGTTTCCTTCAACTGGGTAATCATGTCGTATGCTCCGTGATATTCGTACTCCTTTTGGAGATCTGGAGTCATACTTGCCAACATGAGGCAAGACAATTGGACCGAATCCTCAATGTATTTCACCCAATCATTATAGGCCTCCACATCTTCCTTATTGGGTCATCGGGAATCGGATCGTCTAAAATATATGACCGTTTCTCTTGCTTGAGAACAATTCTCAAGTTTCGAAACCAATCAATAAAGTTGTTATGGTTTAGATGCTCCTTTTGGATAATGAATCTTAGTGATAGGGTATGAGCGGACGGGACATCATTGTTTTCATTGATGTTGGTGGCCATCTACAAAATTTAACAAAGTTCAATTTTAGTATTTTTGATACTATCGTATTTTAATTATTAATACCCTTTTATGTGTCATACACAAATTAAAATTCTAGAATCTAAAGTTACATTTAAATAGTGGTTAGGTGACCTTTATCCCATTATTTAAATTAACAAGGTAGTCAACGTTTGAGAATTGCAATAATTTGCAACTTCTAGAGGTATGGGATCGTCTTAAACATCATATGTATAGTCGGCATATTTATCCCATCAATACCTTTTGTAAACCACATTGTCGGTGATCCATTTAACATGGTTTGCAAATCAAGTCATCCTACTTACACACACATGTTAGTTTACCAATACAAGTGGTTAGGTGATCTTTATCCCACAAATATGGTATTTCCACCTCAAATCACAAGTTCCCTCAAAATGGTTACGTGACCTTTATCACATTAAGAGTTTCCAAGTGACTCAAGTGTTGTGCAAAAGGACGATGTTAAACTTGTTTTCAAAGGGATTTTAGTTTCCATAATTCTAGTTTACAAAACACTATGTACCTTATATTTACATGCTCTTAAACACATGGTACCCTATGGTTCTTTTTAGTAAAACCCTTTTTATTTAAAATCATTAATCCTCTTAATAACCTTTTATTAACCATTTAATGATAAAGAACCATTTTATTTCAGCTTGTTAAGTTTATTAATTAGTTTGTTATGCATGTCCATATATCAAACAACCAACATAAAATAAAGAACCAAACAAGCACAACCATTCAATCACAAGTGCATAACCATAGCCACTAAGTTGACTACACTTGTTTGCCATCACAAGTGTAGTCATTTGGTCTTTCCTACGGGTTTATAATAACACATCAAAATTTGTCCATGAACTCCCACTTGAATCTGCATCCAAATGCTTCAAGTGTCCGTGTCTTTTGTGTCCTTCCTATGTATCTTCCTTTGAGTCTCCAACTTGTGCATCTTCTTTTACGAAATTATATCTTAATAAAAATTTTATAATAAAAGAAATGCACCTAATATATTTATTACATAGGCAAAGAATAAATAAATTACAACCCAAAAGATACAAACACAAAATTATTATTACAACCCTTTAAAGAATAAAACCAAACATGACAAAATACATTCAACCAAATCCAAAACACACTTGGTCAATGCTATGTTATGCACCAAAACATGTATCAAAATACAAGATTCAAGAACAAAATGAGCTCTCTTTCAACCCTCAAAATTTTGGCGAACATAAACCAAGATTTTTAGGATTTTTGTCTAAACAAAATAATCAACCAGTTGACATCAATCTTTCAAGATTTATTCTAAAGCATGTAAAATAAAAATTGAAAGACAAGGGACTCATATATCCAAAACAAATCAACCCCTAATGGGTTGAGAAAATCCAACAAAACTAATTTTTCTTGGACTTTTGAAGCAAGTATTCCACATAACCGGCTCAAGATGCTATTGTTGGGTTTCTTACAAGTTTATCAAAGTTTTTTAACCATTTAAACATAAAAACGCAGCGGATCTAAATAATTTAAAACTTGTTTTAGTTGATGGAAATAAACCATTTTATAACCAAGAAAACAAACCCGTGAACAAGGATCATATATGTGAAAAGAAATGCCATCAAAACATAAACAACCATAGGGTGTTCTTAGAATACAATCTTTCATGAACAAGATGAGATGGATAATAATAAGGAAGATGATGCTCTTAAATTTAAACCTCTAAAATAGAAGGCCTCAAGCTAGTATACCCACAAGCTCTTGCAAAACACCCAACTTGTTAGGAAGTTGACACCAAAATCCTTCTTCAAAACCCACCTTCTCCTTGGCCGAAAATTGCAAGAAAGAAAAGAGGAGTGGAATGCACTTGTGTGTGAGAGAGAGTGTGGTTGAGTGTAGTAGTGAAAATGGTTAATGTCTTGTATTAAAACTAGACAAGTAATCCCACTTAGAGGGAACAAGGGGGCGGCAGAAATTTTTAAATGGGTTCCCACCTATTTAAAATTTTACCACTCATTATTTACTTATAAGTTTATAAAATTAAACCCTTTTAATTTTTATAACTTAACCACATTTTTATTTGTTGTTATATAACTTATTTAAATAACAATACAAATAATTTCTCATGAACAAAATATCCATATAATTGTTCTATTTTCAAATGCAATAATTTAGAAAACCCATTTTCTAAATTGGTGTCAATATTTATTTGCTTGATCATATCAACAAATAAATATTTATTAGTGTTTGTTTTGCTTGTTATTGGGTATGACCCGACTTGGATCATAACGTACTAACCACATCAATCTTGTATGTGTCTTGGGCATATAAGATCCAACAATTCATTTATTCATTCATACATCATACCACGTAAAGTAATACACAATGTATTACAAAACATAATACGTATGTTTTAAAAACTCTTTAATGAAGAAAGATAACATATCACTCATACACATACACATCATAATCTTCAGCACATCATCGTGCACACATCAAGCATAAGCCGTCACATCATAACAGGGAGGGTCTATCTCCCTATTCTACCACTTAAAATCACTTAGAAGATCCTAAGTCCAAAATGGGCGCTTAGGAATTTTCAGGCGCATGAGCATAAAAATTCTAAGTGTAAAACAGTCTGGACGCTTCAACACTATTTGGGCGCATGAGCCCTGTTTGAGCGCTTCACTACTATGCAGGCGCATGACACCTGTTTGGGCGCATCAACACTATATTGGGCGCATGGGTACTATTTAGGCACATGGCTTGTGAAATCGACTGTAAAACACCAAGAATTCACCTAAATAGGTGTTCATGCGCCTAATTCAACTCCAAGTTCTCGAAAACCGACTCTGAAACACCAAGTATTCGGTCAACCGCTTGTGAAATCGGTTAAAACCAAACATATACTCAAGAAAAAACTCACCTCTTACAGCTTCTTCTTCCTTTCTCTCTCTAGAATCCGAGAGCTCTTCTTCTTCTTCTTCTTCAACCGAGAACAAAAGCAGTTTTGCTTTAAAGTGGGTGGCCATACCCACTTATCTAATAAAATAATAGACTTTTGTACTTTGTACACTTTACCCCTTCCACTTGTGTCCATTTTCTTTTCTTTCTACTTAGTTTTCTTTTCTCTTCTTTTAAATAAAATTCGGGGTGTTACAACACATGAGCAGACACTGCAAGAAGTCGAGGGCAGGAAGCTCCGGTGCTAGGAAGGAGAACAGAGGGTGAAGGATAGAGCCTTTGCTGTGACCGGGAGGAGGCTAAATCAGACCCCAAGGTAACATCAGGTACGTTTTGGGTAATTTAGATTTGTGCATCTATGCTTTGATTATGGTGCTAGAAGTAGTTTTGTTCCTGCTGCCTTCTGTGATAAGTTGCACGTTAGGAGTAGGAAGATCGATGATCCCTTCGATGTAGGAATTGCTATTGGTAGGTCCACTAGGTGATCTGATTCCCTAGAGGATTAAGTGATAGATTGAAGGGTCACTTGTTTCCAACTAGACTATTCAGGACAGACGTAGGTGGATAAACGTACACCTTCGGGTGAATTAGCCAGTAACCTATGAGGCAAATACCGTGTCTTTCCATGTTCTTGGGTTTTGTTTTGGGTTAAAATGGTTCATAATTTTCAGATTATTAAACACCTTTTAACCACTTATATCCGTTGCTTTTTTGATGTTTAAATGGTTAAACTTGCTTTGATAAACATGTAACAAAACCCAACACATCATACGTACAACAAGGTAATATTTATTATCTTCCTTCATCGTTCGTTTCATACATATCGCATATTTCGTACTTATCGTACTTTTCGTACTTATCGCACTTTTCGTATTTATTATCTTTCACTTCTATCTAGATTCTGTCATATGCTTAACCCCCTCTTGAGCAAAAAGCCGTATCATCTAGGGTTAAGCGACAAGGATTCCATATCGCACATATCACACGTATGGAGTAGTCACATAGATTAACTCCCCCTGTGTGTGAACCCTTAAAGGTTAGCCAAGATCGTAGGTTGTATACACACAGTTGAGCTAACAACTCGTAATGAGATGTGAACCTCCTTTCATTTGCTTGCAAGACTTTCATTCATTCATTCATTATGTTCCACTTTCGTTATCTTAAATCTTTCGCTTCGTTAAGATAATACTTTATGTTCATCATCATAATCACACCACGTAAAGTCGCATCATAATATGTAACAAGGAACATAAGGAAACATATCATACATAAGCATAGCATTGTCACACATCATCATACATAACATACATCATGCATCATTCATTCACATACACAAGCACATGCACAACAAGTACAAGTCATCATAGAACATTACCGACCCTCCACGGGACAGCGGGGGTTCGGGGGCGGCAGCCCCTGACAGCGGGGTCCTAGGGGCAGCAGCCCCTAGTAGGGTCCAAGGGGCAACGCCCCTAGCTGGGGCCGGGCTGCCAGATCGATGCGAAAAATTATTATTTTAACACATTCGTATAGCACATTTTATTGTAGAAAAATTGATCTTCCTGTTAAAACCTGTTAAAATCTTGGTCATTTAAATCGTATATTTAGTATGCATTTCTAGCCCCAAACAAGTTTATAACCATTAAATAGGGGACCAAGAACTCACCTGGACTCGATGAGCAGCTTCTCAATCAAGCTTTCTAAGCAAGGGTCACACTACACAACCTGCAGATAAGTTAACACTCAAATTAGTTAATTTCTGCCTAATTTTGATGCATGATCAGCAGTTTCGCTACTAGTTTCACCAGCAGTTTTGCTGGCATATTCGCTGCCAGTTTCGCCCAACTTTCGTTGGAAACCATGTATGCGGAACTATCTGCAAAACTACAGTTTTGCAGAAAGTCTTCATAGTTTCACTGCATGACTACATAATTTCGCTGGACGAACACCTAGTTTCGTAGAACGGGCTGAAATTACGAACCAAGCCATTTTTGACCCGAAACTTAAATCTTTTACACCCGAAACCTTGTTTTATCACTCAATAAGCTATATCTAAGCTTCTTACATGTTTTTTTACACAAAAACGTGAGTTTTGGGTGATTCTTTCCATTTTCAAAAGCCCCAAGCCCTAGATTGCCGGTTTACCCTCAAAGAAACGATTAAGCGATGTTTCTTACCTGGATTCTTGGTCATTTCTTGTTGTCAGGATGTCCACGAACACCGATCTTCAATCTCTTGATCAACCGAGCCTTGAATCACCACTTTCTCTCCACTTTCTCTCTCTACACTCTCTTTCTAGAAGTTGGTGTTGAGTTGCAAATGAGAGTGGCTCAACCTGATCCGTTTATATATACCGAGCGTTCCCGGGACTTAAACTTACGACGACTACTTCATTTATTAGATTAGTATTAGCCGCCTGTCCCGGAATAGAATGAGATGGAATAGAAAAAAAGGGAAGCGCTCTTGGGAAATGGTTGAATTTGCCAGCGGTGTGAAAGGAATAGCCTTGAATCTTGAGCGAACACATAACCTGCGAGGTCTACTCAGTCCATACTCCATTTCCCACATATTTTCTTTAAATAATCCCGGCTAAGCCCATTATTATTAATTGGCTCGTTTTGACTTTATTCCGGGCGTTACAATCTCATTCAAGAAAGTGCTCAATCGATGAGAATATAATTATGCCACTAAGGGATACTGAGATGGGTGAAAGAATCCACTACGAGAAGCAACTTGTGGTCATTTCTGATGGAAGGAAGAGAGGGGCTAAGGAGAATGGTGGTTTCACTGGTGCAAGTGCAGTATAATCCAAAGGGATCTAAGCCTACGTGTAAGAGCAAGGAAGAGGTGAGACATCACCCGTAACTGTTCGAGGAGCGACAGGTTTCGGGGATGAAACCTATTTAAAGGGGGTGGACTTGTTGTAACACCCCGGGCCCAGGTAGGGTGGGACGTCACAGACTAGCAACAACATCCATGGCAGCGGAAACAAACCAATATAAGAGCTCAAAGGGAGAGAACAGCACAAGGCATTTCAAGTTTTTAAAAGACACTGGGCTGGAAACAGATCCAGCCCCAAATGTTTACATGTTTCAACATGAATTAAATAGTCATTGTATCAAATTGTTCAAGTCACAAATTGGTCACACAAACAATGCCATGGTCTCGGGGGTGGAGTCTAAGTCTTCCATGATAGCTAAAAATCTTCACTGGTTACCTGAAACATGCTCAAAAGAAAATAGAGTCAACTAAAAAGTTGGTGAATTCAAGTGCTTAAAGTTTAAAAGAAAAATGCTTATAAAAAGTTTCATTGAATTTTTAAAAGAATCATTTTTGTTTCAATCATCGTGGGGTATCACAATCAACCCTGCATTCGGTCCCCGGTTGGCCTCTTCTAAATTTGTGTTTAACCGGATATTCCCGAAGGAAGGAACCAAGCCTCAAAACAGTGAACCATAACTGCCAGGATGGTTCATCATAGTTTCTTAATCAAAACCTGTTACATGCCACATACGATCACTCAGGATCTCACTGGGGTACCTCCCTGTAGCGGGAGCCACTATGTGTGGGGGATTCCCCAAATAGATCTATTCACATAAAACAAGCGGTTCATAAAAGAATTAATGATCATGATAAAAGTATCAGCATGTATCCATAAGTCCCACATACAAGCATCAAGTAAAGCACAATCATAGTTTATAAAATAGCAAAGCATGTTTCATCCCAAAACAGTAAGTAAAAGGGGATCACTAGAACTCACCTTAGATATTAAGCAAAAGAAACTCTTCGTGTGCCGGGAATATCTCAAGTCTAGAACGCTATCATGAATATATTAAGTGATTAGATACTGCCCTAAACCTAATTAAGGTGCAACAAGAGCGTCTAAGTCTTAGTTTGTCGGATTCGGCTTTGATTCGATTAGGGTTTGCATAAAAAGTTTCCTTTTATGGAAAGTCAAGGTTTCTCATGAAATCAAGGATTTTTACATTATTAAGTCAATAATATATGGTAAATTTGCTATTCAAGTGACTAAAGGGGTCATTTGTGTCGGTTATGAAGTTTGGCCAAATTTTACAGTTTAGCCCCTGAAGTTTCAAAATTGACTGTTTCTACCCTTAAGTTTGGTTTCTTGTATTAGATGATATTTATAACCAAAAATCAGGTTCATGACCTTAAACTAACTTATGTTTAAGAACATATACCCAAATTTTCAGATTGTGGGTACGATTTATTAATTACGCGTTTAACGTTCCCGGTTACGGTAAAACCGAAGGGTTTTAAATGGTTACCTATGCATTTTCATGTTTTTGAGCCTTAAACCAGTAGCTAACTTTTTAAAGTCATTTTTATAAGTTTCCAACCTTTTAAATCACCAAAATTTGCCTCTAGTAGTGGAAAGACTCGTTTTTACATTTAAACCGTTAAAATGCGTTTTTAACCGAGTTTGACCATTTTAAATGTTTGTTTGACCAACCTTTCTACTTTATAAGTTATTTTATCATTTATCCTACTAAAATAACATGGTTTTTATAATTTCAAACTTTATAGTTATTTTTCTTAGATTTTCCTTAAAAACGTCTCTCGGTTAGTACCCGTTTTCACTTAAAAATCCATTTAAATTACCTTTTGACCACCAAAATTTCCCATTGACTCCAGAACACTTTATTAATCCTTAATGAATCTGGAATTATCTTTAAAAAGTTTATAGCCTAAGCTCTCTTGTTTTTAAGTAGTTTTACCATGTTTTCGGGTCCCGAAAGTGACTAAAATGAGTCTAAACACAATATGTCCTTTATTCCGGAGATTAAACATTATTAACACTCTTAATATTCATCATAAGCTTCTTAAATTTCAGTCCCAATCGTGGCCTAGTTGTTCTACACATCCATAGACTTCAAACATATAGAAAATGTCATAACCGACCATTACACATGTGTAAATCATTGTAACTTGAGTTTAATCATTACCAAAACTTCATCTAACTTAGAAATCAGATTGTTGGGGTGTATAAAACTTATTTTTGAGCAGTTTATGACCCTTGTGTGAGAGGGTTTTCAAACAAGTGTTTAAGGTGTGTTGTTATTTGTAGAAAGAAGGGTTTTCAAGATGAAAAAGTTAGATGGTGAGAATCACCCAAAAAGAGGGTTTTCTAGGTGTAACTTGTGTTACGCCTATAGATGGACATGCTATACTTGTAGGATACCTTCAAGAACGTGAAAAGCTCTCCAAGAACAAGGTGGTAGCAGCAAACTTCTGTTAGAACATGATATGGTAAGGTTTTTAAGTGAAAAATGAAGACAAACTTGAGAAATGATCAAAACTGACACATGAGGCTTACACTTGATGTAACTCATGGTTTAGAATGTGTAGTGAGTCGTGGATGGCCTAAAACCTCTTGGACAAGGCTGGAGAACCTTCTAACATGGCTGGAATGTCAATATCTCGCAAGATTCGAACACCAAAGGTTCACAAAGTGGCACCTTCTTCCGGTTTGAGCTTGGCCGATGTGCTTGATGTTGTTCTTCGAGTTCTTGAGGCTGAAATGAGAGAAATGGTGTGTGTTTCAGGAGAGAACCGAGAGAGGGAGTAGAGATGGATGAATGGAGAGTGATGTGAGTTTGCATGTGGTTGTAGTGGTCAAGAGGTGAGGTAGAGTGTAGTGGTGAACAAGGGTGTCCATTGGGGGTGAGGGGGCCGGCCGAGATTGTCACTTTGTGGAGATTTTTCATTTAAATTTTATTGTATATTAATATTATGTGGTATTAGTTTGAAATGTAGTGTATAATTATTAGTTAGTAGATGATGTTAGTTGATATCATGTGTATGATCATTCATGCATGATCCGAAATTTCCAAGTGTGTGTATGTATGCACACTTTTAGATTGATTCAATTAGGGCTTTATATTTTAGGTAGGGTGACTAATCAACATTCTCGGGCACTAAGTTTCTAAAAATTAAGGCTTTAAAATAACTAAAACTCATAAATATCACATAAAATCATAAAATGGATCAAATAACAAATGGTGATTCTAACCTTATCGATATAATTAAATTGTTTCTATTTTATGATTCTAACAAATGGCAATAGTATCAGGGATCTCTACGTATCCCTCAAAATAATATTAGAGTCCATTGTTTCTCAGAATAATGTCAGGTAAAATAGTTCATCATTAAAATCCATTTTAAATCCCCAATCAAAATAAGTTTCAAAACTCATCAGCATTAAACAGAAAGCCCAAACATAACTTAGAGGTTCGTGATGGAAATTACGTGTCCGGTAAATTCATGATTACGTTGATCAAGTGTAATCATCAATTTACCAAACCCGATCATTCCAACACTTTCCTACAAGGACGGTCCTAGGGTATCAGGGTTGTAGCCTAGGGTCTACTATGGTATTCCCGACTTCTCTACAACCTTTAGCTCTGATACCAATCTGTCACACCTCGGGCCCAGGTAGGGTGGGACGTCACAGACTAGCAATAACATACATGGCAGCGGAAACAAACCAATATAAGAGCTCAAAGGGAGAGAACATCACATGGCATTTCAAGTTTTTAAAAGACACCGGGCTGGAAACAGATCCAGCCCTAAATGTTTACATGTTTCAACATGAATTAAATAGTCATTGTATCAAAATTGTTCAAGTCACAAATTGGTCACACAAAGTATGCCAGGGTCTCGGGGTGGAGTCTAAGTCTTCCATGATAGCTAAAAATCTTCACTGGTTACCTGAAACATGCTCAAAAGAAAATAGAGTCAACTAAAAAATTGGTGAATTCAAGTGCTTAAAGGAAAGAACCAAACCTCAAAACAGTGAACCATACCTGCCAGGATGGTTCATCATAGTTTCTTAATCAAAACCTGTTACATGCCACATATGATCACTCAGGATCTCAGTGGTGTACCTCCCTATAGCAGGAGCCACTGTGTGTGGGGGATTCCCCAAATAGATCTATCCACATAAAACAAGCGGTTCACAAAAGAATTAATAATCATGATAAAAGTATGCAGGTATCCATAAGTCCCACATACAAGCATCAAGTAAAGCACAATCATAGTTCATAAAATAACAGAGCATGTTTCATCCCAATACAGTAAGTAAAAGGGGATCACTAGAACTCACCTTAGATATTAAGCAAAAGAAACTCTTCGTGTGCCAGGAATATCTCAAGTCTAGCACCCTATAATGAATATATTAAGTGATTAGCTACTGCCCTAAACCTAATTAAGGTGCAACAAGAGTGTCTAGGTCTTAGTTTGTCGGATTCGGCTTTGATTCGATTAGGGTTTGCATAAAAAGTTTCCTTTTATGGAAAGTCAAGGTTTCTCATGAAATCAAGGATTTTTACATTATTAAGTCAAGAATATATGGTAAATATGCTATTCAAGTGACTAAAGGGGTCATTTGAGTCGGTTATGAAGTTTGGCAAAAAATTTACAGTTTAGCCCCTGAAGTTTCAAAATTAACAGTTTCTACCCTTAAGTTTGGTTTCTTGTATTAGATGACATTTATAACCAAAAATTGGTTCATGACATTAAACTAACTTATTTTTCAGAACATATACCCAAATTTTCAGATTGTGGGTTCGGTTTACTAATTACGCGTTTAACGTTCCCGGTTACGGTAAAACCGAAGGGTTTTAAATGGTTACCTATGAGTTTTCATGTTTTTGAGCCTTAGACCAGTAGACAACTTTTTAAAGTCATTTTTATAAGTTTCCAACCTTTTAAATCACCAAATTTTGCCTCTAGTAGTGGAAAGACTCGTTTTTACATTTCTACTTTATAAGTAGTGGAAAGACTCGTTTATAAGTTTCCAACCTTTTAAATGTTTGTTTGACCAACCTTTCTACTTTATAAGTTATTTTATTATTTATCCTACTGAAATAACATGGTTTTTATAATTTTTAACTTTATACTCATTTCTCTTAGATTTTCCTTAAAAACGTCTCTCGGTTAGTACCCGTTTTCACTTAAAAATCCATTTAAATTACCTTTTGACCACCAAAATTTCCCATTGACTCCAGAAAACTTTATTAATCCTTAATGAACCTGGAATTCTCTTTAAAAAGTTTATAGCCTAAGCTCTCTTGTTTTTAAGTAGTTTTACCATGTTTTCGGGTCTCGAAAGTGACTAAAATGAGTCTAAACACAACATTTCCTTTATTCCAGAGATTAAAAATTATTAACACTCTTAATATTCATCATAAAATTCTGAAATTTCAGTCCCAATCATGGCCTAGTTATTCTACACATCCATAGACTTCAAACATATAGAAAATGTCATAACCGACCATTACGCATGTGTAAATCATTGTAACTTGAGTTTAATCATTACAAAAACTTCATCTAACTTAGAAATCAGATTGTTGGGGTGCCTAAAACTTATTTTGAGCAGTTTATGACCCTTCTGTGAGAGGGTTTTCAAACAAGTGTTTAAGGTGTGTTGTTACTTGTAGAAAGAAGGGTTTTTAAGATGAAAAAGTTAGATGGAGAGAATCAGCCAAAAAGAGGGTTTTCTAGGTGTAACTCGTGTTACACCTATAGATGTACATGCTATACTTGTAGGATACCTTCAAGAACGTGAAAAGCTCTCCAAGAACAAGGTGGTAGCAGCAAACTTCTGTTAGAACAAGATATGGTAAGGTTTTTAACTGAAAAATGAAGACAAACTTGAGAAATGACCAAAACCGACACATGAGGCTTACACTTGATGTAACTCACGGTTTAGAATGTGTAGTGAGTCGTGGATGGCCTAAAACCTCTTGGAAAAGGCTGGAGAACTTTCTAACACGGCTGGAATGTCAATATCTCGTAAGATTCGAACACCAAAGGTTCGCAAAGTGGCACCTTCTTCCGGTTTGAGCTAGGCCGATGTGCTTGATTTTGTTCATCGAGTTCTTGAGGCCGAAATGAGAGAAATGGTGTGTGTGTTTCAGGAGAGAACCGAGAGAGGGAGTAGAGATGGATGAATGGAGAGTGATGTGAGTTTGCATGTGGTTGTAGTTGTCAAGAGGTTAGGTAGAGTGTAGTGGTGAACAAGGGTGTCCATTGGGGTGAGGGGGGCGGCCGAGATTGTCACTTTGTGGGGATTTTTCATTTAAATTTTATTGTATATTAATATTATGTGGCATTAGTTTGAAATGTAGTGTATAATTATTAGTTAGTAGATGATGTTAGTTGATATCATGTGTATGATCATTCATGCATGATCCAAAATTTCCAAGTGGGTGTATGTATGCACACTTTTAGATTGTTTCAATTAGGGCTTTATATTCTAGGTAGGGTGACTAATCAACATTCCCGGGCACTAAGTTTCTAAAAATTAAGGCTTTAAAATAACTAAAACTCATAAAAATCACATAAAATCATAAAATGGATCAAATAACAAATGGTGATTCTAATCTTATCAATATAATTAAATTGGTTCTATTATTAGTACTCATAAGATGGGAAATGATGCGATTAAGTTAGGGTTTAGAATAGTGACCTTGGGACCGGTTGTCACACTTGTAACACCCTGAATTTTACTTAAAAGGAGCGAAAATAAAAACTATCTTACAAGAAGGAAAAGGAACGAAAGTGGAGGGGGCCAAAGTGTAAAAAGTACAAAACCTTATTATTTTATTATATAAATGGGTATGGCCGCCCACTTTAAAGCAAATCTTCTTCTTTGCTCTCAGTTAAAGAAGAAGAGGAAGAATAACTCTCGGTTCTAGAGAGAGAAAAGAAGAAGAAGCTACAAAAGGTAAGTTTATTGAGTATATGTTCGGTTTTAACCAAATTCACAACTTCTTGACTGAGATTCTTGATGTTTTAGTGCCTGTGTTTGAGAATTTGGAGTTTAATTTTCTAGTGGGAGTGTCTAGTTCCAAGATCCGCTTCAAGGTGAGTTCTTGAACCCCTTTTTACTGATTTTTAAAGTGCTTAGGGCTATTATGCATACCAAGTAAACATTTTCAAATGTAACCATGGGTTTTCTGCTTGTGGTTCGAATGATGTTCTGTGAATGTAAGTTTGACGTTGTTTTAGAGGTTAGAATCGATATTTAGTGAGTTTAAGTGCCTTAGCATGTTAGAGCTACGTTTGGGTAGGGTTAGAATGGTAATCGGGTGTTGTTTGTAGCATAGAAAACATTTCAGGATGTACCCATGCACCTAGAATGACCCCATGCGCCTATGTGTGCTCATGCGCCTAACTATCCTCATGCGCCTAAGGTCATGTGCCCAAATAGTTATCATGCCCTCTGATATTATCCAGGTGGCTAAGTGTTGGCCATGCGCCTAAGGTCATGTGCCCAATCAGTCTGGGCTCATATTGCCCATGCGCCTAAGTGTTGGGTCATGCGCCCAAATAGTGCTTATGCACCCAGAGTTGCTCACGTGCCTGCATACTAGTAAAATGCCCAAACAGGGCTCATGTGCCCGCCTAGTGCTGATGCGCCCAGATTGATTTATACCTAGAATTTTTATGCTCTGCGCCTAAAATGCCCCATGCGCCCATTTTAGACTTAGGATTTTCTAAGTGTATTTGAAGTGCTAGAATGGGGAGATAGGCTCTGTTATGATATGATGGCTTATGCATGATGTATGCATGATGATGTGATGAGGTTTATGATGTGTATGTGTGTGAGTGATGTGTTATCTTTCTTCGTTAAAGAGTTTTCAAAACATATGTGTTATGTTATGTAATACGTTATGTATGACTTTACGTGGTATCACGTATGAATGAATGAATGAATGAATAAATGAATGAACATAAAGTATAATGTAATGAAAGTGGAAGATAATGAATGACGAGTATGGAAGTGATGGATGATGAGATCCTTGATACGTACCCTGGTACTGTGTCAGTCTTCAAACACGAGTCAAAGGTTTGTTTAGAAGCCCTGGCACAATATCAGATTTCCAGCATGAGTCGTGGGTATTGCATGAGACAGAATGACGTGTGATGGAGATGAGGTCTTGTTGCCCGCCTCGGTACTATGTCAGTCTTTGGACATGAGTCAGGGGTTGATTATAGGCCCCGACACAATATCAGTCTTTGGACATGAGTTGGGGGTGTAGCATACAAGACGGGATCTTCATCGCCTATCCCGGTGTTATGTCAGTCTTTGGAAAGGAGTTGTGGGTTTGTGTACAAGCCCAGGCATGGTATCAGCTTTCGAGCATGAGTCGAGGATATTGCATGAGACAGGATTCGTGTAATGGTAAGCAATGAGCAAAGGAATGAATGAATGAATGAATGATGATGAAGATAATAATTATTATTATCAATATGTACGTATGATGTATGACCACTGACGAATGTAAAGTACGAAAAGTAAGTAAGAGAAAGAAATTAAATGACGGTGAAAAGTATGAAGCGAAAGTATGAATATGAAAGTGAATATTAATGAAAAGAATGAAATGATGAAAGTACAAAAGAACAAAATGAACGATGAATGTAGAATGAATGTACGTATGATGTGTGCTCATTTGTGAAAGTCATGTATAGTATTTGAGAAGTATATTTTCGTATACCAAACACACAGGGTATCTTAATACGTATAAAACTAGAACTCACTGAGTGTCGCTGACTTTTTGTATGCATGATAGTTGGCAGGTATCTTGATGATCGTGAGGAGTTGAAGGCATGGATGCATAAGCTACTGGGAGTGCTTTGAGGCTGGTATCCACATATGGACATGTTTATGTATTTTGATATGAAAAAGAATGTTGTAATGTAATGAAATGATATGTTTTTGATTTTTAATGAAAGTTTTTAAATTCCGCTGTGAAAGTAACGTGTGTTTTAAATGGCATAATGCGATGATTGTCCAACTATAAGCATCCCGGGAATGGGGCCTTACACACTATAACCAGGTGAGTTCTAGATCCTCTTATTTACAAGTTTTTCTATGTTTTGGGGCTGTTATGCATACTAAACATACTTTTTTATGGCAAAGATCTCAAGGGGTTTTAACATGAAGATAGAATTTTCTAAAACAAATTGTGCTATACAAATGATGCAAAATAAAATTTCTTCGCGCTGACCTGGCAGGCTGGCCCCATCCAAGGGTGTTGCCCCTTGGACCCCACTAGGGGCTCCTACCCCTAGAACCCCGCTGTCAGGGGCTGCCGCCCCCGAACCCCTCGATGTCCTGTGGAGGGTTGGAATTTTTTTATGGTGAATTGTACTTGGTATGTTGTGTACTTAATAAGTAAAGTATTGTATATTAAAGTGGATGATAATATTAATGAAAAATGAAACTTAATGAATGTTACCCAGGCCCGTATGATGATGAAAAGTCTTGAAAGCACTATGATGGACTTCACTTATGTGGGTCTGATGTATGATGATGGATCTGTATTCATGAGAAGGCTATGTGTCTTGCAGTGTGGATCAACTATCAGGGGTTAGCTACCATTTTCATGTGTATTGACAGGGATCGACATTCGTTGTCAATCAACAGGGGGCTCTTGTTGTGTGCAATCTCGTTTATGATGAAGTGAAAGATCATAAAAGAATGAAAGATAATGAATATGCTTATAAAGATGCAAGAAATGTTATATATTATGATGTACGTGTGGTTATTATAAGAAGGATAAAGTTTATATGTTCTTTTATTACTTAAAACTAGAACTCACTCAGCAAAGCTGACTTTTATGCATAATAGTTGGCAGGTGAAGGATGATGCTAGGGATGGCACAAAGATGGAAGCTACTTGGTGTGTGATGAATAGCATCCATGTTTATGAAATCATTTACTTTGATTTTAAGAAGCACAATGTTTTTATTCTGTTTGGGAGACAAATGTATGGTACAATATGATTTTACAAGTTTTAAATGGATGTTTATTTAATTTTGCTGCAATGTTTAGTTTATAAAGTGATTTTATGCGATGATTACCTAACTGTGAGGATTCCCGGGAATGGGGCCTTACAAGTTGGTATCAGAGCCAAAGTTTAAGAGAATTGGGTACATTATTTTTCAAAACCTAAACTTAAACTAAAAATGGGAGCAAATGGAGGGATGCCAGCCTAAGAAGCTACGTGTCATCAAGTAATTTTCTTAAAGTTAAGTTGTATTATGTGTGTGTGTAATTTGATATATGTGCTTAGTAGATTTGGATGCTGATATAGTCAGGATAGGAAATGTGTCAGAAATATAGAGTAAAGTAGGAGGCTAATCACAACTAGCCACTATATTTAGGGACTTAATATTCTTGACATGATCTGAGCTATTACCTTGAATGACCTTATTGGTGGTTGAATCTTATAGGAAGTAGGTTGTATGGCAGGTAGAAAATTTGGGAAGGCAACCCAAGGTCTTGCTCATGGCGGGCGTACTACTGGGCCACATGTCACCAGGACCAAGGCTAAGGCTCCTGAGACGGTTCATGAGGACACAGATCTCCATAGCCACCAAGAGGGTGAAGGATCAGCTACCCTCGAATCTATGGTGAAGGAAGGTATTGCTGATGGGGTCTATAACATCATACAGAATGGGTTTCCTTCGGTGGTGACTGTAGTGTTGAGGGCTGTAAAAGATAGGGAAAGAACTGATGATACGGGCATAAAGGAGGAGAGGAAATCAAGAAAGTCCACTCAAAGGACTAAGGAAGCTGAAGAAGAGCCATCTAGACCAAATATGGTAATTCATGATGATGATAGAGAGGAGGAGAAGGAAACTTCTAAAGGGTGCAGCTATGGGGCGTTTTAGAGATGCACACCCCTAACCTTCGACGTTAATGGCAATGCTATTACTGCTCACCATCGGGTTCAAGAGATGGAAGCAGTCTTGGACATGAGTGAATGTTGGGAGGAGCAGAAGATGAAGTTTGCCTCCTATTCATTTGTTGACTCGGCACTATGCTGGTGAGACAACATTATCCAAGCCGAGGGAAAGCGATCTATAGCAAAGATGATGTGGTCTGATTTGAAGGTGCTGGTGCTGGAGGATTATTGTTCATATCGAGAGTTGGATAAAATTGAGAAGGAGTTTTTGCAGTTGGAGGCTGGGAACATGACTCATTAAGAGAACACCTCCAAGTTCTATGAACTTGCAAGAATTATGCAGATCTGGTAACTCCGTTGTCCAAGAAGATTAAGAGATACATGCAAGGTTTGCCAGTGACCATTAGGAGGAACATGATAGCCGCTAGACCGAGCACATTTAGGGTAGTGGTAGATTTGGCGGGGAGATTGTATAATGAGAGGGACCTGTGTTAGTTCAGAGGAAGGTCGAGAGGAGTTGGAATAAGAATGGTAATGGGAAAGGTTCAAGAATGATAACTATGGAATTGGGGAGAAGAGGATGAGGGTTGACGACCATCGCTCGGAATAGAGGATGCGAAATGACCAAAGGGGGTGTAATAAGTATAGGAAGAGTCAAACGGACGAATGTAGAGTGGGGATCAATAGGTGCTTCAAATGCAAGGGCGAGGGCCATTATGCTAAGGAGTAAAGGATACCAAAATGTCACCAATGCAGAGAAGTAGGCCACTTGGGCCGGGAATGCAAGTGGAGTGGAGCAGGAAGCTGAGGGACCCAGATAATTAGGGAGAAAGGGAAGAGTGAGACAACTAAAGCAAAGGCAAGGGCACTCGACATGACCCGGAAGAAGCAAAAGTGGACCCTGAAATGGTTTCAGGTATGTTTCTAGTAAACAAATTATATGATTTTGTGCTCTTCGATTCGGGTGCTAGTAGGAGCTTTGTATCTACTGCATTTTTCCATGTAATGCATGGTAAAAGTAGGAAGATAATGTGCCTTTCCATATAGAGGCGGTGATAGGAAAATCTACCAAGGTGACTGATATGATAGACGAATGCCTCATAGAATTGGACGGTCATAAGTTTCCTACTATATTGTATGTGATGGCCCTAGGAAGTTCTGATGTAGTGTCAGGCATGGATTGGTTAGCTAACTATGAAGCAAATATAGTATGTATTAAGAAGATAATTCATCTAACAGCGCCTGATGGTAGTTCTGTTACGGTTCGTGGGGATAGAGTGTGTTATATACTGAAGGTGGTGTCGAATATCACAGCTGAAAAATACTTGAGACGTGGGTGCAGCGCCTACTTAGCCTATGTAAAGGATGTGGATGCTCCAGAGCCATAATTATCCTATGTACTGGTAGTACGCGATTTTCCTGATGTTTTTCCCGAAGACCTTACCAGTGTGCCACCTGACCGTGAAATCGAATTGTAGATTGACTTGCTACCGGGAGCACATCCCGTCGCTAAAGAACCGTATCATTTAGCTCCTCCAGAGATGGTAGAGTTGAGGGCATAGTTGCAACATTTATTGGACAAAGGTTTCATCCGACCGAGCATCTCTCCATGGGGTGCCCTAGTTTAAATCATCAAGAAGAAAGACCACAACATGCAAATGTGCATTGATTATCGCGAGGTCAATAAGCTGACCATAAAGAATCGGTAATCATTATCGAGGATTGATTTCCTGTTCGATCAGCATCAGGGTGCCAGCTGGTTTTCAAGGATAAACATACGATCTAGTTACCATAAACTGAAAGTGAAAAAACAAGATATTCCTAAGACGGCGTTCTGTACGTGTTATGGACACTACAAGTTTCTCATGATGTCTTTTGGTTTAACCAACACACCGGCTGCCTTTATGGACCTTATGAATCGGGTATGCCGACCGATGCTAGACAATGAAGGGTTTGCAAGAACACAAAAACGAGTTTAACCTTTTAAACTTTCTGAAAAATGCAGCGAAAGTTTAGCATTATAACATGTTTATAATCTGAAATTTTCATGTTCTAAATGATGTTTTAAGATGGAAAAACAAACCCAAATCAAAAGGATCTTTAATATGTGAATAAGCAAGCTATATACTTATGTAAATGCACATAAAATCACAGCTACATGGAGCTGTGATTACTACCTTTTAGCAGCAGCAAAACCGACCAAAGAAAGGGAAATGATGTCCAAAAACCAGCCAAAACATCAAGGTTAGAAGCCCTCAAGTGTGTATACCCAAAGCCTCCTTGCAAACACCACTCTTGCTAGGTAGAGCACACCAAAAACCAACTCTAAACCCCTCCTTTCAGCTGCTGTGTTCCGAAAGTTTTTAGGGAGAGAGAGAGAGCAATTTTTGTTTTGCGTGTCTTGAGTGTAGAGGGAAATGAAGTCCCCATGAACCCTTATGATGTGTGTGATTCTTAAAACAAAAGAACCAATGAGAATCCTCAAGGGGGTGGCCGAAATTTTGAGTTTAAAAGGGTTTCCCCCTTTTAAATTATATCACACATTCATAGATTAAAATGGTCTTTTAACTAGACATGCAATTAACCATTTAATTGCATGTACAAGTTATATAAATTATACAATTAACCATTTAACTTATAAGTTATAATTTCTCATTATTGTTTGAAGTCATCTAACTAATTTAAATGACATTTCAAATAATATTATTGAGCAAAATATCCTAATAAGTTGTTCCCTCTCATATGCAACTTATTTAGAAAACCCATTTTCTAAATTGGTGTAAATATTTAGTTGTATGATCATATCATCAATCAAATATTAATTGGTGTTTGCTAAGCTTGTTATTGGGTATAACCCAACTTGGATCATAACGTGCTAACCGCATCAAATTCTACGTGTGTTGGGCACATAGAATCCTACAATCTCCCACTTGCCCAAGATTCGTAGAAGATTGATGCAAGCAGTAAATACCGCCTAACAACGGTTTACTACCCTTAATACGCATGACTTATAGCCATTCAATAACATCATCCCTTTCAAGTACCCTACTTGAAATGATTTAGGTGAATCAATCATCTATCCTTTTGTTACAGATGTCATGTTAAATCCAAAAACATAGAATGATCATTTCTTGTAGATTTAACATATCAGGCCTTAGACATCTAACTCTCAATGAATAAGAGGAACAAATTCCATCTTGACTACATACGTTTCTCTCAAACACCCCGTGTCATACCTGAACATACCCTTATGTACTGCCCACTATTTCAGGACAGTGAAGAATTAGCTCAAGGTATAACGCTTGGTGAATATCAAAACCCTCAGGTCGGAGGATACTAAATGATATTCGCCTTTACTCAAATTTACTTATGATCAATCAATAAGATTCCATGTAGTAAAATTTGAGATGCGGGTTAGTCCAATATTTGTATCCCACAAATATCTATGAACCAGGTAGCAACCCATTGCTCTATATTCATCCTTATGAATATCAACCAATCCAAGTTCATAATAATCTTACCCTCACACTTTTTCCCACAAGTATGAATGATTATGGACATTTAGAGTAAACAATTTACTCATGGATTAAACATGCTAAATTGAAACATTAATTGAGGCATTATAACCAAATAATTTTATTCAAATAATAAAGAGTTCCATATATCCAAATACAAAATTTACAGATCAAATCCAATCACTAGAATATTGAAGTCCTATGGCACAAACATGACCTTCATGCTTTGCCTTTTCAAGGAGCTTCGTGAGAGGATCCGCAATATTTTGATCCTTGTGAACTTTGCGAATACATATCTTTCCCTTTAAAACTTCATCTCGTATGTAGTTGAATCTCCGCTCAATGTGCCTAGTCTTTTGATGAGCACGAGGTTCCTTGATTTGAGCAATCACACCTTCGTTATCACAAAAGATCTCTAGGGGGTCCTGAATGGAAGGGACAACCCCTAGATCGGTAATGAATTTCTTCAACCATGCAGCTTCTTGAGCTGCCAATGAGCCGACGACGTATTCTGATTCTGTAGTTGATAGAGCCACCACATCCTGCTTGGAGCCCTTCCAAGAGACCGCTTCTCCATTCAGAATGAAAATGTATCCCGATTGTGACCGTGAATCGTCACGATCGGTTTGGAAACTCGCATCCGTGTAACCTTTTACAACGAGTTCCTCATCACCAGATCCATAGATTAGGAACATATCTCTTGTCCTCCTTAGGTACTTAAGTATGTTCTTAACAGCCATCCAATGACCGTTTCCAGGATTTTGCTGGTATCGGCTTGTCATGCTTAAGGCGCATGACACGTCCGGTCGAGTGCATATCATCGCATACATGATGGATCCAATAGCAGATGCGTATGGGATTGCCTTCATTTTATCTTGCTCATCCTTTGACCTTGGACATTGAGTCGTACTCAATATCGTTCCTCTTTGAATAGGTACGGTAACTTTCTTAGAGTTCTCCATCTTGAACCTTTTCAAGATTTTATCAATATATGCACTTTGATTTAAACCAATCAACCGCCTTGATCTATCCCTATAGATCTTTATTCCCAGAATATAGGCGGCTTCACCACGATCCTTAATGGAAAAACAACTTCCAAGCCAGGTTTTTACACCTTCCAAGGTTGGAATGTCATTTCCAAATAGTAGTATGTCATCAACATAAAATACTAGGAAAGTCATTGTGCTCCCACTAGCCTTCTTATGCACACAAGCTTCATCAACGTTTTTTATGAAGCCAAATTTCTTTACTTCCTCATCAAAACGGTGATTCCAGCTTCTCGATGCTTGTTTCAATCCATAGATTGATTTCTTTAACTTGCATACTTTATTAGGATGTTTTGGATTGACAAAACCTTCAGGCTGAACCATATAGACATCTTCCTCAAGATATCCATTTAGGAAAGCGGTTTTGACATCCATTTGCCAAATCTTATAATCATAATGAGCAGCTATGGCAAACAATATCCTTATAGACTTTAGCATCGCAATAGGTGAGAAGGTTTCATCATAGTCAACCCCTTGAGTTTGAGTGAAACCCTTTGCTACAAGTCTAGCTTTATAAGTATCCAAGTTTCCATGCATATCGGTTTTCTTCTTGAAAACCCACTTACTTCCAACTACCTTGGAATTAAGAGGTGGTACAACAAGTTCCCAAACTTGATTGTCATACATGGATTGCATCTCGACGTTCATGGCTTCAAGCCATTTGTCATAATCCGAATTGGACACTGCATTATGGTACATGGTTTGTTCATCTGAATCTACCACATAGCATCCATCTATGAAAAATCTGTATCTTTCAGGTGGATTACTAGTTCAACCACTTCTGCGAACGTCTTGTGTGTATTGATCAACCCCTTGATCATCCTCAACATCCTCATGTCGAGTGCTAGTTTCAACCAAACGTGCATCGGGTTGTGGTTCTTGATCCTCTTAAAGATCCACTGTTCTACTGCCAGCTCCTTCCATAAGAGACTTTGCTTCTAAGAACTCACCCTTTCTGGCAACAAACACCTTTTGTTCCAGTGGATAATAGAAATAATATCCCATAGAATCTCTAGGATATCCAACAAAGATACACTTGGTGGATCGAACATCTAATTTGTTTGGGGTGGTAGTCTTAACATAAGCCTCACAACCCCAGACCCTTAAGTATGATAGGGATGGAACTCTTCCATGCCATATCTCAAAAGGTGTACTTTCCACCTTTTTGGTTGGGGCCATATTGAGAATACGGGCCGCGGAGAGCTAAGCGAAACCCCAAAATGATAGAGGTAATGTGCTTCTAGCCATCATAGATCAGACCATATCCAATAAGGTTCGATTTCTGCTTTCAGACACACCATTATGTTGTGGTGTTCCAGGTGGAGTGAGTTGTGAAACAATCCCACAACTCCTAAGATGATCTTGAAAAACATCACTTAGGTATTCACATCCTCTATCGGTACGGAGAACATTAATTGACTTGTTGAGTTGATTTTCTACTTCATTCTTGAAGATTTTGAACATTTCAAAAGCTTCATCTTTGTGCCTTAATAAGTACACATACCCATAGCGACTATAATCGTCGGTAAAGGTAATGAAGTATTTTTCACCATTCCTAGTCATTGGTTTAAAAGGACCACATAGATCCGAATGTATGATTCCTAATAAATCTTTTGCCCTTTCGTTAGTTCCACTAAAGGGCGCCTTAGTCATTTTACCTTGTAAACAAGATTCACAAACATCAAATGAATCACATTCATTTGTTTTTAAAAGACCATTCTTTTGAACTGTTTGTATGCATTTCTTGTTTATATGAGCAAGATGACAATGCCAAAGGTAGGTATCACTCAAATCCAATTTTAGTTTCTTGGTGTTAGTTTGGTACAATGAACTATTTAAAGTATTTTCATGAACCAATTCATAAATCCCATTGATGGGAATAGCTTTAAAATAGAACATATCATTTAAAGAAACATGAATATCATTTTCAACAAAAGATAATACATAATCATAATGTCTTAATTGGGATACAGAAATAATGTTCCTAGTCAAACTAGGAGCATACAAAACATTCTTCAATATAACATCCAAGCCACTTGGAAGTTTTAAGATGTAGTCCCCACGAGCTTCAACTAAAACTTTAGTTCAATTGCCCATGAAGAGGCTAACATCCCCTTGATTGAAGTCCCTACTTCTTGTGAACCCCTGCAACAAATTGCAGATATGAGTTCCATATCTGGTATCCAATACCCATGTGTTAGAAGATGTAACATTAAGATCAATATGAATCATGTATATTGTACGTGAGGTCTGCCCGGCATCCCTCTTTGCTTTCAACTCTTGGAGATGGACAGGACAATTCCTTGCCCAATGTCCTATCTCCCCACACTTGAAGCATGGGTCATTGGTAGCAACCTTTTGCTTTTTCTCTTGTGGTTTGGGTGGTACCCTTACCACCTCTTTCCCCTTTCCCTAAACGGGTCCCTTACCCTTGGCAACTTTTTCCTTGGGTGTGGGATGAGGCCTTTTGTTGTTCCCACCTTCATTGATGGTGAGAACGGGTAAAACCCTTTTACCCATGGCCGTTTTGAGCATTAAGTGAAGGTCACCAATGCTTTTGTCCCATGCATTCATGTTGTAGTTCAACACGAATGTCTTGAACTTCTTGGTAAGGCCATTAAGGATCAAATCCGTGGTCAATTCCTTCGAGACAGGACAATTAAGCCTTTCGAGGCGGTCAATGTGGCTTTCCATCTTAAGTACATAAGATGAAACAGATTGGTTGTCGTTCATACGACATGCATGGAGTGCTCGAACCGTTTCGAAGCGCTCAAGCCTTTTCTTGCTGTTGGAACGTTTCCTTCAGCTGGGTTATCATGTCGTAAGCTCCGTGATGTTCATACTCCTTTTGGAGAAACGGAGTCATGCTCGCTAGCATGAGACAAGACACTTGGACGGAGTCCTCATGTACTTCAGCCAATCGTTGTATGCCTCCTCATCATCCTCAGTAGGTTGATCGGGGATAGGGTCGTCTAAAACATATGATCTTCTCTCTTGCTTGAGAACGATTCTCAAGTTTTGATACCAATCAATAAAGTTGTTATGATTTAGACGTTCCTTTTGGAGGATCGCTCGTAATGATTGGTTGGACGCGGATGAGTTATCGTGATTTTCATTATTGGTGGCCATCTACAAAATTTAACAAAGATCTATTTTAGTATTTTCGATATTGCTATTTTAATTAATTAATGCCTTTAAAGGTAATTTTTATATTAAAATCTTGAACCCAACATTACATTTAAATTGTGGTTAGGTGACCTTTATCCCACGATTTAAATTAATAAGGTGGTCAACGATTGACGGTTGCAACCATTTGCAACTTCTAGAGGTATGGGGTTGACTTTAAACATCATATGTAAAGTCGGCATGTTAATCCCATCAACACCATTTGGAAACCATATTGTAGGTGATCCATTTAACATGGTTTGCAAATCAAGACATCCTACTTACACACGTGTGAGTTTGCCAAAATGAGTGGTTAGGTGACCTTTATCCCACGAATATGGCATTCTCACCTTAAGTCATAAGTTCCCCCAAAGTGGTTAGGTGACCTTTATCCCACTAAGAGTTCCCAAGTGACTTAAGTGTTGTGTAAAAGGACGGTGTTGATCTTGTTTTTTAAATGTTTAGAGATTTCATAATTCTAGTTTAGAAAACTCTATGTACTTGTAGTTGCATGCTTTCAAATACAAGGTACCCTATGGTCCTTTGATTAAAACCTATTTTAATCTTTAAAATCATTAAATCATTTTAATAACCTTTTAATGATTAAGAACCATTATTTTTATAACTTGTTAAGTTTGTTAATTAGTTTGTAATGCATGTCAAAATTTCAACCATACAATCAAATAACAAAGATTCAAACAAGCATAAACATAAACAACAATAATGTGCATAACCTTAGCTACTATTGTGACCACACTTGTTTGCCATCACAAGTGTGGTCAATTGGTCTTTCCTAAGGGTTGAATACAACACAAAATTGAGATCATCATAGACCCCCACTTGAACTTGCATCCATATGCTTCAAGTTCCATGTATTTGATGTCCATCTTTGGGTCTTGATCTTATGCATCTTCCTTTTACAAAATTTGTATCCTAATACATTTTTTCTGATTAAAGAAATTGGAAGGATCTCAGCCTCTAGTTTGATCAATTAGGTTGTATTCGCAGCGGATTTAGCACAAGAATTAAACAAACAAACAAGAACACTAATGATTTTGCATGTAACAGTAAAGTTACAGAGAGAGAGAACAATTCTGCGAAAAGGTGTTTTCTATTGAATCACACGCTTCGGCAATGTTTACAATTAGGTCATCTTCCTTTTATAGGAAGAATGAAGTCAGCTGATGTCACTTGATAGTGACATCAAACCGTTATTCTAACAAACTACTGAAAACACCTAAACTACTGAAGATGTCAAATAGCTGACATCTTCTTACAAAAAGCTAAGTGTTAAACTTATTACAAACGATTGATAAGAAAAGAAACTACTGAAAGCTACAACAACTGAAGAACAAACTCTTCAGTCGTTTACAAACTACTGAAAGGAAAATTACAATTACTGAACTAAACAACTGAAAGGTAAACCATCACAACAACTAAAGAATGCTTCTTCAGCTGTTGTGACAAACTCTGAAGCTTCAGCACTTGTTCTTTAGACTTTAACTTCAGATGATTCATCAGCTGATGACTTCAGTAGTTGTCATCAGCTATGTCTTCAGTCTTTGTCTTCAGACTTTGTACATCAGTTGTTGATCTTCAGTACTTTAGTTCTTCAGCTGTTGATCTTCAGTACTTTGTCTTCAGTACTTGAGGCTGCAGTACTTGAGACTTCAGTACTTGATGCTTCAGTAGATGAGTCTTCAGTACTTGAAGTCTTCAGCTGTTGATCTTCAGTTCTTTGATCTTCAGCTGTTGAAGTCTTCAGTCTTTGTCAAACTACTGATGAAGCTTTTGCAGTTGTTGTGATGTCTTGTGGGATTTAGAGGTTTTTCTGATCTTGGCTCATTGGTTCTTTTGGTCCAACAAACTCCCCCTGAACCAATGCAGCCAAAACCTCTAAGCAATTTATTGTCCCGCTTATTGATGGCAGGAAGATTGGTCTTTGTCCTTCTTGATTAGCTTAGAAGATGACCCAATTAAGCACTGGCCTGGGAAGAGGTCTCTAGGATTTGATTGGCATAGTATGGGTGGGAACTCTGTTTTGGGGAACTGGACACAGAGTTGTTGTCCCATCCATGAGACCTACTTTCCAACTATGAGCCTGTAGGATTCTCTGGTGTAGGCTTCTAAAAACATAAGTTGTTCCTCCATGGTAAGTACTTCAGCTTCACCCTCAAAGAATCCTTCAGGCCCATAGAGCTGTGAGATGTATTTGACCTATTTACCACTTTTGAGCTCCACAGTTGTTATGGTCCTATAGGCGAATTCATCTAGGTGATTACCCTCTAAGAACAACTGGAGCTCATTTCTCTGAAGATTCTCAAACCTCTTGTAGACTAACCCCTTTTTAACCACCCTATTTTCCAACATCTATTGTGGTGGGAGGTTAGCCTGATAGGTTTTCTTGAAATCTTCTATGATCTCCCAGGGTGATACTACAATGGTCAAGGAGATCACTTCATCTACAATCCTTTTCACTTGGCCATCGTATCTCTTTGGAATGTCTTTCTTCATGATTCTGTGAGACACCCTGGGATCAGGCCAAACACACACTTTGTCCTTTTGAAATTGATATGTATGCCTTAAAGTGTATAATCTAAGAGCTTGTTTCCTCATATTCATAATTGATGAGGAAGCAGCATAGGCTTTATCAACTCTTTTCAGCAGCTCATCATCATGTAGCCTATGCTGATGTTCTTCTTCCAATTTAACCTTCACAGCTTCCATCTATGAGGCAGGAGTGATGGGAGTGATGGATAAAGGTTTGGCTTTAGGCAAAGATAGGACTGCAGAGAGAGGTACCTATCTTCTTCCTCATCATCCTCTTCTTCTTCTTCTTCTAGCCTCAACACCCTTCTCTTCTTCTTCAAGGATGTATCATCGGCAATGGGTTTTGATGGTGAGGGGGTTGGTTTTATGGGTTGTGTTTGGGTTTGTGTTGGTGTGGGAGATTGGGCAGGCTTTGCTAGCAGTCTGGATATGAGTGATGGTTTGGTTTGTTTTGCTAGCAAAGTCCTATTCCCAGCACTGGTTTCAGAAAGGGCTTCTATGACCAGTCCCTTAGTGAATTCCCTAGCCGAACAGATCTTGGTGGCTATAGCCAAGATGTTGTCCCTGGTAAATGAGTTAACATCTAGGACTGGTCTCCCAAGATACTTCGAAATAAACCTTGTCATAGCCTCAAGTCTCTCTCTTTCCTTTTGGCTATAACAGGTCCATCGGTACTCAATCTCCTTCATCTCCAATTTTCTTATCTCCTGATCTAGCATGGCAGTGTCAGTGTCAAAGCCTTGCCTGAACAGCTGATCAATGATGTTGTCCATTGATCGGCTATGTTCAGCATCAGCCTCCTTGACAAGGACAGCTAGATCAGTCTTCCTGTTATTCTCTCCCTTCTTCTTTTTGTAAGTGACATGAAAGTCTTTTTGACTTTTAGCCACATTCACCAAGTCAGCTCTCTCCTCTCTCTCCTTCTCCTTCACCCTCTCAGTCTCCTCAACCAACTCCCTCTCTTTTTCCACCTCTACCTCCCCTTCTTCTCTTTCACTTCCTCCTCTACCTTCTTCCTCTTAGCTTTCACTGATGTCTCCCCCTTTTTGGTTGCATTGGTTACAAGGGTTTGACTATCAGAAAGCAATTTAGCCGCAGCAGCTTCCACCAAGGGCTGTATTATAGAGGGAAGCCTCTCATCCAGGGTTTTTATCACAATGTCTGTGATTATGGTGTGATGAGAGGCAAGGATTGTTGAAAGATAGCAGCTAATTGCTCAGGGGGTTTTTGACCCTGAGAACTAGTGCTGGAAGCAGGGGCAGGTGGCTGAGTTTGTGGGAGTGGCTGAGTGTATGTGAGACCTTTAGGTGAAGGTGCCATCTGTGGGTGTATGGTGGCAGATGGACATTGTTCCTGAGACATTTTGGCAAGCAGCTCTTTGAGTCTGCTCACCTCAGCCTCAAGAATGGTGTTTTGAGCAACTACATCAAAGAAGAAGCTCAGGTCATCATCAGTTGACACTGAATCACCTGACCTCTTGACAGAGTCAGGATGTACATGCGCTGAGTGTGGCTCAGTGTTTGCATGTGCCCCTTGTTCTTGGTTCTGGGGACTTCCAGCCTCCGGATTGGATCCGTCATCGGCAGTTGCCTCTGGTGAGGTCTTACAGATGGTACCAGCTTCTTTCTGCTCATGTGCTGATGCAGGGGAAGTGGTAGCCTCACCAGAATATCCCATCTCCCTTGCCACACTGGGAGATGAGACCTGTGGTTCTCTGTGTTGTGGGCTCCCATCAACACTTGTGTCCACCCTCTCTTCGGTTGGAGTTTTCCCAGTTAAGATTGGTTCTTGGGAGTGGAGTTAAGATGGGTCAACACTTCTGCAATAATTAAAGTAGGGCTTTTAGGGGCGGTTCCAGTAGGAGATGGGGTAGAAGCAGTATGCACATGGGGGGAATGTGCATTTCAATGGCAACCTCCTCAATTAAGAAAGGTTCCAGATTTGTGGCAGCCCCAGAAATGGTTGCATCAGGCTCCTATAGAGAGGATGCCTGTGCGGTTGTGGTAGGTGGAGTCGTGGTGATTGATGGGAGAATCTTACCAGCAACCACTTCCTGCATTTGTTGTGCAGGGGCATCCTCAGGGGACTCATCTCCCTGAGTAGCCTTTTTGGGTTTTTTTTGGGTTTGGGTTTGGTGGGGACTTTGGACTTGGAGTGGAGGCTGTGGGTTCCAGCTACGTGGGTTTTCGCAGCTTGGCAGCCTATTTCAACGTTTGGTCTGTGTTGTGCCTGGAGTATACCTCAGGCAATACAGCAATGGCAGGGACTCCAGTGCCAACTAGTCCCTCAGCTTGTAGCTGGTTCTCTATTATAGCCATTATGAACCGTGGATATAGTATCCAACGGTTAGCAAAAGGTTTTGTGGCCATGTCCTTGAGTTCCAAGAAAATTATTTCAGAAAAATTTAGTGGTTGTTTTTCAAGGATAGAATACAATACCTGTTGCCACCTTGTGGACATCTGGTCCCATGAGGATGTCTTCGGGGCTAAAGAAACATTTACCATGTGAAAAATGAGGCGTTCGGGGTCATGGAAATGTTTCTTGAGCAGGGTAGATGCTGATAGATCACCCTGATAGTCATGAGCAGTAAAAGAAAGATCAAGGGTGCCTTTGGAGTAGTCGGTAGGGAAGGTGGCATCATCTAGTTTTAGGGTTTGGCGGATGATTGCTGGAGTGATGTCCACCTGTTTGGTGTTGACGAATGACCGGAGAGAGACCTCGGAGTCGTTCGCTCCAGTTTGGATGGTGACATTCGTCCAGAACTGGGATAGGGAATCGGCATAGATAGTGGGATTGAGGAGAAAGGCCGTTTGAAGTGGGGAATCGACCATGAGATCAATGACGTGATCAAACTTGGTCCAAAATGGGGATTTTACCAAGTAGGCGACACAGTTATGGCGAGGTTTAAGCTGCATGGTCGCCATTAATGGTGTATGGGAGGTTTCAGAGTTTTTGAAATTTTAGGTCAAGTGAGAATGAAAAACTCTGAAGGTAGGGTTGGGTATTTATAGGGTATGGAAATGGCTGAAATAAAACGACTGAAGGATTTGGTGTTAGTCATCAGTTGTTGAAACAACTGATGATGTGGTTTTAACCTTCAGAAGTTATAACATCTGAGGACTTGGTGTTAGCCTTCAGTAGTTGAAACTACTGAGACCTTGGTTTTGTCCTTCAGATGTTATGAACGACTGAAGACCTGTTAGTCATCAGTAGTTATAAACTACTGAAGACATGTCTTCAGACGTTGTAAACAACTGAAGACTTGGTGTTAGTCTTCAGTAGTTGTAAACTACTGACATCAGTAGTTGTGAACTACTGAAGACATAGTTTTGCTTCAGTTGTTGTAAACAACTAAGGACTTGGTATTAGTCATCAGTAGTTGTAAAACTACTAAAGACATGGTTTTGTCCTTCAGTTGTTTAGATATGAAACAGCAGATGTTGGAATCAGCTGAAGAGTAAAATTACTCATCAGCTGTTGTCGTCAATTCAGTTGTTTCATGCTGACCTCAACATTTACTCATCATCTCTTTGGCTGACTTTCAGATGTTTCATTGGCCTTCAGCTCTTTGTGAATATTTGTTCCTCAGCTCTTATGAACAAATGTTCATTACTTGATGAAATAAATTATTCTTCAGAGCTTGTGAACAATTTTTGTCTTTAGTACTTAAGTGTAAGATTACACATCAGTACTTGTGAACAAAATTTGTTCTTCAGTACTTATTTGTTTGAAAACTATACAACAGTAGTTATAACCATATCAGTAGTTATAACAACATCAGTTGTTTGCAACAAATAATATACTTCAGTACTTTGAAGCATGTTAGTCTTCAGTAGTTGTGAAAAATGCTGAAGACTAAATTACTCAATAGTACTTATTTTTGACTTTTGCATACTAATTCTCATCAGTACTTGTGAGCTGAGAGCATCAGTATTAGTCAAATTATTCTAGCTGTAGCATACCAAGCCTTAGTACCAGATTTTGAAATGTGGCACTATCTAAAGGCTTAGTAAATATGTCTGCAAGCTCATCAGCACTAGGCACAAACTTTGGATCAATCAGACCATTTTCATAGCAATCCCTAATAAAATGATGTCTGATCTCAATATGTTTGGTCCTAGAGTGCTGGACTGGATTTTTAACAATACAAAGAGCTGAAGCACTATCCATTAATAATGGAGTCTTAGTCTCTTTAATGCCATAATCCAAAAGTTGGTTCTGAAGCCAGAGTACCTGGGATGTACAACTTGCAGCAGCAATGTACTCAGCCTCAACAATGGATGTAGCAATTGATGTTTGTTTCTTACTCTGCCAAGAAACTAAACAATTGCCTAGGAATTGGCAACCACCAGAAGTGGATTTTCTGGTGACTTTGCATCCTGCATAGTCACTATCAGAGAAAGCAACTAATTTGCAAGAATGCCCAGTTGAATACCAAAGACCTTGTGATTGGGTACCTTGCAGATATCTAATGATCCTTTTGACTGCAATCAAATGGGATTCTTTAGGTGTAGCCTGAAATCTAGCATAGGCACATTTTGCAAACATGATGTCTAGTCTAGAAGCTGTAAGGTTCATCAAGGACCCAATCATACATCTATAAAGGGTTTCATCAACCGATTTACCTTTCTGATCCACATCCAGTTGTGTGGTGCTGCTCATGGGAGTAGAACAGGGCATACAGTTTTGTAAATCAAACTTATTCAACAAATCCTTTGTATACTTGGACTGATGAATGAAGGTTCCATCAGCCCTTTGTTTGATTTGCAACCCTAGAAAGAACTATAATTCTCCCATAACACTCATTTAAAACTTTTGCTTCATGAGCTTAGTGAATTCATCACATAACTGGGGATCAGAGGATGTAAAAATTATATCATCTACATAAATTTGAACAAGGAGCTTATGCTGTCCCACATTCTTAATAAATAAAGTTTTATCAATGGTGCCTCTAGTGAACTTATTCTCGAGAAGAAAAGTTGATAATGTCTCATACCAGGCTCTAGGAGCTTGTTTCAACCCATAAAGAGCCTTATCAAGCTTATACACCCAATCAAGATGTTTATTATCCTCAAAGCCTGGTGGTTGACACACATAAACTTCTTCTTTTATTTTACCATATAAAAAGGCACTTTTGACATCCATTTGAAAAACTTTAAGATTATGAAAGGCAGCATAAGCTAAGAACAATCTAATTGCCTCTAGTATGGCTACAGGGGCAAAGGTTTCATCATAATCGATGCCTTCCTCTTGTGCAAACCCCTGTACAACCAGCCTGGCCATGTTCTTAACAATTTGGCCCTTTTCATCTGTTTTGTTCCTAAACACCCATTTAGTGCCTATTGCACACTTACCTTAGGGTAAAGGAACAAGCTCCCACACTTGCTGTTTTCTGAACTGAAGAAGCTCAAGCTGCATTGCTTCAACCCATCCATTGTCTCTTAAGGCAACATGATAATTCTTTGGCTCTTGCTGACTGATGAAGAGAGCATAGAAGCAGAAGTTGGACAGCATTGATATCACCAATGATCTGAGACATTGGGTGATTCTTCAGCACTTGATAGACTATAAGATCAGTGCAAGTGTTTGTAGGACCTTCAGCAGCAACAGATGTTGATGAAGATTCTTGAAACCATGTAAGAGATGGCAGCTCAAATGAAGTAGAGCATGCAGAAATCTCATCAGCATTTGTTATGGATGGAGCTGTTGAAGCTATAGGAGCATCAGGTTTAGTTGACTCAGGCAGGTTGTCACTAAACCTGAAAAGGTGAGTACTGGCATCTTCATCATCGGTACCACCAGGTGGAGAACTGTTGATAGGAACAACAGCTGGAGGTTGATAAGGAACATATTACAGTATGCCAGATCAAATAACTCCACAGGGTTTTGTGGAATCTTGTCCTTTGGAGATTCATTGAACTTCACATGCAAAGTCTCTTCAACCATCTTTGTCCTACAGTTGAAAACTCTGTATGCCTTGCAAGTTGATGAATAACCAACAAAATACCCTGCATCCACCTTTGATGCAAACTTCTGGAGTGGATTTCTTGTGTTGAGAATGAAACAAGGACACCCAAAGGCTCTAAAGACGGAAATCAAAGGAGCCAAATGATGAAGTACTTCATAAGGAGTCTTCATCAACCTCTGATTCACTAATACTCTATTTTGCACATAGCAAGCTGTGTTAACAGCTTCAGCCCAAAAGGTCAATAGCAATCCTGAGTCAGCCAGCATTGACCTTGCAGCTTCAATGAGGGTCCTGTTCTTTCTCTCCACCACTCCATTTTGTTCAAGAGTTCTTGGAATGCTGAACTGCCTTTTTATTCCCTTTGACAGATAGAAGTCATCAAGTGTGTGGTTTCTAAACTCTGTGCCATTGTCACTCCTCACACACTTGACTGGAAGGGAATACTGCTTCTCCACATATAACACAAAGTTCATTATAGCTTTTGCAGCTTCATCTTTAGAGTGCAAGAAGAAAGTCCATACAAATCTGGAGTAATCATCCACAATTACCAGAAAGTATTTCTTCTTTGCCATGCTCATTACTCTAACAGGACCAAAAAGATTCATGAGCAGAAGTTGCAAGCAGGCATTGGACTTAGGTTCTTCTATTGGAGGGAATGAGACTTTGTGTTGTTTCCCCTTTAAACAAGCAGTGCAGTTGTCTTCACATTTGAACTCCTTCATTTGCAACCCTCTTACTAAACTATGGTGTATCAGCTGATTCATGTTTTTGAGATTCACATGACCCAGCCTTCTATGCCATATTAGATTCTTGAGGAGAAGCCTTGAAGAATAGGCAAGGATGGCCTTTTAGATCTATTTTCTTGGAAAGATCTAAGGCATATACTCTTCCTGTCCTGTTGGCCTTCAGGAGAGTATATTCATCCAACACCTTGTCAATCAAACTCAGAAATTTGGATGACAGAATCCGACAGTTCTGGCTGGTGAAAAGGGCAACATGGCCTTTATCACACATTTGACTGACACTCAAGAGATTGTACTTGAGATTCTCCATATGGTTAATGATATAGTGTTAATTAGTTAAGTTTATAGTGTCAGTTTAGTGTCTGTTTCGAGTCTTTGTGTGTTTTATTTAGTTATTAGTGCATATTATTTGTTCAAGTTGGTATTTGCGGTGGCTCGGGTGAATTTGAAGCTAAAAAGGTCAGAAAACGAGAAAGAACGAGATCCCGGGGCGTCGTGATGGAGTTTGAAGATGAAAAGAATAAAAAAATCAGAAAAACAACCTCTCGCGCTACGCGAGAGTGTCTGGATCACATCGGCGCACTACGCGAGAGCTGAAGAAGGTGGTGAAATGACCAAATTACCCTTAATGAACCCGTGGATCTACCCGAGATGCCACCCGACTATTTGTCAGGTTATGCGGACCCTCGCGCTACGCGCCACTCATTTGAAGAACCCGTCGAGCTACGCGACGGGTGTTTAAGTCGGCAAAAAACGTATTTTTCATTATATAAACCCTAGTTGTCGAATTTGAAAAGAAAAAGAAGGATTGGACGGCTAGAGGACGATTTGGAGAAGAGGTTTGAAGGTTTTGGAGCACTTGGATGCTTGGATTGAAGCTTTGGAGTTGAAGATCGAATTTTCGGCATTCAATCAATCCGGTTTTACGTTTCTAGACTTTGTGTTTAGTTTTTAATTGTATTCAATGACTTCCAAAACCTGTTTTGCTTCTGTTTTGATGATGATTATTGGCTAGAACTCTTGTACTACCTAGGTTGTGATGATCATGCTTGATTAACATGAATTTTATCGGTTTTATGGTTTGATCTTGTGATTTTGTAATAAACGAATGATTTAATATGAATGATCAGATGTGTATGAGTAATAAAGTTCTGTTCTTGTGATTGATTTCCAGTTTTCATGTGATTTGGTGAATGTCTTTCATAGGATAATTGCATGCTAGATCGTTTACTTTGTGTTCTCGATTTTGGATGATTTGCTAGACGTAGTATTCCATTAAATTGGTAATCTTGAATTGAACTAAACTAATTATTCAACTAATCTAAAATCTATGAAGTTGTTAGGTTATCGGTTAGTCTCGTGTGATTGAATTGCTATTAGAGAGTGTTCGTGAGAAAATCCCGTTTAGTGTGTCTTTCACATCTTGTTAATCGAGTCTATCTATTCATCTTAGATCTATCCTCTTCACTTTAGGTGTTGTGACAGTCGTGCCGTAAGGTAGATTGCTTTTCGGGAGTTTTATTACTAAGTTAGAAGACCTGTGAGGGAGATCTAGCTAAACCGGTAGTTAAACGGGCTTTAGGGTTTCTTAGTTGTCATCCTTGAGAAGGGTTGAGGATTCTCTAAGTCATCCTTTAGTTTAGAACCTTAAGATCCCGGTTTTCACAAATCATTCCATTAACGATAGAAGAAGTGTTAGTCAAGTATAGGATTCCAGCCTAGGTAGTGTTTTAACATCATCTGAATTCAGTCTCAGCTTTCTAGTGTGTCTTTAGTTTGCTCTCATTTAAGTTCTTATTTTAAGTCTTTTAGAATTAGTAGCTAAATTCCCCCCAATTTCAATTTTATTTAATTAAGTCTAGTTTTCGTTTTTCATTAGGAGTCTCGTGGGTTCGATATCCGGACATACTTTTAGCTTTACTAGAGTCGATAGGTACGCTTGTCTGTCAGTAGTTTAGTTTTTAAGTGTCTAGAGTATTACTTAGTGTTTAATTTGGAGTCGTTTTAATAGTTTTTTTTATTTGAACTACTTTGTGCACATCAAGTTTTTGGCGCCGTTGCCGGGACTTCTTTCTTGATTGCATTAATTAGGCTTATTTGATATTACGTGCTTTTTGTACTTTGTGTCTTTAATTTTCGTGTTTTATTTTTAGTACTTGTTTTCTTTATTTCGTCAGTTTCCCTTATATTCGTGTGTTTCTGTTGCAGTTTATGCCACGTCTGCGTTCTCAAGGACCGCCTCAGGATTCTATACCATACCCGACACCCCTTTATAGCCCTTCTTCTACACATTCTATACCACCACACCCAATGGTTGATAACCAAACCGTTTACCAACAAGCCACTGAAGGCTTCACTGGCGTTAGTAACCCCATCACCATTCCCACCATTACTAATGAGAACTCTTGGCAAATCCCGTCTTATGTCATGACCGCCATAGCTAACAATTGTCAATTCCATGGTCGTGAGGATGAGGATGCACCAGCCCATATAGGTCGTTTAGAGCGTATCTGTAGGACTTTCAAGCTTCAAGGCGCCACTGAAGACGCCATTTTCCTTCAGCTTTTCCCGTTCTCCCTTACTGATCGAGCTGCTACTTGGCTCGAGTCTCATGCTGCTGGTACGTTCACTACTTGGCCGGCTCTTCACGAGCGTTTTCTGAACAAATATTTCCCGCCGGCCAAGGCTTCCCGACTTCGTGATGAGATCCATTTGTTCCGGATGGAACCTGATGAGCCGTATTATCGTGCGTGGGAGCGTTTTCAAAACTTGCTTAGTCGTTGTTCTCAACATGGTCAATCTGAGTGGGCTCTTGTAGAGAAATTCTACAATAGGCTTACTTATGAAACTCGTGCGCGATTCGATACTTCTGCGGGGGGCATCTCATGGGTAAAAAGAATGTCACTGAGTGTAAGGATATGTTTGAGTGTTTTGCCCAGGCTGAATACGAACAGCGGTCAGGAAACAGGAAATCAAATCCTGTCACCAGTTCCTCATCTCAAGGAGTTCACCATGTCACAATGGATACTAGTGTCAATGTTGTTCTTGAGACCTTAGTGAAAGAAGTTAAGGAGTTGAAGATGAAATTTGATAGGTGTGAGCTGTGTAGGGGTGGGCATGGTACGAATGTGTGTCCTCTGATTGTGCAAGAACAGGTAGAGTACATAGGAGGTCCAAATAGGGTTCCACAAATCCATTCAATGCCCCCTATAATTCTGGTTGGAGAAACAATTCAAATTCCACTTGGTGTTCTTCCGGTAATCCCCCTGGTTTCCATTCCAATTCAAATCAAAACCAAGGGCAGGGTCAAGTTCCTAGTGGTAGTGCAGGTGGTAGCTCGGGTGGAAGTAACATGAGTAGGATAGAGGAGTTGTTGACACAGTTAGTTGCTAAGAATGCTAGTACACAAAAAACCCTTGCTGAACATGATATCCTTCTTAAGAATCAACAATCCGCTTTCCTAGATCTTCAGCGTTCGATAGGTGACATTGCTAGGCGTTTAGTGAGAGGCCTCAAGAACAGTTTTCAGGAAAAACCCAACCCAATCCGAATGCTCAGCTTAAGGCAGTCACAACCCGTAGTGGTAGAGGAGGTGAAGTAGTTAGACCACCGGTAGAGGAGGATGAACCGGTGGATGAGGAGATAGAGGTAGAAGCTCCTGTGAGGGTACAACCTAGGCTAGTCCCAGCAAGTACAGCACCAAACAGTGAGTCTTCAGTAGATAGGCCGGTAGTTAGGAAGCCTGTTGAGGTTAGGCCCGATCCTGTCATAGATAATTCCCGTCTTTCATATCCCGCTCGTTTGGCCCATCAGAAGTATGCGAAGGAGTATGGGCGTTTCCTTGATATCTTCAAACAATTGAAAGTTAATCTTCCGTTTATCGAGGCTCTTCAGCACATGCCCAAATACGCGAAATTCTTGAAAGATCTACTCAAGCGTAAGAGTAAGTTAGGTGAGTTTTCCAATGTTCCACTGACTGGAGGGTGTTCTGCGGTGATTCTTAATAAGCTACCGGAAAAATTGACAGATCCGGGAGTCTTCACGATCCCGTGTTTGTTTGGTAGTGATACTCAGAGTCGCGCGTTGGCGGATTTAGGTGCTAGCATCAATTTGATGCCATATTCGATTTATGAAAAGCTAGACCTAGGCGATCTGACTCCAACGCGCATGACACTCTCGCTTGCTGATCTGTCGGTCAAATATCCTCGAGGCATAGTTGAGAATCTTTTAGTGAAGGTCGATAAGTTCGTGTTCCCCGTTGATTTCGTTATTCTTGATATGGAAGTCGATGATACCATTCCACTCATTTTAGGGCGTCCGTTCTTGAGTACCGCTAAGGCGGTGATTGATGTGTTTGATGGTAAAATCACATTGAGAGTAGGGGAGGAGAATGTCACGTTTGAGGTAGTTAGATCCATGCGACATCCGGGTAATGATGATGATTTAGTGATCCGTGTCAATCCGTTTACTTCATAAATTCTTTCATCTCGCGTGTTGATCGGTGTCTAGATTAAATCTGTGGAGCGGATTTAGTTGTTGAGGATAGTGAGGAGGAGTTAGATGAGTTTGAGGAGGAGATTCCTTTGTTACCCGAGGTCTTGGAGATTAATGAGGTTAGAGAGGAGAGTAGGATTCCTTCGATTGATTCACCGCCACCTTTAGAGCTTAAGGTCCTACCCTCCCATCTCGAGTATGCTTTCTTAGGGGAAGAGTCCACGTTACCCGTCATCATCTCTTCTAGATTGACGGAGGAGGAGAAGAATAGGTTGTTAGAAGTGTTGAGGGAGCATAGGCAAGCCATTGCTTGGCGTATTTTCGATATTCAGGGTATTAGTCCAGTTTATTGTTCCCATAGGATACTCATGGAGGATGAGTATAAGCCGGTAGTACAGCCTCAGAGACGTTTAAATCCACACACGAAAGAGGTTGTTATGAAAGAGGTGATGAAGTTGATGGATGCAGGTATAGTTTATCCGATTTCTGATTCCGCTTGGGTGAGCCCGACCCAGGTTGTCCCTAAAAAGGGGGGATGACTGTTGTGATGAATTCCAAAAATGAGCTTATTCCCTCTCGTACAGTCACTGGTTGGCGTGTTTGCATCAATTATAGGAAACTCAATGATGCCACCAGAAAAGATCACTTTCCACTCCTGTTCATTGATCAAATGCTAGAGCGTTTAGCAGGCCAGCAATTCTATTGCTTCTTAGATGGCTTCTCGGGTTATTTCCAGATCCCCATTGCACCGGAGGATCAGGATAAGACCACTTTCATGTGCCCCTATGGCACATATGCTTATCGTCGTATGCCATTCGGTTTGTGTAACGCTCCAGCTACATTCCAGCGTTGTATGGTTGCCATTTTCCAGGATATGATAGAGACTTCCATGGAGGTTTTCATGGATGATTTTTCAGTTTATGGTAGCTCGTTTGATGTGTGTTTGTTGAATTTAGAGAGGATGTTGAAGAGGTGTGTTGAGACGAAGTTGATGCTTAATTGGGAGAAGTGTCACTTCATGGTGAGAGAGGGCATTGTCTTAGGTCATAAGATATCAAGTGCGGGGATTGAGGTTGATAGGGCGAAGATAGACACGATTAGTAAACTTCCACCACCCACTAGTGTCAAGTCTATTCGCAGTTTTCTTGGTCATGCAGGTTTCTATAGGCGTTTCATTAAGGATTTCTCCAAAATCACTCGCCCCATGACCCGTCTTGTAGAAAAAGATATTCCTTTCGTTTTCGATGATGAGTGCCTTAAAGCGTTTGAGTTCTTGAAGGAGAAGTTAGTTAGTGCTCCTATTTTAGTTGCCCCGGATTGGAGTTTGCCCTTTGAGTTGATGTGTGATGCTAGTGATTATGCTGTTGGGGTTGTGTTAGGACAAAGGCGTGAGAAACATTTCCATCCGATATACTATGCTAGTAAGACTCTTAATGATGCTCAAGAGAATTACACCACCACAGAAAAAGAGCTTCTAGCAGTAGTATTTGCTTTTGATAAGTTTCGTTCTTACCTCATGCTTTCTAAAACCACCGTTTTCACCGACCATTCGGCATTGCGATTTCTTTTCGCCAAGAAGGATGCCAAACCTCGTTTGATTCGTTGGGTTCTTTTGCTTTCCGAGTTTGATATTGAGATTAAGGATAAGAGAGGGGCGGAGAATGTAGCGGCCGATCATTTATCTCGTTTAGAGGATCCTAGTAGAGAGGAGATGCGTGAGGAGGAGATAGGTGATAGGTTTCCTCATGAGTCGGTTGAGTTAATAGCAGCAGAAAAGCAAGGTATGCCATGGTTCGCTGATTTGGCAAATTACGTTGCTTATGGCAATGTGATTGAAGGTATGACCACCCAGCAGAAGAAGAAGTTTTTCAGGGATGCGAGTAAGTATATTTGGGATGATCCTTATCTGTTTAGGATTGGAGGAGATAGAGTGTTAAGGAGATGTGTTAGTGTTGAGGAAGGTTTAGAGATCATTAGGCATTGTCATGAGGGTTTGACAGGGGGTCATCATGGTCATCACACCACCGCCCAAAAAGTGTTTGATTGTGGGTTTTATTGGCCATCGGTGGTGAAGGATTCCCTTGAGTTTGTGAGAAAGTGTGATGCGTGTCAACGCATAGGAAACATCTCCTACAAGAATGAAATGCCTCAAAATCCCATTCAAGTTCTTGAAGTCTTTGATGTATGGGGCATAGATTTCATGGGACCATTTCCCGTTTCTAGTGGTAATAAGTACATTCTTGTGGCCATCGATTATGTTTCAAAGTGGGTGGAGGCTCAAGCTCTTCCTACTAATGATGCCCGAGTTGTGATTAAGTTTTTGAAAAAGTTGTTTACTCGTTTTGGCACCCCTAGGGCTCTAATTAGTGATCGTGGTACGCATTTTTGTAACACCTTGATGGAGAAAGTTTTAGCGCGCTACGGAGTCACTCATCGTTTGTCCACCGCTTATCATCCACAAACAAGTGGACAAGTTGAGAATGCTAATAGGGGAGTGAAGAGAATCTTAGAGAAAACCGTTGGGAAGAGTAGGAAGGATTGGTTCGAGAAGTTAGATGATGCTTTATGGGCGTTTAGGACCGCGTTTAAAACACCCTTAGGCACCACACCATTCATGATTGTTTATGGCAAAGCTTGCCATCTTCCCGTCGAGTTAGAACATCGTGCGCTTTGTGCTCTTAAAACCGTTAATCTTGATTAACCGAAGCGGCTAAGAGAAGGTATTTCCAACTTCATGAGTTAGAGGAGCTTAGGGATGCGGCGTATGCACGTTCTTTGAATCTTAAGAGGAAAACCAAGGCGTTGCATGATAGGAGAATTAAAGGTTTGAAGGAATTTAAGAAGGGTGATAAGGTCTTGGTTTATAATTCGCGTTTGAAGTTGTTTGGAGGAAAGCTTAAGTCCAAATGGACGGGACCTTACACGGTGAAAGAGGTGTTTCCATATGGTGCGGTTGAGTTGGAGAATGAGGTTGATGGAAACACGTGGAAGGTGAATGGTCATAGGTTGAAGCATTACTTAGGAGGACCATTGGAATCAAGTAAGGGGGAGGAGATTCCCCTTGAAACACCCGAGTGATTGTGAGTGATAGTTCTTGGGTGCATTCCCAAGTGTAGAGTTTGTAAAGTTTGTAGTTTTGGTGTTTTGATTGTTTATTGGTCATTTTGGGTCATATTTCATATCTGTTTTGCTTTTGTTTTCGTGTTTTTTTAAGTGTTTTGCAGGGCATTGTTATTTGTTGATGGATACCGAGCACAATCATGGGGATACCAGGTAAGTTTTATACTCCTAACTTGTAAAAAAATCAGTTTTTAAACAAGTATGGGTTGGAAAGGGGTAAAAAAAATGGTTAAGTCATGAAAAATTTCGAAACCTTCTGAGGAAAATACCATCTCGCGTTACGCGCCAGACTCACCCTATACCCCTCGCGCTACGCGAGAGGTCTGGTCAAACTTTTGGTCAACCATTGTCTCTCGCGTAACGCGCCAAACCCAGCCTCTAGACCTCGCGCTACGCGACGCGACACCAGACGGGGCAAAAAAAAGCCCCAAATTCAAACCCTGGCCCCATTTTTACACCACTTCTCTTATACCACCACCTCCCACCACCCACGACGGCCACCACCAACCACCCTATTCCACCACCATCTACCACTCGTCTTTACCATCTAACACCACCAAATCATCATTCATCCATCTAAACATCTTTTCCTAAGTTAAAATCACCATTTTCATCCCTTATTTACCCACCACCACCAACAACCGCCATAAACCACAACCACAGCCGGTTGGGTTCAAATTTTCATCGGGTTTTCAAGGGTTTCTCTGTTCTTTGCTTGTATTTGTCTTAGAATCATCGTTTGGAAGGTATGTATCCTGATTTCTCATCTTTTAGTTGCTCTTTACTAGCATTGCCTTGTATTTGCTTCATTTTAGTAATTCTAGTTTAGATTTCTGCTTGTTTTGTCTTTCTTTTTTGGTAGTTATAGCTTAAATTAGTAGTCTTTGTCTTGCTTTGTTGGTTTTTGAGTATGTTGCTTTGTTTTGGTATTGTTGAACTACCTCATGATAGTGATAGTTATGGTTGTTTATTGCTAGATTGTGATGATGACATGAGATATTTTGACTGCTTGGTTATTCTCTTGCTAGTAACATGATGCAAATTGTTGAGATTTCTTAAAAATTTGATTTTTATCTCATGAATGATTCTATTGCAATGATCTTAATTTGGTTTGGAATTATGGTTTTGTTTGGCACTTGGGATTTAATTGAGGACAATTAAAGTGTCGGGATGGGGTAGTTTTGTATATTGAGTCTTGTTTTTGCTTTAGTCTTTAGTAATTTGTTTTGGTTCTTGTGTGCAATTTGGGATGCTTAAATTGTTGGCTATCTTTCCTGTACTCAATCTCCATTCGGTATAGATAAAGTCAAGTTCTTCATTGTGTTAATCAATATGCCCAAATTTTTGAACTTGTTAGTCACAACCGCGAATGAAATGCTATACGGTTGTGTTTTATTTCTTTGTCATGATTACTAATGCTTTCCAATTTTTTTTGCCATTAAACTTTGTGTTGCAGAATGTCAGGAGGAGAATCATCTGCAGCAGGTGCTAAGAGGAGAAGAGGTCCAGCTCCCCGTCCAAGGGATGCCCCAGATTCACCCATGGATGCTCAAAGGCACGGGAGGCAAATCAAATATTTGGAAAATGAACGGGTGCCAGTTAGTAGAGTTAGGAGGTTGAGAGAGCATACTTTGCTCAGGTTTGAGTTGGATACACTTGAGTCAGACAGGCTTGACAGGTTTGTTTCTATGAGCCTGTTACATCATAGGACTTTTGACTAGACTTTGTTAGGAGTTTTGGGGCAAAGAGAGAGAGTAGAGCAGATGCTAGGGCCAAGGTGGCTTAATGTTTTGAATTGTGGTTGGCCACAATATAGGGAGTTGACTGTTGAGTTCCATTCCACGTTCATTCACCATGATGACAAGTATGATGAGGTTGATACTGTTTCTTTTGCTTTAGGAAGACAGTTATTTGAGATGACGATTCCACAGTTTGCTATAGCCACTGGTTTTTACACTGATGAGGAGGTTCAGAGCCCTGGGTTTTTGACTGGGTTGAGAGGTGCGAATAAGAGGCCAAGGGATTATAGTATTGGCGAGACAGAGTTGAGTGCTTTCTGGACATCTATTGATGATTCACCTTTTTCCACCAGCATGGTGGAGTCTGACATTAGGGACCCGATTCTGAGGTATATTCATAGGGTTCTAGCATGTACGGTGATTGGTAGGTACTCAGGTGAGGAAAAAGTGAGCTTGATAGATCTGTTCTGTATTTATTGCATGGTTCAGGGCTGGGAGCCCAATTTTGGTTGTTTGATAGCCCAGTCATTTAATAGGGGTAGGAGAGGTGGTACTCGGGCTAGGCTTGATATGGGTCCTTATGTGTATAGGCTTGCTGCGAGTTTGGGAGTGTTTGACAGGTATTCCCCGGATTTGATGACTTTAGGGCCGGTGACCACACCGATTGAGGTTAAGGATCTACAGAAAGCGGGTATTCTTACTAGGGATGATCCTCCCCAATTAGAGGGTGTTAGGGTTGGATATCAGGCTTTTCCTCCACAGGGGTCAGAGGCGGCAGACGTTATGAGATCTAGTATTCCTACACACCGTCAGAGGCCAGTTTTTAGGAGAGATGTAGCTGGGAGGCAGTATCCTCTGCGTGAGCCTATCCCTGACCCGCTTACTCTAGAGTCACTTTGTGGGAGGATGGACACATATTATGAGAGAAATATGGATTTCTGGAGATCTAGCCATGAGGAGGTGATGAGGGGACAGCATCGACAGGAGGATGCGCTGCGGTACATGATGAGTTCCATGCAGATACAGGTACCTCCTTTCTTTCAGCCACAAGGACCGTCAGGGGAGCATGATGGAGATGATGATGAGGATTAGCTGGTGATGCTGCTGTGGGTTTGTGATGTTTGATGTGTTTTTTTTCTGTTTGTTTCTATCCCGGTAAATTTTGCTACATTTATGGTCTGTACTGGGAATTAAGGGATGATGGGTTGGTTAAAACTTCTAAACATTTGAACTTATCTTTATCTTTTGCCCCGGTCTGTACTGGGAATTAGGCGCGCTACATTTATATCTTTTATTTGGACTTAAACTTCTAAAAATTTAGGCATAATCAATATACCCAAATTTTTGAATCATCCCATTTGTTGAGTTTGTTTGTGGAGGTTGCCGCTTTGTTTGTGAGTGATGAGTAGGAATTGTTTGCTGAGCACATTCGATTAGGAGGCCGGTACTTGATGGAGAAGACTGGCACTTTGACAGTCTTGCTTTTTACCAGCTAAGTTTTTTCTGATTTATCTCTTTTTAGTTGGTTTTGTTTTGTTTCATTCCTGCATTAGGGGCAATGCAAAATTCAAGTGTGGGGATGGGAAGATTTGTTTATTGAGTCTGTTTTAAGTCAAATAGTTAATTTGAGTGTGTTTAGTTAGTTTTATTATTTTTGTCTGTTTGTTTGAGTCTTAAAAAATAAAAAAAAATTGAAAAATTTTGAAAAATGTCCCTGTTTTTGAAGTTTGCATTATATAAAATATGGAAGATGATAGGTAAAGTCAAGTGTCTGGTTTTCAACTATTATATGTATGAGATAAATAAATAATTGAAAACGTGTCTAATTTGGGATGCACGGGTAGGCCCAGCCGATTATGAAGGGTTTTCATAGATGTATTCTAATCCATCTAATTAAATATTTAATTCAATATATGTGTTCTCACTAAATGGAAGTCAAAACTGTTGGAAGGTTGAAAAAGCACCACTGTAGGTTGAAACCCGTTTGTATTTAAGATTAGCAATAGTTGGCACACATTAGGTGGCGCCTTAGGATTCCATCTTAGTGTTGTGTGAGGTTTGAAGATGACAATTAGGTGCGAGAGGATTGTGACTCTGTTGTCAAAAGCCTCTAGGCTAGTGCTTAATGATTGTGGCCTAAGCTTATGTGCTTGACTGCTGGGATGGCGACTTGGCTGGCAACACCTCTGAGTTAGGGTCGTGATCCTGTTGTTTTTAAATCTTGCACAATTTAGGAAGAAAAACTATATGCTATATTAAAAAAAATCAGAAAAGCAGTTGATAAAAAAAAGAGTTACAAAGAAGAATAAGTGCTGAAAAGAAAAAATATATATATAGTGCAGCTTAGCTTTCGTCCAAAATAAGTTAGTTTTAAATACACGTGGGTATTAGGTTACAGTGGTAGAAAAATCATGGAATATTGATTTAATCTTTGCTTTGGAGGCTTGAAAACAGGAATAGATACCGACTTGTGAGGCTCATGATTAATAAATAGAATACTTGAACTTAAATGCTATACTCTTGGGGGCTTGGATGATCGGCGGTTGGGTTTAAGTGGACAACCATACCTTGTGATCGCGGTTAACACATTAGTAAACTATGGTGAAAACAGGAATGACTTAGGTTCTTCTATTGGAGGGAATGAGACTTTGTGTTGTTTCCCCTTTAAACAAGCAGTGCAGTTGTCTTCACATTTGAACTCCTTCATTGGCAACCCTCTTACTAAACTATGGTATATCAGCTGATTCATGTTTTTGAGATTCACATGACCCAGCCTTCTATGCCATAGAGTAGATTCTTGAGGAGAAGCCTTGGAGAATAGGCAAGGATGGCCTTTTAGATCTATTTTCTTGGAAAGATCTAAGGCATATACTCTTCCTGTCCTGTTGGCCTTCAGGAGAGTATATTCATCCAACAACTTGTCAATCAAACTCAGAAATTTGGATGACAGAATCCGACAGTTTTGGCCGGTGAAAAGGGCAACATGGCCTTTATCACACATTTGACTGACACTCAAGAGATTGTACTTGAGATTCTCCACATGGTTAATGATATAGTGTTAATTAGTTGAGTTTATAGTGTCATTTTAGTGTCTGTTTCGAGTCTTTGTGTGTTTTATTTAGTTATTAGTGCATATTATTTGTTCAAGTTGGTATTTGCAGTGGCTCGGGTGAATTTGAAGCTAAAACGGTCAGAAAACGAGAAAGAACGAGATCCCGGGCGTCGTGATGGAGTTTGAAGATGAAAAGAATAAAAAAATCAGAAAAACAACCTCTCGCGCTACGCGAGAGTGTTTGGATCACATCGGCGCGCTACGCGAGAGCTGAAAAAGGTGGTGAAATGACCAAATTACCCTTAATGAACCTGTGGATCTACCCGAGATGCCACCCAACTATTTTGTGGGTTATGCGGACCCTCGCGCTATGCGCCACTCATTTGAAGAACCCGTCGCGCTACGCGACGGGTGTTTAAGTCGGCAAAAAACGTATTTTTCATTATATAAACCCTAGTTGTCGAATTTGAAAAGAAAAAGAAGGATTGGACGGCTAGAGGACGATTTGTAGAAGAGGTTTGAAGGTTTTGGAGCTCTTGGATGCTTGGATTGAAGCTTTAGAGTTGAAGATCGAGTTTTCGGCATTCAATCAATCCGGTTTTACATTTCTAGACTTTGTGTTTAGTTTTTAATTGTATTCAATGACTTCCAAAACCTGTTTTGCTTTTGTTTTGATGATGATTATTGGCTAGAACTATTGTACTACCTAGGTTGTGATGATCATGCTTGATTAACATGAATTTTATCGGTTTTATGGTTTGATCTTGTGATTTTATAATAAACGAATGATTTAATATGAATGATCAGATGTGTCTGAGTAATAAAGTTCTGTTCTTGTGATTGATTTCCAGTTTTCATGTGATTTGGTGAATGTCTTTCATAGGATAATTGCATGCTAGATCGTTTACTTTGTGTTCTTGATTTGTGGATGGTTTGCTAGACGAAGTTGATAGGATCAATTAGAGCAATCTGTATCAATTATATGAACAATTCAAAGCAAAATACAATCTATTGTAATCAAATCATGCAAAATCAACAAATTTCATATTTCATTGATAGCAAAGACGATTACAAATGATAGAGAGCAGTTATCATAAAAACATACAACTCCTTCAATCTATACTACGTCTAAGCTATTTATACTAGAACCTAAGGAACTAATTTTACACAAAAAGTCCCTACACTAGTATAAAATACAAAATAGACACTAAACAATAAAGACTAAATGTTAATCTTTTATGGGACCTAACAATACTCCCCCTAAGATTTACATTGTCTTTAGTCTTCAGTTCAGCTCCATCCTTTCTTTTCTTCTTTTATCTTCAATCTTGTCTTTGTCTTCATCTTATCTTCTCTGCATCCTTTGACTTCTTCTTTTATCTTCACTCTTCTCTCTTCATTCTTCAATCTGCAAAGAAATCCTCAGGCTCTTCTTTTACTTTGAACATTGGCTTCTGCTTGTACATTTCAATTTCCTTCAATGCATTCTCAATCGCTGACTTGAATTTCTTTGCTAGAACAGCTTGCTCTGGTTTTGATTCATTGGTTTTTATATCTAATAGCTTCATTCTTTCCAACGTGTTCTTTGACAAACATGCTATATCAACATTAGCATATAGTTCAATTGGAATTCCGCAGTCTTTTGTGTACAATTCAAGCACACCTTTTCTTGATATTCTCATAAACTCAATATCTGGAATATCTTTCTTCATGATGTTTGCATAAGCAAGAGCCTTTCTCAATGAAATTCGCTCCATTGCAGCATTCATTACATTAATGATTGAGATAAAGTATTTCTTATCTTGTTCTGCAATTTCAGGAATCACCTTCTCAAACTTTTGTACAGCCAAGAATGAAATATAACTCGGGTGAAGTAATTTTAGTTCAAAAGTACCAAACAATGAAATCATGTCCTCATCCCAGTTTGTGAGATTTCGGACCAACTTCAACTCAAAAGTTGAGGTGTTATAGAACCATCTCAAAATTGGTTTTGTCTTTTGATTTCCTTCAATAACCTTCAATCCCGGTGAAGTTACTTTCTCGAAATACTTATCAGAAAATTCAATCATAAAACGTTCTTCTTCTGTTTGTAAACCCCTTAACCTTTTGTTTTTCTTCAGCAAGGCAAAGTACTCCTTATCTTCCTGATCGCATCTTGTTTCAAGAAAGTTACTAGTCCTTGCTAATCCTCTTCTCAAGAGTTCTACAAACATTGATCCTCTTTTTGATTCAGTAGGATTTATCAAGTCAAGCTTACTTAACTCTTTCAGATCTTGCACTGGAAGTTTAATGATGCTCGAGTAGAAGTGATATACATCACACACAGCATTTACTCGTTTTATCAAAAATGCATCAAAAATCTCATCATACTTCCATGCTATGATTTTAACTTGATTTGTAAAATCTGGAGCAATCATTGCATTTAAAAGCTCAGCAACTGATTGTCCTCTCTGTAACACATTTCTCACTAGATCACCAGTTGATCTAGACTTATCAAAATTTGAATTTGATCAGAAGAAGCTTTGTATACTTGTTTTTCTGTTGGAGGAAACATACTCATCAATTCTTTCCTTCTTTCAAGCATACTAGATTTTTGAGCCATCTGTTAGATTTCTTGGGGTTTCAAAATCCGAGTTCTTTTTGTAATGTCTAAATACTGAGGATTATCAGTATCTAGAATGATCATTTTGTTCGATTGTTTTTCAGTCAATTGAAAGCTTTTTACTAAATTCCTCAAAGATTCTCCTTGTAATCTCTTCAATCTTTTCCATGGATAATTTCTAGCTTGCAACCATGATCGTAAAGCAGTTATGCTCATGTCTTCTGGATCTGGATGGTGCAGCTCAGAACTAGAAATTTCTTCAACATTTATGCTCTCCTGTCTTCTATCCCATTCACCATGTTCCAAACTTATTTCATTTGGATCAACAGGTGCAGAAGACTCAGCAGCTATACACTTCTCATATTCATCGTTTATCTGAGAAACAGTTAGCCCATCTAAGAACACTCTGTTGTATTTCATTTTCACCAAGAAGTTATACCTTTCCTCAAAATCTGTTGGAATTTCATCAACTCCTTGATCATGCTCCAAAGGAAGATTTTCAAATTCTTCATTTATATCTTCATCATCAAGAACTTCATTATACCAATTATCATCAAATTCATCTTCCAAGTCTTCCAAAGCACCAATTTTATCTTGAGTACTTGGTTCTTGACTTTCTTGAATTTCTTCTTCAATTAACTCTTCAGTTCTCTGAACCTTTGAAGATGATTCAGGTACAACTTCTGCATCTATTTCATCTATTTTTCTCTTCCCTTTCTCCATTTCAGATATCTTCTCAACATCAATTGGAATATTTTCTGAAACGATCACTAATTCAGGAGAATTGGGTTTTTCAGATTCTTTTAACTTTAAATTTTCTTTCAAACTTTCATTTTCTTCAGTCAATTTCTTGAATTTTTCTTCAAGAAGATCATAGTCTTTGATCATCACCTCAAAATTTTTAATAACATCTTCTTTGTCTTTAGCATAACTCACAATCTTTTCATCTTTGGTAAGACTTTCTTCTTTCAATTTCTCATTTTCTTTCTTTATCATCTCAATCTCAGCCTTTAGATCTGCAATCTCCTTTTCTTTTGCTTTATTTTCATCTTTTAATCTATCAAGTTCATCAACATCTACAATCTCATCAGTTTGAACTGACACATGAGTTGTAGAAACTGGTATATTTTGATCAATTTGAAAAGAATCAATGAATTCATAATCAAAAATTTGATTATCAACATTCATATCATGATCTGTCTCTGTTTGAGCCTCTGCCTCTTCATGCTCAATTTCATGATTAACTTCATCATGTTCACTTTCTTGATTATGAACTTCATCACCAACTATATCTTCATCTTCATTTTGAGCTTCATTTTCATGCTCATACATTGGTGGTTCATGAATTATATCTTGGTGGGTCTCAGCTACATCACCATCATCATCATCATTATTATCATCATCTTGATCATTATCATCTTGATCATTATCATCTTGATCATTATCATCTTGATCACCATCATCTTGATCACCTTCCTCATCTTGATCATCTTCCTCTATAGGAAACTCATCTATCAGATCAGCAGGATCAATTGGTTCTCCCTCTAACAAATGATAATGCTCTACAGTAATGTCAACTTCATCATTTGCTACATTTAACATGTAGTCAAACATAGGAACATTCTGAGCACCTGTTATCATTGTTAACTTCTTATATGTCATTTCAGACATATTTTCCAATTCCAACCGATCTCCACCAACACCATAAACATGTATGTCAGGATATTCCTCATTGATGATCATTTGGAGGAATCTTGGATACATCAAGTATCTGTGTCTTGTTCCTTTTTCTAAATTGAACACAAATCCATTAAGAATCCATCTTGACATGTTAAATCTTCGATTTGTGATTAGAGCAACAATAGGTGATGCAATGTCCACAGAAAATGAATTCCATCCCGCACTTCTTTTGGACAAACAATGTTGAAAGACATAACATAAAAGTTTCCAGTGGTTATAGACTCTTGCTCTATGAAATTGCTGTTTAGGAATTGGTCTGGATGACCCATAGCCATGAAAGTTTCTCTGCATTCATCAAAAGTCAATTCACAGAGATCTTCAGGATCATTTGGACCTAGTCTTAGAGCATTTCTGATAGAAGATTCAGACACTTCAATCATTCTATCTCTGGTAATAAACCCTCTGAGAACTTTTCTGCCTTCATCACCTATTTCAACTCTGGCAGTATTCCAGAATTGTCTAATCAGTCTATCATAGATCACAGTTTTGTAGCACATTGCATATACATATTTTGTTCTGAGAAGAAATCTTATCATCTCTTCATAAGATAATGCATCTTGTACTTCTTCATCAAGCAATGCAGAAATATTATGCTTTGGTGCAAACTTTAACTGTGCCATCCGCAGATTTAAAAACAAAAATATTAGACAATCTGTGTAATTTAAGCAAATGATTTAATATGAGTATAGAAATATAATGATTTAAGATATTATAAACTGAAGTGTTAAAATTCATTTGAATTTTAAAATCAACTTGAAATTTAAATTTTAAGTGTAAACACTTAATTTTAATAAAATATGAATTTTCAAAATTGATTTTGATTTAAAAATTAACACTTTTGTTTATTTTATCTCATATCATTTTATTAAAACTCTTAATTTCCTGAATTGATGATTTTTTATCAATTTGAATTAATGTGTTTTTTTTTTAAAAAAAAAATTCATGAATCTGTTCATCTTCTTCATCGGGTTCTTCATCTCCAGTTACTGTTCATCGAAGAACATCAACAGGGTATTCAATCAAATGTCAGATTAACACAAGTTTAACCTAATATCATGATCGAAATCACCAGATAAACAAGATTCAATCATCAATTTTGCACATTTGTTCGATTTGAAAGATTAATCTGAAATTTTGAAGTGTTTAGGGTTAAACGACCGTACAGTAGTCGAATGCCTATCACACAATTTTCATTGAAACACGAAATCAGATGAATGATAATCATAAACTTACGTTTACAATCACAAAAACTCTATCAATAATTGTGATTTGTGCTTGAAATGAACGAAGAATGAGGGTTTTTGATCGAAAGTTTGAGAGGTTGAGTGGTCAGAGGGTTTTACAAGGGTTTTGAAATTAGAATGAAATGAACAACACAAGTATGCTTTTTATACTAAGTAAAAAATTGTTAGCCGTATAAGCACTGTACAGTCGTTTAAGAACTGTTCAGTCATATTAGGTCACAAATTTTACCAAGTGTGAGACATATGAGCACTATTCAGTATGATACGGCTAGTCGTACGAGAACTGTTTGGTCGTATAAGGTCAGTCATATGACAACTATTCAGACATTTAAGAACTGTTCAGTCGTATAAGAACTGTTCAGTAGTATAATGATGCTGAAATGTCTACAAACCAACTAATACACAACTGTTTGATCATACGACAACTGTTCAGCCATATAACAACTGTTCATGCATTTTTGCACTTGTGTTTTTCAAATCTTCCACCTGCACACTGTTTAAACACATTAGTAATATTTCATACTAATATTTAAACAATATAACATATATTTGTTTTTCCCTCAAATTTACACTTTTGACCCTCAAAAATGAACTTTTTACATTTTTTACCCTCAAAATTAAATTTTTTACATTTTTGACCCTCCATCTTAGTTTCAAAATGAACAATCAAATATTTCAAAATATTTGTCTTGATTTCAACTTTTCATAGAATCTTTTCCACTTTGTTAAAAATTATGAGCTCATTTTATCATAGATAAACACATACATGCTTTGAAATTAAAGCATCATCCTTTTAATTCAACATGATCATTTTGATTTTCTGAGATTTTCTGAGAATATTCTTATTGGATTATTACTCCCCCTAAACTTTTAAGTTTCTCAAAACTTAGAAGTTTACCAAGATATCATAAGAATATCACACTTAACATTGTTATATTGCCTGCACACAAGAAAACATGCATAAAATCAAAATTAAAGCAGAATGAAAATCTAATATTTACAATAGAATCATAGATTGCAGTGAGATCATATTAGATAAGATCAGAACATTAAAATAAAAAATTATGTGGATAGTCATAGACAATGATTAAATCCTGATCAAGTGTGTTCCAGGTCAGTGATATCACAGCAAAGGAGACACAAGATCTAAGGACAGCAAATGAGTGTTTTTGACACAAACTATCAGCTCACTTACTTTTTCAATTCTTGGATGAGTATGGTAGAGGTATATGACAAGATGTGACTCATACCAAGACAAAGAGGATCAACCATCATCAAGACATGCAAGAAAGCACATATTCTCAACTTATTACCTAACAAATATGCATAATCAGAGTTCATGTTACTGAATTTAATAGAGAATGATCATGGATAACCATTTGATCAACTCTAACCATCATTTTGAATGGGTTGTGCACATTGGCATCTTTTGCATCAAATGAGAATATCCAGGTCTGTAATGACTTACAACAGAGGATATCTCAGTACTTCAGGTCTATGATGACTCATAACAGAGAAGTAAATGATGCTTGTAACAGATCTCGTGATTAGTCACATTACCATTAGGTGTGAGCAAGAGTAGCTTAACAAGCAGTCAATCTGATAAGCTAATACACTCAAATGTACTTAGATGAATACACAAACAAGCATAAGGATGTGGGTAATCACAAGAATTTACTTGTTCAGTATACTAGCATGATATTGTCTACACAACAATTCCTGATCATGTCAGACTTTATTAGCGAGTGAAGTATGTAACTGATCTTACTAATGTACTATCATTTCTCACATAAGGCAAACACAGATTCATTCCTAAAATAATGAATGAAAAATGAAAAGCACTCTATTTTTGGATTTTTGATTTATAATTTTCTATTTGATTTTTTGAGTTTTCTAATTTTGTATTTATTTTTCTATAAAAGAAAGCACACACACACAAACAATCAGGCAAATAACTATGAAAAGTTATCCTTATGAAAATATCAGATTTAGGAAAGTATTTGATCATGAAAAGATTCAAATTTGTAACCAGGTTTACACATGGTTAATAAGGCCAATTGACTCCACTAAATACTCAAACCTTCCTGGTAGAAAAGCTTTAGTAAATAGGTCTGCCAACTGTTTTTCAGTTGCTATTTGAATCAAAATGATTAAACCTTTTTCAGAATTATCTCTTAGAAAATGATATCGAATTTCGATATGTTTTGTTTTTGAGTGTTGAACTGGATTAGCTGTAATGAACATAGCAGCAGTGTTATCAATGTAAATGGGTGTTTTAAGAAAATTGAACCCATAATCTAGCAGTTGGTTTTGCAACCAAAGTATTTGAGAACATCCTGCTGATGCAGCTATGTACTCAGCTTCTGCAGTTGAGACAGAAACATTTGTTTGTTTCTTACATTGCCATGAAACTAATCTGGGTCCAAGAAACTGACAACCACCCGTTGTAGATTTTCTGTCTTGACAACATCCACCATAATCACTATCTGTGTATCCATGTAACTCAAAATTACCTTCATAAGGATACCAAAGCCCTAAAGCTGGTTTACCTTTGAGATACCTGAATATTCTTTTGACAGCAATTAAGTGAGATTCTTTCGGGTCTGATTGATACCTAGCACAAACACATACAGCATACATGATGTCTGGTCTTGATGCAGTAAGATACATCAAAGAACCAATCATAGATCTGTATAATGTTTGGTCTATTGATTTTCCTTTAGGATCAGGCTCAATCTTGGTGTTTACGTCAGCTGGAGTTCTTATGGACTGACAATCATGCAGTTTGAATTTCTTCAAAAGTTTATCAACAAATTTCTCCTGATTGATAAAAATACCATCAGCAGATTGTTGAACTTGTAGTCCAAGAAAGAAATTGATTTCTCCCATAGAACTCATTTGGAAACGAGATTTCATAATTTCTTCAAATTCATTGCACAGAGTTGGACTGGTAGAACCAAATATGATATCATCTACATACACTTGCACACATAAGAGATCATCATTATCCTTCTTTATGAATAAAGTAGGATCGATTTTTCCTCTTGTGTATCCATGTTGAATCAAGTGTTGAGATAATGTCTCATACCAAATTCTAGGAGCTTGATGTAGTCCATATAAAGCTTTGCTAAGCTTATACACTCGATGTGGAAATTCTGCATCCTCAAAGCCCGGAGGTTGCTTCACATACACATCATCAGTGATTGGACCATACAAGAATGCACCTTTGACGTCCATTTGATACACCTTGAATTTCATGAATGATGCATAAGCCAGGAAAACACGAATAGATTCGAGTCTTGCAACTGGAGCAAATACTTCATCATAGTCAATTCCTTCTTCCTGTGTGTATCCTTGTGCAACAAGTCTTGCTTTATTTCTTATAACAATGCCACGATCATCAGTTTTATTTCTGAACAACCATTTTGTGCCTATGGCATTTTCTCCTTCAGGTAATTCCACTAACTTCCACACTTCCTGTTTTCGAAATTGAAGAAGTTCTTCTTGCATAGCTTCAATCCAACCATTGTCCTGTAATGCCTCGGTGACATTTTTAGGAACAATCTGAGAAAGGAAACAAGAGTATAAACAAACATTTGCATGTTCAGATTTACTCCTAGTAGTTCTTTCATTCAGAGGACCAATAATCTATGATGTTGGATGGTTCTTGTGAATACGAGATGTCGGAATCTCAGTTCCTTGAACATTAACATCCAGATTAGTTTGGTTCAAATTGGAGAGCTGTTGCAATAAGGAAGAAGAATGTGGAGTGAAATTGGAACTTGAGTTGGTGAATTGAGAAAGTAATCCAAGTTACTATGATCAATTGCATCTTCAGAAATGGAAGATGTGCCAGACTCAGGATGTCCAATTTTTGTATCATCATTAGGAAAAGGTTGTGATTCTTCTTGATCTGCTGAAACTGAATGATCTCAGGCTGAAGCATCATGAACATTGTCATTAAATTGGATTGTTGAATCCTTGACAAATGAAAAAAATGGATAATCTGGGCGAGCATCATCTGAATCATCAGAATCTGAATCATCACTAAAAGATCCAAGATCTCCTCTTGAGTTCTTCTTATCTGAAAAATCATCAGATTGATTAAACAAGTGAGATTGAAATGAGTTTGACAAAGAATCTATATCAAATAACCATGCAGGACCATTTGAAACTGATGGAAAAGAATTTTCCAGAAATTTAACGTTGAATGTTTCATTAATAGTATTTGTCCTAGAGTTATAAACTCGATAGGCTTTTGAAACTGATGAATATCCAACGAAAAATCCATGATCAGCTTTTTCTTCAAATTTTCCTAAATGATCACTTCAGTTTAAAATCATAACTGGACAGCCAAATGATTTTAAAAAGTTTATGTTTGGTTTCCTGTCAAACATTAACTCATATGGAGTTTTCTTTTTATCTTTAACAAGTAAGATTCTATTCTGAACAAAACATGCTGTGGATATCGCTTCGTCCCAGAAAGTGATTGGAATTTTAGCATCAGCTAACATAGATCGGGCAGCTTCAATCAGAGTTCGGTTTTTCCTTTCAGCAACTCCATTTTGTTGTGGAGTTCTGGGAGCACTGAACTGATGAACTATCCCTTTTTCTGCACAAAACAAATCAATATTAGCATTTTTAAATTCAGTTCCATTATCACTTCTTATTATCTTTACTTTTTGTTCAAGTTGATTTTCAATTTTGTTAATGAAATCTTTTAGAAGATCAGCAGTTTCAGATTTAGCTTGAAGAAAGAAAACCCATGAAAATCTTGTATAATCATCTATGATGACTAAACAATATGATTTTCTACCAATACTCCTAACATTAGTTGGTCCAAAAAGGTCCATATATAACATCTGGAGTGGTTTGGTGTTTGAGTTTATCAGTTTGGACTTATAAGACGCTCTATGTTGTTTTCCCTTCAGACATGCTGAGCAATGATCAGTTGTTGAAAACTTCTTGGAAGGAAGTCCAATAACATGATTTCCTGCTACAAGCTTGTTCATGTTTTTGAAGTTGGAATGACCAAGACGTCTATGCCAAAGCTGGCTTTCATCATTTGAAGCTTTAGCAATCAGTTAGTTGCAGGATCCACTTGAGACATATCCAGTTTGTATACATCTCTGTCTCGAGCAGCTTTAACTATCACCCAGTCATTGCTAATCTGAAAACCTGGTTTCAAGACATAACAGTGAGATTCATCAAAAAGAACTAAATAAGATTTGTCACAAATTTGGATACACTTAGAAGATTAAAGTTCAACTGTGAGCAAAAGTTGACTTTATCAAAACTGATAATCCCATTGGACACTGTTCCCTCTCCTGTTATCTTTCCACCTGCATCACCTCCAAAAGCAACATGAGTACCATCCTTTAACTTAAAGTCTTTCAACAAGGCTTGATTGCCTGTCATATGCCGGCTACACCCACTGTCAACATACCATGAGTTGATTGGTCTCCGCGGGCGTACCTGCAGTCACAAACATTTAAGGTGAGTTAGTAACCCAAGCCGAGATGGTCTTGGGCTTGCCAAACTTGTCAACAATTGTAAATTGTTTAAAATGAAGTTTATTGACATCTGGTTTCTTTTGAATTTTAACATGTTCAAATCCTTTTTGAGAAACCACTGATTATCTCTTTGAGATTTTGATTTCAAAGCATTATTAAGAAATCTTGAACTCTTGTATGAATCATTTGAGAATGTTCCTTGGTTTATTCTCACAGATCGAGGAATAAACTTTTCTTGATGGTATTGCTGTGATTTGACAAAATCTGAATTGTTTCTTCTGAAAGATCTCAAACCCAAGGAAGATTGTTGTTGTGAAAATTTAAATCCAATATTTTGATTTCTTATAAATTGTGGATTTACAAAGCCTTGATTATTAAATTCCTTCCTTGAAGAGTTCTTCCTGAAGTAACAATCATTGTATTGTGATTTCTTTCATCACACAAGGCACAGTATTTGTTAAAATAACACTCAGCTGTGGTGTGATTTGTCATATCACATATGTAGCAATACTTGTTAAAGTAACATTCTGAAATGTCATGATTGTACATGTCACAGATATCACAATACTTTTCAGAATGTTTAAACAACATTATATTAACCCTTGATGTTGAAGCAACATTTGATTCTTGTTTGAATTTTGGGTTAGGCAATTTAATTTGTTGTTTAATTGGTGTGAATTTGGTCTTTTGATCTTTAGGATTTTTCTTTTGAACTTGAACAAAATTCTTTGACTCCTTTGATTCAAATCTTTTATACACAGCGGAAGTCTTATGATCTGAACTTGTTCTCAGATCAGAGTTAGATTTGATCTTAGGTGTAGTTGTTATTTTTGTGTTTGTGTTCAAGTCAAAAGTTCCTGCAGACACAAACTTCACAGGTTTAATTTGAGTATTGTTCTGTGACTGATTAATTAATTCTGTTTTCTTTGCTTTTGCAGCTTTTCTTCGTCTTTGATTTCTCAATCTTGATGAAGTTTTCTTGCTTTGAAGTTTAGTTGAATCTTGAGAAGATTCCTTTTGACACTCTTGTATTTCAGTTAGTTCATTAGAACTTGAATCATCAGACATATTATTATCTGTTTTAGCTTCTTCACATTTTCCTTTAAGTTTGTTATTGAATTCAGTGGATTTTTCACTCATTTGTTCACTTTGTTCAATAACAGTTTCACCTTTTGGTACAAACAGCTCTTTTGTTTTTGTTGAGGTTCATACGGTTTGACTTTGATTGGATGACCATTTTTGATCTTGTCTAAGTCAGTTTCTTCATAAACTTCAACATTTTTCTTTTTAAAGTTCTTTTGATCTTGAAATTCTTTCAGTTTAGCTTTGTTTTCCGGTGAATGATCATGTGTATTGAAATTCTCTGGTAAAGTTTTAGAGATTGATTCAGGCATAGGCTCATGTATGAATCCTAGTCCTGTTTTATCTTTGTCATTTCTTCCATTCACCAGTTGCTCAACAATTTTCTTTGAGCTTTTAACTTTGGCTAAATCTATTTGAGTTGCTGCATGTGCCAATTTTTCTTGTTCAAGTGTTTTGTTCATCTCTTCAAGTTGTTTCTTTGCAAGTTCAAGTTCTTTAATAGTTTTGTTCCATGAAGCTTGAAGAGACATTATCTTTTCATCAGCAATTTTGTGATCTGATTTTAGTTTATTGTGCCTTGATTCTTCTTGTTTGAGCTTGTCACAAATTTTGAATGAATATGTTATGTAGTGTTCAACTAGCTCAAAACATGCTTTTGTGCACATTTTCTCTCTCACGTCTGCTGGTATTTCAGGATATGAGTTTGAAGATTCAGTATCATCAGAGTTGACAACCTTTGGTTGTTCTGATTGAGCCATAAGAGCAACTTCTTCAGTAGTATCTTTTGGGTCTGATTTGTCGCTCCAATCATACTCTTCTTCTTGATCTGATTCATCATATTTAGGATCTTTAATTTCAGACCAGTCTTCATCATCAACTTCAACAACTAATGCCAGATTAGCAGTGAGATCAGCAGTAAATTGCTCTGCATATGCACTCCAGTCATAACCATCTTTGATGTTTACAACCAGTGCCTTCTTAGTTTCCTCATTTTTCTTCTCTTCTTTGAGTTCTGGCATTGGTAGACTTTGGTATGGCTTTTGAAAAGTCTTGTTTGACTGTTGCTGATACTTCTGACCATTTGAGTTGCCTTGATTATTTCTCCTTGGTTTCTTGGAGCTTTACATTCTCTTGAAAAATGACCATAGCTGTTACAGTTAAAGCATCTTGATTTTGATTTATCAAACCCAACAGTTTTGTTTGCACTGGGTTTGTAATTTCTATTAGAATAGGAATGCTTTTGTGTTCTGTATGCTATCATGACCATTTGCCAGTTAAGATCCATTTCTTCTACATCATCTGGATCCATTTCAAACAAATCTTGTAAAACTAGCTCCATTTGAGTTAGATGACTGCCTTGATAAGCTTGAAAGCTTGCCATGAAAGCAGTGAAAGTAGTTTTTGACTCTTCATCTTGTAAAAGAATGTTGATCACATCTTTCACTTTACTTGGATTGGGAGAGTTTGAGGAAGATGGCATCTCAGTTGAAGGTTTAGGCATTTGAGCTTTAGGTGAAGACTGTGGTTGTGGTTGAGTGGAGTAAGCAGGTGTACTGGTGAAGAATCCTGCTCCCAAACAGATCACCTTCATCTTCAGGAGTTGATTGGTCTTTAGCCAGAAATGCATTCTCTACAGTATTTGCTGGTGAAGCAACATACTTATACTGAGTTGTTGATGCATGTCTATCATTATTTCTTGAGCTCTCATCAATCTCTACAGATTCAATTTTAGCAATGAGTAGATCAAGATCCATTGGAAACTTCTCAGTATGTTTTAGTAAAGTGACAGTTTGTTTCCAAGAAGATGGTAGTGCATTCAGAAGTCTGTTGTTTAGGTCCTCAAGATCATTCTTGATTCCCAAATTAGACATTTCTGTGATTAATTGCACACACCTATTCATCATTTGATTTATTGTTTCTCCTGAGATGTGCTCAAATAGTTCCAATTGCCTTTTCAGTTTTTGCTTTTTCAGATCTTGGATTTCTTTCCCTCCTTCACATATGATCTTCAGAGCTTTATACATTGTATATCCAGTTTGGTAGTTTTCAAGTCTGGATAATACTTCCAAAGGTAACCCTTTGCACATGAGAGAATAGGCTTTAACATCATTTTTCACCCTCTTTAAGTCTTCTCCATGTAGGTTATCTTCTGGATATGGCTCTTGTGTATCTTTTGTATACACAAATCCTCTGTCTGGACCATCAGTAGTCACAGGAATGTATGGTCCCTTTTCAATTGATTTCCACAGATCTGTGTCTATGGAATTCAAATGATGTTTCAGTCTAAGAGACCAGTTTTTAAAATCAGCTCTGTTTTTAAGTTTTGGAACTCTGTTCTCAGAATCTTCTAATTTCACCATTTTTTATATTTTTGTTTTTTTCTAAGCTTTTGAATTAAAAAAATGACTTAAAAAAATATTTTTGTATTTTTGAAATTTTATGAAAAATTTCCAAGTGTCAAGGCTGATATGTCCGAACAGTGGTTATACGTCTCAACAGTGTAAAACGTCTCAACAGTGTAAAACGACCAGCTGATATGTCTAAGGGAATGCCTTAGAAAATTTCCAATCGCACAGTGGTTGTATGTCCACACAGTAGTGATACGACCACACAGTGTTGATATGTGAGACTAGAGGTAATACGACTCCACAGTGGTAATATGACTAGAGGTAATACGACTACACAGTGGTAGTATGTCCACAGTGAGACTTACCACCCAGTGGTAATACGACTACACAGTTGTAGTATGTCCAACGAGTACCACAGTGGTAATACGACCAGGCGTAAAACGACTGAACAGTTGAGAAACGACTTAACAGTTCTCAAACGACCAAACACTTTGGCAGATTTAAGTGTTTTTCAGCCCTAATACGACACATTCATCGGATTCTTATGAATTTAACGAACTCAAAAATCTCAAAATCCTTCAATTGTCGATGAATTGAGCTGAAATTCACAACTAGTTCATGATTATACCGATAATCAATCCTATAACCTCAATTTCAGTAATTATCAACGGATTTCGATGAATTTTGGAGATTCAATGTCGAACACTCAAGAACACATATTCGAACTGTTTTTCACTAATTCACTCGATTTTTATGAGATAAACTGCAATTTGTGATTCAAAACATGTTTCAGATGATGAAACACAGCTTCGATTCACAATATTTCACTTGAATTGTCAATTGATTACAGATTTCAGTGGATTTTTGAAGTTTCTATCTTCGACAGAACCTTCAAAAACACTCAACCGAAAGCTCTGATACCAATTGATAGGATCAATTAGAGCAATCTGTATCAATTATATGAACAATTCAAAGCAAAATACAATCTATTGTAATCAAATCATGCAAAATCAACAAAATTCATATTTCATTGATAGCAAAGACGATTACAAATGATAGAGAGCAGTTATCATAAAAACATACAACTCCTTCAATCTATACTACGTCTAAGCTATTTATACTAGAACCTAAGGAACTAATTTTACACAAAAAGTCCCTACACTAGTATAAAATACAAAATAGACACTAAACAATAAAGACTAAATGTTAATCCTTTAAGGGACCTAACAGTAGTATTCCATTAAATTGGTAATCTTGAATTGAACTAAACTAATTATTCAAGTAATCTAAAATCTATGAAGTTGTTAGGTTATCGGTTAGTCTCGTGTGATTGAATTGTTATTCGAGAGTGTTCGTGAGAAAATCCCATTTAGTGTGTCTTTCACATCTTGTTAATCGAGTCTATCTATTCATCTTAGATCTATCCTCTTCACTTTAGGGTGTTGTGACAGTCGTGCCGTAAGGTAGATTGCTTTTCGGGAGTTTTATTACTAAGTTAGAAAACCTGTGAGGGAGATCTAGCTAAACCGGTAGTTAAACGGGCTTTAGGGTTTCTTAGTTGTCATCCTTGAGAAGGGTTGAGGATTCTCTAAGTCATCCTTTAGTTTAGAACCTTAAGATCCCGGTTTTCACAAATCATTCCATTAACGATAGAAGAAGTGTTAGTAAAGTATAGGATTCCAGCCTAGGTAGTGTTTTAACATCATCTGAATTCAGTCTCAGCTTTCTAGTGTGTCTTTAGTTTGCTCTCATTTAAGTTCTTATTTTAAGTCTTTTAGAATTAGTAGCTAAATTCCCCCCAATTCCAATTTTATTTAATTAATTCTAGTTTTCGTTTTTCATTAGAAGTCTCGTGGGTTCGATATCGGAACTTACTTTTAGCTTTACTAGAGTCGATAGGTACGCTTGCCTGTCAGTAGTTTAGTTTTTAAGTGTCTAGAGTATTACTTAGTGTTTAATTTGGAGTCATTTTAATTGTTTTTTTTTATTGAACTACTTTATGCACATCAGTTAACATCATCAAACCTTATTTCCCCATTGGAAACAAAGCCTTTGCCAATGATGTAACCTTTTGCATCATTGCCAAAGGAAACAAATACCTTCTTTCCTTGAGAGTATTCATTAAGAAGAGAGCTGCTCCCTGTCATGTGCATGGATCCTCCACTGTCTACATACCAGATGCTTCTTTGGCATGTTGAAGAACCCTGCAATCATTATAACAAGTTAGTTAGTTCTAGAGACCCAAACCTTTTTGGTTTTGGGTCTGTTCTCATCAACAGATGAAACACTAACTGGTTTGTTATGTGTGACAGTCTGAGGTGAAGGAGATGGTGTAGAAGAGGAACCATTTGGCTTGGATTTCCTGATCTGTGGTTTCAACACAGGAACATCTAATTGGTTGACTCTTCCCATTAGATGTTGAACCATCATAACAAGTTGTGTCTGATTTTGTGATAAAGCCTTTAGCTCATCAGACACATTAGTGCTTGCCTGTGATGGATTCCTGTGTTGCACCATCTTCTTTTGAGCAACCTCAGCTGTTGACTGATTAACCCCATCCTTCTTTTTGGATTTCTTTTTGGACTTTGGGGTTTCAGGTTTTGATGTTGCTGGTACAAACTTGGTCTCAAACTCAGTTTTCATTACATTCATTTGCTCTTTAATTTTCTCCTTTTGTTTGAGTTTGGAACCCCTTTTGTACCAACAATCATCAGTAAGATGATTGAACAAGCCACATATTTCACATGGCTTCTTCTTCATCTTTGGTTGATCATCTACTAAAGAAGATGAAACTGCTGAAGACTTGTTCTTCAGCTGTTTGCTGTCAGTACTTACAATTTTCTTCCCTGCAGTACTTGCTTTCCTGACATCCTCTTTAGTAGTCTTCAAACCCTTTCTACTGGCAGTTTTTTTCTCTTCAGTACTGACAGTAGTTGGGGTTTGAACTTCAGGTGTTATCACTTGCTCTCTAGTACTTTCAGTACTTCTAGAGACATCACCTGAATTGATCAACTTTTTGATCATGTGACAGTCAGCATTTGAACCATCAGCTGTTGTAGCATCAGCTGATTGGTTTTGTGAGATTTTAATGCTGACTTCAACTTCTGATGATACTGTATCAGATAGTAGGTCACATGATGAGAAGGTTTGGTTATTACTCTCTCCATCAGATTCTACTTCTGCTCTGGAAGTATAATCTGTTGGAGGAGCAGTGTGATTATAACCAATGCCAAACTTCACATTGGAAGTTGATTGCTTACTCAAAAGCATTTCAAAACCCTTGCAGGATTGCACCCAGTGATCACACTCTACCCGGGTAGCTGCAAGTGTTTCCTTGAGGACTATGTACTTCTCAACAAGTACCACTTCCCTAGCCTTATCATCTTTGATTTGGCATTTAAGTTTATAAATCTCATCATTCTTATCATTAAGCATAGAATCAAATTTAGCTTTTCTTTTGGAAAGGGTTTGCTCTAGCTCAAGATTTTTATCAATTAAAGCTACATTTGCTTCTCTAATAGATGCAAATGCAGCTATGCAGGATTCAGAACATATCTTGGCTTTAGCCTCAGAAGATACCTGTGATGAAGCATTGGAGGATGACCCATCAGCAGACTCCGGGCCATGAGAGCAAGGTTCCCAAAAGGATGATCACCACCATGTTGACCAGCACCAGGAAGCAGTTGTTCATGACCAGATAAATCATCTGGTAAACTGCTCTAGTCAACAACTCCTGGGGTCAAGAAGCTGTGTTATTGAGGTTGGGTTTAATGATGAGATGGAGAAGGTTGAGGCTCAGGGAGTGCATGTGGTTGCTGAGCAGTGGGTGCTTGAACTTGACTTGGCTGAGGCATATAGTAGCAGGAGTATGGGTGTGGCATATGACCCTGAGGCACAAAGTATGCAGGTGATGCCTGAGCTGGTGATGGATGACCAGAACTGGAGGTATGTTGCCCTCTGTGCTGTGAGCTATTGCTTGGAAAAGTCACAAAGGGTGTAGAGGAGTTAGATCCAGATGATCTACACTCTCTAGCAAAGTGTCCAAGCCTATGGCACTTGTGACACCTCAACTTGCTTTTGTCAAAACCAACTTTGGTTTTGCCAGAGAGACCAGGAAATTTCCTGCCAGTTCTCTTGTAGAACTTTTGAGATCTGATATTTATCATTGCCATTTGACTCAAAATATCCATCCCTTCCAGATCATCATCTGGAATGCCCTTCAAGTCCTCCATCAGAAAGCACAGGTTATCACTGGTACCTCCTGAACTACCATCAACACCAACAAAAGCATGTTCAGAATTAGTAGAGAAATCAATATGCTCATCATAGGAACTCTTTGATGCAGCATATTCTGACTCTTGACCTATCAGTGCAGCATTGCCTGATACAAAGTCATCAGTGAGCTTGCCAGAGGTGGACAACTTCCTTTTCTGCTCTATCTCTCTCTCAAATGTAAGCAGTTTCCATGAAGTTGGGTGAGAGATAGAGTATCCAGATTTGCACTGGAGCGTAGGATAATGGTATAAGTGTCCCATCTCTCAGGCAGTGATCTGAGGAAACGGTTGTTCATCTGACTGTTGGAATACTCTTGTTTGACCATTTTCAGCTCAGAAATAAGACAAGAGAATCGCTCAAACTATTGAGTCAGTGTCTCACCCATCCTATGAGAGAATGTCTCATATTGTTGGGCGTGGATTTCTCTAGTATTTGCTAAGACCTCATTGGTTCCTCCGAATTGTTCCTTCAGAGCAACCCAGAGATCATGAGCAGTTTCATGATGCAAAAGTCCTGAATAGATTTCATTTGGAATTACCATAGCCAGAATTCCATGGGCTTTTGCATCAATTTCGAACAGTTTAAGATCTTCGTCCGAATATTGATCAGGTTTCTTCTCAACCCTCTCATTTGATTCAGGAACACTCACCATAGGCTTGTGTGGTCTATGTATCACTGACTTCCAACAACCAGAGTTGTTGACAGACAAGTGATGGAGCATACGACGTTGCCATATGTTATACTCATTCCTCACAAGCATCGGAGGCTTTGTTGAGGAACCAGTATTGTGAGGATCATTAGTTGGTGTCGCCATTTCAGATTTCAAGCAAATTCAAGGTAAACAAAACAAATCTAGCTCAACATCATGAGAACCTCAAGTTTAATGGCCAAACGCAGCAGAAACTTAATCTCTATAACCGATTTCTGCAAATTTGCTAATTCGATCAAACGTAGATAGCAAAAGAGCAGTTTCAATGATCAATTGTTAAATCAATCAACGATTAACCACCTCTGATACCATTTGAAAGGATCTCAGCCTCTAGTTTGATCAATTAGGTTGTATTCGCAGCGGATTTAGCACAAGAATTAAACAAACAAGCAAGAACACTAATGATTTTGCATGTAACAGTAAAGTTATAGAGAGAGAGAACAATTCTGCAAAAAGGTGTTTTCTATTGAATCACATGCTTCGGCAATGTTTACAATTAGGTCATCTTCCTTTTATAGGAAGAATGACGTCAGCTGATGTCACTTGATAGTGACATCAAACTGTTATTCTAACAAACTACTGAAAACACCTAAACTACTGAAGATGTCAAACAGCTGACATCTTCTTACAAAAAGCTAAGTGTTAAACTTATTACAAACGACTGATAAGAAAAGAAACTACTGAAAGCTACAACGACTGAAGAACAAACTCTTTAGTCGTTTACAAACTACTGAAAGGAAAATTACAATTACTGAACTAAACACTGAAAGGTAAACTATCACAACAACTGAAGAATGCTTCTTCAGCTGTTGTGACAAACTCTGAAGCTTCAGCACTTGTTCTTCAAGACTTTAAATTCAGATGATTCATCAGCTGATGACTTCAGTAGTTGTCATCAGCTGATGTCTTCAATTTTTGTCTTCAGACTTTATACATCAGTTGTTGATCTTCAGTAGTTTAGTTCTTCAGCTGTTGATCTTCGGTACTTTGTCTTCAGTACTTGAGGCTTCAGTACTTAAGGCTTCAGTACTTGAGTCTTCAGTACTTGATGCTTCAGTGGATGAGTCTGCAGTACTTGAAGTCTTCAGCTGTTGATCTTTAGTTCTTTGATCTTCAGCTGTTGAAGTCTTCAGTCTTTGTCAAAGTGCTGATGAAGCTTTCAGCAGTTGTTGTGATGTCTTGTGGACTTAGAGGTTTTTCTGATCTTGGCTCATTGGTTCTTTTGGTCCAACAGAAATGCACCTATTCTATTAATTACATAACCAAAAGAATAAATAATTACAACCCAAATAATAAACATAAATATTACAACCCATTGAATGAATAAAAACCAACCATTCAAATCATCCAAATCATAAGGCCAAAGGCTAGGTTATGCACACTAACATCCAATGATCATATCATCCAAACATATAATGGAACCCCACTTAAAAACACCAAATTTCAGCCAACATGAACTGAAATTTTGGGTTTTAAACATTGTCCAAACAATCAACATATCATAATATATCTTTCAAGGTTTAATCACTAGCATGTGTGATATGACCTTGAAAGTTTGGGGAATCATTCATACAAATCATAGCAGCCCCTAAAGGGGTTTTAAAGTCCATAAAACAAATTTTAAAGACCATACAAGCTAGCTATCACATAACCGGCTCTAGATGCCATTGAAGGGTTTGCAAGAACACAAAAACGAGTTTAACCTTTTAAACTTTCTGAAAAACGCTGCGGAAGTTTAGCATTATAACATGTTTATAATCTGAAATTTTCATGTTCTAAATGATGTTTTAAGATGGAAAAACAAACCCAAATCAAAAGGATCTTTAATATGTGAATAAGCAAGCTATATACTTATGTAAATGCACATAAAATCACAGCTACATGGAGCTATGATTACTACCTTTCAGCAGCAGCAAAACCGACCAAAGAAAGGGAAATGATGTCCAAAAACCGGCCAAAAGTTCAAGGGTAGAAGCCCTTAAGTGTCTATACCCAAAGCCTCCTTGCAAACACCACTCTTGCTAGGTAGAGCACACCAAAAACCAACTCTAAACCCCTCCTTTCAGCTGCTGTGTTCCGAAAGTTTTTAGGGAGAGAGAGAGAGCAATTTTTGTTTTGCATGTCTTGAGTGTAGAGAGAAATAAAGACCCTAAGAACCCTTATGATGTGTGTGATTCTCAAAACAAAAGAACCAATGAGAATCCTCAAGGGGGGCGGCCGAGATTTTGAGTTTAAAAGGGTTTCCCCCTTTTAAATTATATCACACATTCATAGATTAAAATGGTCTTTTAACTAGACATGCAATTAACCATTTAATTGCATGTACAAGTTATATAACTTATACAATTAACCATTTAACTTATAAGTTATAATTTCTCATTATTATTTGATGTCATCTAACTAATTTAAATGACATTTCAAATAATATTATTGAACAAAATATCCTAATAAGTTGTTCCCTCTCATATGCAACTTATTTAGAAAACCCATTTTCTAAATTGGTGTAAATATTTAATTGCATGATCATATCATCAATCAAATATTAATTGGTGTTTGCTAAGCTTGTTATTGGGTATAACCCGACTTGGATCATAACGTACTAACCGCATCAATATTCTACGTGTCTTGGGCACATAGAATCCTACAGACAAATCGATGATTGTATTCATTAATGATATTCTTGTCTACTCTAAGAGCGAGGAGTAGCATGCCTGCCATCTCAAGGAGGTACTAGAGATACTTAGAAATGAGAAGTTGGATGCGAAGTTTCTAAGTGTGCGTTTGGCTACGAGCGGTTCATTTTCTTGGCCACGTGGTAAACCCCGAAGGAATAATAGGACTCTGCAAAGGTCGAAGCTATAATACAATGGGAGTCCCCAAGGACGCCATCTGAGATTCGTAGTTTCCTAGGTTTGGGAAGTTACTACAGAAGATTTATTCAAGACTTCTCTAAGGTGGTGACCCTGTTGACTAAGCTGAGTCACAAGGATGTGAAGTTTGAATGGGGTTCCGAGCAGGAGAGTGTGTTTCAAGAGATGAATGCAAGGTTAAACCAAGCCCCAATCATGACATTACGCGAAGGGAATGACGACTTGGTGGTATACTCGGATGCTTCGTATTTGGGTTTAGGTTGCGTGTTAATGCAATGAGGAAAGGTTATAGCCTATGCATCTTGGCAGCTGAAGATCCATAAGGTTAACTAGTCTACTCATTGTAAGGCCCCACTCCCAGAACGCTTACAGTTGGTCATACATAACGTAAAACATTTAAGACATGACATTTTGCAGCGGAAATTTAAACTTTTCATATATAAATTATGAATACATGACAAAACATTGTTCTTGTAGTTGTATCACAAAAACATGACAATTACAATTATTGTCTCAAAATCTAGAATGCCAGACGTGGATCATTCCAGTAGCTATCTCATCCTTGCCTACACTCCTCAGTTGCATCATTACTTGCCAACTATTATGCACACAAAGTCAGCTACACTGAGTGAGTTCTTGTTTTATAATAAAATATTTTTTCATACATTTCCAACATTTACATTTAGTACGTGATCATTCATCATTACATACATATTATCATATTCCTTTCTTATTATTCGTTTCGTTCATTTCACACATTTTAAATTTTCATTATTATCTTTCACTTTCATCTATAGCAATGTCATATGCTATGCCCCAAATATTATGCACGAAGCTGGTACTGGGCTGAAGTCTAATAATAGACCCCTAACATTACGCATGAAGCTGACTCCAGTACCGGGGTAAGCAACAGGGGTCCCGTTTCATACTTTTGGTCAATCTCAAGGATTAGACCCCCGTATTCATAGGCTAAATAGGCCCCGTACAGTTGAGCTAACAACACATGGTTGTGAACCTCCTATCATTTTGCTTGCAAGACTTTCGTTCATTCATTAGGTTCCACATTTTATTATCATTAAATTTCACTTCATTACATATACTTATTCTTAATTAGTATATATCACACCATGTAAGAAAAAATCATGAAACATATATTCACATTATCATCAACATGAAAATAAACAATAATGTCCAACCCTCTACAAGACAGTGGGGATTCCGGGGCGGCAGCCCCTAACAGCGGGGTTCTAAGGGCAGCAGCCCCTAGTGGGGTCCAAGCGGTAACGCCCCTGGCTGGGGCCGGGCTGACCTATTAAGCATGAAGAAATTTTATTTAAAAGCATTTATATAGCCCATTTTGTTATAGAAAATTCTATTTCCTATTAAAACCTCTTGACATCTTTGCTATAAAAAGAACGTATATTTAGTATGCATAAAAAGCCCAAAACATAGAAAAATTTATAAATAGGGGGATCTAGAACTCACCTGGCCTCTGTAAATAACTTCACCTAAAGTAGGCTCACGGTAAGTTGACATGCAAATAAGTCACTTTCTACACAATTCCACACTCAGTTTCGCACGCAGTTTCGCATCCAGTTTCGCTTCCAGTGTCGCTACCAGTTTCAACCAATTTTCATTGGAACTCTATTGCTATGAAATTACCAGTTTCGCTGGAAGAAGTCCACAGTTTCGCTGGAAAAACTGTTAGTTTTGCATGACGAACTCACAGTTCCGCGTGACGCATAAAAATGACATTTCAGTCCATTTTTAACCCAAAAATTCTACTTTTTACACCTGAATTCTTCATTTTTCATCCAGGAAACTATATCTAAGATTTTTACATGATTTCATGCATAAAAACGTGACTTTTGTAAGATTCTTTATCACTTTTCAAAACCCTAGAATCTGAATCTGCTATAAAGAGGTGTTTGGATGATGATTCTTACCTGGATTTGTTGTTCTTTTATTGTTGTTTGATGTCCAAACACTTAGGTCTTCAATCCTTTAACCAGCAAACTTCAAATCTTGATTTCTCTTTACTTTCTCTCTCTACTTTCTCTCTCTACTTTCTCTCTCTAGGAAGTTGGTTGTTTAGTTGCAAATGGGGAGAAATATGGTTGGTTGTGTATGTATATCGGGTGTTCACAGGACCTTAATTTCATCTAACATATAACCTGTAAGTTTAATTTGGTCCATAATCTATTTCCCTCTTATTTATATTAAATAACCCCCAACTAAGCCCATTATTATTAATTGGCTCGTTTCGACTTTTTTCCAGGGTGTAACACTCATGATTTAGAGTTGGCAGTTGTGATTTTTGCATTGATGATTTGGAGGCACTACTTGTAAGGGGCGAAGTGTACCATCTTCATAGATCACAAGAGCCTAAATTATTTCTTCAAGCAAAAGGATCTTAACATGAGGCAAAGAAGGTGGTTAGAGTTGATCAAGGATTATGATCGCTAAATCCACTATCATCCGTGCATGGCGAACGGGGTGGTTGATGCCCTCAAACGAAAGGAAAGACCTGAGCCGATTCGGGTGAGGCTTGCCAGCTGGTTGTGACGTCGGATGTCATGGGTCAAACAAGAGAATACCAAGATGAGGCACTGAAAGAAGATAGGATCAACTCTAAATAGATGAAGGGTCAAGTAACGGATTTAGGGGAGAACACTCATGGTGTTAGAACCTGATCCGGGCAAATGTGGATTCCTTATTATGGGGATCTAAGGGGAAAGATTATGGATGAAGCTCAAAAAACATGGTATTCCATCCATCTTGGTGCTACAAAGATGTATCATGACGTGAGTAAGTGTCTGACATGTTTACAAGTGAAGGTAGAGCATCAGAAACCGTACAGTGAGATCCAACCCTTGGATATACCCGAATGGAAGTAGGAACATATCACCATGGACTTTATGATGAAATTAAGCGAGAGGATGTATACCATTTGGGTGATTATAGACTGCTTTACGAAGAGTGCTCACTTCTTGCCAATCCGAGAGACTTACTCGTTAGAAAGGTTGGCAGAGCTGTTCATCAAAGAGATTGTAACTCGTCATGACGTGCCGGTGTCTATTATTTCTGACAGGGGACACTTAGTCACATCTAAGTCTGAAGAAATTTCATGATGCAATGGGAATGAGGTTACACATTAGCACAACTTACCGCCCTTAGACAGACGGTTAATCAGAATGGACCATTTAGATCTTGGAGGACATGCTCGGGCACGCATTATTGATTTTGGTGGAAGTTGGGATGAACACCTACTGTTGGCAGAGTTCTCCTACAGCAATAGCTATAATGCCAGTATAGGCATGCCACCATTTGAAATATTGTATAGGAGACGATGCATAACCCCGGTGTGTTAGGGTGATATCAGGCAGAAGGAGTTAGGAAGTATCGAGATCATTGACGCCATGTTGGAGAAGTTAGAAAAGATCAAGGCTTTTATGAAGGTAGCAAAGGACCAGCAGAAGTCCTACATTGATAAGAGAAGGAGGCCAATTGAGTTCCAAGTGGGAGATAAGGTGATCTTGAAAGTATCTCCTTGGAAAAGGATTATCAAGTTTCGAAAGAAAGGGAAGTTGAACCCAAGGTTCATAGGACCGTTCCATATTATCATAAGGGTAGGAGAAGTGGCATGCTAATTTGAAATACCCGATGAGTTGAGTGCAATTCATCCTACGTTCTATGTATCTCATCTAAGAAAATGCTTGGTAGACGATGATGTGATTGTACAGCTAGAAGGCATTGAAGTGGATGAACGACTGAATTATGTAGAGCATCTGATGGCCATCATTGATTGGAAAGAGAAGCACTTAAGGAATAATGTGGTTCCGTTAATACGAGTACAATGGAGACACAGAAAGGGATCAGAATCTACGTGGGAGACCGAGGAGGAGATGAGGCAGCATTATCCTCAATTGTTTAATGACTAACAGGTTTCGAGGACGAAACCTAAATAATTGGGGGAGACTTGTAACGTCCTAGAAAGTCAAAATTAGGCATTTAATAATAATGGGCTTAGTTACGGGACGTTTAATAAAACGAATGGAAGGAAATGGGTCATGAGCCAAATTAGTCTTGTGGGCAAAGAGAATTAATGGTTAAAGGTCCATAATCAGCTACATAAACCACCTAAACCAGTCGTCATCGTTTTCATTTGTAACCCTAGCCACCAACTTCTAGAGAGAGTATATAGAGAGAAACTAAAGAAAACTAAAGATTTGGACCTTCATTGGTTAAGGGATTAATGATTTGAGTGTTAGAGCATCAAAACAAAAGAAAGGAGCAAGAAATCTAGGTAAGAATCAGCCTCTAAACGCCTTTGTTGGTCAAACCCGAAGTCTAGGGTTTTGGGTTTTGAAAAGTTGTAAAGAATCACATAAAGGTCACATTTTTACATATGAAATCATGTAAAAAGCATAGATATAGTTTCATGGATGAAAAACTAAGGATTTGGGCATAAAAAGTTGAGATTTTGAGTTAAAAACGAGCTGGTTTCTTATTTTTATACATTTTGCAAAACTGTCTGTGCATCCTGCAAAACTATGGGTTCATCTTGCGAAACTAAGGCAATCTCCTTCCTATGAAACTGTACTATAGTTTCGCAGGTAGTTTCAAAAGTGCATAGGTAGATCTGTAGATTCAGCAAATCTAGGAAATTTCAACGAAAGTTGGGCGTAACTGACATGCGAAACTGGTAGTCAAACTGACTTTTATGCATAATAGTTGGCAGGTAAAGGATGATGTTGGGGATGGCACAAAGATGGAAGCTACTTGGAGTGCGATGAATGGCATCCAAGTTTATGAAATCATTTACTTTAATTTTAAAAAGTATAGTGTTTTTATTTTGTTTAGGAGACAAATGTATGGTACAATATGATATACAAGTTTTAAATAGATGTTTATTTAATTCTGCTGCAATATTTTGTTTATAAAGTGATTTTATGTTATGATTAACCAACTGTGAGGTTACCCAGGAACAAGGCCTTACACCACTCCTTGTACATTTGTTTCGTTCATTGCTTCAACTTGAGCAGCAATGATATGAGTCTTAATGCTAGAAAGAACAATCATACGTAAGGCCTAAATGTGTACAGGTTTAACCCTCTCCTTTCGACTTAACGCATCAGCAACCACATTTGCTTTACCTGGGTGATACCGAATTTCGTAGTCGTGATAACTAAGCACTTCAATCCAACATTCTTTTCTCATGTTCAGCCGCTATTGGTCAAAAATATGCTAAAGGCTCTTGTGGTTAATATATATGACACACCTTGTGCCATACAAGTTGCCTCTAGATTTTAAGAGTTAACACCACCGCACCTCTCTCTAGGTCATAGGTGGCGTAATTCTTCTCACGATTCTTAATTTGCCACAATGCATATGCAGTAACTTTATCCTTTTGCATGTGATGCATCACAGTATACAACAAATCCTTCCAACCCCTCGTGAAGTGCCAATATCAGTGCATTGCACAACTTGTACTTCAGAGTATTAAACTCATCCTCTTGCTTGGCACCCTATTAAAACTTTTTATCCTTCGGCATCAGTTGAGTAAGTGGTTACGTAATCCTTGAGAAGTTTGCAATAAACCACCGATAATAGACTGCTAGTCTAAGGATTTGTCTGATCTCGGAAGGCGTTTTGGGTGCCTCCCAGTTTTAACTGCATCGATCTTCTTGGGGTCCACATGAATTCCTTTCTCATTCACCACATGTCCAAGGAATTTCACCTCTCACAGTCTAAACTCACACTCAGAGAACTTGGCGTAGAGCTTCTCTCTTCATAACAAATCCAAATATCATCAATGAATACTATAACAAATTTATCCAAGTACGGTTTACACACTCTATTCATTAGATGCATGAATACCGCGGTTGCATTCGTCAGCCCAAAAGGTACAACCAAGAATTCATAATGCCCGTAACGCGTCCTAAAAGCCGTCTTCGGTATATCGTCCTTGTGTACCCTCACCTGGTGATATCCCGAACAAAGATCAACCTTTGAAAACTATGTCGATCCTTGAAGTTGGTCAAATAAATCATCTATCCTTGGTAAGGGATATCGGTTCTTAACTATTAACTTGTTTAATTCCCGATAATCTATACACATTTTGAAGGATCCATCTTTCTTCTTGATGAAAACACTGACGCCCCCCATAGCGAATGACCAGGTCGTATGAAACCCATGTCTAGTAAATCTTGGAGTTGACTAGATAGTTCTTGCATTTCTGACGGGGCCAATCAATAAGAAGCCTTAGCCACAAGCACCGTGTCAGGCGTCAAGACAATTCAAAAATCCACCTGTCTTGGAGGTGGCAATCATGTCAAATACTCCGAGAACACCTCTAGAAAGTCCCGCACAACAGGCATGTCTTCTATCTTCCTATCTGCCACTTTCATGCCCATTATGTATTATTTATTCATTTATGGCTTCTCTCCATTTACTTCAAGCATCCCGCCACTTGGTAAAGTAATGCACCTGATCTTTTCATTGCAAATGATTTTGGCTCTGTTCTTAGTTAACCAATCCATACCTACCACTACATCAAAACTCCCAAGCCTAAAAGGTATAAGATTTATTTTAAAAGCATGTTCATCTAGTATTAAGGTACATTCCCGAATTATATCTCTAGTCTCCACTAGAATACTATTAACCAATTCAAATACATAACTTCATTCCATGCAACTGGGGTCATATCCCTTAATTTCACAAACTAGTATGATACAAACTATTATCTGCACCCGTATCAAATAAAATTGTAGCATAATGATCATTCAAAGTAAGTGTACCAGTCACCACTTACGGTTCCTGTCGAGCATCATTAGAACCAATTACAAATGCCCTTCCACGAGCAGGGTTACCATTATTGCCTTGTCTTGGGTTTGTGCCAATCACCAGGACCTTATTTTGATTGTTATTCCCTGCATTTTGATTGATCACCTGTCCTGGAGCTCCTTTTAACCTCGGGCAAGTGTTGCGGTAATGCTCTAGGCTCCCATACTCATAACACCCACACTATACACCAGCTAGTCTGATTTCATTGACTGGCACCGCTAGATTCACAACCACCTTGCAATTCTTACCTATATGTCCGATTTGTTCAGTTGAAGCATGCGAGACATGGTGTCGTAATCAGGTGATGTAGATTGCCCTTCATGCACTTCGGACAATCACCAGGATAATCCTTCTTTGCTGGCACAACAACAACATATCCCTTCACCACCTTTGTTTTCTTATCCACTTTACTATTTACTGGTTTGCTTGACTCCCCGACATCCTTTCGTTTTTCACCAGCCTTTCCCAAAACTCCAGTTCGTACCATTTCATCAGTCAAGGTACCTGCCTTCAAGATCGCACTCTGAATAGTTTAGGGTGCCGCAACAGTCACCTTACCAAACCCCAGATGTAATGCTCAATCCTCTTTGATTCGGGTGTCACCAGGTGTGGCACCAGCTTTTCCAATTCATGAAATTGTTTGGTATAAGCAGCATGACCTGACTCTACCCCTCGAATGGTTCCAGAACTCGTGCTCCAATTTTTTGCATTTCATTCATAGGATAGTACTCTTTAGTTGTTAAAGCTTTAAATTCAACCCAAGTCATGGCCATCACCGCCTCCCTACCTCGGGCCTGAACTTGGGAGTTCCACCATGTTAGCGCTTCCCTACTAGCGAATAGGTAGCATACTTCACCTTCTGATTTTCAGCACAGTTGTTGATATCCATCACAGTTTCCATCTTCTCAACCCAACGGGCCAAAGCGATGGCTCCACCCTATCCATCAAACTCCTTCGGTTTACAAGTCATGAACTCCTTGTAAGTACAACCAACTCTACCCCCAATACCATTTCCAACAGCATGTACATTCCCACCATTTCCAGTCCCTATCATCACCTCACCACCACTCGCTCCTTCTTCGCCTCCATGATTACTATTGTCCTCTTCATTCCTATTACCATTCCTATTTCCTCCGCCTCAACCACCTCCATTATTCAAGATATTATTACTCACTTGCATAACTATACATAAAACACTATCAAAAGCACATCAATTATTCTTTGATATCTTCCAAATATGATGATTATGTACTTAAAATCGTTTAATTGTGTTTTCTGGTGTTGTGAAGGACAAGATGGACAAAAGGAGCATATTGGACAAGAAATTAAAGAATTCCAAGCTTGGGGTTCGTGCCTCATCTAGCACGCCCCCATGCCTTGCCTGAAACACACCCCCGTGCTAATTTGGCACACCCCCGTGATTGGACATCTGACAGGACAAAAAGTACTGTTCCCCAAAAGTAGTCACGGGGTCGTGCCCCATTTGTCACGGGGCCGTGATTACCCCTTTCACGGGGTCGTGCCCAATTTGTCACGGGGCCGTGCCCCGACAGCTCCTGCACGTACGAACCGACCAACTTTTGTAAGCATTGTACTAACACGGGGTCGTGCCTTTTTGTCACGGGGTCGTGGTTAAACACTCCGGGAAGCCTATAAATAGAGGGCTAAGTTCACCATTTTGGCAAGCTTTTGGTGAGGTGACACTCTGCAGAAATCTCTCGGGAAACAGCCCTTGAAGACCAATTGGAGGTTCGGGAGGTGCATACAACACTTGGAAGAAGCTTGGGATTGTCTAAACACCATCCATTGTGGAATCACCGGTTTGATTGTTCCATTTCACCGATGAATTCATACTTATCTTCTATTTTGTGTTTTTTTATGTTCAAGCTCATTATGAGCTAACTCTTATTATCATCCTAACTGGATGAAACTTATGTAATTTGTGATGAATTAATGATGTGATAAATATTGTGTTAATGTTATGGTGGTCTTGGGAAAACTTTCGATGGGTAGCACCTACATTTGAACGGGGGTTATAAGTTTATGGTTTGTAATTGTGATTGTCATACACGGTTGAAAAACATATGATCAACTTTTATTCATAACAAACTATGGCTAATTAACTAGAGATGGTTATTAAAATCATAAGACCTTAACTTTCTGATCATTTATGGGTTCCCTTTTATTAGTCTGAGAAATCTACAGTAATTGTTATGGTTTTCTAAAATTAATGGTATGTTGGAAAGGAACTTGATCAACTCTCTTCTAACATTAAGTTATGTTTTCAGAAATCGTATGTCGAAAAGGACACAAAAGATTTACCTACATTACTAGGGCCTTGACCTAAGCAGTAAATCTCAACCTGACGTGGTCCTGGTCACTACGGAGCGGATAGACGAGAAATCGCGCCATCTAATCTTTATAAACATTAACACAATTACTTTATTCCATATCTTTAATCACATCACCACTTCATCATAGTTACATAAGTGTAATCCAAGTTAGGATGATAGCCTTTATTCCCTGATTTCAAATTCAAAAGTTTCAACTTATTTTACTTTATTTTGATTTCTATTTTAAAAACCCTAAAAACCCTAATTTACATCAATGCAACTTATCATTCTTCTAAACAAAAACCAAATCTGATAGTCAATCATAAAGGTTGTTGAGTAGTCTTAGTGTGTCCACGGATTGATACTCGGTTCTTACCATCACTATATTACCTCACAATAGGTGCACTTGCCTTTTATGTGTGTAGATAGTAGTAGTAATAACCATTTAAAACTGAATCTGTGCGAAAATCATTTATCTAAATACATATACTTTCACACCGCATCAAGTTTTTGGCGCCGTTGCCGGGGACACATGGCAAGTTTGAAAGACAATCTACATTTTTGACTATCCTGTTTATATCTTGTTAATATTTTTGTTCAAATTCATTTTGACTTTGTAGTTAGTTTGACTTTGTAGTTAGTTTGCCTTAGATAGTTAGTTACATTTGCCTGATTCATTTTAAGCCTTAGTTAGTTTATGCTTCCCTAAGTTAGTGTATGTCCGACTCGTCTAGTCCTGAACTTGTTTCACCTCTTTCGGAACCCGAACGACTTGTCCGACAAAGATTACGTGAAAGACCACAACAAGCAGCAAACAATCATCGAAGAAGACATCTCGGAAGATACACCATCCAAAGGAGACATGGCTAATCAAGACGAGGAAATGAAGATGACGCACTATGCCACACCATCAATCGACGGTTATGAGTCTAGTGTTGTCCAACTAGCAATAGCGGCCAACAATTTCAAGATTAAGTCTAGTATTATCCAACTCGTAGAGAACTCTGTTCAGTTTCACGGATTGCAAGACGAAGACCCTAACGCTCACATCTCACGATTCCTTCGTATCTGTGCAACATTCAAAATCAATAACTGTTCAAACGATGCTATTAGACTAAGACTTTTTCCATTTTCACTTCGCAGTCGAGCCATTGACTAGCTTCATTCACTTCCGCCTGGTTCCATCACCACGTGGGCGGAAATGGCTGAACAATTCCTGTTGAAATACTTTCCGCCCGATCGCACTGCCAAATTAAGAAGCAGCATTACAAGCTTTCGTCAGGACGATGATGAATCATTACACGCAGCGTGGGAGAGATATAAAGGTCTGCTTTGGAGATGCCCACATCATGGACTTGATCTGTGGCTGCAGTGTTAAACTTTTTATGATGCAATCAGCGGAGCACACAAACAAGCTGTAGACCAAAGTGCGGGAGGAGATTTTGGAAGTGTCACGCCAACAGAAGCATAGCAAGCCCTAGAGAAAGCAGCTAAGAAGATCTTTGCTTACAATCCCTTGAGAAACAAAATCAACTCTGGAGGAATTCATCAAGTAGACTCTGAAACGCTGATCACAGCCCAGTTAGAAGCCTTAACCAAATGATTCGAACAATTGCAAGCGGAACTTAAAAAGACTCCAACACGATGCAACACATGTGGAAATTTACACAAGACCAATGAATGCCCACAAGGCATTATGATGGTTGAAGATGTTGACTACGTAGGAGGCCCAAACAACTCATATAATAACAACCCAAATTGGAGGAGCAATCCGAAATACAGAGAAGCTGGTAACAACCCATCATCATCTGGATTCAACCGTAGGCCACCTTACCAACAACAGAAACCACCATATCAAGGTCCAAGCAGTAGTTATCAAGACCGTGGAGCATCATCAATGGAAAACTTATTGCAGCAATTGTTGTTAACCACACAAGCCACAGATGAGTACATCCGGAAATCTGACCGAAAAAAAAGAGGAAAGGTTCCAAAGAAATGAGGTTGACATCAAAAGCAACAAAGCATCGTTGCAAACCATTGAAAACCAAGTAGGTCACATAGCACAACAACTATCTACAAGACCCCAAGGTGCTTTGCCTAGCAACACAGTAACAAACCCTAATGCTCAAGTCAAAGCCATCACCACAAGGAGTGGCAAAAGCACTCAAGGTGATGTACCTGTATTACAGCCCATCCTTGAAGAAATAGAACTCCAGACTCCAAGTAATGCAAATGACAAGCAGAAGCAACCTGTTGTTGTTGAAGAACCAGCCAAGAAATACGTACCACCGCCACCTTATGTTCCACCACCTCCATATCCCGGTCGTCTACGACAACAACGAATGGAGGCACAATATGGCAAATTTCTGGGATTGTTCAAGCAACTCAACATTAATCTGCCATTGGTGGAAGCCTTAGCCCAAATGCCAAATTATGCTAAGTTTTAAAGGGTGTATTGTCAAACAATAAGAAACTGGAGGAGTTATCACATGTAGTTTTGAATGAGGAATGCTCAGCAGTTCTTCAAAACAAACTACCTCAAAAGATGACTGATCCTGGGAGTTTCACCATACCTTGTGTCACACCCCGGGCCCCGGTAGGGTGGGACGTCACAGATTAGCAACAAAACATACATGGCAGCGGAAACAAACCAATATAGGAGCTCAAAGGGAGAGAACATCACATGGCATTTAAAGTTTTAAAAGACATCAGGCTAGAAACAGATCCAGCCCCAAATGATTACATAGTTCAACAAATAAAATAGTCATTAAATCAAATTGTTCAAGTCATGATTTTGGTCACACAAACAAATGCCATGGTCTCGGGGTTGAGTCTAAGTCTTCCACAATAGCTAAGAGTCTTCACGGGTTACCTAAAACATGCTCAAAATGGAAATTGTGTCAACTAAAAAGTTGGTGAATTCAAGTGCTTAAAGTTTCAGAACAATAAAAAGGAACTCTTAAAGTCCACGGTAAAGGTTTTAGAATCAAGTGTGAAAGTTTATAAAAATATCATTTGATTTTAAAAGCATCATTTTTAGTATCAGTCATTGTGGGGTATCACAACCAACCCTGCACTTGGTCCCCAGTTGGCCTCTTCTAAACTTGTGTTTAACCGGATATTCCCGTAGGAAAGAACCAAACCTCAGAACAGTGAACCATTCCTGCTAGGATGGTTCACCATAGTATCTTATTCAAAACCTGTTACATGCCATAAACAACCCCTCAGGATCTCAGTGGGGTACCTCCCTGTAGCGGGAGCCACTGTGTGTGGGGATTCCCCAAATCGATCTATTCACATAAAACAAGCGGTTCACAAAAGAATTAATGATCATGACATAAGTATCAGCAGGTATCCAAAAAGTCCCACATACAAGCATCAAATAAAGCACAATCATAGTTCAATTAACAAAAGAGCATGTTCCATCCCAAAAACAGTAAGTAAAAAGGGATCACTAGAACTCACCTTAGACGTTAAGCAAAGAAATCCTTCGTGTGTTGGGAATGTCTCAAGCCTAGCACCCTAACATGAGTATATTAAGTGATTAGCTACTGATTTAAACCTATTTAAGGTACAACAAAAGTGTCTAAGCCTTATTTGGTCGGGTCCGACTTTGATTCTAAGGTTTGTATAAAAGTTTCCTTTTATGGAAAGTCAAGGTTTCTCATACAATTAAGGGTTTTTACATTACTAAGTTCAGAATATATGATAAATATGCTAATAAAGTGACTAATTTGCTTATGGAGTCGGTTATGAAGTTTAACCAAATTTTACAGTTTGGCCCCTGAAGTTTCCAAATTGACAGTTTCTACCCTTAAGTTTGGTTTCTTGTATTAGATGACCTTTATAATAAAAAATCAGTTTCAAGAATTTAATATAACTTTATTTTAATAATGTATACTAAAATTTTCAATTTATGGGCTCGTTTATAATTTACGTGTTTAACTTTACCGGTTACGGTAAAACCGAAGGCTTTAAAATGGTTACCTATGAGTTTTCATGTTTTTGAGTCTAGGACCAGTAGCTAAATTTTTAAAGTCATTTTAATAAGTTTCCAATCTTTTAAATCACAAAATTTGCCTCTAGTAGCTGAAAGACTCGTTTTTACGTTTAAACCGTTAAAACGCGTTTTTAACCGAGTTTTACCATTTTAAAAGCTTGTTTGACCAACCTTTCTAATTTATAAGTTATTTTATCATTTAACTTACTGAAATAACATCATTTTTATAGTTTCTAACTTGATACTCATTTTTCTTACAATTTCCTCCAAAACATCTTTCGGTTGGTACCCGTTTTTACTTAAAAATCCATTTAAAATACCATTTGACCACTAAAAATTCTCATTAAATACATAACACTTTATTAATCCTTAATGAAACTGGAATTCTCTTTAAAACGTTTATAGTTCAAGATTTCTTGTTTTTAAGTAGTTTTAGCTTGTTTTCGGGTCCCGAAAGTGACCAAAATGGGTCTAAACACAACATGTCCTTTGTTCCAGAGATTAAACAACATTAAAATCTTAATATTAATCAAAACCTACTGAAATAACAGTCCCAATCGTGGCCTAGTTGTTCTACACATCCATGGACTTTAAAATATATAGAAAGTGTCATAAATGACCATTACACATGTGTAAATCATTGTAACTTGAGTTTAACCATAACTAAAACTTTATCTAATTTAAAAATTAAATTATTGGGGTGTCTTAAAAGTCATTTTGAGCAGGTTATGAACCTGGTTTGAGAGGGTTTTCAACAAGTGCCTAAAAGAGGTTGTTACTAGTAGTAAGAGGGGTTTTTCAAGGTGTAATGCTTGTTTTTACCACATGTAGATGGTGTATACTCTTTGAGGCTTTAAAAACAGGTTTTAGTAGTCTTAAAACCCATTAATATGAAGGTTACACGTTTTGTTTTGAAGGGTTACAAGATACACAAGTTAGATGGTGCCAAAAACACCAAAAATAGGGTTTTCAAGGGGTAAATCGGGTTCTACCCCTTAGAATGACCATTATATCATGTGATATACCTTCAAGAACATTGGGAACTCTTCAAGAACAAGGTGAGGGTGAGAGGTTTCTGTTACAACAAGAAAAAGTAAGGTTTTAGGTGAAAAATGAAGAAAACACGAGAATGTCCAAACCGAGCACATGGAGCTTACACTTGATGTAACTCGCGATTTGGAAGGTGTGGATGGTCGTGAATGGCGGTAATCTCCTTGGACTTGACGGTAGAAGTCAAACACAAGCTGGAAACCACAAGTCTTGCAAGTTTCAAGCTTCAAAACTTCACCAAAAGGTCACCTTCTTTGCGGTTTCTTGTTGGCCGATGGTTGCATGCTTGTAGTTTGTGATTTTGGGCTGGAAAGGTGCTGGAATGGAGATAATTTTGACAGGGAGAGATGTTTCTTCAGCTGATAATTCGAAATGAGAGAGAGAGAAGGAGTATGGAGTGTGTCTTGCAAGATTGAAAAATGCATGTATAGTGAATGGATGATAGAATGAGTGTGTGTAGTGGGAAGCAAGAGTGTCCATTGGTGGACATGGGGGGCGGCCGATTTGTCTTGTTGTGGGCTCTTTTTAGATTAAATTTTAATAAAAAATGTTATTAGATGGTGTTATTTTGTAGTGTAGCATTTAAAATTGTTAGTTAGTAAATTGTCTTATGCATGATAATGCATGCTAGAACCAAAATTTCAAGTGTGTGGGTGTGTGCACATATATATAATTGTTTCAATTAATGCTTTGTATTCTAGCTAGGGTGACTTGAAACACCCGGAAAATTTTCTAATCGAGTCAAGTGATAGTGATGGGCTCGGATGAAAAACCATTTAATAAATATAAAATGGTTGCGGGTATTACACCGAGTTAACCCTCCGGGTCACGAGTTTAACGAGTTTGGGGTCCCGGAAACGCCTGGCATATAAATAGATGGATCAGCTGAGCAACTCTCATTTTCACTCAAACGCCCATTCTAGAGAGAGAAAGTGTAGAGAGAGAAAGTGCCGGATTGAAGCTCGGGTGGTCAAGAATCGAAGGCTGGTGTTTGTGGACTCCTAAACTACAAGAATCAAGGTAAGAAACGTATCTAAATTTCTACATTTGATGAAAAACCCGAGTGTGGGTTTTTGAGGTTTTAAAGTGGCAAAAATCGCCCCAAAACACACGTTTTAGGGTAAGAAAACGTGTAATGAGCTTAGATATAGCTTCCTGGATGATAATCCAAGGGTTTGGGTGGAAAGGATTGGATTTTTGGGCTAAAACGAGCTGATTCGTAAATTTCAGCTCGTTCTGCGAATTTAAGGTCTCATCCAGTGAAACTGTAAATTCGTCCAGCGAAACTGAAGGATTTACAGCGAAGTTACAATTTCGCTTCGGCAAAACTACATATTCGCCTGAGCGAAACTATAGTTTCGCTGATGACTATGCCAATGCCCAAGTTGACCTTAGATATTGCGAAACTAGGGAATTCCAACGAAAGTTGGGCGCTCGAGGTAGCGAATCTATCCAGCGAAACTGGCAGAAATGCTGCCCGGCGAAAACTAGCAGCGAAACTGCTGATTTGCCCAGCGAAACTGCTGGCGAATTTACGGGCGAAACTACCTGCGAACTTAGTAGCGAAATTAGGCAGAAATTAACTCTTTTGAGTGTTAACTTATCTGCAGGCAGTGTAGTGTGACCCGCGACTTTAAGGCTTGATTGAGAAGCTGCTTGTCAAGCACAGGTGAGTTCTAGGACCCTCATTTACTTGTTTCAAATGATTTTGGGGCTGGAACACATATAAACTTGTTTACTGATGTATGTATGTCTGACCCATTTGGGTATAATGTTGTGTTATACATCTAAGGTATGGTTGTGGACTCGGCACGTTATATAAGGCCCTAGTATGAGTCCCCACGGTCTTGGAGGGACAGTTAGTGCTACTGCACCAAGATGACGCATAGTAGTCCCGGATCGGGAAGGATACGAGTAAGTGCCTAGTGATGATTGATGATGTAGGCTATGTATGCACGAGGTTATGTACGATGATGTATGATGATGCATGTATGATGTTATGTATGACAATGTACGTATGATGCTATGTATGATGATGTATGTATGATGTGTGTGTCCTTATAATAATGTATGAATATCTTTCTATGGCTTTACGTATTAATGAACGAACGAACGAAGTGTTATGTAACGTAAAGTGAAAGATAATGAAAGGGGAACACGATGACGAATGCATGTATTAATGAATGAACGAATGATTAAAAGATGATGAATACATGCATTAACGAACGGATTAACGAAAAATGACTTGCAAACATTGGATAAGTTTAACGGGTCCTTCTTAGTGATTGACCATATGTATGGTATCCCTACCGCTTACCTCTAGTACCGTGGCATACGTTTTGCTGTTCATTTAATGACTTCGGCCCGGTAGCTAATAACGTTCGGGGTATAGCAGATGGTTGTGGTACAAAAGATATCCAATGTGCAAGAAAAGTTGTAACGGGGCCCTTGTCATTCGACCACAGTAATCATGGCTGCGTGCCATGAAGTGGGTAAAGCCTGACAGGACCATACGAGAAGTGAAAGATAACGATGTATGACGAACGAACGAATGAACGAATGGGATAATAAAGATATTATCTACATGTATGTACGATGTATGATCACGTGTAAAGAATGAACGGTTTTAATATGAACAAAGTGTTTATTATAAGACTAGAACTCACTCAGCAACGCTGACTTTTTATGTGTTTCAGTTGGCAGTAGCGTTGCTGGGGATGGCACGAGTCGGCTACTCAGCTCTTTTGGGATGGCATTCTCCATTTGATAATGCTGCAACGTCATGCGTTGTGGGCCCATAACGCACGCAACTCATCACGTTGCATGCCATTACGAGATTTCTTGAGGATCCCATAAAAGGGATTACTTAAGAAATCTCCTTAATTTGATAATGCTGCCACGCACTGGGAAGTGCGTGTGCATAGTACATGCAACAAAGTATGTTGCATGAGAGTGTCAGAGTGTTCCGTAAGGTTTCGATGTACGGAATACCTAAGGAATATTCTTTAGTATAAAAACATAATTTTATATTTTTGAACTTAATATTCTATAGAGGTCACTGTGTATGACCCTATGGTTGCTGAGGATTCATATGAACGAGATTACTTACGTAATCAAAGGTTTCATATGCCAGCAGCAATCATAGCGAAGATAGGCAAAGCAGAGAAAGCTGATTTGTAATCATGTCAATGAGGTTAATGACTTATGAATGAATGAGACTGTATATTTTTATTAATTCCGCTGCGTTATTTTATGTTATATACATTATGTATGTTTTACGCGCGATGAACCACAACCGTTTAAAGCGCCCGGGAGCGGGGCCTTACATGACTAATCAATATTCCGGGCACGAATTTTCTAAAAGGCAAGACTTAAAATGATTAAATTACATAAATCATTAGAATCATGAAAATGGATCAAATAAAAAATTAGTGATTCTAACATTTGATAAATTGAATGTTTCCATTATTAGTACTCTACGAGGATATGATGCAATTGGATTAGGGTTTAGAATAGTGCTGGGACCGGTTGTCACATTCTCCACCGTTTAGGAAATTTCGTCCCGAAATTTTAACTTCGTTAGAATTGGTACAGGTGGGTTTAAAGAGTTGAGGTAGTTCTTCCTCATCTCGTCCTACGTTCCAAGTGAATTCCGGCCCTCGTCTCGAGTTCATCTAACCTTAACCTTGGGTATGCGGCTTCGTCTGAGTTGCTTAACCAAGCAGTCCGTGATCTCTATAGGCTCTTCCACGAAGTTCAGCTTATCATTGATTTTTGTCTCCTTCAAACGGTAGCTCCAAGGTTTGTCTACCAGGCATTTCTTCAAGTTTGACACGTGGAAGGTGTCGTGTATATAACTCAATTTCTGAGGTAGTTTTAACTTGTAAGCCACAGGACCAATTGTGCTAGTATTTCAAATGGTCCAATGTATCTTGGGCTTAACTTGCTCTTTTTCCGAATCTCACGGTTCCTTTCCATGTGTGCTACCTTCAGCATTACCCTATCACCTATCTGAACTCTAATGGTTTTCGTCTTCTGTCAGCGTATTCTTTGACGGTCCCTTGCTGCCCGTAGCGTTCCTGATCTGAAATCTTATCAGTGGTCTCTATACGATGTCGGGTCTCTACACTTGACTATCACCAAATTCATTCCAACTCAAGGGTGACCGACATTTCCTACCATAGAGAGCCTCATACGGAGCAGCATTGATACTTGCATGGTAACTGTATTATAGGAGAACGCTACCATGGAAGATGGTTATCCCAGTTCCCACCAAAATCAATTACGCAAGCCCTCAGCATATCTTCTAGTTTGAATAGTCCTTTCGCTTGACCGTCAGTTTGTGGGTGGTACGCCGTGCTTAAGTCCAGCCGGGTCCTAAAGCTCGTTGAAGTGATTTTCCAGAGAAACACGAAGTAAAACGCTATCACGGTCAGAGATTATGGATAGTGGCACACCATGCCCAGCCACTATTTCATTGATATATAGTCTCGATGGCGGTGGCGGGAAAGTGTACGAGGCGCGGATGTAGCGCCTACTTATGTTATGTAAAGAATGTAGAGACGCCAACACCACAGCTATACGATGTGCCAGTGGTGTGTGACTTTCCAAACCGTTTTCCCGAAGACTTATCGGGATTGCCACCTGACCGAGAGATCGAGTTCCAGATCGACCTGATACCGGGTGCCCAACCTGTCGCAAAAGCACCATATCGCTTGGCTCCGACGGAGATGAAAGAGTTGATGGAGCAGTTGCAGGAGCTGCTGGATAAGGGGTTTATCAGACCGAGTATCTCACCGTGGGGTGCTCCGTCCTGTTCGTAAAGAAGAAGGATGGTAGTATGAGGATGTGCATCGACTACCGCGAGCTGAATAAGCTGACGGTGAAGAACAGATACCCTTACCAAGGATCGATGACTTGTTGATCAACTTCAGGGTGCCAGTTGGTTTTCAAGGATAGATCTTCGATCGGGGTACCATCACTGAAGGTGAAGGAGCAGGATATCCCTAAAACAGCCTTTCGTACGCTATGTATGCACGAGGTTATGTACGATGATGTATGATGATGCATGTATGATGTTATGTATGACAATGTACGTATGATGCTATGTATGATGATGTATGTATGAGTGTGTGTTCCATATAATAATGTATGAATATCTTTCTATGGCTTTACATATTAATGAACGAACGAACGAAGTGTTATGTAACGTAAAGTGAAAGATAATGAAAGGGGAACACGATGACGAATGCATGTATTAATAAATGAACGAATGATTAAAAGATGATGAATACATGCATTAACGAACGGATTAACGAAAAATGACTTGCAAACATTGGATAAGTTTAACGGGTCCTTCTTAGTGATTGACCATATGTATGGTATCCCTACCGCTTACCTCTAGTACCGTGGCATACGTTTTGCTATTCATTTAATGACTTCGGCCCGGTAGCTAATAACGTTCGGGATATAGCAGATGGTAGTGGTACAAAAGATATCCAATGTGCAAGAAAAGTTGTAACGGGGCCCTTGTCATTCGACCACAGTAATCTTGGCTGCGTGCCATGAAGTGGGTAAAGCCTGACAGGACCTAAACGAGAAGTGAAAGATAACGATGTATGACGAACGAACGAATGAACGAATGGGATAATAAAGATATTATCTACATGTATGTACGATGTATGATCACGTGTAAAGAATAAACGGTTTTAATATGAACAAAGTATGTTTATTATAAAACTAGAACTCACTCAGCAACGCTGACTTTTTATGTGTTTCCAGTTGGCAGGTAGCGTTGCTGGGGATGGCACGAGGCGGCTACTCAGCTCTTTTGGGATGGCATTCTCCATTTGATAATGCTGCAACGTCATGCGTTGTGGCCCATAACGCACGCAACTCATCACGTTGCATGCCATTACGAGATTTCTTGAGGATTCCCATAAAAGGATTACTTAAGAAATCTCCTTTAATTTTGATAATGCTGCCACGCACTGGAAGTGCGTGTGCATAGTACATGCAACAAAGTATGTTGCATGAGAGTGTCAAGAGTGTTCCGTAAGGGTTCCGATGTACGGAATTACTAAGGAATATTCTTTAGTATAAAAACATAATTTTTATATTTTTGAACTTAATATCTTCTATAGAGGTCACTGTGTATGACCCTATGGTTGCTGAGGATTCATATGAACGAGATTACTTACGTAATCAAAGGTTTCATATGCTCCAGCAGCAATCATAGCGAAGATAGGCAAAGCAGAGAAAGCTGTATTTTGTAATCATGTCAATGATGTAATGACTTTTATGAATGAATGAGAATGTATATTTTTTATTAATTCCGCTGCGTTATTTTATGATTATATTATTGTATGTTTTACGTGCGATGAACCACCACCGTAAGGCGCCCGGGAGCGGGCCTTACATGACTAATCAATATTCCCGGGCACGAATTTTCTAAAAAGGCAAGACTTAAAATGATTAAATTCACATAAATCACATAGAATCATGAAAATGGATCAAATAAAAATAGTGATTCTAACATTCTTGATATAATGAATTGTTTCCATTATTAGTACTCATAAGACGGGATATGATGCAATTGGATTAGGGTTTAGAATAGTGACCTTGGGACCGGTTGTCACATTCTCCCACCGTTTAGGAAATTTCGTCCCGAAATTTTAACTTCGCTTAGAATTGGTACAGGTGGGTTTAAAGAGTTGAGGGTAGTTCTTCCTCATCTCGTCCTCACGTTCCCAAGTGAATTCCGGCCCTCGTCTCGAGTTCCATCTAACCTTAACCTTGGGTATGCGGCTTCGTCTGAGTTGCTTAACCAAGCGGTCCGTGATCTCTATAGGCTCTTCCACGAAGTTCAGCTTATCATTGATTTTTGTCTCCTTCAACGGTAGCTCCAAGGTTTTGTCTACCAGGCATTTCTTCAAGTTTGACACGTGGAAGGTGTCGTGTATATAACTCAATTCTGAGGTAGTTTTAGCTTGTAAGCCACATGACCAATTTTGCTAGTATTTCAAATGGTCCATGTATCTTGGGCTTAACTTGCCTCTTTTTCCGAATCTCACGGTTTCTTTCCATGGTGCTACCTTCAGCATTACCCTATCACCTATCTGAAACTCTAATGGTTTTCGTCGTCTTCAGTCTCTAGCGCTCTTTTGACGGTCCCTTGCTGGCCCGTAGACGTTCCTTGATCTTGAAAATCTTATCAGTGGTCTCTAATACGATGTCGGGTCTCTACACTTGACTATCACCAATTTTCATTCCAACTCAATGGACCGACATTTCCTACCATAGAGAGCCTCATACGGAGCAGCATTGATACTTGCATGGTAACTGTTATTATAGGAGAACGCTACCAATGGAAGATGGTTATCCCATTTCCCACCAAAATCAATTACGCAAGCCCTCAGCATATCTTCTATGGTTTGAATAGTCCTTTCGCTTTGACCGTCAGTTTGTGGGTGGTACGCCGTGCTTAAGTCCAGCCGGGTTCCTAAAGCTCGTTGAAGTGATTTCCAGAAACACGAAGTAAAACGACTATCACGGTCAGAGATTATGGATAGTGGCACACCATGCCCAGCCACTATTTCATTGATATATAGTTGAGCCAGTCCTGACATGTCATAGTCTTCCCGAATTGGTAAGAAGTGAGCTGATTTGGTTAGTCTGTCCACTATTACCCAAATACATCATGACCCCTAGACGTTCTGGGTAACTTGGTAACAAAGTCCATCGTGACGTTATCCCATTTCCATTTTGGGATTTCTGGCTGTTGTAACGTCCCTGACAGTTTTGGTTCTTAGCTTTTACCATGGCACAGGTTAGACAATTTCCGACATACATAGCTATTGATTTCTTGATTCCAGGCCACTAGAAAAGTGCCTTCAAATCCTGGTACATTTTATCACTCCCAGGGTGAACTGAATACCTAGATTTGTGAGCTTCATCGAGAATTACCTCTTGAATTCCCCATGCTTTGGCACCTGATGTGTGCTAGACTATACTAAATTAAACTAACAAATAAAACTCTAACTAGACACTAAAAAGCTTTAAATTTATAAAACTAAAACCGAATGATTAACACCCGAGGTTCTTTGATCTCTTGCTTGGTTCTTTTCTTGGCTGGCTTCCAAATGCTCCAAATCGTCTCAAAGTCTATTTCAATCGCCTCTGCCGTCTGCCCTCCTCCTCTGGTTTTTATAAAAAACCTTAAATAATGATCTAGGGAAGGGATCCTCTCGGTTTAGCAATCTTAGGGCGTCGCTAAAATAACCCCAAAATCTTCGCTACGCGCTAAAAACAAAATAGTCGATCTTCTGGGGGAATCTTGGCGCGTCTCTCAGATCCTGTCATCATCTTGGCGACACGCCAAGATAAGGATTTTAGAATTCTTCCATTTGACCAAGCTTCTTCCTCCGTTCCTTAGCTCGCATGCTTGTTTATTCTTCAAAAATCAACCATTTATGCTCCTTGAACCACAAATACCTGCAAATACACAAATACGTAAATAGACCGAAAACTTAAAAAAAATAAATAAGGATAAAAATATATACAATCGCATGTAAAACAGATGTGTTTTGCAACACATCAAGTCCCCACACTTACCTCTTTTTCGTCCCTGAAAAAGACTTATGCAAATGGAATCATAGTCAAGTTAAATCTGGTTTCCAACAATTAAGTCCAATACTTATTAAAATTTACTAACGTGTTAACCGCGATCACAAGGTGTCCCATTTAAACCCAACAACGCCACATTCCCCCCAATCATATTGCAATTAAGTTCAAGTATTCGATTAATTCATTATGGGTCTCACACTTCGACCTATACCTATTCCAAGCTTTCGAGGCTCAGAATAAATCAAATTTCTAAGATTTTTTTCCACCACCGTAACCCACTACCCAATTGTAATCCCTCTAACTCTAGATGGAATTTGTTTGTGCCCTTTTGGCATCTTTTCTGAGCTTTTCCTCAATATATATATATATTTTTTTTTTGCTGAGCATTGCCTTAATACCTAATTCTCAGAGGTGTTGAAGCAAGAGGCACTATCCCCCGCACCAACGCATGAGCCTAAGCTTATACCCAATTCCTAGAGTGGTGTGCAAGCAAGAGTCACTATCCCCCGCAACCAACGCATAGGCCTCAGGTTTTTAAAATTTTAAGTTCATTACTCTATTTTTTTTTTTAGCTCAATATATGGGTGGATTTCCTAAGGGCTCTGCCTGTTAAAGCGTGCCTGCTAGAAAACTACAGTTGGGTCTTAACCTACAGTGGTACCCCTTACTGTCTACGGTTTTTCTTCCAATGGTGAGAACCCACAAGACTTAATAATGTTTAATTAAGTGTACTAGAATACTCCTAGGATAACCTTACAAGATCAGCTGGGCCTACCGCACACCCAAATCAGACACGTTTTCAATCAGTTATTCTCTTATAGGTACTATTTGAAAACCGAACACGCTGATTTATCTATCATTTTCCATTTTTAATATATGCAAACATCAAATCAGGGACTTTTTTCAAAAAGTGTAATTTTTTTTAAGAACACACTAAAATAAAACTATAAAAACTAACCACACGTAAAAATAAAGACTGACTGACTCAATTAAATTAAACCTAAGACACATGTTTTCCTATCCCCACACTTAAATTTAACATTGTCCTCAATGTGGAAATTAAAAAAACATATAAGAAGAGTTTTGGAAAAGACTTAGCTGGAATAAGCAGATTTCATTTGTGCACAGTCTGAATCCAAAACCTCTGATCGTATAGCATTTCATTCGCGATCAGAATCACTGGTTGCCTCCTTAAAAAGTGTTGGATATATTCACCGAATGGAGATTGAGTACGGGTGAATAATTCCAAATCTGCAAACAAACACTCTACCAGGCAAACACAGCATCAAACAGACTCAATAAAAAAAACAATCTGACTCAACAAACAGGGGAACACAAGTTAGGTAAAATAAAAAAAATTTTGAAAATCCTGGGATCCCTCGCGTAACGCGAGGATTAAGCAAAGTACGGCGCGACACGCGAGGACCCTCACGCTACGCGAGAACATCAAGACCCCTGAGCGTAACGCGAGTTGCACTTTTTTCAGAAGGTTTCGAAAATTTTTATGCCTTAGCCAAATTTTGACCCCAATAATCTTTTTACCTATTTTAACATGACTCAAGTGGGAAAACTTACCTGGTAGCATCCCGTCATGTGTCAAATTGCAACCGAATAATCGTTTCCCTGCAAACACTTAACAAGACACGAAAAAAGCACACGAAACACAAAAACCGACACAAACTACCTAAAACTCAAGCAAACCACTCTACAAACTCTACAAATGGGTTCCTACCCAAATACTATCTTCCAAGATCACTTACGGGGGATCATGAAGACCCAGCTCACCCCGATGCTCACTACATCATAACCGAACTCATCACCAAAGAAAACCCACCATATTCAGACTCAATCATCTATCACAATCCCCACACTTGGGTTTTGCAAACGGTGGCAGTTTTCTTTCAAACTCTAACATCCCCACACTTGGGGATTTGCTATCCTTAATCATCACAAAATTTTCAAACTCACAAGCAAACACTCATCATCTTTTCACAAATTCTCAAAAACTCATCTACTATCTTATCCAATTCTTCCTCTTCCTCACAATATGCTCGCTCAACACAAACAACTTTAGCATTATTCTCTATACTCTTAACACTCTCCATTTTCCTATCAACCACCTCACAAGAATTGATCAAGGAAACCGACTCTTTCGGAACTAGGACTCCTAATTGATTTGGCTACCTCAAACACAACACTCTCTTCTCCTACGTGAAGTGTGATCTGACCCCTAAACACATCATATTTGCCTTAGCAGTACACAAAAGGGTTGACCTAAGATAATAGGAACATGTTCATCAGCCTCCATGTCTAAAACCACAAATCAACGGGAAATACAAACTTACCAACTTTCACCAACAAATTCTGTACAATTCCCCGTGGTGCTTCACAGATTTATCAGCAAGGGAAAGTTTCACTGCGTTGGACTCAATTCACCTAAACCTAATTTCTCATACAAGGAATAAGGCATAAGGTTAATACTAGCTCCTAAGTCCGCCAACGCGTGGCATTGAACCTCACTACCAAACAAACACGGAATTGTGAAAATCCCAGGATCTGCTAATTTCTTCGGTAGTTGGTTCATAACCACCGCAGAACACTCACCCGACAAGAGACACTTGAAATCTCACCCAGTTTGCTTTTATTCTTCAGGAAATCCTTCAGAAATTTCGCATACCTAGGCATCCACTTAATCACTTCTATGAACGGAGATTGACCTTTAATTGCTTAAGAGATCTAAAAAGTGCCCGTAATCCCTTCATACTTTTGATGTTTAAGCCTATCAGGAAACGGGAGACGGGAATGGCCAATCTCAGGAGAATGCTAAACCACACTAGTCTTCTTAACAACCTTATCCACAGAGGGATTCTCAACTACCTCTCTCTCATCTTTCTCAACACAACTTCCTCACTATAGGAGTTCTAACCTCATCTAACCTCCTACCCGACCCAGTAGTAATGGCTTTAACATGTGCATTCGGGTTTGTTGAGTATTACCGGGTAACTGACCTGAGGGCCTCTCATCTAACCTTCTAGCTATGTCCCCTACGGTCCTCTGGAGATCTAGGAAAGCTGACTGTTGGTTTTTCAGAGAGTATCATGCTCAGCTAGAATCTGTTGTGTTTTTGCATCTTTGACCACTAATTGAGTTAACAGATTCTCTATCCTACTCAACTCTCCACTACCCTGACTAACACCTTGATTCTGAGCACTACCCCTGCCCCTGGTTTTGACTAGAACCCTGTTGGAAACCTGGGGGAGCACCTGAAGAACGCCAGCTAGAATTGTTTTGATTTCTCCAACCGAGTTATAAGAATTACTAACATAGCTAGCTTGTTCTTGACCTATCAGAGGACACTCGTTAGTGGCATGGTCACCTCTACATAGCTCACACCTATCAACCTTTTTCTCCAACTCTCTCACTCACGAACTAGACTATCAACAGCAGCAGCCACACTAGTATCCATGGTGACATGGTGAACTCCTCTGGATGAGGTACTAGTAGCAGGACTGGAATTCATGTTTCAGACCACTGCTCATGTTCTGCTTGGGCAAAACTCTCAACATTTCATTACATTCATTCATGTTTTTCTTAACCCATTAAGTGCCCGCCCACAGAAGTATCGAATCTAGCCCTAGTTTCATAATTCAACCCATTATAAAATTTCTCAACTAAAGCCATTCGGACAAGCCATGCTGGGAGCAACGACTAAGGAGGTTTTGAAACCTCTCCCAAGCACGATGTAAGGCTCGTCCGGCTCCATCCTGAATGAGTGGATCTCATCCCTTCTGGTTCCCACACAAAGGTTTTGCTCTTCTTAGTCAGTGCGGTCAGTGGTTGCACAATGCGTGAGAAGTCCTTTATGAATCGTCGGTAGTATCCGGCCAGTCCTAGGAATTGTCTAATCTCAGTAGGAGTCTCAGGAATCTTCCAATTCTTTATGGCCTCAATCTTGGAAGGGTCAACTTGAATTCCATTCTCATTCACTACATGCCCTAAAATTGGATCTCTCGCATCCAGAATACACATTTTGAAAATTTGGCATATAGTTGCTCATTCTTGAGTAATTCAAGAATTAGTCTGAGATGTTTCTCGTGCTCTTCCTTATTAGTGGAGTAGATCAGAATGTCATCGATGAACACGATCACAAACTTGTCGAGATATGGGCGGCATACACGGTTCACGAGATCCATGAATGCTGCTGGTGCATTGGTCAGCCCGAAGGGCATGACTAAGTACTCATAGTGCCCATACCTGGTTCGGAAAGCCATCTTGGGTATGTCTTCTTCTCTTATCTTCAGTTGGTGGTAACCGGATCTTAAATCTATCTTGGAAAAGTAGCTTGCTCCTTGAAGTTGATCGAATAGGTCGTCTATCCTCGGGAGTGGGTAACGGTTCATTATGGTCAACTTATTTAACTCCCGGTAGTCAATGCACATGCGCAGGGTTCCATCCTTCTTTTCATGAACAACATCGGGGCACCCAATGGAGAGACACTCTGACGTATGAATCCTTTGTCCAATAGTTCTTGAATTTGCGTCATCAGTTCCTTCATCTCAGGAGGGGCGAGTCGATACGGCGCTTTGGCCACCGGTGCAGCGCCACGATTCGGGGGAAGTCCCGGTAGGTCTTCCGGAAACACTTCAGGGTATTCAGAAACTACTGGGGATGTCCGAAATCTTCTTCTCCTCTTTGGTCTTCATCACGTAGATGATGAAAGCTAAGCATCCCTTCCTTAAGCTCTTGGTAGCTTTTAAATGGGATATCATGGGGCATAAGGTGTTACTCCTTTCTCCTTGCACCACTAACTCTTCCTTGTCGTTCAATGGCATCTTGAGTAGGCGTTCATCACACACAATTTCGACTCTGTTCTTAGCTAAACAGTCCATGCCAGCAACCACATCAAATTAATGGGCATCAGATCTATCTTAAATGTATTCCCATTTAGATTTATTGAACAATCCTTTATGATTTCATTAGTTTCTAAAATGTTGCCATCAGCTAATTCGACGGTAAACGTATCGGCTAAGGTACACGTAGCTAGGTCAATCAAGGATCTAAAAGCACTAGAGATAAAACTAGCAGTCGCTCCAGTATCAAACAAAACGGTAGCAGGATGATCGTTTACAAGAAACGTACCATTAACCACATCGGGTTCCTTTCGGGCTCCAGCTGGGTCCATCACAAAAGCTCTTCCTTGGGCTTGTTGGGTCGGGTGTCCCTGTTTCTTGCTAGCTTGGGGCATTTGTTCCTCATATGCCTGGATCTCCGCACTCACAGCATTGTTTTCCAGGCTCGTAGGTACAGTCTTTAATCAGGTGACCAGGTTTCTTGCACCGATAACAAGGCATGGGATTGCACTCCCCTTGGTGATGAAGCTTGCATTTATCGCAGATGGGGCTTGTGCCTAGATACAACCTCCTTGCCTTTCCACCATGGTCACTTCGTCTCGCTTCTTCTCTAGGTCTCTTGTTTGAACTGCTACTGCTTCCGACCATCTTCCTAGTATCAAACCACTTCCTCTTTTCTTCCACAGCCTTCTTCTTGTCCTCAATTTTCCCATGTTCAGTCCACCCAGCTCTAACTAGGTCGTCGGTCAGACTACTTGTAAATCGACCGCAGCCTGTATGGTTGTAGGCATGGATGACCGAACCATGCCCCTCACCCTTGGGTGTAACCCCCAGATACAGCGGGCCACGCCCTTGGATTCTGGCATCACCAAGTGTAGTACCAGTCGGGACAATGCAAGGAACTGGTTGATGTATTCGCTGTAGTTCGGGCCCTCATCTCCAGATTCAGAAATCTAGCCTCCAGTTTTTCTAGCTGGTTGATCGGGCAGTACTTGTTGGTGATTAGTTCCCTGAACTCAGACCAGTTCATCCTACCAATGGCGTCCCGGCCTCGAGGCTGAATGATGGTTTTCCACCATTCATGTGCTGGTCCCTTGAGAGATTGAGAAGCAAACCTCACCATGTGTTCCAACTTGCATTCACTGATGTCTAACACAACTTTGATTTCGTCTAGCCACCTATATGTTTCAATTGCACCCTCGGTGCCATGGAAGTCGTTTGGCTTACAAACCATGAATGTTTTGTAGGAGCACCCCTTCCTGATAGCTTCAGATTCCTCGTTGTTTGCAGTCCCAGCACCACCTCCGGCGTCATTCCGGTCAGCATTGATTTGAGCAATGATGGTTGGTATAGCGTGCGCAATTTGCTGTGCCATAAGATTTTCCATCCTCTCGTCATTTCCTGAGTTAGCATTCCCCCAGATGGGAGTCCCTGGAGGAGTAGGTGGTTGGTTTCTAGTTCGCCTTGTTCCTTCGTGACGACCTCGGTATGCTCCTTGCCTTTCGATGCGTGTTCCTCTTCTGGTAGGCATTCTGGTAGTACTACAGATAAGTTGTTTAGCATCTCATAATTGGTTTCAATCAGTCTATGCATTAATTCCCTACAAGGCTCCCTCTATACGAAGAGAGAATACGGTGTATATTACACACAACTTACCAAGTTCCACAGATTACCAATTTATACAGTTCAAGCAGTCATAAAGAATGACATGGCCCAACACCATGAATAAACAACACATGACAGATAATCATAAATGTTTCAACAACATTGTATCATAGGAATCAGTTCAAAACAAGACAAAGTTCATAGTATCAGAGTCTAGCTCTTACAAAGTGGAAGGTGCCATCACCCCCATGAATAATAATAATAATAATGTCAGATAATGATAAGTTTGTTTCCTTCAACTACTCAAAGACAGATATTTCTTCCCCCTTCCACATGTCGCCTTCACATCCACTTCTTTTTCAGCCATGCCATCCATCCAAAGCTCTTCTTCCTCTGCTCCTGCTCCAATCTCTGCACCCGTGCGACGCCATCATAGCTTGGAATTGAGCAGACTAGGAGGTCTGGGTAGCGTGCTAAAGAGTCAGCTCGTGGCGACGGATAGTCTTCAGGAGCTCCTCTAGTGCTGCATCAGTAGGTCCTACGTCACTAGCCCGACGGCTGGATTGTGAATACCTATCCCCTGCCAGTACGCTCGGGCCGTCGTACATGCTGTGCCTCGGAGGCATCCATGGCTCCTCCTTGGGTGGCGTCGGTGTGGCTCAAACGGCAGTGGTGCGGGTATGGGAGTCCTAAACGGTGGTGGAGGAGGAGGAGGCATCCTAAATGAGACCGAAGGTCCAGGTCTAGCACTCTTTCGTGGACGAGTGATGGTGCGTGCTCCCTTATTCCCAATAGGAGGGATAGGTGAGTGGGATGGAGCGGCAACATGCGGCGAATGGGAGCGCGTCCGGCTCCTGGAAGGTGTCGTCGAAGAAGAGTCCTCGGAAGCTTCAGTGTCCTCTGACGTGACAGATATCCAACCAGGTGTCCACACCTCCTAAGGTATTCCTCATACTCCATGCGCGGTTTTGCCTTCTTGGTGTCCCCCGTTGGTGCACTGCTCTCAGTAGGGTAGGCCGGTGCTTTCCCTTGTCAGCCATGGTTGGTTACCTGTAAAAAGACATCATGAGTAATTTGGTTTCTCATAGCTCATGATAGTCTTAATAATAGTAATATACTCATAGTACAAGTGATGGCATTAGTATCAGGAATCTCTACGTATTCCTCATCAATGATGTTAGAATCAGTTGTTTCTCATAATAGTGTCAGGCAAAACAGTTCATCTTTAAAAATCAATTTCAAACCCCAGTTAAAATGAATTTCAAAGTTAATCAGCATTAAACAGAAAGGTCCAAACATAACTTAGAGGTCCGTGATGGAAATTACGCGTTCGGTAAATTCATGATTACGTTGATCAAGTGTAATCATCAATTTACCCAACCCGATCATTCTAACACTTTCCCACAAGGACAGTCCTAGGGTATCAGGGTTGTAGCCTAGGGTCTACTATGGTATTCCCGACTTCCCTACAACCTTTGGCTCTGATACCAATCTGTCACACCCCCGGGCCCCGGTAGGGTGGGACGTCACAGATTAGCAACAAACATACATGGCAGCGGAAACAAACCAATATAGGAGCTCAAAGGGAGAGAACATCACATGGCATTTAAAGTTTTAAAAGACATCGGGCTAGAAACAGATCCAGCCCCAAATGATTGCATAGTTCAACAAAATAAAATAGTTATTAAATCAAATTGTTCAAGTCATGATTTTGGTCACACAAACAAATGCCATGGTCTCGGGGTTGAGTCTAAGTCTTCCACAATAGCTAAGAGTCTTCACGGGTTACCTGAAACATGCTCAAAATGGAAATTGTGTCAACTAAAATGTTGGTGAATTCAAGTGCTTAAAGTTTCAAAACAATAAAAAGGAACTCTTAAAGTCCACAATAAAGGTTTTAGAATCAAGTGTGAAAGTTTATAAAAATCTCATTTGATTTTAAAAGCATCATTTTTAGTATCAGTCATTGTGGGGTATCACAACCAACCCTGCACTTGGTCCCCGGTTGGCCTCTTCTAAACTTGTGTTTAACCGGATATTCCCGTAGGAAAGAACCAAGCCTCAGAACAATGAACCATTCCTGCTAGGATGGTTCATCATAGTATCTTATTCAAAACCTGTTACATGCCACAAACGACCCCTCAGGATCTCAGTGGGGTACCTCCCTGTAGTGGGAGCCACTATGCGTGCGGGATTCCCAAATAGATCTATTCACATAAAACAAGCGGTTCACAAAAGAATTAATGATCATGACATAAGTATCAGTAGGTATCCAAAAAGTCCCACATACAAGCATCAAATAAAGCACAATCATAGTTCATTAAACAAAAGAGCATGTTCCATCCCAAAAACAGTAAGTAAAAAGGGATCACTAGAACTCACCTTAGACGTTAAGCAAAGAAATCCTTCGTGTGCCAGGAATGTCTCAAGCCTAGCACCCTAACATGAGTATATTAAGTGATTAGATACTGCTCTAAACCTATTTAAGGTGCAACAAGAGTGTCTAAGCCTTAGTTGGTCGGGTTCGACTTTGGTTCGATTATGGTTTGTATAAAAGTTTCCTTTTATGGAAAGTCAAGGTTTCTCATACAATTAAGGGTTTTTACATTACTAAGTTCAGAATATATGATAAATATGCTAATAAAGTGACTAATTTGCTTATTGGATTCGGTTATGAAGTTTAACCAAATTTTACAGTTTCGCCCTGAAGTTTCCAAATTGACAGTTTGTACCCTTAAGTTCGGTTTCTTGTATTAGATGACTTTTATAACTAAAAATAAGTTTCAAGAACTTAATATAACTTTATTTAAGAATGTATACTCAAATTTTCAGCTTATGGGCTCGGTTTATAATTTATGTGTTTAACTTTACCGGTTACGGTAAAACCGAAGGGTTTAAAATGGTTACCTATGAGTTTTCATGTTTTTGAGTCTAGGACTAGTAGCTAAATTTTTAAATTCATTTTAATAAGTTTCAAATCTTTTAAATCACAAAATTTTCCTCTAGTAGTTGAAAGACTCGTTTTACGTTTAAGCCGTTAAAACGCGTTTTTAACCGAGTTTGACCATTTTAAAAGCTTGTTTGACCAAATTTTCTACTTTATAAGTTATTTTATCATTTAAATTATTGAAATAACATGATTTTTATAGTTTCTAACTTGATACTCATTTTTCTTAGAATTTCCTCAAAAACGTCTTTCGGTTGGTACTCGTTTTACTTAAAAATCCATTTAAAATACCATTTGACCATTAAAAATTCTCATTAACTCCAGAGGACTTTATTAATCCTTAATGAACCTGGAATTCTCTTTAAAAAGTTTATAGTTCAAGATTTCTTGTTTTTAAGTAGTTTTAGCTTGTTTTCGGGTCCCGAAAGTGACCAAAATGGGTCTAAACACAACATGTCCTTTGTTCCAGAGATTAAACAACATTAAAAATCTTAATATTCATCAAAACCTACTGAAATAAAAGTCCCAAATCGTGGCCTAGTTGTTCTACACATCCATGGACTTTAAAATATATAGAAAGTGTCATAAATGACCATTACACATGTGTAAATCATTGTAACTTGAGTTTAACCATTACTAAAACTTTATCTAACTTAAAAATCAAATTATTGGGGTGTCTTAAAAGTCATTTTGAGAAGGTTATGAACCTGTTTTGAGAGGGTTTCAACAAGTGCTAAAAGAGGTTGTTACTAGTAGTAAGAGGGGTTTTTCAAGGTGTAATGCTTGTTTTTACCACATGTAGGTGGTGTATACTCTTTGAGACTTTAAAAACAGGTTTTTAGTAGTCTTAAAACCCATTAATATTAAGGTTACACGTTTTGTTTTGAAGGGTTACAAGATACACAAGTTAGATGGTGCCAAAAACACCAAAAATAGGGTTTTCAAGGGGTAAATCGGGTTCTACCCTTAGAATGACCATTATATCATGTGATATACCTTCAAGAACGTTGGGAACTCTTCAAGAACAAGGTTAGGGTGAGAGGTTTCTGTTACAACAAGAAAAAGTAAGGTTTTTAGGTGAAAAATGAAGAAAAACACGAGAAATGTCCAAAACCGAGCACATGGAGCTTACACTTGATGTAACTCGCGATTTGGAAGGTGTGGATGGTCGTGAATGGCTGTAATCTCCTTGGACTTGACTGTAGAAGTCTAACACAAGCTGGAAACCACAAGTCTTGCAAGTTTCAAGCTTCAAAACTTCACCAAAAGGTCACCGTCTTTGCGGTTTGTTGTTGGCCGATGGTTGCATGCTTGTAGTTTGCGATTTTGGGGCTGGAAAGGGGCTGGAATGGAGAGAATTTTGAGAGGGAGAGATGTTTCTTCAGCTGAGAATTCGAAATGAGAGAGATAGAAGGAGTATGGATTGTGTCTTGCAAGATTGAAAAATGCATGTATAGTGAATGGATGATAGAATGAGTTGTGTGTAATGGGAAGCAAGAGTGTCCATTGGTGGACATGGGGGGAGGCCAATTTGTCTTGTTGTGGGCTCTTTTTAGATTAAATTTTAATCAAAAATGTTATTAGATGGTGTTATTTTGTAGTATAGTATTTAAAATTGTTAGTTAGTAGATTGTCTTATGCATGATAATGCATGCTAGAACCGAAATTTCAAGTGTGTAGGTGTGTACACATATTTTTAATTGTTTCAATTAAGGCTTTGTATTCTAGCTAGGGTGACTAATCAATATTCCCGGGCACGAATTTTCTAAAAAGGCAAGACTTAAAATGACTAAATTCATATAAATCACATAGAATCATGAAAATGGATCAAATAAAAAATAGTGATTCTAATATTCTTGATATAATTAAATTGTTTCCATTATTAGTACTCATAAGACGGGATATGATGGAATTGGATTAGGGTTTAGAATAGTGACCTTGGGACCGGTTGTCACACCTTGCCTAATAGGAAATCTTTCTGTCAGCGACGCTTTAGCCGATTTAGGTGCTAGCATTAACCTTATGCCTTACGCGGTTTTCGAAAAGTTAAACTTAGGTGAGCCTGGACCTACTCGTATGAGCATCCAATTAGCTGACCTTTCTGTCAAATATCCGAGCGGCATTGTTGAAAATCTCTTAGTTAAAATCGACAAGTTCATATTTCCCATTGATTTTGTGATCCTCGACATGGATGAGGATAAGAATGTTCCTCTCATCCTAGGTCGACCTTTCTTAGCAACCGCTCGAGCCCTCATTGATGTTTGCACCGGCAAACTCACACTCAGAGTGGATGAAGAGGAAGTGACATTTGACATAGAACAATCCATGAAACATCCTCAATATCATGATGATTCACTATATTATATTGATGTTTGCGACTCAATCATAAGCTGTCATCTGAAGAATACGCGTCAAATTGAAGCTTGCAGTACTCAATTAATAGAAATCCAAACCACCGAGCCCATCTGTGAGAGCCAAATCATTCCAGAACTTGAAGTTGATGAAACATCATCTTATCAAGAAGCATTTGAGATCATCGATCAGGAATTAGAACCTAAAGCCAAACCTTTTATCGAAGACCCTCCGACTTTAGAACTCAAAGAACTACCGTCTCATCTCGAATATGCTTTTCTTGAAAATACATCTCAACTTCCTATCATAATCTCATCCGCCTTATCAAATGATGAGAAGAACAAGTTGCTCAATGTGCTGAAGGCACATAAGCGAGCAATTGCATGGAAAATCATGGACATCAAGGGAATCAATCCGTCCTTTTGCACTCATAAGATATTGATGGAGGAAAACTTTAAATCCGTCATTCAACCTCAAAGACGTTTAAATCCGAGCATGCAAGAGGTGGTGAAGAAAGAAGTAATCAAACTGCTGGATGCCGGTTTGATTTACCCTATTTCTGATTCGCCTTGGGTTAGTCCCGTCCAAGTTGTTCCAAAGAAAGGAGGAATGACTGTGGTAAGTAACAAGAAGAATGAGCTTATTCCAACTCGTACGGTTACAGGATGGAGAGTTTGCATCGACTATCGCAAACTCAATGACGCCACAAGGAAGGATCACTTCCCTCTACCTTTCATTGATCAAATGCTCGAGAGACTTTCTGGAAAAATGTTCTATTGTTTCCTCGATGGTTTTTCAGGGTATTTCCAAATTCCTATTGCTCCTGAAGATCAAGAGAAAATGACATTCACTTGTCCATATGGCACTTTTGCTTATCGCCGAATGCCTTTTGGATTGTGTAATGCCCCTGCTACATTTCAAAGATGCATGGTAGCAATTTTTCATGACATGATTGAACACTCAATGGAAGTTTTCATGGATGACTGCTCCGTCTTTGGAAACTCATTTGAACAATGTCTTGAAAACCTGGAAAAGATGCTGGTGATTCTAACCATGTTTTGAATTGGGAAAAGTGCCACTTCATGGTTACTGAAGGAATAGTGTTGGGACATAAGATTTCTCGAGCAGGCCTCGAAGTTGATCAAGCCAAAGTTGACACTATTTCCAAACTGCCATATCCCATAACCGTGAAAGAAATTAGAAGTTTTCTAGGTCATGCAGGGTTCTATCATCGTTTCATTAAAGACTTCTCAAAAATCGCACGACTAATGACTCAACTTCTTGAAAAAGATGCAAAATTCGTCTTTTCCAACGAATGCATCAATGCATTTGATCTATTAAAAGAAAGATTGGTCACCGCTCCAATTATGGTTTTCCCAGATTGGACATTACCATTTGAACTCATGTGCGATGCAAGCGATTTTGCGGTAGGAGCTGTGTTAGGACAAAAGAAAGACAAGCAATTTCACCCAATGCGAGCAAAACCCTAAATGACGCACAAGAAAACTACACAACCACCGAGAAAGAACTTCTCGCGGTAGTTTTCGCATTTGACAAATTCCGCTCGTATCTAATCCTGTCAAAAACAACCGTCTATACCAATCATTCAGCCCTACGTTATCTGTTCAACAAACAAGATGCAAAGCCGAGATTGATACGATGGATACTTCTGCTTCAAGAATTCGACATTGAGATTCGTGATAAAAAAGGAGCAGAAAATCTAGCGGCTGATCATCTTTCGCGTCTTGAAGATTCAAACCCTCCACAAACCAAGGAATTCAAAATAAACGGTAATTTTCCTCACGAATTCCTTTTGAACATCCAATCTTCAATCGATGAGCATCCTTGGTTTGCCGATTTCGCGAACTATTTGGCAAGCGGAATCCTTCTCACAGGAATGACTTATCAGCAAAAGAAGAAATTTTTTGCTGATATTAAGCATTACTATTGGGAAGACCCGTACCTATTCAGAATCGGTGCGGACCAACTCATTCGAAGATGCATTTACGGAAGTGAAGCGAAACAGATCCTAAGGCACTGTCATGAAGGACCCACAAGAGGCCACCATGGAGCAACCCTAACAGCCAAAAAGGTCTTCGATTCTGGATTCTATTGGCCCACAATCTTCAAGGATGCTCATAACATGGTACGCACCTATGATGCATGTCAAAGAGCAACCAACATCTCGACACGGGATGAGATGCCTCAGAAACCCGTTCAAGTATGCGAGGTATTTGACGTATGGGGTATTGATTTCATGGGGCTATTCCCTGTGTCATTTGGGAATCGTTACATCTTGGTAGCAGTTGATTATGTCTCGAAATGGGCCGAAGCTCAAGCCCTACCTACCAACGATGCAAGAAATGTTGTTAGATTTCTTAAGAATTATTCTCTCGTTTTGGTACCCCCGAGGCTTTGATTAGTGATCGAGGAACCCATTTCTACAACAACCAGCTCGAAAGAGCAATGGCTCGTTATGGAGTGAACCATCGCTTTGCAACCGCTTATCATCCACAAGCAAATGGGCAAGCTGAAGTCACTAATCGAGGTATCAAACGAATCCTAGAAAAAACCGTAGGACAAAATCACAAGGACTGGTCTACCAAGCTAGATGATGCATTATGGGCTTTTCGAACAGCCTTTAAGACTCCCATTGGCACAACACCGTTCAAACTCGTTTATGGGAAGTCGTGTCATCTACCTGTGGCACTAGAACATAAAGCCTATTAGGCACTCAAAGCAGCAAACCTAGACCAAGGTCTTGCAGGAAGGAATCGATTTCTATAAATCCATGAACTAGAGGAACTGAGAGAACAAGCATACGAAAACTCTAGGGTTTACAAGGAAAAGACAAGGAAATTACACGACTCTCGTTTAAGGAGCACTAAACGATTTCATGTGGGGGAACGTGTCTTACTGTATAACTCTCGTTTACGTTTGTTTCCCGGAAAGCTAAAATCGCGTTGGTCTGGACCTTACATGATTAAAAATGTGTTTCCAAATGGTGCCATCGAAATTGACAACCACGACGGTTTAAGTTTCAAAGTGAATGGACATCGTTTAAAGCCATATAACAATGGGCCAACCAAGACTTTCTCGGAGGATTACACCTCCGCCCCGATGAAGATTTGTGGGGAAGGGTCACGCCGAAGACCCAAAACGAAAACACAGCACTTGTATATAGTTTTATTTGAAATTTTTAACTTTTTGTAGGACTCACAAGCACAAGCACGGGGCCATGCCCCACTGAACACGCCCCCGTGACTCTGACAAAAATTTTTCCATGATCTCCGCTGACGACTCTGAAACGTTACAGGTCGAATTTAAGGCAACTTCTGACAAGCACGGGGCCGTGCCTACCCAAGCACGCCCCCGTGATCAACTTTTCCGACCTGTGTATAAATACCACACTTGTTCCAAGCTTTCATCACACCCATTTCTGCTCAAAATCTCATAAAGAAATGATGAAAGAATCAAGTCAAGGACGTTCCAATTGGAATCCTGCGACTAAACCATGATCTGAAACTCGGGAGCCAACAACTCAAGAATATTTCTTCTAGCTCCATGAGCTGATCAAGAAATTGACTAAGATGAATCTCACCGCAACTCAACGCTTAGCTGAACTTATCCAGAAAGTTCAGGAAATGAGCGAGGAACTTGTTTTCATCAATCGCCGGCTTGTGGAGCTTAGCAACCGCACTTCGCACTACCCTATTCCGACCCTTCCACATGAAATGTGTGGAGGCTTCTTCTAGAGGCATTTCTTGATGGGTCATGTGCGCTAGTGCGCGTTAAGGAGTCTGGTTTTGCAGTTTCAGATTCCCGGTTTTAACGTATTATGTAATCGTAGGAGCTAGGAAAATGTACTTGTCGCTTGGCTGTTTATTTAAATTCTAGAACTAATTTCGTAGCTTTTCTGTAACACCCGTAATTTCTTATTAAAGAAATTAAAAGAATGAAATAGAAAGAAAGGAGAAGGAAATAAAAAGCCTGCTTTTGTGGAAGGACCAAAAGTGTAAATAATAAAAAAAAAATCTTATAAAGTTGGTAAAAAGGTGGCATGGCCGCCCATTACCTTCTGCATAACATTTCTATTCGACTTTTAGAGAGAGAAAGCAGCAGGAGCAGAAAAACCATCGGGATTTTGAAGAAGGACCTGAGAAATTCGAAGTTTTTGGTAAGAAATCTTGAATTTATGATGCTAGGACGATTCTAGAACCATATATGAGCTTATAAATGTGACCAGTGTGTTCGGGTTGCACTGTGTGTGTGTTTTAGGTGTATAAACGACTGAGAAGTTCAAGGAAAGGGCATCCAAAACCCGAAGACAAATTAAGGTGAGTTCTAGACCCCTTTTTACTGATTTTTAAACGTTTTGGGGCTGGAAATGCATATATATGTTTTTTTATAAAATCTATGCTGATACCCGTATGAACTGAATGTATGCATGTTTATGTTTATGCTAGATTTATGCCTAGAATCATGTGTATATGTTTAGAAGTAGGCATTATGATGTTTGGGACTTGGATTATGGATTAGACTCATGAACAGGTTGCAAATATGTCTGAAAATGGGACTTAGAATAATTAATTACAGGTTGATGAGTCCACCAGTGCTCATACGACCAACAGTGTGGTCGTATGACCAAGAGGTATTTTCTAAGTGCTAATGAGTCTAACAGGACTCATACGACCAACAGTGTGGTCGTATGACCAAGTAATTGGTCTGTGTTGAGCCCAATAGGACTCATACGACCAACAGTATGGTCGTATGACTAAGTAAATTTTCCAAGTATGATGAAGAGTCCAACAGGACTCATACGACCAACAGTAGTCGTATGATCAGAACATGTTTCTAAGTCTAGGGAATGGTACGACCAATAGTGCTCATACGACCAACAGTGTGGTCGTATGACCAGATGAAAATGTCTAAGTATAAGATGAAAGTCCAGCAGTGCTCATACGGCTGACAGGGCTCATACGGCCAGAGGGCTTATACGCCCAACAGGGCTAAAACGCCCAGAATACTTAGAATTTTTCAGAAATTTCCTGAAATACCGAAGTTCGAGGTTTTGACCAGGGCTGACTAGGGTTAACAAATGATGATGTTTCATGCATGTAATGATGATTATGGTTAACCCTTATTGTTACTGATGTTATTATCAGTGTATTATTGTTAACAATATTATTAAAATATGTTAAATATGGTATGATGCTACGTATGATGATGAATGTATGATGATGAATGTATGATGAGTATGTATGATGTGTGTGTATGTTCCTTGTAATTGTGTATGCTTATCTTTCTGAAACTTTACGAATAACGAGAATGAACTAATGAAGTATTATGTATCGTAAAGTGAAAGATAATGAAAGAGGAACATGATGACGAATGCATGTATTAACGAATGAACGAAAAGAAGAATGATGATGAATACATGCATTAATGAACGAACGAATTATGTCTTGCAAGCATTGAATAACGCGATTGGTCCTTCTATGTGATTGACCATGGTCATGGTACCTCTACCGCTTACCTCTAGTACCGTGGCATACGATTTCCGTCATATGTTGACTACGGCCCGGTAGCTAATAACGATCGGGGTGTAGCATATGGTATTGGTACAATTCACCTTTCAATGCGTGCAAGTAAGTATGAACGGGATTCTTGTCATTCGACCACAGTAATCATAGCCAAGTGCTATGAAGTGGGTAAAGCCTGACAGAATCCATACGAGAAGTTAAAGATAACGATGAATAACGAATGATGAAGATAATAACGAATATTATCTCTGTGTACGTATGATGTATGAACGCATGCACGAAAGGATACTTTTAAATAAGTAAAAGTATGTTTTATTACAAAACTAGAACTCACTCAGCAACGCTGACTTTTATGTGTTTTCCAGTTGGCAGGTAGTGTTGCTGAGGATGGCACGAGCCGGCTACTCAGCTCTTTTGGGATGGCATTCTTTTGTTAATGTTTTTGTATTGTAATGCAAACAAACGATATTTTGTAACGGGTGTTGTATTACTTTGCAAAAGCATTTATAGTAAATTTAAATTTTCCGCTGCATGGTTTTTCTAAGTTGTATTAAATGTATGTTTTATGGGTAATGACGACCAACTGTGAGGTGCCCGGGAACGGGGCCTTACAAGTTGGTATCAGAGCCAAAGTTTAAGTGAAATGGGTAAATTTTTATAACAAACCTAAACTTAAACTGAGAATGGGACAGGGAGAATGAGAATGCCATCTGAGTAGCTGCGTGCCATCAGGTATTTTCTTGAAAGTTAACCAGTGTTACGTGCGCATGTTATGTGTTTATGTGTACTGTTAGACTTAGATACTAATGTAGTCAGGACAGGTAATGCTCGGGGTGTGAAGAGTAGAGTAAGTGGCTAATCACAACTGGCCACTGTAATTAGGGACTTACTGTACTTGACATAAACTGAGCTATTTCCTTGAATGACCGTGTTGGTGTTTAAATCTTTCAGTGTGATAGAAGATGGTCGGTGGTAGATCATCTAAAGCCCCAATTGGTGGAGGCAGTGGCGGAAGTGGTGCGGAACCACGAGCCACAAGAGGTAGGCCTAGACAAGAGAAGAAGGTTCCCGAAGAACCTAATACTACTCCCTCGGGGGGAGTGGATGAGAGTGATAATGTGAGAGCCTCGGTGAAAGAGACGGTGATCGAGGAGGTGCACCAAGTCATGCAGACGATCTTACCGTCTGTAGTGACTGAAGTGATAAAGGCAGTACGTGAAGACGATAGACGAGGGAGGAATCGGTCCTCAGGCAGACAACAACAGGCGGAAGCAGAAACGGTACTATCTGACGATGAAGAGGAAGAGGAAGAAGAACAGTTACGGGAGACCGCCCGGGGTTGTAACTACGGGGCATTCATGAGGTGCAAACCCCCAACTTTTGATGGGTCGGGTACTGCTACTGATGCTCACAATGGGTGATGGAAATGGAAGCTGTCCTCGATATTAGTGATTGCCAGGAGGACAAGAAGGTGAAGTTTGCTACCCACTCTTTTACAGGGTCGGCTTTATGCTGGTGGAAAAATATAGTCCAAGCCGAGGGTAGCAGGGCTATAGGGAAGATGAAGTGGGCTGAGTTGAAAAGGCTGGTGATCGAGGAATTCAGTCCTCGTCGGGAAATGGATAGAATAGAGAGAGAGTTCCTGCTGTTGGAGGCGGGGACGATGACCCACCAACAATATACCACCAAGTTTAACGAATTGGCGCTGTTGGTGCCGGAGCAGGTGACGCCGGTGTCTCGAAAGATCAACCGGTATATTCAAGGACTGCCGGCTGAAATTCGTTGGCACTTGATTTCTGCCCGACCAAGCACTTTCAGGTCGGCAGTGGATTTGGCGGGAAGGTTATTCGATGAACGTGCTGCTTTGGTGAAGGCTGAGGGAAGCAAGAAAGGAAGTGGAGAGAAGAACTGGCAGGGGAAGAGATTTGGTCGGAGTGATACTTCGACAAACAACAAGAAAGCAAGGGTGGATGACCGCCGAGTGGTCGTGTCTGGAGCTGGGGTGAGGAAGTGTGGCAAGTGTGGAAGGAGCACTCAGGGGAGTGCAAATGGGGATCCAACCTCTGCTTTAAGTGCGGAAGGACAGGGCACATATCAAAAGATTGTCGGATGGGCAAGTGCTTTAACTGTGGAGAAAGTGGCCATATGAGCAGGGACTGTAAGAAGCCGAGGGCTGAGGCTTCAGGGGTAAAGAAGACGGGAAGTGAAGGTCCGAGAGCAAGTGCCAGGGCTTTCACTATGACGCAGGAAGAGGCTAGGACGGACCCCGATGTGGTGTCAGGTACGTTTCTAGTAAATCAAACTCTTGCCTCTGTGTTATTTGACTCTGGTGCTAGTAGGAGTTTCATTTCTGCTACTTTCTGTGCTAAATTGCCTGTTAGTAGCAAATGCATTAGTGAGCCTTTTTATGTAGAAACTGCTATTGGTAAGTCCACTAGAGTTACTGATGTGATAGAGGACTGTACCATGGAGTTAGAAGGTCATAGGTTTGCTGCTAGATTACATGTGATGCCCCTAGGAGGATTTGATGTAGTGTTAGGGATGGACTGGTTAGCAACCTACGAAGCGAATATCGTGTGCCGAAAGAAGATGATTAGACTGACGGCGACCGACGGAAGTCCGGTGACAATTTATGGCGATCGAGTTACGACGATTCCGAAGGTGATCTCGATGGCGGTGGCGGGAAAGTGGATGAGGCGCGGATGTAGCGCCTACTTATGTTATGTAAAGAATGTAGAGACGCCAACACCACAGCTATGCGATGTGCCAGTGGTGTGTGACTTTCCAGACGTGTTTCCCGAAGACTTATCGGGATTGCCACCTGACCGAGAGATCGAATTCCAGATCGACCTGATACCGGGTGCCCAACCTGTCGCAAAAGCACCGTATCGCTTGGCTCCGACGGAGATGAAAGAGTTGATGGAGCAGTTGCAGGAGCTGCTGGGTAAGGGGTTTATCCGACCGAGTATCTCACCTTGGGGTGCTCCGGTTCTGTTCGTAAAGAAGAAGGATGGTAGTATGAGGATGTGCATCGACTACCGCGAGCTGAATAAGCTGACGGTGAAGAACAGATACCCCTTACCAAGGATCGATGACTTGTTTGATCAACTTCAGGGTGCCAGTTGGTTTTCAAGGATAGATCTTCGATCGGGTTACCATCAACTAAAGGTGAAGGAACAAGATATCCCTAAAACAGCCTTTCGTACGCGCTATGGTCACTACGAGTTTCTTGTCATGTCTTTTGGGTTGACCAATGCACCGGCTGCTTTTATGGATTTGATGAACCGAGTGTGCCGACCAATGTTGGATAAATCAGTAATTGTATTCATCGATGATATTCTGATTTATTCAAGAAGTGAAAAAGAGCATGCCGGGCATATTCGGGAAGTGTTGGAAACGTTGAGAAGGGAGAAATTGTACGCCAAGTTCTCCAAGTGCGCCTTTTGGTTACGCGAGGTGCAATTTCTGGGTCACGTAGTGAATGCAGAAGGAATAATGGTGGACCCAGCAAAGGTTGAGGCTGTGATGCAATGGAAATCACCAAAGACGCCATCCGAGATTCGTAGCTTCTTGGGATTGGCGGGCTATTATAGAAGATTTATTCAAGACTTTTCAAAGATCGCCTCACCTTTGACAAAATTGACTCGTAAGGACGTGAAATTCGTGTGGAGTCGAGAACAGGATACGGCTTTTGAGGAGTTGAAGGCAAGACTAACACAAGCTCCTGTCTTGACTTTGCCTGAGGGAAGTGAAGACTTAGTGGTCTATTCGGATGCATCTTATTCTGGGCTAGGTTGTGTGTTGATGCAACGTGGAAAGGTGATAGCCTACGCATCTCGACAGCTGAAGACCCACGAAGTCAACTATCCCACACACGATCTAGAATTAGCCGCGGTGGTTTTTGCGTTGAAGATTTGGCGGCACTATCTATACGGGACAAAGTGCACTATCTTCACAGACCACAAAAGCTTGAAGTATTTCTTCGAGCAGAAGGATTTAAACATGAGGCAAAGACGATGGTTGGAGCTCATAAAGGATTATGACTGCGAAATCCATTACCATCCGGGCAAGGCCAATGTGGTGGCTGATGCCCTTAGCCGAAAGGAAAGACCTGAGCCGATTCGGGTGAAGGCTTATCAGCTGATCATGACCCCCGATGTGATGACACAGGTTAAGGAGTTTCAAGACGAGGCTTTGAAACAAGATCGTCTTAACTCCGAAAGGATGAGAGGCCTAGTGACGGAATTGGGTGAGAACACTCTTGGTGTTAAGACCCGATTTGGGCGAATGTGGATTCCTCAATACGGGGATCTACGTGGAAGAATCATGGATGAGGCCCATAAGACCCGATACTCCATTCACCCCGGTGCTACCAAAATGTACCACGATATGAAGAAGGATTATTGGTGGCGGGTATGAAACGTGACGTAGTGGAGTACGTAAGTAAGTGCCTGACTGTTTACAAGTGAAGGCGGAACACCAGAAGCCCTACGGGAAGATCCAACCGTTGGATATACCCGAGTGGAAGTGGGAACACATCACCATGGACTTATCACGAAACTACCACGTACCCCGAAAGGGTATGATGCCATATGGGTGATAGTTGACCGCTTGACAAAGAGTGCCCACTTCCTACCGATCCGTGAAACGTATTCATCTGAAAGATTGGCGGATCTGTTCATCAAGGAAATTGTAGCTCGTCATGGTGTACCGGTTTCTATTGTGTCTGATCGTGACACCCGGTTTACCTCTAAGTTTTGGAGGAGATTTCACGATGCAATGGGGACGAGACTACACATTAGTACAGCATATCACCCTCAGACAGACGGTCAGTCTGAAAGGACGATCCAAACCCTCGAAGACATGCTTCGGGCGTGCGTAATCGATTTTGGAGGGAGTTGGGACAACCACCTGCTGTTAGCAGAATTCTCATACAACAATAGCTATCATGCCAGTATTGGCATGCCACCCTACGAGATGCTATACGGTAGGAGATGTAGGACGCCCGTATGTTGGGGAGACATTGGGCAGAAAGAGTTAGGAGGTGTTGAGGTGGTCGAAGCTACGACTGAGAAATTAGAAAAGATCAAAGCCTTCATGAAGGCGGCGAAAGATAGGCAAAAGTCGTATGCTGACAAGAGGCGGAGACCGATAGAGTTCAAGGTTGGTGACCGAGTCATGTTGAAGGTCTCGCCCTGGAAAGGGATCATTAGATTCAGGAAGCGAGGTAAGCTAAGCCCGAGATACATAGGACCTTTCCGAATTGTCGCACGAGTAGGAGAGGTGGCCTATCGACTTGAATTGCCAGATGAGTTAAGTGGAATTCATCCCACATTCCATGTATCCCATCTGAGGAAGTGCTTAGCTGATGAAGACATGGTTGTACCACTGGAGGATATTGAAGTAGACAAACGGCTCAATTACGTGGAGCAACCAGTGGCAATCATTGATCGTAAAGAAAAGAGGTTAAGAAATAAAGTGGTTCCTCTTGTGCGTGTACAGTGGAAGCACAGGAAGGGATCCGAGTCTATGTGGGAGACTGAAGAAGAAATGAGACAACACTACCCACATCTGTTTGAGGAATAACAGGTTTCGGGGACGAAACCTATATAAGGGGGGTGGACTTGTAACACCCGTAATTTCTTATTAAAGAAATTAAAAGAATGAAATAGAAAGAAAGGAGAAGGAAATAAAAAGCCTGCTTTTGTGGAAGGACCAAAAGTGTAATAATAAAAAAAAAATCTTATAAAGTTGGTAAAAAGGTGGCATGGCCGCCCATTACCTTCTGCATAACATTTCTATTCGACTTTTAGAGAGAGAAAGCAGCAGGAGCAGAAAAACCATCGGATTTTGAAGAAGGACCTGAGAAATTCGAAGTTTTTGGTAAGAAATCTCGAATTTATGATGCTCGGACGATTCTAGAACCATATATGAGCTTATAAATGTGACCAGTGTGTTCGGGTTGCACTGTGTGTGTGTTTTAGGTGTATAAACGACTGAGAAGTTCAAGGAAAGGGCATCCAAAACCCGAAGACAAATTAAGGTGAGTTCTAGACCCCTTTTTACTGATTTTTAAACGTTTTGGGGCTGGAAATGCATATATATGTTTTTTATAAAATCTATGCTGATACCCGTATGAACTGAATGTATGCATGTTTATGTTTATGCTAGATTTATGCCTAGAATCATGTGTATATGTTTAGAAGTAGGCATTATGATGTTTGGGACTTGGATTATGGATTAGACTCATGAACAGGTTGCAAATATGTCTGAAAATGGGACTTAGAATAATTAATTACAGGTTGATGAGTCCACCAGTGCTCATACGACCAACAGTGTGGTCGTATGACCAAGAGGTATTTTTCTAAGTGCTAATGAGTCTAACAGGACTCATACGACCAACAGTGTGGTCGTATGACCAAGTAATTGGTCTGTGTTGAGCCCAATAGGACTCATACGACCAACAGTATGGTCGTATGACTAAGTAAATTTTCCAAGTATGATGAAGAGTCCAACAGGACTCATACGACCAACAGTAGTCGTATGATCAGAACATGTTTCTAAGTCTAGGGAATGGTACGACCAATAGTGCTCATACGACCAACAGTGTGGTCGTATGACCAGATGAAAATGTCTAAGTATAAGATGGAAAGTCCAGCAGTGCTCATACGGCTGACAGGGCTCATACGGCCAGAGGGCTTATACGCCCAACAGGGCTAAAACGCCCAGAATACTTAGAATTTTTCAGAAATTTCCTGAAATACCGAAGTTCGAGGTTTTGACCAGGGCTGACTAGGGTTAACAAATGATGATGTTTCATGCATGTAATGATGATTATGGTTAACCCTTATTGTTACTGATGTTATTATCAGTGTATTATTGTTAACAATATTATTAAAATATTGTTAAATATGGTATGATGCTACGTATGATGATGAATGTATGATGATGAATGTATGATGAGTATGTATGATGTGTGTGTATGTTCCTTGTAATTGTGTATGCTTATCTTTCTGAAACTTTACGAATAACGAGAATGAACTAATGAAGTATTATGTATCGTAAAGTGAAAGATAATGAAAGAGGAACATGATGACGAATGCATGTATTAACGAATGAACGAAAAGAAGAATGATGATGAATACATGCATTAATGAACGAACGAATTATGTCTTGCAAGCATTGAATAACGCGATTGGTCCTTCTATGTGATTGACCATGGTCATGGTACCTCTACCGCTTACCTCTAGTACTGTGGCATACGATTTCCGTCATATGTTGACTACGGCCCGGTAGCTAATAACGATCGGGGTGTAGCATATGGTATTGGTACAATTCACCTTTCAATGCGTGCAAGTAAGTATGAACGGGATTCTTGTCATTCGACCACAGTAATCATAGCCAAGTGCTATGAAGTGGGTAAAGCCTGATAGAATCCATACGAGAAGTTAAAGATAACGATGAATAACGAATGATGAAGATAATAACGAATATTATCTCTGTGTACGTATGATGTATGAACGCATGCACGAAAGGATACTTTTAAATAAGTAAAAGTATGTTTTATTACAAAACTAGAACTCACTCAGCAACGCTGACTTTTATGTGTTTTCCAGTTGGCAGGTAGTGTTGCTGAGGATGGCACGAGGCGGCTACTCAGCTCTTTTGGGATGGCATTCTTTGTTAATGTTTTTGTATTGTAATGCAAACAAACGATATTTTGTAACGGGTGTTGTATTACTTTGCAAAAGCATTTATAGTAAATTTAAATTTTCCGCTGCATGGTTTTTACTAAGTTGTATTAAATGTATGTTTTATGGGTAATGACGACCAACTGTGAGGTGCCCGGGAACGGGGCCTTACATTTTCTGATGAATTGGATGTGACAAAACTTATCCGGGTAAATTACACAACGCGCGAAATCGAGAAACGGAACAACAAAAGGCTGAGCCGAAACTGCACAAGGGGAACACGCCCCCGTGCCCATATAGGCACGCCCCCATGATGACAAAAAAAACGACACAACCTGACTTCTTTCAGCCTTTTGTCTTGTTCCCCATCAATGTTGCATGGTAAATCTCAAACTCTTTGCCTGCAAACTCGTATCCTCTTCATCTTGTGTCATTTCTTTCAACTTTTCTTTCATATTTTCAAGTCATCTTTCAATAGCTTTAATCAAGAGGTTAGTATACTAATTCCTATGATTATGATAGCCATTTGCATGTATTTAGGTGATTAGGTCTCTAAACAACCGAAATCCTAATGATTATATGTAAGAGCTTGTGCTTAAACATGTAATGGAATTATGAATGCTTTATCCCTTCTGTTTATATTTCTCTTGAAGTAGATTAGTGTCAATTAGTATGATTAGTTAGTTTTTAGTATTAGTATGTTTCCGTTAGTGTTAACAACACTATCTTCATAATGCGTGGTGATTTCGTTGTTAATCATGTTCAAGTTGCAAAAATTGGCAAATAGTGTTGAAACATTATATATTTTTGTCTTGAATTATTAATAAATTTTCAAAATGTTTAACATATAATATTTGGTTTTTCAAGCAAGAAAATGACAAATTTATGCTTAATCAAGGATTTACAAACAAACCACACGTGCTCGAGTTGAAATTCCGTGCCTCAAAATGTTAACCGCACCCCCACGTTTCAAGAGACACACCCCCATGTTTAACAAATTTTGCTTAAAAAGCAGTCGTGTCAACTGTTTTTCAATAAAAAGTTCACAAAAAGGGTGACTTGGCTCTTAAAAATCAATTTTTGTCCTTAAAATAGATAGACTATTCCAAAAACAGGTTTTGTATATTTTAACTGATTTGTCAAAATTTCAGGATCATGAACCATCCATACTTACAATTTGGAGGGAAACCGTGAGAGATGGTGTCGTGACCGGTTGCAAAGGCTCTTGCAAAGGGCTGAAAAGTCACATTTGCAAGCCGATGAGGAAACCTTGGCTGCTGTCAGACAGCTCGAAAGATATAACAATTTATTGAGTGTTCAGTGGAAGCGGTTGTTTTCACAAAACAGACCTTCTATTTATGAACTAATGTTGGAGCATATATTGTCATATATAGTGTGTCCGTCGCTTGACGACACCTTGTAAACACATGAAACTGGGTCATTCGCAGGAGCATATGCGAATGAGACTCAGTCATACGATGAGCCATGCTAATGGACCAGTCGTGCGACTGAGAGATGCGATTGGGGCATTCATAAGACTGAGCCATAAGAATGGTCCAGTCGTACGATTGAACCATACGTATGGTCCAATCGCACGAATGGGCCCAATCGCATCTAATATGGGCCGAGGCCTATATATACCAGTTTCAATGTGTAGAAACCTAAGGGTTTTTGATAGTGTGCCCGGCGCCCAGGCGCTGCCGGATGAGAGGGGAGATCATGCTCGATCTCCCCTTGCCAAAAGTCTTGATTCTTAAGTTGTAACGAGCTTAAAATCGTTATGTTTTATCAATAAAATCATTCGATTATTGTTCGTGTTATTGATTGTCTTTTGGTTTTTATCCTTCCGTCAAGAACATGCTCGGATGTTTATCGATCCAGTGACTTAACAACTAACTCTTGAATTTTTAGCATCTTTCAGATTTAGCAAGAAAGACTCCGACCCTTGGGATGATGTAGCAGTTACATTCAGAATAGGTGGACATTGGTGAAAAACATCCATCGCTTTATTTGACGTCTATCTGGGAATATATACAGAACAGGAAATGGAGGAAGCAATATCAGGAATGCCAGCTTACCATACATTTCCAGATGAGGAAAGTAGGGACGCAGAAAGCGGTGCCATGAGAAAGACATTTTGGGAAAAGATTGGAACAGGGGCCTTCAACTCAAGTAAAACCAAGAGCAATCAGATTCGGGACCCGTTGCTACGATACATACATCTGTTGCTTAGCCATTCGATAACAGCTCGTGGCCAAAGCGAGGGAGTTGTTAGTTTGAAAGACCTGTTTATTTTATACTGTATGACTAATAATTTTCCATGCAACATTGGGTATTTGTTTTGTAACTTGTTTGCCAGGAATGCAACTGCAGGTGCTCTGACACCCATGTTTGGAGGAAGCTGGATCCTGAACTTGTACGAGAGTTATGGGTGTAACACAGAGGGAACCGAAGGAGTAGTGCCAGGACTGCTGGACTTAAGCACTTGCACAAGCATGTACATGATCACAACCTTACCAAATGGACAGCCGAGATTTATGGATAGGAAGGGACAAATCTGGGATCCGGCAGATCCCGAGGAGATTATCATGAACCTTGATATGCCAGCACATCATGAAGAAGCCGGGGCCTCCAGCTCACACGCCGGAGAATTCCCAACAATGTTAGACCTTTATGAAGCCATCCAGACCACCAGCGACCATGCAAGGAGATCATTTGAATACGCGCAACAAGCTTTCAACCGCGTCAAAAATCTGAACTCCCGAGTGGATGACCTGAGCAATGATGTCACATACATCAGAAACCGAATGTATCATGAGTGGGGGGATATCCCGCCACAAGGCCCTTGAAAAATCGTTTCACTTTCAGGGCCCGGGCACAGTTGTTTTGTGCCAACCTATCCTTTACTTTATGTCATTTTTTTATTTATGCTGTGTGTTTAGTAGTTTAATGTTTTCAATAAATGGATGATATTTCAGGTGATCCCGCTAATTCTCACAAGCAAAAGGCACAAGTCGACTTCATCATCTTTTGGGGAGTATCTCGTTACCATTCCTGTTTTATGTTATTAATCACATTGGGGACAATGTGAATTTAAGTGTGGGGATGGGGTTAATGGGATATACATTTGACACTTGCTAAAACATGGTCCAAATTTCAAAATTTTAAAATCACTTAACTATTAATTTTTGTGACACGAAACCAAAAATTTAAACAATTTTTGATAAACCAAATTATAAATATACGTTTTCGGGAAATAAATAAGTAAATAAGAAGAATCCAAATAAAAATTGAAATCTTTTTTTGTGATATTCTTAAAAGCAATAATCCAGTAAAAATATTCAATCACGTAAAATGAAACACTTTTACCCAATTCCATCCGTTTGTGAGTTATTTTTGAGCCTTAAAACAGCTTTTGCAAATCTTTGCAATTTTACTCCATTCTGGATTCAATTGAGTGTGCCTTATGATACGTGTGATTAGAACTTGCTTTGGGTATACATTTCAAGACCTTAATTGTATTTTCTGGATGAAAATGAGTTAGGCACTAGGAAACCTTAACCATTCAAGCCCCAACCAATTTCTTTAATCTTCCTTACCCGAACGTCAACCCTAGTTAGCCCCGTTGAGCTTAAACATTTTTATTTTGATCACCGAACCACCAAGTCACTTAACCAAAAAAGTCTTCAACAAAACCCTTTTTTTTCGTTAAAGACACGTTTTTGGCTTATATAAAAAAAAGAGAGAAAAAGAAAAAGAAAAATTTTGGTCTATTACCGGCAGACCTAAAAGAACTGGAATGCATTCTTTTGATTTTAATTTGCTTTGTGCCTTCATCACGCAAACCAGGACTTCCCCCGGAAATCCGCGAACAAATTTTCAACCTTACGTACGACGCAAGAAAGAAATGGTGAAAAAAGGAACAAGTTCCGCCATTTTGTGGAATTTCAAAAGCGCTATAAAGAGACGGGCAAAAAGATACGAAAGGTGCCCGAATCGTGGAAATTGGCCACACGATGGAAAATGCAAGAAGAACCAAACTGAGTCTCAATACGAATACACAGAACTGATCTGATTGGGTGCTATTAGGCTTCAAGCCGAACGATCCTTACGAAAGGATAGTTTTGTGTATCTTCGGGTAAAGGATGAAGTAAGGTTTTGAAAGCAAAATACGGTCTGACAATCTGACCTTAAACGAGTCCTCAAGTTAGCATATCCCTTCTAGCTTGAAGTATTGTATAGGGAACTTCTTACTGCTTTCCTTGTAGTTTATGTTAGAAAAATAAGCCAAGACCGTCGTCTTTAGCATTTAGCCACTTTTTCCAAATATTCCATACCCGAGCCCGAGCCAAGTTACAACCCATCAAAGACCTAATAATTTATGCAAGTAAATATATAAGTAGGTGGAGAATTGATCCCTTAACAAGCATATGATTCACACGTATTCATACTAGGTAATTGAGCGTATTAGTCATACTTCATCTTATGTATGATTCCATATATTCAGCCGAGTGTGAGTGCATCTTGTGAGAAGTGTGGATTTTTTACATGATTATATCTTTACTAACAATCCCATTGCTTGCTAGGATATCATTCTATACATGCGAACAATGTTTGCATTTGGATGAAATTTTTACTTGTGTATTTCCCGAAAGACATATTTATCTTTTGCTTTATTTGGTTTTGGTGGAGTTGTCATTTTAAGTGATTTTGCTTGAGGACAAGCAAAGTTTAAGTGTGGGGATATTTGATGTGCTCCAAATTATACATAAAAACACTATCAAAAGCACATCAATTATTCTTTGATATCTTCCGAAATATGATGATTATGTACTTAAAATCGTTTAATTGTGTTTTCAGATGTTGTGAAGGACAAGATGGACAAAAGGAGCATATTGGACAAGAAATTGAAGAATTACAAGCTTAAAATTCAAGCATGGGGTTGGCCTCATCTAGCACGCCCCCATGCCTTGCCTGAAACACACCCCCGTGCTAATTTGGCACACCCCGTGATTGGACATATGACAGGACAAAAAGTACTGTTCTCCAAAAGTAGTCACGGGGTCGTGCCCCATTTGTCATGGGGCCGTGCGCCATTTGTCACGGGGCCATGATTACCCCTTTCACGGGGTCGTGCCCAATTTGTCACGGGGTCGTGCCCCGACAGCTCCTGCACGTATGAACCGACCAACTTTCGTAAGCATTGTACTAACACGGGGCCGTGCCTTTTTGTCACGGGGCCGTGCTTAAACACTCCAGGAAGCCTATAAATAGAGGGCTAAGTTCACCATTTTGGCAAGCTTTTGGTGAGGTGACACTCTACAGAAATCTCTCGGGAAACAGCCCTTGAAGACCAATTGGAGGTTCGAGAGGTGCATACACACTTGGAAGAAGCTCGGGATTGTCTAAACACCATCCATTGTGGAATCACCGGTTTGATTGTTCCATTTCACCGATGAATTCATACTTATCTTCTGTTTTGTGTGTTGTTATGTTCAAGCTCATTATGAGCTAAACTCTATATCATCCTAACTGGATGAAACTTATGTAATTTGTGATGAATTATGATGTGATAAATATTGTGTTAATGTTATGGTGGTCTTGGGAAAACTTTCGATGGGTAGCACCTACATTTGAACGGGGGGTTATAAGTTTATGGTTTGTAATTGTGATTGTCATACACGGTTGAAAAACGTATGATCAACTTTTATTCATAACAAACTATGGCTAATTAACTAGAGATGGTTATTAGAAATCATAAGACCTTAACTTTCTGATCATTTACGGGTTCCCTTTTGTTAGTCTGAGAAATCTACAGTAATTGTTATGGTTTTCTAAAATTAATGGTATGTTGGAAAGGAACTTGATCAACTCTCTTCTAACATTAAGTTATGTTTTCAGAAATCGTATGTCGAAAAGGTCACAAAAGATTTACCTACATTACTAGGGCCTTGACCTAAGCAGTAAATCTCAATCTGACGTGGTCCTGGTCACTACGGAGCGGATAGACGAGAAATCACGCCAGCTCATCTTTATAAACGTAACACAATTACTTTATTCCATATCTTTAATCACATCACCACTTCATCACAGTTACATAAGTGTAATCCAAGTTAGGATGGTAGCCTTTATTCCCTGATTTCAAATCCAAAAGTTTCCACTTATTTTACTGTATTTTGATTCTATTTAAAAAACCCTAAAAACCCTAATTTACATCAATGCAACTTATCATTCTTCTAAACAAAAACCAAATCTGATAGTCAATCAAAAGGTTGTTGAGTAGTCTTAGTGTGTTCACGGATTGATACTCGGTTCTTACCATCACTATATACCTCACGATAGGTGCACTTGCCTTTTGTGTGGTAGAGTAGTAGTAATAACCATTAAAACTGAATCCGTGTGAAAATCATTTATCAAAAACATATACTTCACACCGCTCATAAAGCAAGCACTAAAAGTACAAAAAACACAAAAAAGAACTAAAGAACAAAAAGCATGACCAATATGAGTGTAATCCTTGTAGCCCAGTCTTTAATGTCCATAAGGGTTATTATTTTATTAAAACATGATTTATTAGAAGGACAAGTCCAAAGTCAGATTTAAACATTAAATTTTGTCATGTTTAGGGTTTTAGTGATTATTTAGTTTCAAATCTTATTGTTAAGTTTAACAAAATATTTTAGCAATTGTGCACCAATTTTGAAATAAACAGATTGGAGATCGGAATGGTAACGAAAAGTTACGTAATAGGAATCATTAGAAATGTAAGACTTTAAATTAAACTTCAGAAAAATAATCATCTAAATATAAAATATGGGACATATATGACTCAACGAGCACAGACCAACCTGCTGCCCAAGCTCGTCAGTTTCGACCTTCAGTTTGTGTGTCATGTTTAGAGAACAAACCATGTCGAAACGACACGAGACGACTTGGGTTGTTATATGACTCATGAACTTGTTTTTAGATGAAAAAATCGAACCATTTGGACTTATTATGACCAAGTTATGACCTGAACAAAACATTTATTTTTCTGACAGCGGTCCAGTTTATTAGTCTTGTTACTTTGCATCCAAACCTCCATTTGACCCTTATTGACCCGAGTACTTAAAGAAGTTTATTCCATGTTTTTTGACTAAAGATTGAAACTAAGTAATCAAATGAAGACAAGTTTATACTTAAAACTCATTAAATGACTATTAAAAAGATAAGCTAATAATATCTTTAATTCATTGTATGGACAAACTGATGTGCATCTAAGGACATTAATAAACTAATATAAAATGACAACTAAAACCCTAACGAGATGATATTTATAGTTTAAATCTGACTTTGGACTTGTCCGTCTAGTAAATCATGTTTTATAAAAATAAGAACCGTGATGGATATTAAGGACTGGGCTACAAGGATTACACCATATTGATCATTTTCTTGTGATTTGTGATTTGTACTTTTAGTGCTTGCTTGCGTATTATGGAATTTGGACTGTACTATTTCAAGGTGAGTTTTACGGCCCCGTATTCATTTAATTATTTTAAACCTAGGGGGAAAAATATTCTTACCCCTTTATGATGTACACTTATTTAAATTTTGGGATTGTGTGTTTACTTTTTGTAGTTAATATCTCATACATGCATGGGTTTTCTATGTGGTTCTTTATTCATAACTATTTAACTTCGGTGTTGGAGCCGACGGATAGGTATTGATAGTACTATTGGGTTGACACCCCCACCTTGTTTGTTAGTATACTAGTTGGGACTAACAGTGGCCACGAATGGGCCTGAGGTGGAATATGTTCCGACAAGATCTATGTGTCGTCATAGGTTTAGTTGTGAGGCTCATGTTACATGTTATATTGCTTGCTTATAACTGTATGCATTTATGTCATACCAAACTATACTCAACATCAAGTTTGTTACTATTTAAACCTTTGAACTCACCAACAATAGTTGACATTTTGAGCATATTTTCACGTAACAATTAACGAGCACAGCTAAAGTGGCTACCTTAGTGATGATCTTATGAAATGAATTAGAGACTTGCCTATGTTATAGACATTATGTTTCGCTTGACACTACTTGGTTCATCATGTTTTTATTTACTTGATCTCGGGTTGTGCGATTTAGATTCATTTTGACTGTTTGACTATGTTTGTCGTGGAATTAACTAACTATGACACAAGTCTCCATTTGTTCAGGTGATGTCATGACACCTGGTTTACATCATTTAATGCATCTCTATTTATATAACATAGTTACAACGATCCGTCGTTTACATGTCTCCGTGTGCGCAATAAGCAGGGGTGTGACTATCCTCACATCCACTTTTCACATGTCACTAGTATAGCAAGTCAAACATTAGTGTGATAAATTGTTTGTTAGTGATTAATTATATTATTTTCAAATTATAAAACATTTTTAACACAATTAAGACATGTTTCTTGAATATAAAGTTTTTAATACAGCGAACTTAAAAAATAAATATTGTATAAAAAATAGGTTATTTTAAATGGAATGTTTAAAAAATAATTTTTTTAAAATAGTAGTTTTCTAAAGACTAATGTTAAAAAAACATTTTTTCATTTTATTAGTTTACGTTACTAATCATATGTAATTTCAATATACTCTTCTTTAAAATTATTTTTATTTCTAAACATCAAGTTGTTTTTTCACACGCGCTTTGTGGCAGGGTTCGACCAAATCGAGATAAATTAGGCACGGTCCGACACCAAATCGATAAAAATTCATGAGACGTGGACTAGGTAATTGTAAGGCCCCGATCTCGGAGACCTAACCAGTGGTCAATCATCATCATTATTACATAAAACAATACATATTCATAAAATGTTGTGTAACCTTTCGTGCTTTCGTAAATAAATGTTAGCACCGTAATATTCTTGTAAGGACCATTTATGTCATTTATGAAACTTTGAGGGCTTGGTTATGCTATTTCTTAGTTCGTCCTTAAATCTTTAATTTGGAAATAATAATTTAATTATTAATTTAACATAATAATATATTACTAATAATAATACTAGTAGTAATATAATAATAATAATAATAATAATAATAATAATAAATAATAATACAACTAATAGTAATAATAACAATAATAATATCATTAATAATAATAATAATTTATAAAAAACTATTTAAACTTAAAAATACTCAAAAATCAAAGTTAAAATTTCAGGGGTCAGTTTTTGACATTTTACAAACTTTAAATGGAAGTTTTGGCATAAAATAAAAAAAAAGATAAAACCGCAGGGACCATTTGTGTAAATTATTATAACCAACCCCCCACCCTTTTTTTTCCCATAAATCCGGCAGCCGGACTCCGGCCACCTCCGGCCGGTTCCGACAACTTCAAAACAGGCCAAAACGTGACCCTTTAAACCCCAAATCGTCTCAAATCTTTTGTGGAACCATTTTAAACTCAAGGAAACATGTTAAATGAACCTTAAATGCGGTTTTTGTCGATCATCGGCCATGAACCCAACCCCATCGAATCGCAAATCTGTTCCACACTTGAACCGCCATAAAAATTCAATTAAACGAACATAAACGTTAGTCTAATCAATTGGATATCAATAATTCGATAATATCACTTACAACAATCAATTACATCTCGATATTTAACCAAAACCCTCGAACCTAAGTTGAACTCGTGGACACGAAACGACTCAAATCAGAGTAATTAAACAGAGGGGAAAGGCCATTTGATCCTCTTACACTTTCTACACTCTCAATTTCACCCAAACACACACACACATCAAGAGTTTGATTCAAGACACATCACGGTTTGTTCTTCATCCGTTCTTGTTGATAAACACTTCAATTAGGGTAATTAATGGAGTCCACAGACTCAAAATCACATGGGGATTAAAAGCCCCAATGTTGATTTCATTATCATGAACGAATTGGTGATCAATTTGTTCGATTTTCATTCTAGGATTTGGGGGTTCCTTATGTTTTATGTTGTTAAGATTTTAAAACGTGTTATACCATGGCTAAGGCCCTGGTTCACTGGTTAGTCACAGTCTTATCACCATGAGGTCCCAGGTTCGAGCCCGGGCACCCTCATATATATATTTTAAAGGTTTTTTCAGCTTTAAAATGATTATAGAAAATTTTTAAAAATATAAAATTGGATTTTTAAACTTTAAATATTTTTAAAGACACCAAATAATTTTCTATAACTTTTCAAAATTTGAAACAATTAAATATTTTTAACAAAACATTATAACAAGGTCATTTTGGGTTATTTCTTATAAAATAGACTTTATAATAATAGTTTGAATTAATAAATTATTATTGGTCCATACGTTATTTGTAATTATTGTTAATGGATCTCACATTGGCTTTACGGATGGTAATGGATCTCACAATCATAATATTTGACCAATTCTAACCACTTCCTCTGCCTCATACTGAGATCCTTTTACTCAAAGAAATATTGTAAGCTCTTGTGGTCGGTGAATATGGTGCACGTCGTCATGTATAAGGGTGCCTCCAAATCTTCAACGCGAAGATGACTGCCGCTAGCTCCAAATCATGGGTGGGGTAGTTAGCCTCGTGGATCTTCAATTGTCGAGACGCATAGGCTATAACCCTCCCTCGTTGCATCAACATGCAACCCAGTCCCGAATAAGAAGCATCCGAATAGACTACCAAGTCTTCACTTCCTTCAGGTAATGTCAAGACAGGAGCTTGAGTCAATCTCGTCTTCAATTCCTTGAAAGCTTCCTCTTGCTCCCGACCCCACACTAACTTCACGTTCTTGCGAGTCAATTTATTAAAGGTGAGGCTATCTTGAAAAAGTCTTGAATAAATCTTCTGTAGTAGCCTGCCAATCCTAAGAAACTTTAAATCTCCGATGGCATCTTTGAAGACTTCCATTGCATCACTGCCTCAACCTTCACCGGGTCCACCATCATTCCTTCAACCCAAAAATGGACTTCACACAACGAAAAAGCACACTTAGAGAATTTAGCATACAACTTCTCTCTTCTAAGTGTGTCCAATACTTCGCGTATGTGGCCAGCATGTTCTTCCTCATTTTTCGAATAAATCAGGATATCATCAATAACACAATCACTGATTTATCTAACATTGGCCGACACACTCGGTTCATAACATCAAAGGTAGCTGGCGCGTTAGTTAAACCAAAAGACATAAGAAGAAACTCGTAGTGTCCATAACGTGTGCGAAAAGCTATCTTAGGAATATCTTGCTTCTTCAGCTTCAATTGATGGTAGCCAGATCGGAGATCTATCCTTAATAACCAACTGGAACCTTGGAGCGGGTCAAACAAGTCATCTATTCTCGGTAGAGGATATCGGTTCTTCACCGTTAACTTGTGTAAGGCCCCGTTTCGGGAAGCTTCATAGTTGGTTAATCATAGCATAAAATCGTTTTAATAACAAAACAATGCAACGGAAATAATTAGACATTCATTTAAAACTTGGAAATCATACTGTACTCATACATCTATCCTTCATTGTAAATAAAACATAGTACTTTTTTTCTTAAATTACAATAAAAGATTTCGTAAATAGGAATGCCATCCATTACTCTCCAAGTAGCTCCTGGTTCCATCCTCGGCATCAGCATTTACCTGCCAACTATTATGCACAAAAGTTAGCTTTGCTGAGTGAGTTCTAGTTTAGGTAAATAAGAAAATATAAACTTTATCCTTCATATAATAACCATGCATACATCATAATTCATAACATTTTCATCATAATAAGCATGTTCATTATCTTTCATTCTTTATATCTTTCACTTCATCATAAACGAGATTGCACAAAGTAAGAGCTCCATGTTGATTGACAACGGATGTCGATCCCTATCGGTAATATCATCATGGTAGCTAACCCCCGACAGTTGATCCACACTGCATGGCGCATAGCCCGCTCATGAATACGGATCCATCATCATACGTCAGACTCACATAAGTGAAGTCTATCATAGTGCTTGCAAGACTTTTCATCGTCAAACAGGCCCGGGGTAACATTTGTAAGTTCCACTTCTCATATATATTATCTTCCACTTAATATATAATACGTAACTTATTAAGTACACAACATACCAAGTACCAACCATCATAACACATAATCGACCCTCCGCGGGACAGCGGGGGTTCGGGGGCGGCAGCCCCTGATAGCGGGGTCCTAGGGGCAGCAGCTCCTAGTAGGGTCCAAGGGGTAACGCCCCTGGCTGGGGGGGCTGACCTAGAAAATTTTGTTATAGGAAAATTTTTTTCTTGTTAAAACCCCTTAAAAGCTTTGCCTTGAAAAGATTAGGTTTACTATGCATAATAGCCCCAAAAACATGGAAAAACTTTTTAAATAAGGGGATCTAGAACTCACCTGGATGTCATGAGTAACTTCTAAACTAAGCCTTCTAGGCTAGGATCACACTACACAGCCTGCAGATAAGTTGACACTTAAAGGGGTTAAATTCTGCCTAATTTTGCTACTAATTTCGTTATCAGATAAGCAGTTTCGCTGGCAATTTCGCTGCAGCTTCGTTGCCAGTTTCGCCTAACAGTTTCGCATGACAGTTTTGCTGTCAGATGCGCCCAACTTTCGTTGGAATTTCCTAATTTCGCAATATCTATAGGTCAACCTGGGCACTAGCGAAATTACCAACGAAACTGTAGTTTCGCACCAGCGAAACTGTAGTTTCGCACCAGCGAAACTGTAGTTTCGCTGGAACTCTCTTAGTTTCGCTGGATGAGTGCACAGTTTCACTAGATGAGTGCACAGTTTCGCTGATCGGGGGCACAGTTTTGCTGGATGAATGAAAATGAAGAAGAACCAGCCCGTTTTTAACCCAAAATCTTAACTTTTTACGTCCAAATCCTTGGTTTATCATCCATGAAACCATATCTAACCTTTTTACACTTTTTCATATGTAAAGTTTTGACCTTTATGTGTTTCTTGAAACTTTTCAAAACCCAAAACCCTAGAATCTGAGTTGATCTATGAAGAGTTTAGAGGTCGATTCTTACCTTGATTTGTTGCTCCTTTCTTATCACTACAAAAAAGTGCCATTTAGTGGCACACGTTTTTTGTGCTATTTAACTCTTGTGCCACTAATATATAGTTTTAGTGACACTTTGTGTGTGTCGTATTGACTAACTATATATTTAATCACATTTATCATCTATGCTTTAAAATTAAGATTTTAGTGGCACTTTATTATGCCAGTGATGCAGGCTCAAGTGTTGAAAACCGAGCCTTAATTTATACTAATAATTATTTACATCTAATGCTACATGTCAACATCAAATTCACTCTCACCTTTCATTCCCGCCCATTTATTTTACCCATTTTGTTATTAACGCGGATCCTTAAAGAATCCATACACTACTACAATTCTATTAATAGATGACGCGCAAAAGATGACGTGCGAATAAAGATGACATGTATTTCGTGTGTCATACAAATTATATCATATTTTATAAAATTTGTAAAAAATATGACACGCATTTTTGCACTTCATCTTTGTTCGTCGTCTTTTAAAACACGCGCCCAACTTAATATTCCAGTTCCCGCCTCTACCCTTTTAACCCTAGTTTCTCAAAAACACTTCATTCTCCCCACCTAATTTCTCAAACACCTTCCAAATTATAAGAGATCACCACTGCTTCTCTGCGCTTCATGTTGGAGGAACACGAGCAAGTGGAGGAGAACAACTCGACATGTGCAACTTGAGGCCGAAGGATCGTAGCTTCTTGTGGTAAGTTTGAGTCATATACACATTGGTGGCTAGTGGTTACGTGAGGAAAGATTTGAGACTGAAGGATCCCAGCTTCCATGAGCAGATTACATTGTTTTGTTCGTCGATTTGAATAAGAAGTCTATGGTTTAATTCCAATTCTCTTGTCTTCATAGCAATTCTTCATTCCCATTTTGGATTTTGATTTCTAAAGCAATTATAGGTTATTTGTAGTGTTTACTCATAGTTTAAGTGGTGGGTCACTTAAATCTTATGCACACCAGGTGTTTGATGAAATGCATGTGTGAGTTTCTTTTTGGGATTTTGATTCTTTTCTTGTTGAAGCAGATTTTGAAGAAGAATTTACTCTCAAAAAGTTGGAAGATGCTTTCAACGCGCCAAGGTAATGTATCTATTGCTTGCTTATTTGGTAGTTTTGTTCCTTAATTGGATTGTTTTAGGAATTAGTTGTTGTACCTGTTGTATTCGTTCGCAATTTAGGGGATAATCGATTTCAAGTTTCTTGTGTGATTCTGGCTGTGTAATTTAGGATAATCAGATTGATATAATCGTATTCTTGTTCAGAGGAATAATTTTGGGTTGAAGTTAATTTCAATTGATTGTGAAGTCAACTGTAACATATGAAATGGTATTGCTCTTGCATCATGTTTCAAAATCAATGTCATATTAGGAAGTTTGTGTTAGCATCATGATTTTAGCATCATATTAATTCTACTTGTTCATTTGCCAGAATTTGGCTGAGGGACTTCTTCGTGCAAAATGAGTATTTTCTATGGTATTAACTTATAATGTGAGCAGGTGGGTGTCCCTGTGGATCGTGAACAGTAAATAAATCGACTTGGGAGAACAGGGCGAGAAGGCAAAGACGGAGAAGGAATATTGTTGCTTGCACCATGGGAAGATAAAGAAATTAAAGGTCTCCCTCTTCATAAATCTTCCTCACAACATTTAGATCCAGATATGAAAATAAAAGTTTGTGTATATTTATTAATTTCATGCTAATTAAAATTATTGTTAACGCATATAGCTAAATATGTTTTATTGAATTCAACTCGTCCATGTATGGAAAAACATGTTCTATATGTAACGGGTTAACCTGTCTTCAAAAAAGCTAAATGGAAATATGTCAAATAGGCACAATGGGCTGAAAAAATCATCTTCAACAATGGCCTTCTCCACTCTCAAAGTTATAGAGTTGGTATGTGGGGGAATCGAAGGTGTTGTTCAGATCTAGCAATGGAAGGATCTGAAGGTTAAATCACACTGGTAACGTGGTCGTAATTTGATGTTTTAGGGTTATTAATCGATGGTAGAATTGTGATGATATCGTCTTCATCCTTTGTCTTCCATGGTCTAATGGTTTGCTTATGGTTTATGAACCGATTCATTTTGGTTATACATGGACCTGGTATTTTTTTTTGTTTACTTGATAAGAGCTCAGTAAGTTCTTTAGCTTTGTACCCCCACAAAAATTACTAATTAGGTTTCTAGATTGGGTTCATGGCTTTTAAACGATGCAACTTGAGTTTTGATTTGATTGATCTCTTTAATTTACTACCCCATATAATGTAATAATATGGAGGTTGATGCAACTTTTCTGTTTATATTGTTTTTGATTCATTTGTTTGACCCGTTTATTACCATATGTATAACTTTACTTGTTTGAGCCATTTATTACTATATGTATTACTTGTTTGACCCGTTTATTATTATATATATAGCTTTACTTATTTGACCCGTTGTACAACTTAACTTGTTTGACCGTTTATTACTATATGCGTAGCTTACTTGTTTGACCCGTTTATTACCATATGTATAACTTTACTTGTTTGAGCCATTTATTACTATATGTATTGCTTGTTTGACCCGTTTATTATTATATGCATAGCTTTACTTATTTGACCCGTTTATTACTATATGTACCAACTTAACTTGTTTGACCAGTTTATTACTATATGCATATCTTTACTTGTTTGACCTGTTTATTACCATATGTATAACTTTACTTGTTTGAGCCATTTATTACTATATGTATTACTTTTTTGACCCGTTTATTATTATATATATAGCTTTACTTATTTGATCGTTTATTACTATATGTACAACTTAACTTGTTTGACTCATTTATTACTATATGCGTAGCTTTACTTGTTTGACCCGTTTATTACCATATGTATAACTTTACTTGTTTGACTTATTTATTACTATATGTATTACTTGTTCGACCCGCTTATTATTAACATCTATTTTCATTACCTTGTATTTTTTAGGTCCCTCGTGTTGGTTCTTCATCTAGTAATGAAATATCATCTTCAAGAAGTCATGATGATGAAGGAAGGGTTGACAAAATATGAAGTGTTGGTGCAGTAGAGATAGCAACATTCATGGATTACTTGGAATAGAGTTGACGAACAGAAAAAAACATATTTACTGTGTTTGTAAACACTTGAAATACGTTTGAAACTTATTATGTATTTGTTCGCTAACATTGGAACATGTTTGGATTGAAACCATAATCTATATTATGATTATATAATTTTAAGTGTTTTTCATTTCCATTTTATTTTAATTGTAATTTAGTAATGATTCAAAACCATCATTTATCTCTAGCTAGAAATACATTTATTGCCGCAATATTCGTGCCCACAAAAGCCTTTTTTAAATTTATGGCAAAAAAATTAGACCACTAAATTGGTATAGATATTTTATAATTAATATTATGGCAAAAATAAAAGTGTCACTAAAGATCTTTCCAAGATTAGGTGGCACACAAAAAAGTGCCACAAAATGACTTTAGTGGCACTGCTTCTAGTGGCACTTTTTTTGTGTGCCACACAAAATTATAAGGGCCATTAGTGACACTTTTTGGTATTTTGTGACACTTTTTGTGTGTCACTGTATGACAATTTTTTTGTAGTGTATGGTTTGATGCTCCAACACCCAGATCTTCAATCTTTTGAACTTTGAAGCTCCAAATCTTGAGTTTTCTTCACTTTCTCTCTCTACTTTCTCTCTCTATGAATTTTGGTGGCTAGGGTTCAAGTGTGGAAGATGGTGGCTGATTAGGTGGGTTTGAAGGCTGATTATGGGCCCTAAATCACTTAGGCTCTTTCCCCTAAGCCTAATTAGCCATAACCCATTTCCTTCCTTTATTAAATACCCACAAATTAAGCCTATTATCCTTGATGACTCGTTTTGACTTTTTGGAATGTTACAACTTGTTTAACTCCCGGTAATCTATCCACATCCTCATACTACCGTCTTTCTTCTTAATAAACAAAACCAGAGCACCCCAAGGAGAGATACTCGGTCAAATGAATCCCTTCTCTAATAGCTTATGCAACTAAGCCATCAGATCCTTCATTTCAGACAGAGCTAGATGATACGGTGCCTTGGCAACAGGTTGGGCACCAGGTATTGGATCAATCTGGAACTCGATCTCACGGTCAGGTGCCACACCAGATAGGTTTTCCGGAAACACGTCCGGGAAGTCACCCCCCACTGGTACCTCGGACAATTGTGGTGCTGACGCATCCACATCTTTCAAGTAAGCCAGGTAGGCATTACATCCACGCCTCATACACTTCTCTGCCACCACCATCGAAATCACTTTCGGAATCATAGTAACTCGAACACCATAGAACGTCACCAAACTCCCTTCAAGCGCTATCAATCGAATCATCTTCTTGCGACACACGATATTTGCCTCGTAGGTTGCTAGCTAATCCATCCCTAAGTGTAATTCCCGGAAATTCTGTTTGGGGTGTCATGCGACTGGGGCATTCATACGCATGGGAGTCATGCTACTGGAGTCCCATACGCATGGAGGTCATGCGACTAGAGCTCCATACGCATGGAATTCGCACGACTGGAGCGTACAATCGCATGGAGCTCAGGCGACTGGAGTGCCCATACGCCTGGAGCTCGGGCGACTGAACTGTAGCATTTAAGGGAGAGGGCAGCCGTTACCCTCTCCCCACACTCACAAACATTAGCCATAGATAGAAAGAAGAGAGAAAAGGGAGAAGAGGAGAAGAAAGCTTGGTTCAAGCGGGTTCAAGAGTGCGAAATCGACGTGTAGCGAGTTAAATCGAAGCTCTACTCGACGGGATCGTCTAGGTGAGTTCTAGGACCCCTCATTTACTTGTTTTCAACCGATTTTTAGGGCTGGAACACATCTGAAACCTATTTTCGGGTTTTTGGGTGTTCAACTCGTGTATGTATTTATGTGTATGCGTATGGCGCGTTTAGGGCTTGATTTCGGGCTTGGATAGGCTTGAATAGGGTCGAGATATGTTTCCCTATGGATTAGAAGGGTGGATTTGAGCTTAAATGAGGTCTGGAAGGGTTTGAAGGCCGAATGTGGCGGCTGCTGTTCGGGATGAACTACAGTCGCTGCCCAGTTAGGGCTAGGCGACTGGAGGGCCAATCGCACGACTGAGGGACGACTGAGGTTCAATCGCACGAATGAGGCTCAATCGCACGACTGGAGATCCAGTCGCACGACGGGTCATACGACTGAGAGCTCAGTTGCATAGGTCCATTCGCATGGTTGTTAATCGCACGACTGAGGGTTCAGTCGCATAGGAGCTCATGCGCATAGTGTTCATTCGCATGATAGAAAGTCCATTCGTATGATTGGGTGTTCATCCGCATGGATGCTCATCCGCATTGGTCCAATCACATAGTGTTCAGTCGCATGGAGGCCATACGACTGAAGGGACCCAATCGCCCAAGAAGGGCTGTTATGAACGAGAAGAGATAAAGTTCAATTACTAGCCTTCGGGAAAAAGGGCATAAGGTAAGTAAAGGTGTGATAGTTCCCATAGGTACGTGTGAGATGGTCGTCGAGACCTTAGAAGTGATGCTGGGCATGATGATGATAGAGTTGCATGTTTATGCATGATGCTTGTATGTCAAGTATGATGAGGCCCAATATAATGCTGATGACTGATGACTTGTAAATGTCGATGCTCCTTGTATCGGTGCATGTTCATCTATTCCGTAGGTATGTTAAGTATGGTGTTGTCATGTTAGATGGTGATGACTGATGATTTGTAAATGTCAAGGTTCCTTGTGTCAATACGTGTTTATATTTCCGTGGCTTTACGTGTTATGATTAATAATGTAATGAAAAGTATTATGTAACGTAAAGTGAAAGATAATGAAAAGAGGAACGTAATGAATGAATGCATGCACTAACGTACGAATAAACGAACGTAAAGCTAGTGAGCGTATGTATGAGGTGAACGAATCTGTGTCGCAACAGACTCGAGAGATTTCTGTCGCGTATCCGGTACTGTTTCAGTCTTCGGACATGAGTCGGGGGTTTGTATAGCAGGCCCCGGTACAGCATCAGCTTTCGAGCATGAGTCAGGGATATTGCATGAGACAGGATCTAATTGGATGAGTAGAGGATCGCGTGCTCCGGTACTGTGTCAGTCTTCGGACATGAGTCGGGGGTTTGTGTACAGGCCCCGACACAGTATCAGTCTTCGGACATGAGTCGGGAGTAGTGCGCGAGAGTGAGATGAGATGAATGAGGAACGGATCGCGTGCTCCGGTACTGTGTCAGTCTTCGAACATGAGTCGGGGGTTTGTGAGCAGGCCCCGGCACAGTATCAGTCTTCGGACATGAGTCGGGAGTATCGCGTGAGTTGAAGAATGAGAGAGATAATTATGAAAGAAAGAAAGTATGAAACGAACGAAAGATAATGAACCTAATGAAAGTTAAAGAACGAATGAATTAAAATAATGAATGGAAGGAACATAGTGAGAACGCCTAAAACAGGATCCTTATCACTCGACCTCAAATCATGGTTGTGTGCCATGAAAAGGGTAAAGTGTGACCGGATCCAGATAGAAGTAAAAGACTGAGAATGAATGAAAGTTAAAGATAAAGAATGAACGAGAAAAGAAGATAATAATGATATTATCTATGTGTATGTACGTATGATGTGTGTTCACATACGAAAGTATAGTATGATTTTGAAAGAATTAAAGAATGGTTTTAACAAAAATAAAGTACGTATTTCATATAAAACTAGAACTCACTCAACAACGCTGACTTTTGATGTGTTTCCAGATGGCAGGTATGTTGCTGAGGATGGCACGGGGCGTCTACTCAGTTCGTTGGATGGCATTCCTGCGTTTAATGTTTTTGCAAGGTAATATGATAGAAGATATTTTGTAATAGGCAAATGTATTATGTTACACGCATTTATAAAACAAAATGGTGTTTGTAGAGGATTCGGATAAACGAGATTACTTAAGGAATCCTCTTAAAAGAAAGATGACGTTTTTAAGGTTTCTGCTGCAACGACCTCTATGTAATGTAATGAAAATCATATGTTTTATGTGCAATGAATGACCAACTGTGAGGTGCCCGGGAACAGGGCCTTACAAGTTGGTATCAGGGCCAAAGTTTAAGTGAAATGGGCAAATTTTCAAAATAAACCTTAACTTAAACTGAAAATGTGACAGAAAGGTATGGGATGCCAATCTGAGTAGCTGCGTGCCATCAGGTATTTTCTTAAAGTTAACCGGTATTATGTGCGCATGTTATGTGTTTATATGTTGCTGCTAGATTTAGATACTAATGTAGTCAGGACAGGTAATGCTCGGGGTACGAAGAGTAAAGTAAGTGGCTAATCACAACTGATCACTGTAATTAGGGACTTACTATACTTGACATGAACTGAGCTATTCCCTTGAATGACCGTTGGTATTTGAATCTTTCAGTGTGTTATAGGGGATGGCTGGTGGTAGATCTTCTAAGGCTTCACGTGGTGGAGGTGGTGGTGGACGTGGCGCTGAACCGCGGGTCACCAGAGGAAGGCCTTGAGTTGAAAAGGTGGTTCATGAAGGACCCAAAACCCCTCATCCAGAGGGCGCTAATGAGAGTGCTAACTTGAGGGCCTCGGTGAAAGAGGCAATGGTCGAGGAGGTGCATCAGGTCATGCCGACAATCCTACCGTCTGTAGTGACCGAGGTGATAAAGGCTGTTAGAGATGGGGAGAGACAGGAAAGGGGTAGACCTTTGGGTGAAAGAAGACGGCCCGAGACTGGAACGATTTTCTTGGATGACGAAGAGGAAGAAGAGGAGGAAGAGCCTGCGCCGGAGACGGCACGAGGCTGTAACTACGGGGCATTTCAATGATGCAAGCCACCAACTTTTGATGGCAATGGCACTGTTGTTGCTGCTCACCGATGGGTAAGGGAAATGGAAGTCGTGCTGAATATCAGTGAGTGTCGGGAGGATCAGAAGGTGAAGTTTGCCGCCCACTCTTTCGTTGACTCAGCTTTGTGCTGGTGGGACAACATAGTCCAAGTTGAGGGTAGCCGGGCTATCGGAAGGATGAGATGGTCAGAGTTGAAAAGGCTGGTGATTGAGGAGTTCTGTCCTCACCGTGAGATGGATAAGGTTGAAAGGGAGTTTTCAGCGGGGACGATGACGCATCAGCAGTACACCACCAAATTCAATGAGATGGCACGACTGGTGCCGGATCAGGTGACACCTTTTTTGCGGAAAATCAAGAGGTATATTCAGGGCTTGCCGGCGGATATCCGTAGGCACATGATCACGGCCCGACCAAGCACGTTCAGGTCGACGGTAGATCTAGCGGGAAGGTTGTACGACGAGCGGGAGGCGATGGCGATAACGGGCGAAGCGGAGGAGCGAGCCTATGTTAAGAAGGGGAAAGGAAGGTGAGATAGTGATGGTGGAATGGAGGTCGAGGGTAAAGTGATGAGGATCGATGATCGAGAGAGGATAACAAGAAAAGGTGAGGAATGCAAGGAGTGTGGTAGAAGTCACGAAGGGGAGAGCAAATGGGGACTGGACGTCTGTTTTCAGTGTGGGAAAGAAGGCCACAGGGCAAGGGAGTACCGTATGGCTAAGTGCTACAACTGCGGTGAGACTGGACATTTAAGCAGGGATTGTAAGAAGTCAAAGGCAGGAAGCTCCGGTGCGAGGAAGGAGAACAGAGGGTGAAGGCTACAACTTTTGCCATGGCCAAGAGGAGGGTAGAACAGACTCTAACTGGACGACAGGTACGTTTCCGGTAATTTAATTTTGTGCACTTATGCCTTGAATGCGATGCTAGTAGTATTTCGTTCCTACTGCCTTCTGTTGTGAGTTGCATGTTAGGAGAAGGAACATTGATGAGCCCTTCGATGTAGAGATTACTGTTAATGGATTCACTAGGTTACGTGATGCCCTAGAGGATTGCGTGATGCAATTGAGAAAGCTGTGTCACCCGTTGTCTGACGAACAATTTCAGCCTGTGATTGGTTCATCGAATGACAACGTACGTATAGTTTCGACGTTGTAGCAAACAAGTATAATGGGAGGTCGGAAGCAAAAGAAAAAGATAAATTTGGTTTGTGCCACCAAAGAAGCCGATTTGCCTTTCAATCACAGTGTACCTGCAAGGAACCTAAAAAAACCGATCTCGATGCAGTTATATTTGGAACAACACATAGCATGAGTAATGAATGCCTTTCTCGTCAGTTGTTTGGTTTGACAGAGGGTCATTATTCATACATAAAGAACACCAACAAGGCTTGTGGTGTTTCTTTTAATTATAGTGACTGTACTCTATATGGCATATTTGAGGTCGCAGGTCCTGGTCAAATAAACATGGATCAGTATGCATGGGTTGCCGACGGAGATGGTCAGAGATGGACCAGGAGTCGTAAGTTGATAAACGATGTAGAGCGATAGGATCCCGAGTGAGAGACCGGAAAAGAAATGAGACAGTATTGCCCGTAAAGAGTTAAAGAACAACAGGTTTCGGGGACGAAACCCGTTTAAGGGGGTGGACTTGTAACACCCGGAAAATTCTGTTTGGGGTGTCATGCGACTGGGGCATCCATACGCATGGGAGTCATGCGACTGGAGTCCCATACGCATGGAGGTCATGCGACTGGAGCTCCATACGCATGGTGCTCAGGCGACTGGAGTGCCCATACGCCTGGAGCTCGGGCGACTGAACTGTAGCATTTAAGGGAGAAGGCGGCCCTTACCCTCTCCCCACACTCACAAACATCAGCCATAGAGATAAAGAAGAGAGAAAAGGGAGAAGAGGAAAAAAAGCTTGGCTCAAGCGGGTTCGAGAGTGCGAAATCGACGTGTAGCGAGTTAAATCGAAGCTCTACTCGACGGGATCGTCTAGGTGAGTTCTAGGACCCCTCATTTACTTGTTTTCAACCGATTTTTGGGGCTGGAACACATCTGAAATCTATTTTCGGGTTTTTGGGTGTTTAACCCGTGTATGTATGTATGTGTATGCGTATGGGGCGTTTAGGGCTTGATTTCGGGCTTGGATAGGCTTGAATAGGGTCGAGATATGTTTCCCTATGGATTAGAAGGGTGGATTTGAGCTTAAATGAGGTCTGGAAGGGTTTGAAGGCCGAATGTCGCGGCTGCTGTTTGGGATGAACTACAGTCGCTGCCCAGTTAGGGCTAGGCGACTGGAGGGCCAATCGCACGACTGAGGGACGACTGAGGTTCAATCGCACGAATGAGGCTTAATCTCACGACTGGAGATCCAGTTGCACGACGGGTCATATGACTGAGAGCTCAGTCGCATAGGTCCATTCGCATGGTTGTTAATCGCACGACTGAGGGTTCAGTCGCATAGGAGCCCATTCGCATAGTGTTCATTCGCATGATAGAAAGTCTATTCGTATGATTGGGTGTTCATCCACATGGATGCTCATCCGCATTGGTCCATGGCATAGTGTTCAGTCGCATGGAGGCCATGCGAATGAAGGGCCCCAATCGCCCAAGAAGGGCTGTTGTGAACGAGAAGAGATATAGTTCAATTACTGGCCTCCGGGAAAAAGGGCATAAGGTAAGTAAAGGTGTGATAGTTTCCGTAGGTACGTGTGAGACGGTCGTCGAGACCTTAGAAGTGATGTTGGGCATGACGATGATAGAGTTGCATGTTTATGCACGATGCTTGTATGTCAAGTATGATGAGGCCCAATATAATACTGATGACTGATGACTTGTAAATGTCGATGCTCCTTGTATCGGTGCATGTTCATCTATTCTGTAGGTATGTTAAGTATGGTGTTGTGCTGTTAGATGGTGATGACTGATGATTTGTAAATGTCAAGGTTCCTTGTGTCAATACGTGTTTATCTTTCCGTGGCTTTACGTGTTATGATTAATAACTGTAATGAAAAGTATTATGTAACGTAAAGTGAAAGATAATGAAAAGAGGAACGTAATGAATGAATGCATGCACTAACGTACGAATAAACGAACGTAAAGCTAGTGAGCATATGTATGAAGTGAGAGACTCTGTGTCGCAACAGACTCGAATGAGATCTCTGTCGCGTATCCCGGTACTGTGTCAGTCTTCGGACATGAGTCGGGGGTTTGTATACCAGGCCCCGGCACAGCATCAGCTTTCGAGCATGAGTCGGGGATATTGCATGAGACAGGATCTAATTGGATGAGTAGAGGATCGCGTGTTCCGGTACTGTGTCAGTCTTCGGACATGAGTCACGGGTTTGTGTACAGGCCCCAGCACAGTATCAGTCTTCGGACATGAGTCGGGAGTAGTGCGTGAGAGTGAGATGAGACGAATGAGGAACGGATCACGTGCTCCGGTACTGTGTCAGTCTTCGGACATGAGTCGGGGGTTTGTGAGCAGGCCCCGGCATAGTATCAGTCTTCGGACATGAGTCGGGAGTATCGCGTGAGTTGAAGAATGAGAGAGATAATTATGAAAGAAAGAAAGTATGAAACGAACGAAAGATAATGAACGTAATGAAAGCTAAAGAACGAATGAATGAAAATAATGAACGGAAGGAACATAGTGATAACGCCTGAAACGGGATCCTTGTCACTCGACCTCAGCAATCATGGCTGTGTTCCATGAAGAGGGTAAAGTGTGACCGGATCCAGATAGAAGTAAAAGACTGAGAATGAATGAAGGTTAAAGATAAAGAATGAACGAGAAAAGAAGATAATAATGATATTATCTATATGTATGTACGTATGATGTGTGTTCACATACGAAAGTATAGTATGATTTTGAAAGAAGTAAAGAATGGTTTTAACAAAAAGAAAGTATGTATTTCATATAAAACTAGAACTCACTCAGCAACGCTGACTTTTGATGTGTTTCCAGTTGGCAGGTATGTTGCTGAGGATGGCACGGGGCGTCTACTCAGTTCGTTGGATGGCATTCCTACGTTTAATGTTTTTGCAATGTAATATGATAGAAGATATTTTGTAATAGGCAAATGTATTATGTTGCACGCATTTATAAAACAAAATGGTGTTTGTAGAGGATTCGGATAAACGAGATTACTTAAGGAATCTCTTAAAAGAAAGATGATGTTTTTAAGGTTTCCGCTGCAACGACCTCTATGTAATGTAATGAAAATCATATGTTTTATGTGCAATGAATGACCAACTGTGAGGTGCCCAGGAACGGGGCCTTACACTAAGACTACATCGAATCTGCCTAAGGTCATCACAAACAGTCTCGCAGGAAACTTATGACCCTCTAATTCTATCACGCAATCCTCTAAAGCATCAGATATCCTAGTGGACTTACCAATAGCAGTTTCTACGATAGGGCTCATCAATACTCTTACTTCTAACAAACAGCTTAGCACAGAAAGCAGTAAAAATGAAACTCCTACTAGCACCAGAATCAAATAACACGGAGGCACAAATTTGGTTTACTAGGAACGTACCAGACACGACGTCGGGTCCACCCTACCCTCCCTTATGGTCATCATGAAGGCTCTAGCACTTGCTCTCTGTCCTCCATCCTCCATCCTCTTCTTCACCCCAGAACTCTCGGCCCTTGGTTTCTTGTAATCCCTGCTCAGATGGCCTTCCTCGCCATAGTTATAACACCGTATAACCCTGTTGGACTAATTGAAGGTGATACTTACCAAAACGTAAGTGCCAAATCTCATAATAATTATCAAAACCGACACTGTGAAGATATTCTAAAGATATGATCCAAATGAAGAAAATTGACCAAAGTCAAACATGGTCAACCATGGTCAACCATGGTCAAAGTCAACAGTTAACATCAGCGGTCGTCCCGAATGACGTCAGCACCCGGCAGTCACGCATCAGCAATAGAGAATTTATCAGACTTAGAACTATATTTATGTAATCATTTTGTTCTTAAATGTAATTTTTTTATTTATGTAAAGAGTATAAATAGACTGTGTAGTCATTTTATACTCCAAGCAAGAACAAGAAGTTTCAGAACACTAACACACACAAAAGGTGTATCATTAACAATTCAAAGAATTCAAGGTTGAGTGTGTGTGAGACAAAGTGTTTTTCTTACAAACTCCTTTGTAATTCTCTTGAATATCATATATATGAATGAATGAAATTTATATGAATATGTTCTTGAATTTGTTCATCGTTCATTCATCATCATACATGTTCATCTTGCATATAGATCTTCAGTTGAAATCAACGGATCTTTGAGATTCCACATCACAGATTTGACAAACGATAACAATACGATTGCAATATTCGATCCATCAATAGAATCGATTTTCAACAGTTGGTATTAGAGCCTTGGCTCATTGTTCTTCAAATTTTTATCAAAAATTTGAACCACAAATTTGATCTGCAAGTTGTTGTTTTTTTTTATGAAGTCAAAGCTACCATTAGCTTAGATTTATATTTTGTGAAGATCTACAAGTTTTCATATCAATTGAAGTTCATTTGAGCCATTAATTTGAATATTTAAGCAAACTTGTTCTTCAAGTCTTCAAATGCTCATGAACGTGAATTTTGATTTTGTTGTTATGTGATTGAATTTAAGCTTCTAATAGCTTTAGTTTGTGATAAATTACACTTATGCAAAGTTTCATATCAATTGGATAAACACAACTCTTGAATTTGAAGATTTTTGAGAATTTTGTGTTCTTGAAAAAAGTTCACTGTTCTTAAGGAAAAATCATCAAAAATCATGAATCTGATGTTGTTTAGCTGAAATTGATAGTGATTTTAGCTTAGAAACATCAACTTAAGGTTTGTTTATCATTCACAACATCCAAATCATACATTTTGAACATTGATTCTTAGATCTGGGTTTTTGTTGTTCTTGGTGTTCTTTATGTGTTCATCATCTAAATCCGAGTTTAAGTGATGATTATATGAAATTGATTGTTGTTCTAGCTTAGAATCACTTATCTACAGCTATTATAACCTTTAATTTTACCCAATTCCATCAGAAATCCAAGAATCAAAAGTTTGTTCATTCATGAACATGAAGTTTGACTTTTTCAAAGTCAAAACTATTTTGAAATCTGAAAATCAGCCTAATCTATGATTTGATTCAGGTTTTGATACATTTGTTCATCATACAATCATTCAAAATCATTCAAACAAACATACATACAACAAGTTGTGAAATTGAAAGTAGAAATTTCATTCATAATCAAAGTTTACAAAGAATACACAAATTACACGTGTATTTGAATTTTTGACTAAGTATTCTTCATACACAGCTGATGTATTAATGCCACAACTGATGATCTAATTCTACAGCTGAAAATCTTCATCAGCTTGCAACCAAGTGTCCATAGCTGATGTGTTGCATCCACACCTGATGCACAACGTCCATAGCTGACAAACATACTTCTATCTAAGTGTTCACAGCTGAGAAACACGTCAAACATACATTTATGACCATCTCCATAGCTGATGCTTTAATTCCATAGCTGATGCTTTAATTCCACAGCTGATACACAAGGTCCACGCTTTAATTCCACAGCTGATACACAAGGTCCACAGCTGATAAACATCCAATTATCCAAGTGTTCACAGCTGATGAGCAACTAATTCATAGCTGATTAACAAAACTTTCCACAGCTGATGTGTTAAGTTTACAACTTACACTTCGGTTCAAAGCGGACAAAGAAACAAACAATCATCATACAAAATTCTCAAATTTTAGATTCATCATCACCAAAAATCATCTACTAATCATTCATAACATCATCATCATCTTCAACATTCAACCATACATCCACCCAATTGACCCAAAACCACATCAAAATGCAGTCATTGCAGTCCCTGCACTAAGCACTTTAGTGCAGTCCCAACAAACCAAAATCAGCCCGTAAATTCACATCAAGCAAGCCTTTAATCCTCATCAAAACATCATCAAAACCATCATCAAAACATCATCAAAACCATCATCAAAACAGCAACGAAATAGCACCTATTTAAGGTGCAAAACAGCAGCTAAAAGGCTGCGTTTCAGCACCAGTTTAAACAACATTTTTGCTGTGTTTCAGCAGCCAAATCAGCAACCAAATAGCAGCCCGAAACACAGCTAAAAAGAAACAATTTAGTAGCTTAAATGGCAGCATAAGAAGTTCCATTTCAGCAGAATTTTAACAACAAATCAACATCCACAGCTGACTTGTTGTTTCTGTGCACAGCAGAACTTCTTGAATCCACAGCGGATTCATAATCCCAAACACATAACCAACAATGAACAATCTTAATTCATAGCGGATGGTTTAATTGAAGAACAGCAGCAGAAGAACAGATTCATAAACAAACAGCGGACAAGTTGAATCAGACACAAACAATCCGCAGCGGACGCACAAACAGCTTGAAGTCCACAGCGGACGTGTTGTTACCATATCAATCATACATCGGATGATAAATTGTTAACTAACAGTCGACATACACAGCTATGTGTTAAGACCCATTGAACCATTCTAAATCCCCTTCGATTACTTGTCCATAGCGTACAAGTGAACCCAAATCGATTCACAGCGGACAACCTAGAATCAAGTCCACGGCGGACATTGATTCATCAATACACATAATTAAATTTCTGTCCACAGCAGACATAAATTGTTTTTCATAGCAGACAGTTGTCCGCAGTACTGACAGCGCACAAGTAATTCTCACAGCGGATGACCCAAATCAATTCAGCGGACGTTGGACCTGAATTACAGCGGACTCACATTTGGTCACAAGAACGAGCAATAATCTGTCCTCAACACACTCACAGCGCACGTTCAACCCTAAACACAAGTCCTGTCGTATTCCATAGCGGACGAACACAGACCTTGAATAATTGTTGACCCCAATCCACCGACCGCAACCACTCGAACCATCACCAAATCAACTGTCGACATTCGAACCATTGAACACCCAAATCACCTTCAACCGAACGCAACCACCTGAACTTCGACCGAAAACTCTTGATTTCGGGTTCATCGGAGTTGAGAGATCGAGAGAGACAGAGCATCGAGAGATTTGAGAGTGAGGCATAGGAGAGAAAGCCCTTGACCAACAAAGTTAAATTCAAATTTGACTTTATATATATATTTTCTAATCATACAAATTTCAATTGCTTTAGGAAGTTTTTAACATTAACAAACTTTTAAGTTTTTCTAGGAAGCTTTTGTTTTCATTTTGACGAACATCTAAATTTTGCTCTTAGAATATTTTAAAGAAGTTGAAACATTTGAAATCAAGTCACAAAATCATATAATTTTAATTGATAAAATCTAAATTTTATTATTTTTTAATTAAGCTTGATTAATATTAATTGAGCTTTAATAAATTATAATCAAACGAAGTTAATTTTTTAATTAGGTCGATCTAATTAAATTGAGTTTCGACATTCTTTGGATTCAATTAAAGTTTAAATTTGATTTTGATTTAAAACATAACATAATTTTCAAATCATTTTGTTATTAAACAAAATGGAAAATATAACGTCATTCACTGACACTCGTGTTTCAAGAAACCGATATATTTTTCTTGCTGCAGGTAGAAAGAGATTTCAAGAATTCAAACAAAGCAAACCAAGTTGCAAACAACCAGACAACAGCAGCAAATCAAACAATGGTTACAATCAATCAATCAACAACAGCAAATCAAACAAAAGTTGCAAACAACCAAACATCAGTAATACATCAAACAATAATTCATTGTTTGACAACACAAACATACAGTTGTACATCAGTCACATTGAGAAAGAACTGATGCATTTACATTTATGTGATCTTGCAAACTCAAACAACACATTGTCTAATGATTTGATAAAACGCAGGTTAGAGATGGAAAAATCTCAAAGAAATGATCAAGCACAAATCAAGACATTAAATCAACAAAACATCAGTTTAACTCAAGAGATGAACCAGTTGCAAGACAAAATGGTTCAACAACAAATCAAACTTGAAGAGTTAACTGCTGAGCATGCAAAAGACACAAACATCAATAACACAAACATTCCTCCATTGCCTGAAATTCCTGAAGACAGAAAGATCAATCTATGCTCATCAGCATGCATAGATGAAGTTCAGGCATATCGAAAACATTGCAACAATCTATTATACATGATAAAGGAGGAAAGAGCTTCACATGCAGAAGAATTATAAACTTCTGCAAAACAAATCAGGTCATTAGAGAAAGAAGATGATAAATTGCTTAAAGAAAATCACAAGCTAAATGCTCAATCAACTGAATTCACTATAATGTTAACAAACACAACACTGAAGTTGATGCCAAAATATCAGAAGCAAGTACAACTAAAACAATCATTAACTTGCAACGTTACATTAAGCGTCTAAATCGAGCAATCAATGCAGAAAAGGTTATAAATGCAGAATTAAAAATAAAAGAAACGTAGTGAGAAAAGAAAAACAAAAGTATCTTGAAGGAAAAGAAGGAGGCCAAAGTAGAGGGGGTGAAAGTGCAAAAAGTACAAGATCTAATATTTTAATACATTATGGGCATGGCCGCCCATACAAGTCAATCCCATCTGCTTTTTTCAACTAGAAAGGAAAGAAGAAGAGAAGAAAGCTGAGTTCTTTGGTTCTAGAGAGAGAAATGAGTTGCTATTGGCTAGTTAAGTATTTTGATGTTTAAATTTTCTCGGTTTTTGGTTGGGTTCGACCATGAAACCGAAAGTATGTGTTCTTATGTGTTCGGGTTTGTGTGTTTTGGTGTTGCTTGGGTTGTTTTAGGTGCTTGAACTCGTGAACAAACAAGTTTAGAGGAGTTGTGCTTGTTTGCTACACAAGGTGAGTTCTAGGCCCTTCTTTTACATGTTTTAAACTGTTTTTGGGGCTGAAAATGTATTTACATGGTTTTAAAATTTTTATGTATGTAATCGTATGTATTTATGCATGAGAAATGATGTTTTAAGGTTGTTTATGCGATGTGCATACTTAGAATGATTTTAATAAGCTTAGAATAAGATGATATAATGTTTGGGAGTGAAAAATATGTTAGAAACATGTCAAGCAGGTTGCTCATGCGCCTATATAAGGCTCATGCACCTAAATTTGCCTTAGAAAGATTTAAGTGTTGATCATGCACCCAAACAGGGCCCATGCGCTGTAACACCCGGAAAATTTTGTCAAAATAAGGAAAGAAAAGAAATGAGAAATAAAAGAGATTTTTTGTAAGAAAGAAAATGAGGCCAAAGTTGAGGGGTGCAAAGTGTAAAAGGACAATATCTTATTATTATTTTGTTTAAAAGGTGGTATGGCCGCCCACACCACCTGCTACACTCCACTGCTCGATGCTTGAGAGAGAGAAATCAGCAAAGCTTCGGTTCTAGAGAGAGAAATAAGCTGAATTCACAAATTGGTAACTGCTTTTTAAGTTTTTGGTTCGGTTTTATGGGTTTTCGACCGTAAGACTGATTTCTACATGTTTCTATGTGTGTGCACGTGTTCAGATATGTATTCTTGACATGTTTTAGGTGTTAAGAGCTTTCGAAAAAGTTCAAGTTGAGAAGATTTAACTTAAAAGCACCTAAGGTGAGTTTCTAGACCCCATGTTTTACTTGTTTTACAATTTTTGGGGCTAAAAATGCATGTAAACGGTTTTTATAAAAAGTTATATGTATGACCGTATGAGTATATGTTTGTATGTTGGTAGTTTGTGGTTGTACATGTTATGTTAGGGCTTAGAATGGTAGTGAAAGGCTAGAACATGTTAAGACATTGTCTGGGACTGAAAAATATGTTAGAAACGTATGAAATTGTGTTCATGCGCCCAAACAGGGCCCATGCGCCTGAATAATAGGAATAATAGGCTTAAAAGTCTAAGCATGAGATAATGCGCCCAAACAGTAGCCCATGCCCCTAGTATTTGCCTTAGAAAAGTTTTAAAAAAGGTAATGCGCCTGAATAGTAGCTCATGCGCCTAGTTTTGCCTTAGAATTTCTAAAGTGTAAGTTCATGCACCTGAACAGTAGTTTCATGCGCCTGAGATTTGGGTTGAAATGACTAAGTGTAAGATGAAGCGCCCAAATAATGCCCATGCGCCCAAAAAGGCTCATGCGCCTAAGTGATAAAGCGGTTAAGTGTAGGCTGATTCACCTACATAGTTGAGAAACGCCTAAACAGGGCTGATGTGTCCAAATAGTTCCCATGCGCCCAACATTTAGAAAATTTTCTTGAATTTTGAGGAAGAACAGAATTTTAGGGTTTGAACCTAGTTTGACTTGTAGGCTGTTTTTTACTATTGTAGGCATGAATAAGTGAGGTTTATGTAGGGTTTTGTAACATGTTTATCAAAGCAAGTTTAACCATTTAAACTTCAAAACGCAGCGGATATTAGGGTTTAAACATGTTGTTAACAATCTGAAAATATGAACCATTTTAAACCAAAAACAAAACACAAGAACAAGGATCATTTATATATATATGAAATGGCATGCTATCTAAAATGAAATTGCAACCATATGGTGTTCTTGAACTACCTTTCAAGAACAAGATGTTGTAGTAAGGATGAGATGAAGATGATGATGTTCTTGTATGTGCAACCCTCAAGGAAGAAAGCCTCAAGCTTGTATACCCACAAGCTCTTCCAAACACCTACTTGTTAGGTAGTAGAACACCAAGACCCAACTCCTTCTTCAAGAACCCGAAAATCAGCCAAGAAGTTCTTCAATTTCAGCCTTAATTTCGAATTTTCCACCAAGGGAGAAAGGGAGAAGAGACCTTTGCATGTGTGAGAGAGAAAGTGTGTTCAAGGGAAGAGTGTGTCACACCCTCAAAATCCACGTGCGGAGTTTTACCGCGAAGCGTGTGAACAAACCAGGATCACAGTCAATAGTTACTCGGAACGACTCTATATGCCACGTTTAAAATAAAACAAACCACAGTTCAAACTTTAAAATCGTGCGGAAGCATTTTGTAAACAAGACAAACCCAAAGTATGTAAATGTATCATATGGCAAAACATGTGCCAACCAAATATTTGAAAACAATAACTAAAAGACGAGTAAATATGTTTGTAGTTTAAATCCTTAGAATGCATGCTGACTCGTGCTGTGCTCCTACCGGCAAGCTGGATTATCGACATGAGAATACATACTAAAAAGTCAACACAATGGTTGGTGAGTTCAAGTGTTTGCGTTTAAACATAACAGTTTAACAGTTGTGATATATAAGCATGTGTACTGTAACAGATAGCTAGTCAATAAACAATAGATATTAATTCATAGTGATTTCACAATTGAAGCTGACTGTGATATGTTTGCCTCCTGTCACGACTTACCAGGTCGTGACAAATGTTCATAGGACAAATTGCACCCGGTTGACCTCGAGTCACACAGGTGGGGCTCGTCAGACCCAGTAGTACTACCCAAGTTTCCCCGCTATTCAATATTAACAATTCGAAAGTGTGAGGACTTTATCATGGTAAACAGCACTATATTAATATCATACACAACTTAAATATATAAAGCGTTTGTAGAGTTACCAGTATGCTATCTCCCCCAAAGAGAGATTCAGTAAACAATGGGGCATGAACTCACCTGATACGCTTGATAGATATCTAAGGCTTAACTTGACAAGAACAAGTGGAAAGACAACCTTCAAAGGTTACCTAGAATACACAAGTACATAAGTACATGTACACAGAAATCCCAAGGAAACTCTAAGTGCTTTACAATCAAAGAACTCAAGGTTTTATAAAGACAACATACATGTGACCTAGTTGACCCGTTTAACCCGTTGGTGACATTATGTGTTGTAAACTATTTAAACAGACATGAGCATATATCAGTGTATCCATAATACAACTAGTGTACCGTATAAAGGTCAAATCAAGCATAACCTACTTACATGACCTATAACCATGAATTAGCATATACGGGTCAAAACAGATAATTTACCAATTACTCATCCATACTAACCACAACACATTCAACATGTCCATTACATACAACATATATCAAGATGATTGATTTTCAATCCCAAACATGATGTCCTAGTTACTAATCAACATTCAATACCATACATGATCATCAAAGTGCATAAACCACATATAACCAAATAAACACTCCATACAACCTAATTAACAAGTTCTATCACGTTAGGCGTCCACAACTAGCATTCTAGCATGATCCTAATGCCATGAACATGTCCAATTCCCAATATCCAAAGTTCATCCAAAATAAAGTTTCCCTTTTGGGAAAGTACATCCCAAGATCTACTAAACACCCAATGTATATACAAATTCATTAATAATATACCATTTCAAGTTCATACTAACACCTAAACATGGTCAACAACTTTCAACTATCATAATTCAATAATCATCATAGATAAAGTTTCTACTTTTGGCAAGATATGAACAACAACATCCAATCTAAGATTTCTAGCATTCATATAAACAATCTAGCACCTAATCAACATCATAAACACATCCATAACATCACTACATTAACAATTCCACATTACATGCCAAATAAAGTTACTATTATTAGTAACCTATGAACAACACCTTAAATTCACCAATTTCTTACACAATCAATGTAATCTAACATTCATATCATCTCATTAACATCATACAACCATCAAATAACATCAATTTGATCAATCATGAACTTTCCCCAAATCAAGTTTCTAGTTTGACCTAATATGACTAGAACATCAAAATCCATTGTAAAACATGAAATTGATGTAGGATTCTATGTGCCCAAGACACTTAGAATATTGATGTGGTTAGTACGTTATGATCCAAGTCGGGTTATACCCAATAACAAGCTTAGCAAACACCAATTAATATTTAATTGATGATATGATCATGCAATTAAATATTTACACCAATTTAGAAAATGGGTTTTCTAAATAAGTTGCATATGAGATGGAACAATTTATTAGGATATTTTGTTCAAAAATATTATTTGAAGTGTTATTTAAATTAGTTATATAACACCAAATAATAATGAGAGTATACTACTTATACAATTAATTGGTTAATTGTATAAACTAGTTACAAGACTAGACAATATACATGTGTGTAAATATTTGACATTTATAAAATAGAAACTACCTATTTTATAAACATCAAATATTAATAAAAGGAAACACAAAAAAACCCATTTTTCAGCCATGTTGTGGCCGTCCACCATGCATGCATACAAGGACTTTATTCCTTGACAAACATACACACATGCATGTGGGATAGTGGGGTTTTATTCTCTTGAAGTACACACTTGAGGGTTCCTCCTCTTGGAACCTTGGTCAATTTCATCTTCATAAATCATCAAGTTTGCTGTTTGAAGATCACGATCCTGAAGGGTTTTGGCAGCCTTCACTTTGGTGTTTTTGGTGTCCAACTTCAAGCAAGGATGATGTCTACTTAGAGCTTTGTGGGAGTCAACATTTGGGGACATCCAACATTGAAGTTTTGGCCATATTTCAGCCTCTTATCTTCTTTATTTGGTCGATTTTGGGCTGCTGCAGTAAGGTATATCACAGCTCAATGAAGCTGTGATTTTATGTGCATTTACATATGTTCATAGCTTGCATATTCACATAAATGATCCTTTGTTCTTTGGGTTTGTTTTATACATTAATATGGTCATCTAATGAACATATTTTTCAGCTTATAAAAGGGTTTATAAAGTTGTAATTCCGCTGCGTTTTCAGAAAGTTTAAATGGTTAAACTATGATTTTATGTTCTAACAAACCCAACAATGGCATCAAGAGCCGGTTATGTGGATGGCTTGCTTGTTCTTGTCCTTTAAAAATTAGTTTTAGAGGATGATTATAAACTCATATTAGGCTGATTTTGGTTGATTCAATAAACCCCATGTCTTTCAAAGTTATATCTTCATGCTTATGATTAAACTTTGAAAGATAGGAATGCCAATTGGTTGATATATTTGGATGTTGTTTGTTTGGACAAACAAACCCTAATTTTCAGTTTATGTTGGCTGAAAATTTGGGGTTTGATGGGGTTTATTTTGTTTATTGAATAATGTTTATGATTGGTCATATGATAGTGCATAACCTAGCCTTTGGCCCTATGTTATTTGGATGAATGGAATGGTTGTTTTAATTCATTCAATTGGGTTGTAATATTTATGTTTATTATTTGGGTTGTAATTATTTATTCATTTGGTTATGTAATAAATAGATTAGGTGCATTTCTTTTATTAGAAAAATGTATTAGGATATAATTTTTGTAAAAGGAAGATGCACAAAAATGAAGACCCAAAGATGGACATCAAAGACACAAAAAAGTGGACTTGAAGCATATGGATGCAAGTTCAAGTGGGAGTCTAAGAAGACCTCTATTTTGTGTTGTATTCAACCCTTAGGAAAGACCAAATGACCACACTTGTGATGGCAAACAAGTGTGGTCACAATAGTAGCTATGGTTATGCACATTGTGGTTGTTTATATTATGCTTGTTTGGTTGTTTGTTGTATGATTGTTGTTTGATATTTGGATATGCATAACAAACTCATTAGCAAACTTAACAAGCTGGAAATTTATGGTTTCTAATCATTAAGTGGTTAATAAGAGGTTATTAAAAGGATTAATGATTTAATAAAAGAGGTTTTATTAAAATAAACCATAAGATACCTTGCATCTATGGTTCTTAATCATTAAGTGATTAATAAGAGGTTATTAAAAGGATTGATGATTTAATAAAATAGGTTTTATTAAAAATGAACCATAGGATACCTTGTATTTGAAAGCATGCAAATACAAGGTACATAGAGTTTTCAAAACTAGAATTAATGAAAACTAAAAATCCCTTTTCAAACAAGTTTAACACCGTCTTTTTGCATAACACTTAAGTCATTTGGAAACACTTAATGGGATAAAGGTCACCTAACCATTTTGAGGGAACTTATGACTTAAGGTGGGAATACCACATTGGTGGGATAAAGGTCACCTAACCACTTGTGTTGGTAAACTCACATGTGTGTGTAAGTAGGGTAACTTGATTTGCAAACCATGTTGAATGGATCACCTAAAATATGGTTTCCAAATGGTGTTGATGGGATTAACATGCCGACTTTACATATGATGTTTAAAGTCGATCCCATACCGCTAGAAGTTGCAAAAGGTTGCAATTGCCAAAAGTTGACTACCTTGTTAATTTGAATAATGGGATAAAGGTCACCTAACCATTATTTGAATGTAACGTTGGATTCTAGATTTTAATTATTAATTGTCTATGAGACATAAAGGGTATTAATAATTAAAATGAAATTTTAAGAAATACTAAAAAGAACTTTGTAAAATTTGTAGAATGGCCGCAAACAATAATGCTACCACCCCGACCGTCCATACCCTATCACTGAGAACTATTTTAGAGAGGGATCGTCTGTACCATGATAACCTTATGGACTGGTCTCGAAACTTGAGAATTGTTCTCAAGCAAGAGCAAAGGCAATGTCCTTGACGATCCTATTCCTAACCAACCCGACCCCGACGATGTTGAGGCCGCCTCGAGAGGCTTAGCTGTCCTGTCTCAAAGGAGTTGGCCAAGGATTTGATCCTTAATGGCCTAACTAAAAGTTTGAGACATTCATAATGAACTACGATATGAATGGATAGGACAAGAGCATTGGTGAGTTTCACGCAATGCTCACAACAGCTAAGGCAGGGATCGGTAGAAAGGTTCTACCTATACTCTAGATCAATAAGGGAGGCAATGGAAAGGCCATTCCCGATCCCAAGGCAAATGTTGCCAAAGGAGAGGGGCACATCAAAGGCAAAGGGGAAGGTAAGATCAAAGTGGAACCTCCAAAACCTAAGCTTATGAAGCCTAAGGTAACGAAAAACAATCCATGCTTTGAGTATGGTGAGATAGGTTATTTGAAAGGGAATTGTCCAACCTATCTCAAAGAGTTGAGAAATAAGAGGGATGCTGGGCAAACCTCAAGCACAACTTTCATAATACATATTGACTTAAATGTTATTTCTTCAAAGCACATGGGTAATTGGATACCGCATGTGGAACTCACTTTTGCAATCTGTTGCGAGGGTTCAAAAGAAATAAGCACTTTAAGAAAGGAGACTATGTTTTGAAACTTCCAAAAGGTTTGGAAGTTGTTCAAAACATGTTATATGCTCCTAGTTTGACTAGGAACATGATTTAAGTTTCCCTTTTAAAATGATATGGTTATGATTTAAAGTTTGTAAAGATGGTATTTATGTTTATATGGATGATGTATATTATTTCAAGGCTATGCCTTCTAATGATGTTGATGAATTGGTTCATGATGATTCATCCTATAATGACACATTATACCTATCATTCACCAAGAGACTTAAAATGGTTTAAGTGACTCTTATTCTTGTCATTGTCATCTTGGTTACATAAACAAGAATCGGATTTGAATACTTTAAAAGAACGGTCTTTTGAAAACAAATGAAAATTGTTCATTTGATAAGTGTGAATCTTGTTTACAAGGTAAGATGACCAACACGTCCCTTAGTGGTACTAATGAGAGGGCAAAAGATTTATTAGGAGTCATACATTTGGATGTATGAGGTCCTTTTAAAACAATGACAAGGTATGATGAAACTTACTTCATTACCTTTACCGACGATTATAGTCGCTATGGTCATGTGTACTTGATGGCACATAAACATGAAGAATTTGAAATGTTCAAAAACTTTGAGAATGAAGTAGAAAATCAACTCGATAAAACTACCAAAGTTCTCCGTTTAGATAGAGGAGGTGAATACCTAAGTGAGACTTTTTGGGATCATCTAGGAAGTTGTAAGATTGTCTCACAACTTACTCCTCCCGGAACACCACAATATTATGGTGTGTCTGAAAGGAGATCGAATCCTATTGGATATGGTTCGACCTATGATGGCTATAAGCTCACTACCTCTATAATTTTGGGGTTTCGCACTACTCTCCGAGGCTCGTATTTTGAATATGGCCCAAACCAAGAAAGTGGATTTGACGCCTTTTGAAATATGAAATGGAATAGTTCCATCGCTATCATATTTAAAAGTATGGGTTATGAAGCTTATGTTAAGCTTAACACCCAAACCAACTGAAAGTCGATTCACTTAGTGTATATTTGTTGGATATCCAAAAGGACTGTATAGGATACTACTTCCTTGATCCAACAGAGCAAAAGGTATTTATTTCTCAAAAGGCAGAGTTCTTGGAAGCCAAGTTCCTTATGGAAGGAATGACGCATAGAACAGTGGAATTTGATGAGATCAAGATCCACAAGCCGATACACGTTTGGTTGACACTAGCAATCAACAAAAGGTTGTTGATAATGATCAAGGGGTTGATCAATACACACAAAACATTCATAGATCTGGTAGAGTTAGCATTTCACCTGAAATATATGGATTTTTCATGAATGGATGCTATGAGGTTGACTCCGATGAGCCAACTACATACCATGATGCAATGTCCAATTTGGATTGTGACTAATGGCTGGAAGCCATGAATGTAGAGATGCAATCCATGTATGACAACCAAGTTTAGGAATTGGTTGACACTCCACTTAACTCCAAACCGGTTGGATACAAGTGGGTTTTCGAGAAGAAAACAAATATGCATGGAAACTTGGATACTAACAAGGCTCATGTGTATAAAAAGGCTAGTGGGAGTGTAATCACAATCTTAGTATTGTATGTTGATGACATATTACTATATGGAAATGATATTCCAACCATGGAAGGTGTTAAAACCTGGCTTGGAAATTGGTTTTCCAAAAGGGATCTCCGTGAAGCCGTCTATATTTTGGAAATAAAGATCTATAGGGATAGATCAAGGCGGTTGATAGGGTTAAACCAAAGTGCATATATAGATAAAATCTTGAAAAAGGTTCAAGATGGTAAACTCTAAGAAAGGTATAGTACCTATTCAAAGAGGGTCAATATTGAGTGCATCTCAATGTCCAAGCTCAAAGGATGAGCAAGATCGCATGAAGGACATCCCATATGCGTCTGCTATAGGATCCATCATGTATGCGATGATATGCACTAGACTGGACATGTCATGCGCGTTAAGCATGACAAGTAGATATCAGCAGAATCCATGTAACACCCATTGGATGGCTGTTGAAAGTATATTGGAATACCTTAGGAGGACTAAGGATATGTTTCTAATATACGGATCTGATGAAGAGGAACTAGTTGTAAATGGTTACACGGATGCTAGTTTCGAAACTGATCGAGATGATCCTCGATCACAATCTGGGTATGTCTCCATTATGAATAGGGTAGCATTGTCCACTACAGAATACGAATACATAGCCGCCTCATTAGCAGCTTGGGAAGCTGCATGGATAAAAAGGTTTATCACCAATCTAAGGATGGTCTCTACCATTCAAGACTCCTTAGAAATCTTTGTGATGACGAGGGTGCGATTGTTCAAATCAAGGAACCCCGTGCACATCAAAAGATTAGGCACAATGAGCGGAGATTCAACTACATAAGGGATGAAGTTGAAAAAGGAAAGATATGTATTCGCAAAGTTCACTTTGATCAAAACATTGCGGATCCACTCACGAAGCTCCTTGAAAGGGCAAAGCATGAAAGTCATACCTATGCCTTAGGACTTCGATATTCTAGTGATTGGACTTGATCAAATTTTGTATTTGAATATGTGGAACTCTTTATTATTTGAGTAAAATTATTTGGTTATAATGTCTCAATTAATGTTCCGATTTAGCATGTTTAATCCATGAGTAAATTATTTACTCTAAATGTCCGTAGTCGTTCATACTTATGGGAACAAGTGTGAGGGTAAGACTATTATGAACTTGGATTGGTTGATATTCATAAGGATGAATATAGAGCAATAGGTTGCTACCAAGGTTCATAGATATTTGTGGGATACAAATATTGGACTAACCCGCATCTCAAATCTTACTACATGGAATCTTATTGATTGATCATAAGTAAATTTGAGTAAAGGTGAATATCATTTGGTATCCTTCGACCTACGTTACATATTGGGTTTTGATATTCACCAAGTGTTACACCTTGAACTAGTTCTTCACTGATATGAAATAATTGTCAGTACATAAGGCTATGTTCAGGTATGACATAAGGTGATTGTGAGAAACGTATGTAGTCAAGATGGGATTTGTTCCTCTTATTCGTTGAGAGTATGATGTCTAAGGCCTGATTAAGTTAAATCAACAAGGAATGATCATTCTGTGTCCTTGGATTTAACATGACATCTGTAACAAAAGGATAGATGATTGATTCACCTAAATCATTTCAAGTAGGGTACTTGAATGGGATGATGTTATTGAATGACCATAAGTCATGCGTATTAAGGGTAGTAAACCGTTGTTAGGCGTCATTTACTGCTTGCATCAATCTTCTATGAATCTTGGGCAAGTGGGAGATGTAGGATTCTATGTGCCCAAGACACTTAGAATATTGATGTGGTTAGTACGTTATGATCCAAGTCGGGTTATACCCAATAACAAGCTTAGCAAACACCAATTAATATTTAATTGATGATATGATCATGCAATTAAATATTTACACCAATTTAGAAAATGGGTTTTCTAAATAAGTTGCATATGAGATGGAACAATTTATTAGGATATTTTGTTCAAAAATATTATTTGAAGTGTTATTTAAATTAGTTATATAACACCAAATAATAATGAGAGTATACTACTTATACAATTAATTGGTTAATTGTATAAACTAGTTACAAGACTAGACAATATACATGTGTGTAAATATTTGACATTTATAAATAGAAACTACCTATTTTATAAACATCAAATATTAATAAAAGGAAACACAAAAAAACCCATTTTTCAGCCATGTTGTGGCCGTCCACCATGCATGCATACAAGGACTTTATTCCTTGACAAACATACACACATGCATGTGGGATAGTGGGGTTTTATTCTCTTGAAGTACACACTTGAGGGTTCCTCCTCTTGGAACCTTGGTCAATTTCATCTTCATAAATCATCAAGTTTGCTGTTTGAAGATCACGATCCTGAAGGGTTTTGGCAGCCTTCACTTTGGTGTTTTTGGTGTCCAACTTCAAGCAAGGATGATGTCTACTTAGAGCTTTGTGGGAGTCAACATTTGGGGACATCCAACATTGAAGTTTTGGCCATATTTCAGCCTCTTATCTTCTTTATTTGGTCGATTTTGGGCTGCTGCAGTAAGGTATATCACAGCTCAATGAAGCTGTGATTTTATGTGCATTTACATATGTTCATAGCTTGCATATTCACATAAATGATCCTTTGTTCTTTGGGTTTGTTTTATACATTAATATGGTCATCTAATGAACATATTTTTCAGCTTATAAAAGGGTTTATAAAGTTGTAATTCCGCTGCGTTTCAGAAAGTTTAAATGGTTAAACTATGATTTTATGTTCTAACAAACCCAACAATTGACACCTAATCTAGCATCAATACAATCATACTAACATAGATTAACCATCAATTCCATATCATCATCATCAATTTCGGATATGGGCTCCTCAAGAACACTAAATTCGCAAAACAACATTATACTAACCTTTAGATAAGTTTAGATGGTGATTGACACTTGGAATCAACTTGTACTACTTGTAATCACTTGAATTTCGACTTGTGCTCTTGGTTTTGGATCAAAATCGCAAAAAGAGAGGGTGAGGAAGAGGGTTGTGGCCGAATGGGGGGCTTGGGGTGGGATTAGGGCTGATTTTTTGGTTAATTATGGTAAGTATTAGCTTAGAACTTTTACAAAATAACCCCATTTATTTATTTTATAAAAACTAGTCTTTCTACTATTTTTTAAATAGTTTTTAACTATCAAACACAAGTATTATTAACCAATAACAATAATCCTAGACATGTACAACAAGTCACACAACACATAAATATACATACGACACATAGTCACGTTATCGCATAAAACCTACAAAATAAATATTTAAAATATGCAAACTCATAAATCACATAATCATAACTAATAATCAACATTATTAATTAGATTATAATTGTTTATCATAGATTATTATTATTAGGTCACCAACGTTAAACGACAACTAGTGTGTGCTTACGACACGTGTATGCAAGACTTAACGGAACTAACGGAGTTTGGTAACGGAAAATTACCGGATGTCACATTATCCCCATGTTGAAAGAATTTTCGTCTTGAAAATTGCGTTACATGGTGAGTGTGCTCCATCACATGGTGAGAGTGTTCCATCACTGGTCTACTGCTTTGGCACATAGAAATCGAAATCTAGTGAGTTTTGGATGAGTTGTCACATCATCCCCATGTTGAAAGAATTTTCTTCCCGAAAATTTAAATCAATACCTTTGTCTGCAGGCATCGTCTCGAATAGCTGAGGATACTTAAGCTTCATTTGATCTTCACGTTCCCATGTGAATTCCGGTCCACATCGCGAGTTCCAACGAACTTTGACTATGGGTATCTTGCTTTGCTTAAGTGTTTTCACCTCACGATCCATCACCTCCACTGGTTCTTCGATAAAGCGTAATTGTTTGTCCACTTGAACTTCCTCTAGTGGTACAATTAGTGTCTCATCAGATAGACACTTTTTCAGATTTGAAACGTAGAACGCATTATGGACTCCACTCAATGAATCAGGTAAGGCTAGCAGATAGGCCACTGGACCTATCCTTTCCAATATCTCAAATGGTCCAACATACCTCGGATTTAGCTTTCCTCGCTTGCCAAACCGAACTACGCCTTTCCACGGTGAGACTTTCAATAAGACTTTGTCGCCAATTTGAAACTCTAGATGTTTCCGTCTCTTGTCAGCATAACTTTTCTGTCTATCCCACGTTGCAACCATACGATTCCCTATCTACACGATCTTCTCAGTGGTTTCATGTATTAGTTTAGGACCCGTTAGTTGACTATCACCAATTTCAGCCCAGCAAACCGATGATCTACACTTTCTCCCATACAAAGCTTCGAAAGGTGCTGCCTGTATGCTAGTGTGGTAACTGTTGTTATCGGAGAATTCCACCAATGGCAGGTGAACTTCCCAGTTGTTCCCGAAATCAATCACACAAGCACGAAGCATGTCCTCAAAAGTCTGTATGGTACGTTCACTCTGGCAGTTAGTTTGTGGATGATAAGCAGTACTCATATCCAATCGTGTACCCAGAGATTTTTGTAGTGATTGCCAGAAGTGTGACGTGAAACGAGCATCGCGGTCAGAAATAATCAAGATCGGTACACCGTGTCTCGAAACGATTTCCTTCAGGTACGATCGGGTTAATTTCTCCATCTTATCCGTTTCCTTAATTGCAAGGAAGTGAGCGGACTTCGTCAACCGGTCCACAATAACCTAGATTGTGTCACAACCAGTATTAGTCCGGGGTAATTTAGTGATAAAATCAATAGAAATTTGTTCCCATTTCCATATTGGTATCTCGGGTTGTTGTAACAGTCCGGATGGTTTTTGGTATTCCACCTTTACCTTCAAGCAGGTCAAACACTTGCTCACATACGTCGCTACATCCGCCTTCATATTAGGCCACCAATAGTGCGCCTTTAGGTCGTGATACATCTTGTCAGATCCAGGATGTATGGAGTATTTAGACTTGTGTGCCTCACTCATAACTAAATCTCTCAGATTTCCATAGACAGGCACCCAAAGTCTATCCATGAAGTACCGAATTCCATCCTCTTTCACTACCAATTGCTTATCCATTCCCTGTAATGACTCAGTACCAATATTTTCCTCTTTAAAGGCTTCTATCCGTGCTTCCTTAACTTGTTCGGGCAGATGGGTACTAATTGTAAATTGTAAGGCTCGCACCCGCCTGGGTTTAGCTGTTTCTTTTCGGCTTAGGGCATCGGCAACTACGTTCGCCTTTCCAGGATGGTACTTGATAGCGCATCATAATCGTTCAGAAGTTCCACCCAACGTCGTCACCTCATATTCAACTCCTTTTGCTCAAAGATATGTTGAAGACTCTTGTGATCGGTGTAGATAGTGCATTTGGTACCGTACAAGTAATGTCTCCAAATCTTTAAGGCAAAAACCACTGCACCCAATTCCAAGTCATGTGTGGTATAGTTCTTCTCGTGAACCTTCAGGTGTCTCGAGGCGTAAGCTATCACTTTGTCGCGTTGCATCAGGACACAACCCAATCCTTGAATGGATGCGTCACAATACACCACGAAATCATTTGTTCCCTCTGGTAGTGCCAATATCGGTGCACTACAGAGTTTCTGTTTTAATAGCTGAAAAGCCGCCTCTTTACTGATTTCATCAAGCCTCTTATACACAAGCCCCTTTTTCACCATTCTATTCTCCAGCATCTTTTGTGGGGGCATATTGGTTATATAGGCCTTCTTGAAATCTTCAAGGATCTCCCAGGGTGATACTACAATAGCAAGTGTGATCACTGCATCTACAATCCTTTTCACTTGCCTATTGTATCTCTGAGGAATGTCTCTCACCCCATTTGTATGTCGTTCCTTTGTGGGTCAAGGCTGTGAGAGGTTGTGAAATCTTAGAGATTCCCTCTATGAATCGTCAGTAATACCCTGCTAATCCCAGAAATTGCCTTATCTCACTCGGCGTTTGGGTATAGCCCAATTCTTTATCGCTACAATCTTGGCAGGATCAACATGTATACCCTTCTCATTAACAATGTGACCTAGAAATTGTACTTCGCGTATCCAAAAGTCACAATTGGAGAATTTAGCGTACAGTTGCTCATTCTTTAATAGTTCCAAGATTAATCGTAAGTGCTCTTCATTGTCCTCCTTGGTCCTAGAGTATATCAGTATGTCATCGATAAACACAATGACGAACTGATCAAGATAGGGTTTGCACACGTGATTCATGAGGTCCATGAACACCGCAGGTGCATTAGTCAGCCCAAAAGGCATGACCAAGAACTCGTAATGACCATAACGAGTATGCTATGCAGTTTTGGAGATGTCCTCCTCACGGACTCTGAGTTGATGATAACCAGACCTCAAGTCGATCTTTGAATAATAGCTGGATCTCTGAAGCTGATCAAACAAGTCATCGATACGAGGTAGAGGGTATTGGTTCTTGACTGTGACTTTGTTTAACTCCCTATAATTGATGCACATTCGAAACGTGCCATCTTTCTTCTTAACAAAGAGGACAGGGGCTCCCTAAGGTGATGTGCTAGGTCGAATAAAGCCCTTATCTAAAAGCTCCTGAAGTTGTGATGACAACTCCTGTAGTTCGTTCGGTGCTAATCGATAAGGTGCTCTAGCAATCGGGGCTACACCGGGAGTCAGTTCGATTTGGAATTCCACCTGGCGATGAGGCGGTAGTCCGGGAAGATCCTCTGGAAACACCTCTGGAAAGTCTCGTACCACAGGTATGTCCTCCATTCTCCTTTCCTCCGATTGCTTATTAGTGACGAGTGCCAGAATAGCCAAACGACCTTTTCGCAACAACTTTTGCGCCTTCATGTAAGAGATAATGCCTATTACTACACCACTCCTATCGCCTCTAGCTGTAAGGATTTCGTCACCAACAGGGATTCGTATGATTTTCTCGTGGCATATGACTTTCGCTTGCTTATTAGATAGCCAATCCATGCCTACCACCACGTCAAAACTTCCCAGTGTAACAGGCATAAGATCTATAGCGAAAGTATGACTAGCGAGCTCTATCTTACAATCTCTAAGGATATGTGTTACATGGATTTGTTTATCGTCGACCAATTCTACGGTGTATTTGGATTCTAAGGCAGAAGGAATATCACTTAGAAGACTACAAAACTTTAAGGATATGAAACTCCTATCAGCTCCAGTATCAAATAGTACTGTAGCGAAACATCCATTGATAGAAAACCTACCAGTAATAGTTGTAGGCTCATTTAGAGCCTCACCTGAGCCAATGACGAAGGCTCTCCCTTTGGCTCCATTATTGTTACCACCATTTCCATTGCCGTTTCCATCATTGTTGTTGTTGTTGCCTTGGTTGTTGTTGTTTTGGCCATTGCCATTACCGTTTTTCCTTAGTTGCGGGCAGTTTCGCCTGTAATGCCCTTCTTTCCCACACTCAAAACAACCCTTGGGAGTCTCCTGAGGTTTTTGTGGCTTCTTTACCAACTCACCACGGCAATCCTTGGCTAAGTGTCCCATTTTACCGCAACGTTGACATTTGAAGTTGTCACATCTTCCCACATGATGATAGTTACACTGCGTGCACCTCGGTTGTTTACCACCGTAACCTCTTGGTCCTTGGTTGTTCAAAGCCTACTGGTTGAAGTTGCGGTTGTTATCGAACCTCCATTGTTGTTGCTGCGGTTGTTGTTGCTGAGGTGGATGTTGACCGCTGGACGATGATGATTTATTGTTGTTATTGTTGTTAGAAGCTTCCCATTTCCTCTTGTTATCGGGCATGCTCGCCACAGTGCCCCGTTTCGGTAACCGTCCTTGCTCCACTGCTTAGTCAGTCAGTTCGTGGGCTAAGCGAATTGCTTGCTGAATTGTAGCTGGGTTGGAGGAATCCTATTGTCGGCTATGGCGATCTGAAGCACCACCAACTGGGCTTCTAAGGTAGCAATCCTATTGTCGGCTACTTCGTCGCGCTGTTCTCGAGCAGTCACGCGTCCACTAAGTGTCTGATAACCATCCCGCATGTGGTAACATCCCTCCAAGGTCTTACCATGTTGTTCCTCAAGTGTATCCAGTTGGTGTCGTAGTTTGTACACCTCGTGTTGTAGTGTACAAACGTCACTCATGAGTCACCTGACTCGGTGCTGCTCCGTATCCAGTGCTGCCACCAACGCAGCAATCACTTGCTCGTTGGACTGCACAGTCCGCGGGAGTGAAGGTAGTGGTTGTTCGGTGTTGGTTCTAGTTCTAGGTCTCGGAGTAGGTACACGTTCCCTATACATAATATGGTCCATGAACTCAGGATAAAAACTCCAGTCTCGCGGAGGGTCGCGCTCCATCAGGGCAAAAGGTTGATCCCAATCAAACTCTCCTTGTGGATAGTCTAAGTGAGGCCAATCGCGTCCATTGTCGGGTACTGGTCCAGGAGGTGGGGACTCTGATCGGGTAGGTGATGCTGGTTGTTTACCAGGAGATCTCGATGATGATGCCATGCTGCAGAGAGTGTGATGTGTATGCCAATGAGTATACAGTAGAGAAATCCGGAACAAGTAACTAACTAACTATGTGCGGTTATAGTCTAGTGTGTATGCAATCTAGTTCTCTATAACCAATGGCTCTGATACCAATCTGTCACACCCTCAAAATCCACATGCGGAGTTTTACCGCGAGGCGTGTGAACAAACCAGGATCACAGTCAATAGTTACTCGGAATGACTCTATATGCCACGTTTAATATAAAACAAACCACAGTTCAAACTTTAAAATCGTACGGAAGCGTTTTGTAAACAAGACAAACCCAAAGTATGTAAATGTATCATATGGCAAAACATGTGCCAACCAAATATTTAAAAACAATAACTAAAAGACGAGTAAATATGTTTGTAGTTTAAATCCTTAGAATGCATGCTGACTCGTGCTGTGCTCCTACCGGCAAGCTAGATTATCGACCTGAGAATAGCATACTAAAACGTCAACACAATGGTTGGTGAGTTCAAGAGTTTGCATTTAAACATAACAGTTTAACAGTTGTGATATATAAGCATGTGTACTGTAACAGATAGCTAGTCTATTAACAATAGATATTAATTCATACTGATTTCGCAATTGAAGCTGACTGTGATATGTTTGTCTCCTGTCACGACTTACCAGGTCGTGACAAATGTTCATAGGACAAATTGCACCCGGTTGACCTTGAGTCACACAGGTAGGGCTCGTCAGACCCAGTAGTACTACCCAAGTTTCCCCGCTATTCAATATTAACAATTCGAAAGTGTGAGGACTTTATCATGGTAAACAGCACTATATTAATATCATACACAACTTAGATATACAAAGCGTTTGTAGAGTTACCAGTATGCTATCTCCCCCAAAAAGAGATTCAGTAAACAATGGGGCATGAACTCACCTGATACGCGTGATAGATATCTAAGGCTTAACTTGACAAGAACAAGTGGAAAGACAACCTTCAAAGGTTACCTAGAATACACAAGTACATAAGTACATGTACACAGAAATCCCAAGGAAACTCTAAGTGGTTTACAATCAAAGAACTCAAGGTTTTATAAAGACAACATACATGTGACCTAGTTGACCCGTTTGACCCGTTGGTGATATTATGTGTTCTAAACCATTTAAACAGACATGAGCATATATCAGTGTATCCATAATACAACTAGTGTACCATATAAAGGTCGAATCAAGCATAACCTACTTATATGACCTATAACCATGAATTAGCATATACGGGTCAAAACAGATAATTTACCAATTAATCATCCATACTAACCACAACACATTCAACATGTCCATTACATACAACATATATCAAGATGATTGATTTCCAGTCCCAAACATGATGTCCTAGTTACTAATCAACATTCAATACCATACATGATCATCAAAGTGCATAAACCACACATAACCAAATAAACATTCCAAACAACCTAATTAACAAGTTCTATCACGTTAGGCGTCCACAACTAGCATTCTAGCATGATCCTAATGCCATGAACATGTCCAATTCCCAATATCAAAGTTCATCCAAAATAAAGTTTCCCTTTTGGGAAAGTACATCCCAAAATCTACTAAACACCCAATGTATATACAATTCATCAATAATATACCATTTCAAGTTCATACCAACACCTAAACATGATCAACAACTTCCAACTATCATAATTCAACAATCATCATAGATAAAGTTTCTACTTTTGGCAAGATATGAACAACAACATCCAATCTAAGATTTCTAGCATTCATATAAACAATCTAGCACCTAATCAACATCATAAACACATCCATAACATCACTACATTAACAATTCCACATTACATGCCAAATAAAGTCACTATTATTAGTAACCTATGAACAACACCTCAAATTCACCAATTTCTTGTACAATCAATGTAATCTAATATTCATATCATCACATTAACATCATACAACCATCAAATAACATCAATTTGATCAATCATGAATTTTCCCCAAATTAAGTTTCTAGTTTGACCTAATATGACTAGAACATCAAAATCCATTGTAAAACATGAAATTGACACCTAATCTAGCATCAATACAATCATACTAACATAGATTAACCATCAATTCCATATCATCATCATCAATTTCGGATATGGGCTCCTCAAGAACACTAAATTCGCAAAACAACATTATACTAACCTTTAGATGAGTTTAGATGGTGATTGACACTTGGAATCAACTTGTACTACTTGTAATCACTTGAATTTCGACTTGTGCTCTTGGTTTTGGATCAAAATCGCAAAAAGAGAGGGTGAGGAAGAGGGTTGTGGCCGAATGGGGGGCTTGGGTGGGATTAGGGCTGATTTTTTGGTTAATTATGGTAAGTATTAGCTTAGAACTTTTACAAAATAACCCCATTTATTTATTTTATAAAAACTAGTTTTTACTATTTTTTAAATAGTTTTTAACTATCAAACACAAGTATTATTAACCAATAACAATAATCCTAGACATGTACAACAAGTCACACAACACATAAATATACATACGACACATAGTCACGTTATCGCGTAAAACCTACAAAATAAATATTTAAAATCTGCAAACTGATAAATCACATAATCATAACTAATAATCAACATTATTAATTAGATTATAATTGTTTATCATAGATTATTATTATTAGGTCACCAACGTTAAACGACAACTAGTGTGTGCTTACGACACGTGTATGCAAGACTTAACGGAACTAACGGAGTTTGGTAATGGAAAATTACGGATGTCACAGAGTGCAAGGGTGATTAAGTCTTGTATAAAACCAAGACTAAAAGATTCCCCAATGACCCCTAAGGGCGGCCAAAGTTGGCCTTTTTAAAATGGGTTCCCTCCCATTTTTATAAAGTTTTACACTCTTTTAATTATAAGATTTATAAAATTAAAACCCTTTTAATTTTATAATATTAACACACTATTATTTGTTATTATTCAACTTACTTAAATAATGTTACAATAATTTATCATTAACAAATTATCCGTATAATTTGTTTTATTTCAAATGCAATGTTTTAGAAAACCCATTTTCTAAATTGGTGTCAATATTTATTTGTTTGATCTCATCAACAATTAAATATTTATTGGTGTCTTTTTAGCTTGTTATTGGGTATGACCCGACTTGGGTCATAGCATACTAACCACATCAATCTTGTATGTGTCTTGGGCATACAAGATCCAACAATCTCCCACTTGCACAAGATTCATATAAGATTGATGGAAGCAGTAAATACCCCCTAACAACGGTTTACTACCCTTAATACATATGATTAAGTGCCATTCAATAACATCATCCCCTTCAAGTACCTTACTCAAATGTTTTAGGTGAATCAATCATCTATCCTTTTGTCATTGATGTCATGTTAAATCCCAGAGACATAGAATGATCATTCTCTATTGATTTAACTTTATCAGGCCTTAGACATCTTACTCTCAATGAATAAGAGGGACAAATCCCATCTTATGATGTTCGCCTTTACTCAAAATTACTTATGATCAATCAGGAAGATTCCATGTAGTAATAATTGAGATGCAGGTCAGTATAATATTTGCATCCTACAATTATCTATGAACTTTGGCAGCAACCCTTTGCTCCATATTCATCCATATAAATATCTACCAATCCAAGTTCATAATAGTCTTATCTCATACTTGTTCTCACAAGCATGAATGACTATGGACATTCTGAGTAAATGATTTACTCATGGATTTTAAACATGCAAAGTAGGAATATTAGTTGAACCGTTATAACCAAATAATTCATTCAAGTAATAAAGGGTTACAATATCTAAATACAAAATTAAAGATCAAATCCAGTCACTAGAGTATTGAAGTCCCATCGCACAAGTATGACTTTCATGCTTTGCCTTTTCAAGAAGCTTCGTGAGTGGATCCGCAATGTTTTGATCTATGTGGACTTTGCGAATACATATCTTACCCTTTTCAACTTCAACCCTTATGTAGTTGAATCTCCGTTCAATGTGCCTAGTCTTTTGATGTGCACGGCGTTCCTTGATTTGAGCAATAGCACCCTCGTTATCACAAAGAATTTCTAGGGGGTCCTGAATGGAAGGGACCACCCCTAGATCGACAATGAATTTCTTTAACCATGCAACTTCCTGAGCTGCTAATGAAGCGGCGATGTATTCTGATTCTGTAGTTGATAATGCCACCACATCTTGCTTAGAGCTCTTCCAAGAAATTGCTCCTCCATTCAAGATGAAAATGTACCCCGATTGTGATCGTGAGTCATCCTGATCAGTTTGGAAACTCTCATCCGTGTAACCCTTTACTACGAGTTCCTCCTCACCAGATCCATAGATTAGGAACATATCTTTGGTCCTCCTTAGGTACTTAAGTATGTTTTTAACAACCATCCAATGACTGTTTTCAGGATTTTGTTGGTATCGGCTTGTCATGCTCAAAGCGCATGACACGTCCGGTCTAGTGCGTATCATTGCATACATGATGGATCCTATAGCAGACGCATACGGGATTCCCTTCATTTTCTCTTGCTCATCCTTTGAGCTTGTACATTGAGTCTTACTCAATATCGTTCCTCTTTGGATAGGTACCGTACCTTTCTTAGAGTTTTCCATCTTGAACCTTTTCAAGATCTTATCAATGTATGCACTTTGATTTAAACCTATCAACTGCCTTAATCTATCCCTATAGATCTTTATTCCCAAAATATAGGCGGCTTCACCAAGATACTTAATGGAAAAACAGCTCCCAAGCCAGGCTTTTACACCCTCTAAGGTTGGAATGTCATTTCCAAATAGTAGAATGTCATCGACATATAATACTAGGAAAGTGATGATGCTCCCACTAGCTTTCTTATATACACATGCTTCATCAGCATTTTTGATGAACCCAAATTTGATTATCTCTGCATCAAAATGGTGATTCCAACTTCTTGATGCTTGCTTCAATCCATATATTGATTTCTTCAACTTGCATACCTTATTAGGATGCTTTTGATTGACAAAACCTTCAGGCTGAACCATATAGACATCTTCCTCAAGATATCCATTTAGAAAAGCGGTTTTGACATCCATTTGCCAAATCTCATAATCATAATGAGCAGCTATGACAAATAATATCCTAATAGACTTTAGCATTGCAACGGTGAGAAGGTCTCATCATAATCAACCCTTTGAGTTTGAGTGAAACCTTTTGCTACAAGTCTAGCTTTATAACTATCCAAGTTTCCATGCATATCGATTTTCTTATTGAAAACCTACTTACTTCCAACTATCTTGGAGTTAAGAGGTGGTTCAACCAAGTCCCATACTTGGTTGTCATACATGGATTGCATCTCAAAGTTCATGGCTTCAAGCCATTTGTCACAATCCAAATTGACATTGCATCATGATAAGTGGTTGGTTCATCGGAATCTACCACATAGCATACATCCATGAAAAATCCATATCTTTCAGGTGGATTACTAATTCTATCAGATCTGCAAACATTTTGTGTGTATTGATCAACCATTTGATCATCCTCAACATCCTTATATTGAGTGCTAGTGTCAACCAAACGTGTATCGGTTTGTGCTCTTTGATCTTCCTTAAGATCCACTGTTCTACTGCGAGTTCCTTCCATAAGGAATTTAGCTTCTAAGAATTCAGCCTTCTTGGCAACAAACTCCTTTGTTCCAATGGATCATAGAAATAATATCTCATAGAATATCTAGGATATCTAATGAAGATACACTTAGTGGAATGGCTTTCTAACTTGTTTGGGATGGGAGTCTTAATATAAGCCTCACAACCCCATACCTTTAAATATGATAGTGATGAAACCCTTCCATGCCATATTTCAAAAGGTGTCATTTCCAATTTCTTGGCTGGGGCCATATTCAAAATACGAGCCGTCGAGAGCAAAGCGAAACCCCAAAATGATAGAGGCAATGAGCTTTTAGCCATCATAGATCGAACCATATCCAATAGAGTTCGATTTCTCCTCTCGGACACACCATTGTGTTGTGTGTTCCATGTGGAGATAGTTGTGAGACGATACCATAACTTTTAAGATGATCTCTAAAAGCATCGCTTAGGTATTCACCTCCTCTATCGGTGCGGAGAATTTTTATTTTCTTATTGAGTTGATTTTCTACTTCATTTTGGAAGATTTTGACCATTTCAAAAGCTTCATCTTTATTTCTTAATAAGTACACATACCATATCGACTATCGTCGGTAAAGGTAATGAAGTATCTTTGATGGTACCTAGTCATTGGCTTAAAAGGACTATATACATCCGAATGTATGATGCCTAATAAATCTTTTGCCCTTTTGGGTTTGCTACTAAAAGGTGCTTTAGTCATTTTTCCTTGTAAACAAGATTCACATACATCAAATGAATCATATTCACTTGCTTTTAAAAGACCATTCTTTTGAAGTGTTTGTATGCTTTTCTAGTTTATATGACCAAGACGGCAATGCCAAAGATAGGTACCACTCAAATCCAATTTGAGTTTCTTGGTGGTGGTTTGGTACAATGAGCTATCATATAATGTGTTTTCATGAACCAATTCGTAAATACCATTAATAGGAATAGCTTTAAAATAAAATATGCCATTTAAAGAAACATGAATTTCATTTTCAATAAATGTTAAAACATAACCATATTGTCTTAAATGGGAAATAGAAGTAATGTTCTTAGTCAAACTAGGAGCATACAAAAAATTGTTCAAAATTTCTTCCAAACCATTTGGAAGCTTCAAAATGTAGTCCCCTCGGTCTTTAACTTGAACTTTCGCCCCATTCCACATGTAGAGGCTAGCATCCCCTTTCTTGAAGTCCTTACTTCTTTTGAACCCCTGCAATAAGTTGCAAATATGAGTTCCACATCCGGTATCAAATACCCATGTATTAGAGGATATTAAATTTAGATCAATATGAATCATGTAAATTGTACCTGAGGTTTGCCCGGCATCCCTCTTAGCTTGCAACTCTTTGAGATGGACTGGAAAATTCCTTGCCCAATGTCCAATCTCCCCACACTTGAAGCATGGGTCATTTGAAAAAACCTTTTGCTTCTTCTCTACTTGTTTTGGTGGTGGCGCTCTTACCACTGCCTTTCCCTTTCTTCTAACGTACCCTTTGCCCTTGGCAACATTTGCCTTGGGTGCGGGGTGAGGCCTCTTCTTGTTCCCACCTTCATTGATGGTGAGAACGGGTAAAACCTTTTTACCCATAGCCGCCTCGGCAGTTTTAAGCATAGAGTTAAGCTCACTTATGTTCTTGTCCAACCCGTTCATGTTATAATTCATGACAAAGTTGTTAAACCTCTTCGACAAAGAGTTGAGGATCAAATCCGTAGCCAACTCTTTCGAGACGGGACAACTTAGCCTTTCGAGACGGTCAATGTGGCTTTTCATCTTAAGTACATAAGATGAAACAAATTGGGTGTCATCCATACGACATGCATGGAGTGCTCAAACCATTTCGAAGCGCTCTACCCTTGCTTTTTGTTGGAACGTTTCCTTCAACTGGGTAATCATGTCGTATGCTCCATGATGTTCATACTTCTTTTTTGAGATCCGGAGTCATTCTTGCCAACATGAGGCAAGACACTTGGACCGATTCCTCAGTGTATTTCACCCAATTCATAAAGGCCTCCTCATCCTCCTCATTAGGTTGATCGGGAATCAGATCGTCTAAAATATACAATCGTTTCTCTTGCTTGAAAATGATTCTCAAGTTTCGAAACCAATCTATAAAGTTATTATGGTTTAGATGCTCCTTTTGGAGAATGGTCCTCAGTGATAGTGAGTGAGCGGACGGGATTTCATTATTTTCATTATTGTTGGTGGCCATCTACAAAATTTTAACAAAGTTCAATTTTAGTATTTTTTTGATATCATTCATATTTTAATAATTAAAACCCTTATAAGTGTCTTACATAATTTTAAAATCTAGAATCCAACATTACATTTAAATAGTGGTTAGGTGACCTTTATCCCATTATTTAAATTAACAAGGTAGTCAACGTTTTGACAATTGCAACCCTTTGCAACTTCTAGGGTATGGGATCGACTTAAATATCATATGTGTGGTCGGCACGTTTATCCCATCAACACCTTTGTAAACCATATTGTAGGTGATCCATTAAACATGGTTTGCAATCAAGTTATCCTACTTACACACACATGTGAGTTTTCCAACATAAGTGGTTAGGAGATCTTTATCCCACAAATATCGTATCCCCACCTCAAATCACAAGTTCCCTTAAAATTGTTAGGTGACCTTTATCCCATTAAGAGTTTCCAAGTGACTCAAGTGTTGTGCAAAAGGATGGTGTTTAACTTGTTTATAAAAGAAATTTTAAGTTTTCATAATACTAGTTTAGAAAACTCTATGTACCTGCTTTCAAGTATAAGGTACCCTATGGTTCATTTTTAATAAAACCCCTTTTATTAGAATTATTAATCCTTTTAAAAACCTTTTATTAATCATTAATGATAAAGAACCATCAATTTTCAGCTTGTTAAGTTTGTTAGTGAGTTAGTTATGCATATCCAAATATCAACCAACAACCATACAACAAACAACCAAACAAGCATAGTCATACAAACATAAGTGAATAACCATAGCCACTAAGTTGACTACACTTGTTTTCCATCACAAGTGTTGTCATAAGGTCTTTCCTAAAGGTTAATAATGACACATCATATGTGCCCATGAACTCCCACTTGAATCCACATCCAAAACTTCAAGTGTCCATTCCTTTTGTGTCCATCTTTGGGTCTTCATCTTGTGCATCTTCTTTACATAAATTATATCCTAATACAATTTTTCTAATAAAAGATATGCACCTAATCTATTTATTACATAACCAAATGAATAAATAAATTACAACCCAAAATACAAACACAAATATTACAACCCTTTCAAGACAAAACAACATGACAAAATCACAATCAACCAAAACCAAAACATCATAAGGTAAAGGCTATGTTATGCACCAAAAATATGTATCATATAAAACATCCAAGAACAACAATGAACCCCTTATTTCAGCCCTAAATTTTCGGCCAACATGAACAAAAAATTTAGGGTTTTGTCCAAACAATATAACCAACCATTTGATGTTAATCTTTCAAGTTTTATACTAAAGCATGTAAGATTAAACCTTGAAACATAAGGGATTCATTCACCCATAACAAAACAGCCCCTAATGGGTTGAAAAGGTCCATGAAAACTAACTTTTCAAGAACTTTTGAAGCATGCATTCCACATAACCAGCTCTAGATTCCATTGTAAGGTTTTGTAACATGTTTATCAAAGCAAGTTTAACCATTTAAACTTCAGAAACGCAGCGGATATTAGGGTTTAAACATGTTGTTAACAAGCTGAAAATATGAACCACTTTAAACCAAAAACAAAACCCACGCACAAGTATCATTTATATATATGAAATGGCATGCTATCTAAAAGGAAATTGCAACCATAGGGTGTTCTTGAACTACCTTTCAAGAACAAGATGTTGTAGTAAGGATGAGATGAAGATGATGATGTTCTTGTATGTGCAACCCTAAAGGAAGAAAGCCTCAAGCTTGTATACCCTCAAGCTCTTCCAAACACCTACTTGTTAGGTAGTAGAACACCAAGACCCAACTCCTTCTTCAAGAACCCGAAAATCAGCCAAGAAGTTCTTTAATTGCAGCCTTAATTTCGAATTTTCACCCAAGGAAGAAAGGGAGAAGAGACCTTTGTATGTGTGAGAGAGAAAGTGTGTTCAAGGGAAGAGTGCAAGGATGATTAAGTCTTGTATAAAACCAAGACTAAAAGATTCCCCAAGGACCCCTAAGGGCGGCCGAAGTTGGCCTTTTGAAAATGGGTTCCCTCCCATTTTTTATAAAGTTTTACACTCTTTTAATTATAAGATTTATAAAATTAAAACCCCTTTTAATTTTATAATATTAACACACCATTATTTGTTATTATTCAACTTAATTAAATAATGTAACAAATAATTTCTCATTAACAAAAAATCCATATAATTTGTTTTATTTCAAATGCAATGTTTTAGAAAACCCATTTTCTAAATTGGTGTCAATATTTATTTGTTTGATCTTATCAACAAATAAATTTTTATTGGGGTTTGTTTAGCTTGTTATTGGGTATGACCCGACTTGTATTATAACGTACTAACCACATCAATCTTGTATGTGTCTTGGGCATACAAGATCCAACAATTTATAAATAGTATATGCATGATGTTGTGATGAATGTGTAATATGCATATGTGTATAAGTTGTTATCTTTTATTAGTTTTCAAAATGTATTTATATTGTAATATAATATACATTAAGTATTATTTTATTACTTTACGTAGTATGATGAATGTGTGAATGAACGTAAAGTATAATGTAGTGAAGTGAAAGATAAAAAAGATGAAAAGAGAAAAGTAATGAAAGAAAGAAAAGGCTTGCAAGCAGAAAAAAAGAAGAATTGCAACTCTTTGTGAGTTGATAGCTCAACTGTATGTTTGATAACGTGCGATTTTAACCCATGAGGGTTCACACATAGGGGGACCAGTCTAGGTGACTGAACCCATAGTACGAAATGGGATCCTTGTCACTCAACCTCGGGCTTTATGCCAAGATATGATACGACTTTGTGGCAGTTAATAACGGGGCTTTGTGCCTAAAATGGTGTCTTCAGGCCACGGGCTTCGGGCCAATTAGTAAAGGAGCTTTGTGCTCGGAATGGCGGTTTCGGACTGCGATGGGGGAAAAGCCTGAGAGGATCTAGAATAAGTACGAAACGAGCAAGATGATAAAGTATAAAACGAACGAGGTGATGAAGTATGAAATGAGAGTTAACGAAAAATGGTGATAAAGTACGAGACGAACGTTAATGAAAGATAAGGATAAAGTACGAAACGAGTAATAACGAATGAAATGATAAAGTACGAAACAAACGAACACGTACGGTAACGAATGAAATGTGTGATGGTAAAGAAAGTGTTTTATGGAAAAGAGTATTTTTACGTATGAAACATATAAGGTATTTTGATACTTATAAAACTAGAACTCACTCAGCAACGCTGATTTTATTCAGTTTTAGTTGGTAGGTAAAAGTTGTTGAGGATGGCACGCAGGGAGGCTACTTGTGTTGGATTCTTTATGCCCAAGACACATAGAACATTGATGTGGTTAGTACGTCATGATCCAAGTCGGGTCATACCCAATAACAAGCTTAGCAAACACCAATTATTATTTAATTGATGATATGATCATGCAATTAAATAACTACACCAATTTAGAAAATGGGTTTTCTAAATAAGTTGCATATGAGATAGAACAACTTATAGGGATATTTTGTTCAAGTGTATTATTTGAAATGTTATTTAAATTAGTTGAATAACATAAAGTAATAAAGTGTGTAAGAGTTATAAAATTAAAGGGGTTAATTTTATAACTTAACAAGTGACTTGTTTTAATTGTAGACAAAATGTTTTGGGGGGAAACCCCCTTTAAACCCAATATTCGGCCTCCCATGCTTAGGGGATGCATCATTTTTGTCTTGAAACAAGAAACACACTTAAACACACATACCGACTCTCTCTCTCATACATGTAAGGGCCATCAAGAACACTTCTTCTTCTCCACTTTCTTGAAGAAAAACAAGCTGAAATTTCAGATTTTGCAGCTTGTTTAGTTCAAATTTGGTGTCAAAATCCTAGCAACAAGGTGTTTGTTGGATGCTTGTGGGTATGATAGCTTGAGGGCACCTCTCCTTGGTGTTTTGGTCATTCAAGAGCAGCTCCATCTTCATCTATCTCATGATTTTCTGCAGCTCAACAAAGGTTGTAACTTTGTATTGTTTTGGTTGTTTATACTTCTTGATAGCTAGTCCATTCACATATATTTAATCCTATGATTTTGGGTTTGTTAAAACAAAGTTATGAGCTTTATTTTTCAGATTATATAACATGAAATTAAGCCTTTAATCCGCTGCGTTTTTCTTGTTTAAATGGTTAAACAACAATGTTAAAGGTACAACAAACCCAACATTGGCATCTAGAGCCGGTTATGTGGATGACTAGTTTCAATTATCCTTGTAAAAATGGTTTTATAGGGTTTTAACAACCAAATTAGGGCCGTTTTGTGATGATATAATGAATCCCCAATCTTTCAAGGTTATATCTTACATGCTTGTGATTAAACCTTGAAAGAAAGATGTCAAATGGTTGATTATTATGTTTGGACAAAAACCCTAGATTTGGGTTTGTGTTGGCTGAAAATTTTGGGTTAAAAGGGGATTTATTTTGTTCTTGAAATGATGTATATGGATACATATTTTAGTGCATAACATAGCCTTGACCATGTGTGTTTTGGATTTGGTTGATTGTGATTTTGTCATGTTAGTTGATTTCATTCATAAAGGGTTGTAATATTATTCTTTTGTCTTTGTATTTGGGTTGTAATTTTATCATTCATTTGGTTATGTAATAAATAGAATAGGTGCATTTCTTTTATTAGAAAATTGTATTAGGATATGATTTTGTAAAAGAAGATGCACAAGATGAAGACCCAAAAGGAAGGACACAAGAGACATGGACACTTGAAGCATTTGGATGTGGAATCAAGTGGGAGTTCATGGACACATATGATGTGTCATTGTTAACCCTTAGGAAAGACCTTATGACAACACTTGTGATGGCAAACAAGTGTAGTCAACTTAGTGGCTATGGTTATGCACATATATTTGTATGATTATGTTTGTTTGGTTGTTTGTTGTATGATTGTGTTTTGATATTTGGATATGCATAACAAACTCATTAGCAAACATAACAAGCTGAAAATTTATGGTTCTTAATCATTAATATGTTAATAAAAGTTATTAAAAGGATTAATGATTTAAATAAAAGAGGTTTTATGAAAAAAATAATAAACCATAGGATACCTTGTATTTGAAAGCATGCAAATACAAGGTACATAGAGTTTTCGAAACTAGAATTAATGGAAACTAAAATCCCTTTGGAAACAAGTTTAACACCATCCTTTTACACGACACTCGAATCACTTGAGAACTATTTGTGGGATAAAGGTCACCTAACCAATTTTAGGAACTTGCATTTTGAGGTGGGCTTAACATATTTGTGGGATAAAGGTCACCTAACCACTTGTATGTGTAAACTCACACATGTGTGTAAGTAGGACGACTTGAATTGGAAACCATATGCATCGGGTCACCGAAGCATGGCGTACAATGGTGTTGATAGGATTAAACATGCCAACCAAACATAAGGTGTTTAACCGATCCCATAAAGGCTAGAAGTTGCAAACGGTTGCAATTGTCAAATGTTGACTACCTTGTTAATTTAAATAATGGGATAAAGGTCACCTAACCATTATTTGAATGTAACGTTGGATTGTAGATTTTAATTATTAATTGTCTATGAGACATAAAAGGGTATTAATAATTAAAATGAAATTTTTCAGAAATACTAATAAGAACTTTGTAAATTTTGTAGAATGGCCACAAACAATAGTGCTACCACCCCGAATGTCTATACCCTATCACTGAGAACTATTTTAGAGAGGGATCGTCTGAACCATACCAACTTTATGGACTGGTTTCGAAATTTGAGAATTGTTCTCAAGCAAGAGAAAAGGGCCTATGTCCTTGACGATCCTATTCCTGACCAACCCGAGCCCGAGGATGTTGAGGCCTATAACGATTGGCTTCAGTATACTGAGGATTCCATGCAGGTATCCTGCCTCTTATTGGGAACTATATTTCCCAAACTCCAAAATGACTTGGAGCATTATGGGGCATATGACATGATTACCCAATTGAAGGAAATGTTCCTTCAACGAGCTAGGGTAAAGTGATTCGAAGCGGTTCGAGCGCTCCATGCATGTCACATGGAAGAAACCCAATCGGTATCATCTTATGTACTTAAGATGAAAAGCCACATTGATCGCCTCGAGAGGCTTAACTATCCTATCTCAAAGGAGTTGGCCACAGATTTGATCCTTAATGTCCTAACTAAAAGTTTGAGACGTTCATAATGAATTACAATATGAATGGATGGACAAGTGCATTGGTGAGCTTCACGCAATGCTCAAAACAGCTGAGGCGGGGATGGGTAGAAAGGTTCTATCTATTCTCTCGATCAATGAGGGAGGTAATAGGAAAAGGCCATTCCCCGATCCCAAGGCAAATGAAAGGGGCACATCAAAGGAAAAGGGAAAGGGAAGGTTAAAGCGGAACCTCCAAAACCTAAGCTTATGAAGCCTAAGGTAACGGAAAATGATCCATGCTTTGAGTGTGGTGAGATAGGACATTGGAAATAAGGAATTGTCCAACCTATCTCAAAGAGTTGATAAACAAGAGGGATGCTGGGCAGACCTCAGGTACAACTTTCATGATCCATATTGACTTAAATGTTATTTATTCAAACACATGGGTATTGGACACCGGATGTGGAACTCATATTTGCAATCTGTTGCAGGGGTTCAAAAGAAATAAACACTTTAAGAAGGGAGACACAAATCTCTACATGGGCAACGGAGCAAAAGTTGATGTCGAAGCCTAAGGAGACTTTGTTTTGAAACTTTCAAATGGTTTGGAAGTTGTTCTTAAAAACATTTTGTATGCTCCTAGTTTGACTAGAAAAATAATTTCAGTTTCCATTTAAAAAAACAATATGGTTAAGATTTAAAAGTTGTAAACGATGGTATTTATGTTTATATGTGTTGGGGCATATATTGTCATATATAGTGTGTCCGTCGCTTGACGAATAGTCTAGGCGTAATGTTATACACCTTGTAAACACATGAAACTGGGTCATTCGCAGGAGCATATGCGAATGAGATTCAGTCGTACAATTGAGCCATGCTAATGGACCAGTCGTGCGACTGAGAGATGCGATTGGGGCAATCGTAAGACTGAACCATAAGAATGGTCCAGTCGTACGATTGAACCATACGCATGGTCCAGTTGTACGATTGAACCATACACATGGTCCAATCGCACGAATGGGCCCAGTCGCATCTAATATGGGCCGAAGCCTATATATACCAGTTTCAATGTGTAGAAACGTAAAGGGTTTTGAGAGGGAGTCTGCCCGGCTCCCAGGTGCTGCCGGATGAGAGGGGAGATCATGCTCGATGTCCCCTTGCCAAGAGTCTTGATTCTTAAGTTGTAACGAGCTTAAAATCATTAGGTTTTATCAATGAAATCATTCGATTATTGTTCGTGTTATTGATTGACTTTTGATTTATACTGTTATTTATCCTTCCGTCAAGAACTTGCTCGGATGTTTACCGATCTAGTGACTTAACAAGTGGTATCAGAGCTTGGCTCTTGATTTACGTGTGATTCAATCGTTTTGGATATAAAAATTGTGTTTTTATTCTTAAAAACGAAATCTTTTGTGTCAAAACTTTGATTTAGACGACTTCTGATCATAAAGTTCACGTTTTCAGGCATACGGCTATTAGGGTTTGTCAAAAATCCGAGTTTGAGCGACCTAAACACGTTAAAACTTCAAATTCTCAAATTTTAGCAGCTTCAGTCGCCCGATTATCTCAATCGCACGACTGAGCTTAGTTGCATTCCCATTCGTACGACTAAACACATTCGGTCATCCATCCGGCCGAATAAACTGCTTAGTCGCATACTTCATACGCATTAGTCCAATCGCACGCGTGAGTCATCCGCATTGGTTTATTCGCACAGTTGAGCTATCTGCATAGTTCAATCGCATGATGAGGCTAGTCGTATACCTCCAGTCGCATACCACAGTTTGTTGCTAAGTGTAAAGTCTAGCACAATGGAGGAACAGTATTCAACATTCACCGCATCCAGAGACTCACATATCCAAAACCTGTTACTGCTGGAGAATGAAGTGGGTATTCATAATAAACCCCCAAAGCTACTTACCCTTGACGAGTACCCACAATGGAAACAACGTTTTGAAATCTACTTGAATGGGGTAGATACAAATCTGTGGGAGTCAATTGAGTCAGGGTACACCATGCCCGTTGGAGCTGATGGAGTTAAATTAACACTAAGTGGCATGACTGATGCTCAAAAGACCAAATATAATGTGGAGAAGAAAGTTTATGCTTTGCTCACTCAGTCTATTCCTAAAGATATCTTTCATCAATATTCTGAGTCGCCCCAAGCAAAGAAACTATGGGACGCATTAGAAAAGAGATATGATGGGAATGCCTCACTTAAGGAAATAAAGGCCAAGGCACTGAAGAAAGAGTTCGATAACTTTTCTTCCATGGGAAAAGTGAGTTTAGACGACGTGATCGATAGATTCTACCACTTAATGAGTGAGTTGCACACTCATGGTGTCGTCCAATTTTGCCGATGGTTTGCCTAAGAAATGGGCCTCGTTCATTTCAAATCTCAGACAAAATGATATGCTCTCGAAGTTAGACATCAATGATTTCATTTTGAAGCTGAGAGAAGAGGAGCTCAGAATGAAGTATAGAGCTCAAAACGCAAGTTATGATCAAAATCCGGCACTATACAATGCTGCTCCTTCAGTCAAAGCATCTGGAGCACCACTTCAGACTGCTTTTGTCTCAAGCTCATCTGTTCAACCACAATCATCCACTTCAGGGTGCGAAACGTTAGGCTCATCCAGTACTCAATATATTGTACCTGAAGCAAATGTCACTAAGCTGAAAACCGAAAATCTTAGTAATGTGACCGTTGAGGTAGCAAAAGAACACATGGACTTACTGGCTGCTGTAGTCCATTCCTACGATGGACTAATTGCTAGGAAGATAGGAAATTGCCATCTAGCTGACGAGGATTACGAACAAGTTGATGAAACAGAGCTAGAAAGAATGGACATAATATGGGCTCTGGCCAGTGCTGTCCGATGAGTAAAGAAGTTTGTTAAAAGGACTGGGCAGAACTTGGTCGCCACCAAGGATACCACCTTTGGATTTGATAAATCAAAAGTCTGTGCTTTAACTGTGGTAAGAAGGGACACTTCAAGAGGGAATGTGTCAAACCCAAGAAGACAGGAAATGGGAATCCCTTCTCATCATTCAATCGACAATATAAGCTCACAAGCAGCTATACTTCTTCATAAAAAGATCCAAAAGCTTTAACAGCTCATGATGATGAAGGCCAAGACTGGAGCTTCAGTTTTATCTCCCCGGGAGAGTCCAATATCGCTAGCGTGGAAGACATTGATGATGACTCTGCTAGTGAAGGAGACATTGCAGTGGAGCTTGCCATGTCGAATACAGATGACACTACAAATGTAGTAGTGTCTACTTCTGAAGAGGTGAAGTCAACAACGGTAAAAGAATCACCAGCGCCAGTCACATCTGATTCTGCATTTATGGCTGATTCAAGTGCATCCTCACAGGTAAGTACTACTGACCTCTTATTTGATAATCATGCCTGTTCTGAATGTCATAAGTTTAGAGAAAGCATTGATCTAAAATTTTCTAGATTATTAGATCATAATGATAATTTAGTTAAAGACTTGAAACTATGCACTGAAGCCAACCGTGTCTTAAAACTAAATGAGCATAGTTACAAAGAGAAAATAGAATGTTTAAATAAACAACTTCGGGAAACTGAAGTTGTGGCATACAATCAATCAAATGATATAAAATACTATTTAAATTCCCTTGAAGAAACAAAGAAACAAAAGGCAGTTCTCGAAGTCGAAGTCAATTCTTTAAAACAGAAACTGTACAGTTGGACAAGCTCATCACACATTGTCCAAAATCTTGTTAGGGAAAGAAATAATGGGGAGGGGTTAGGGTATAAGTTGGTTCCACCACCACCTGCAACCTTGATGAATACAAAATCTAAACCAATTAACAATAACCCCATCAAGGATCATGTGGTGACTACTCCCTTAGTAAAAGATCCAGATTCCGAACGTCCATTTATTGAATCTGGATCTAAACATAAGGAATCTTCCTCAAAAGCTAAAGGTAAACCGTCTTCAATTGACCTAGAAAAAGAGTTTGAACAGGTAAATATAAAGTCCATGTCATACAAGACTAAAGTTGAATCCCCAAAGTCCAAACAAGCTGTTAACCCCAGTGCTTCATGTCTAAATCTTGAGAAACAAAAAGTAAACACGGTGTCAAATATAAAAACTGTCAAGTTTGTGAAAACAGAAAAGACAACTAAACAAAACTTCACAAAACCCACACAGGACAAGAACAAACGAGTCTCACATACTTCTCCAGTAAGATATGTAGCCCATAAAGCTGAAAACAAATCATGCTACACATGTGGAACGTATGGTCATTGTGCATCTCAGTGTCCTTATCCTCAGACAATGAAAAAGAAGGTTGAACTTGCTGATGTAAACGTCAAATCTGTTAAAGGTAGATCAGTGACTCCAGCTAAAGGAGTCACTGAACCTAAAATTCAACCTATTGACCAGTCTACAATTTATCATAAACAAGCTTTTTACAGAAAACTGAAGTTTGGAAGGATAAATTTTCAAAAAATCTGAGAATAAAGATACTGAAAATGTCAATCTGTCCACATCCTCCAAAGGATACTGGGTAGTGTTTATGATGTGTGATGCCAATGGGATACCCAAGCCGGTTAAGGCCTGGGTCCCAAATCTGAACTAATTGTTTCCATTTGAATATGCTGGGTGTTCGCTACAGTGCTGAGCATAACACGTGGATCATTGACAGCGGCGCATCCAGGCATATGACAGGAAATAAGGGTCTCTTAGCAAACGTAAAACAGATAAAAGGAGGCCATGTATCCTTTGCTGGAAACAAAGGGGGTTACATTACTGCACAAGGGGAAGTGGGTAATGAGAAAGTAAAGTTTGATAAGGTAAACTATGTCCAGCAACTTCAAAACAACTTACTTTCTGTATCCCAGATATGTGATAAAGGATTCAAAGTTATATTTGATAGCAAGAAGTGCTATGTCCTGAAAAAAGACTACGTGATTCCGGAGGATCAAATCTTAATGTCGGCCTCAAGATATAATGATCATTATGTCTTAGACCTATCAAACACCTCCACGACAGATCATGAAGTTCAGTGCTTTCTGTCGAAAGCCACAGAGAAGGATTCCATCTCCTGTTATAGGAGGATGGGACACATAAATCCATGGAAGATGAATCACTTGATCCAGAATGATCTTGTGAGAGGAGTAAATGTCAAAAATTTCCAGCTTCCGGATTTTTGTGTGGCTTGTAAGAAAGGCAAACAAACGAAGAAGGCTCACAAGGAAAAGAAAGTTCATTCAATAGACCTTCCTCTTGAACTTCTTCACATGGATTTGTTTGGTCCAGTAAGTACAAGGAGCATTGCAGGCGACTTGTACTGCTATGTAGTGACAGATGAATACTCACGATTTCATGGGTGATGTTTCTGAAATCTAAATCAGAAACATTTGAAGCTTTCAAAGAGTTAGTCACTACTCTAGAGTCTCTATACAAGCTAAAGGTACGTCAAGTTCGCTCAGATAATGGCACAGAGTTCAAGAATCAATGGATGGAGGACTTTTACAAAGAAAAAGGAATTGTCCATCAATTCACTCCTGCCTACACTCCTCAAATGAATGGCGTGGCTGAGCGCAAAAATCGGAGCTTGATTGAGACAGCTAGGACTATGCTAGCAGACTCAAAATTACCTATCAAATTTTGGAATGAGGCAATTTCCAATGCATGTTATATACTAAATCAAGTTCTAGCAGTCAAAAGGCATGAAAAAACATGTTACGAGTTACTCCAACGACGTAAGCCAAATTTGGAGTATCTTGAACCTTTTGGTGCACCGTGCACTTTGCTGAAGAAACAACCGGAAGGAAAGTTCAGTGAAAAGGCAGTAGAAGGTATCTTCCTGGGATACAATACACCGAACAGAAGAGTTTATAACAACTCCACCAGTCTAGTAGAGGTTTGGTGTAATGTCGATATGTTCAACGTTACACAACACCTCCCACAGGAAAAGGGCCTTCTTTCTTCTTCGACTATGATGGTTTCTTCAAGTCCTTTAGTATTCCTCTCTCTACCTCAGATGATGACCTAGCCACTAAAATGTTATTGGAAGAACTGAACACTCCAGAAGTCAGGTCAACTGGTGTGCAAAGTGAATCATCCACTCACTCAGGGGGAGTCCATGATGTGAGTGATTCCTCCTCTGATGAGGAAGCTGGAGAGAGTGAACAGAACACTGTGGAGGAACAGGTTCCTAGTACTCCAAGTCCACAAGCATCTACTCCAGATGCCACTGAACCCTCGGAACCTCAGACTCCCTTTGCCTCGGATACCGAACCAAATGTTCATAATCTTGGTTCTGAGGTAGTTTTTCCTACCACTCCTGGCTCACGCCTTAATGTTTATCATCCCCTAGAAAATGTTATAGGTGATGTACAATCAGGCGTTCAGACGAGAAATCAGCTGTACTCAGCTGATTATGCCTCCGTCATGGAAAAGGGATATCTTCACGATGGTGCATATCGCTATTTTGTGTCTCAATTTGAGCCAAAATATGTCAGTGAATCCCTAAATAATGAGGCATGGGTGAGTGCCATGCAAGAAGAGCTCTTACAGTTTAAGAAACTAGGTGTATGGACACTCGTAGATAGACCTAAAGGTGCTAAGGTGATAGGCACTAAGTGGGACTTGAAATGCAAGAGAGATGATCAAGGAGTGATCATCAGAAATAAGGCCCGGCTTGTAGTTCAGGGATTGCGACAAGTTGAGGGCATAGACTATAATGAAGTATTTGCACTAGTGGCACGCATGGAAGCCATCCGTATCTTCCTTGCTTATGCTTCTTACATGTAGATTAAGGTTTATCAACTGGATGTTAAAAGTGCATTTCTTCATGGTGAAATCAGTTGCTCTATCTACCTGTGAAGCCGAATATGTTGCCGCCGCCAGCCGCTGCTCTCAAATCATATGGATACAACAGCAAATGCGGGACTACGGTTTGCATTTCTCTTCTACTCCTATATTTGTTGATAATTCTGCTACAATTGCAGTAACTAAAAATCCGGTCCAACATCCTAAGACCAAACACATCGGAATTAAATATCACTTTATACGTGACTGTTTTGAAAATAATTTAATCGATGTGATAAAAATTAATACAGATTTTCAACGCGCTGACCTCTATACAAAGGCCTTTGATAAACCACGTTTTTTATATCTGCTAGAGGTCAACGGCGTTAAAAAGAAAGTGATGTCGTTCCAGAAGATGACCAGGCATAGTCCGATGTATATAGTTCAATGCTTTTCGTTTCCTCTTGATTTTATTTGTCTTTATTTTTCCATTTATTTAATTTATGTTTTCACTAAACGCCTACTAAAATGCTAATACCATAATTTACTTCTGGTATTAGCATTTTAGGGGAGAATAGTTTTAGTTAACAACATCCAAAAAAAAATTTTCCTAAACCATTTTTATCAGTCGGGAAGCCTTCTGAAAAAGTTTGGCAAAATAAAATTTTTCAGGGAAAATTATCGGGTCATTTTCGGGTCAATATGAGCAAAGCACATTCACCCTGAGTTTCTTTTGTCCAAACAATTTCGATGGATACCCCATTATTTGTTGGACTTCCAGAATAGCTGAATGTTGTTAGAACACGAAAGAGAGAAGATAAGATGTCAGCTGTCGGTGCTGATTTTGTGGGGTAGTCAGGAGCATCTGACTATTTATGGGCCAATCAAGTTATATTTATCCGTACAGAGAGGATTCTCATTCTTAGGGGGAATCCATGTATAGAGAAATTGAAGATGCAATCAGAAAGATGACGATGTGAGCAGGTTTCTGATGATGAATCTACGTGCATGCTGATTTGTTTGATATTGTTAGCTGTGGATTGGAACCTCAACCTTTTGCCCAATACACCTTATGAAGACGCTAGGAGAGCACAATGTTTATATATTGGGATATGCTGAATGTGAGGGGGAATTTCTGCAGTTGTTAATGTTAAACAGGTTAGACTGTGTGAAGATTGAAGCAATAGAAAAATGTTCATATCATTATCTGGAAAAATCAGTCATTTGGGGAATCTTACTACTATGATGGTGTTCTGCAAAGTAAACGAAAGCTATTGTGCCTAAATTCATTTTCAGGGATATTGTAGTAACCTGACGGCTCGGCAACGTTGGCTAATATGGTTGTTTATTTGATTCTATTGGAAACCAGAGCAAAGATTGACTGAAGATTGTAAGAGGTGTTATCTACTATTCGCAAGCAACGTCCAAGGGGGAATTTGTTGGAGCATATGTTGTCATATATAGTGTGTCCATCGCTTCACGAATAGTCTAGGCGTAATGTTATACACCTTGTAAACACATGATACTGGGTCATTCGCAGGAGCATATGCGAATGAGACTCAGTCGTACGACTGAGCCATGCTAATGGACCAGTCATGCGACTGAGAGATGCGATTGGTGCATTCGTAAGACTGAATCATAAGAATGGTCCAGTCGTACGATTGAACCATACGCATGGTCCAGTCATACGATTGAACCATACGCATGGTCCAATCATACGAATGGGCCCAGTCGCATCTAATATGGGCCGAAGCCTATATATACCAGTTTCAATGTGTAGAAACGTAAAGGGTTTTGAGAGGGAGTCTGCCCGGAGCCCAGGTGTTGCCAGATGAGAGGGGAGATCATGCTCGATGTCCCCTTGCCAAGAGTCTTGATTCTTAAGTTGTAACGAGCTTAAAATCATTAGGTTTTATCAATGAAATCATTCGATTATTGTTCGTGTTATTGATTGACTTTTGATTTATACTGTTATTTATCCTTCCGTCAAGAACTTGCTCGGATGTTTACCGATCTAGTGACTTCAGAATATGGATGATGTATTTTAATTCAAGGCGATGCCTTTTAATGGTATTCATGAATTGGTTCATGATGAATCATCCTATAATAACATATTATACCAATCAAGCACCAAGAAACTTAAAATGGGTTTAAGTGATTCTTATCTTTGGCATTGTCGTCTTGGTCACATAAACAAGAATCGGATTCAAGCACTTCAAAAGAATGGTCTTTTGAAAACAAATGAAAATTGTTCATTTGATAAGTGTGAATCTTGTTTACAAGGTAAGATGACCAAGTTGCCCTTTAGTGGTACAGACGAGAGGGCAAAAGACTTATTAGGAATCATACATTCGGATGTATGTGGTCCTTTTAAGACAATGACAAGAAATGGTGAAAGATACTTCATTACCTTTACCAACGATTATAGTCGCTATGGTTATGTGTACTTGGTGACACATAAACATGAAGCTTTTGAAATATTCAAAATCTTCAAGAATGAAGTAGAAAATCAACTCAATAGAACTATCAAAGTTCTCCGTTCAGATAGAGGAGGTGAATACCTTAGTGAGGCTTTTCAAGATCATCTAAGAAGTTGTGCGATTGTCTCACAATTTACTCCTCCCGGAACACCATAACATAATGGTGTGTCTGAAAGGAGAAACTGATCCCTATTGGATATGGTTCGATCTATGATGGCTATAAGCTCACTACCTCTATCATTTTAGGGTTTTCGCAATACTCTCCGCGGCTCGTATTTTGAATATGGCCCCGACCAAGAAAATGGATTCGCCACCTTTTAACAAAATGGCATGGAAGAGTTCCATCGCTATCTTATTTAAAAGTATGGGGCTGTGAAGCTTATGTTAAGCTTAACACCCAAAACAAATTTGAAAGTCGATACGCTAAGTGTATATTTGTTGGATATCCCAAAGACTGTATAGGATACTACTTCTTTGATCCAACAGAGCAAGAGATATTTATTGCTCGAAAGGCAGAGTTCTTGGAAGCCAAGTTCCTTATGGAAGGAATGATGTATAGAACAGTGGAATTTGATGAGGATCAAGATCCACAAGCCGATACACATTTAGTTGACACTAGCAATCAACAGGAGGTTGTTGATCATGATCAAGAGGTTGATCAATACACACAAAATGTTCGCAGATCTGGTAGAGTTAGCATTCCACCTGAAAGATATGGATTTTTCATGGAGCCAACTACATACCATGATGCAATGTCCAATTAGGATTGTGACAAATGGCTGGAAGCCATGAACGTAGAGATGCAGTCCATGTATGACAACCAAGTTTGGGAATTGGTTGACCCTCCACTTAACTCCAAACCGGTTAGATGCAAATCGGTTTTCAAGAAGAAAACAGATATGCATGGAAACTTGGATACTTACAAAGCAAGACTTGTAGCAAAAGGTTTCACTCAAACTCAAGGGGTTGATTAAGATGAAACCTTCTCGCCTGTGCCAATGGTAAAGTCTATTAAGATATTGTTTGCCATTGCTGCTCATTATGATTATGAGATTTGGCAAATGGACGTCAAAACCACTTTTCTTAATGGACATCTCGAAGAGACTGTCCATATGGTTCAGCCTGAAGGTTTAGTCGATCCAAAGCATCCTAATAAAGTATGCAAGTTAAAGAGATCAATCTATGGATTGAAACAAGCATCGAGAAATTGGAATAAACGTTTTGATGAAGAGATCAAGAAATTTGGTTTCATCAAGAACGCTGACGAGGCTTGTGTGCATAAAAAGGGCTAGTGGGAGTGTAATCACATTCTTAGTATTATGTTGATAACATACTACTATTTAGATATGATATTCCAACCATGGAAGGTGTTAAAACCTGGCTTGGAAATTGTTTTTCCATACAAGATCTCGGTGAAGACCGCCTATATTTCGGGAATAAAGATCTATAGGGATAGAATCGAGGCGGTTAATAAGTATAAACCAAAGTGCATACATTGATAAAATCTTGAAAAGGTTTAAGATGGAAAACTCTAAGAAAAGTATAGTACCTATTCAAAGAGGGACAATATTGAGTGCATCTCAATGTTCAAGCTCAAAGGATGAGCAAGATCGTATGAAGGACATCCCATATGCGTCTGCTATAGGATCCATCATATGTGCGATGATATGCACTAGACCGGACGTGTCATGCGCGTTAAGCATGACAAGCAGATATTAGTAGAATCCAGCTAATAGCCATTGGATGGCTATTAAAAGTATATAGAAATACCTTAGGAGGACTAAGGATATGTTTCTAATATACGGATCTGATGAAGACGAACTCGTTGTAAAAGGTTACACGGATGCGATTTTCCAAACTGATCGAGATGATTCTCGATCAAAGTCGGGATATGTCTCCATTATGAGTAGGGTAGCATTGTCCACTACAGAATACGAATACATAGTTGCCTCATTAGCAGCTTGGGAAGCTGCATGAATAAAAAGGTTTATCGCCGATCTAAGGGTGATCTCTACCATTCAAGACCCCTTAGAAATCTTTTGCGATAACGAGGGTGCGATTGCTCAAATCAAGGAACCCCGTGCACATCAAAAGATTAGGCACAATGAGCGGAGATTCAACTAAATAAGTGATGAAGTTGAAAAGGGAAAAATATGCATTCGCAAAGTTCACTTTGATCAAAACATTGCAGATCCACTCACGAAGCTCCTTGAAAAGGAAAAGCATGAGGTCATACTTGTGCCTTAGGACTTCGATATTCTAGTGATTGGTATTGATCTGTTTAGTATATATTGAACAATTGTAATATTTAACTCATCTATATATTTACGATATTTTGAGTTATGTTCCTTTTAGCATGTTTACATCCACGAATATGTTTATTATTCTAAATGTCCGTAGTCGGTCATATTTGTGGGAACAAATATGAACGTAAGACTATTATGAACTTGGATTGGTGGATATTCATAAGGCATGAATATAGAGCAATTGGTTGCTGCCAAGGTTCATAGATATTTATGGGATACAAATATTGGACTGACCCGCATCTTAATTTTACTATATGGAATCTTCTAGATTGTTCATAAGTAAATTTGTGTAAAGGCGAATATCATTTGGTATCCTCCGACCTGAGATACATATTGGGTTTTGATATTCACCAAGTGTTATTCCTTGAGCTATTTCTTTACTGCCCTGAAATAGTGGACAATACATAAGGCTATGTTCAGGTGTGACACGAGGTGTTTGGGAGAAACGTATGTAGTCAAGATGGAATTTGTTCCTCTTATTGGTTGAGAGCATGATATCTAAGGCCTGATTAAATTAAATCAACAAGGAATGATCATTCTGTGTCTTTGGATTTAACATGACATCTGTAACAAAAGGATAAACGATTGATTCTCCTAAATCATTTCAAGTTGGATACTTGAAGGGGATGATGTTATTGAATGGCTTCTAAGTCATGCGTATTAAGGGTAGTAAACCGTTGTTAGGCGGTATTTACTGCTTGCATCAATCTTCTATGAATCTTGTGCAAGTGGGAGATTGTTGTATTCTTTATGTCCAAGACACATAGAACATTGATGTGGTTAGTACGTCATGATCCAAGTCGGGTCATACACAATAACAAACTTAGCAAACACCAATTATAATTTAATTGATGATATGATCATGCAATTAAATAACTACACCAATTTAGAAAATGAGTTTTCTAAATAAGTTGCATATGAGATAGAACAACTTATAGGGATATTTTGTTCAAGTGTATTATTTGAAATGTTATTTAAATTAGTTGAATAACATAAAGTAATAAAGTATGTAAGAGTTATAAAATTAAAGGGGTTAATTTTATAACTTAATAAGTGACTTGTTTTAATTGTAGACATAATGTTTTGGGGGGAAACCCCCTTTAAACCCAATATTTGGCCGCCCATGCTTAGGGGATGCATCATTTTTGTCTTGAAACAAGAAACACACTTAAACACACACACCTACTCTCTCTCTCATACATGCAAGGTCCATCAAGAACACTTCTTCTTCTCCACTTTCTTGAAGAAAAACAAGCTGAAAATGCTGAAAATTCGGATTTTGCATCTTGTTTAGTTCGAATTTGGTGTCAAAATCCTAGCAACAAGGTGTTTGTTGGATGCTTGTGGGTATGATAGCTTGAGGACACCTCTCCTTGGTGTTTTGATCATTCAAGAGCAGCTCCATCTTCATCTATCTCATGATTTTCTGCAGCTCAACAAAGGTTGTAACTCTGTATTGTTTTGGTTGTTTATACTTCTTGATAGCTAGTCCATTCACATATATTTGATCCTATGATTTTGGGTTTGTTAAAACAAAGTTATGAGCTTTATTTTTCAAATTATATAACATGAAATTAAGCCTTTATTCCGCTGCGTTTTTCTTGTTTAAATGGTTAAACAACAATGTTAAAGGTACAACAAACCCAACAACTTGGCGAGGCAAGACTGGCATCCATTCACGCATGTTATTATTATTGTGTTATAATGCAACCAAAGGATGTGGTCGTTTGTAGTTGAACAGTGTTGTATTACATAACAACAGTAATTGTTAATAAAATTAATGGTTTTTGTTAATAACTTCCGCTGTAATATTTTATGAAATGTTTAATAATATGTATGTTTAGTGCTATGAATAACCAACTGTGAGGTGCCCGGGAACGGGGCTTTACATGTGCCCATTATTTTGCCTTAGAAAAAGTTTAAGTAAGGACATGCGCCCAAACAGAGCCCATGCCTGAAAAATGTGCCTTAGAAAGTTAAGTACATGATGATGCGCCCAATTGTAACACCCGTATTTTTTTGAAGGAAATAAAAGAATGAAAGAGAAAGAAAAAGAAGGAAATGAAAGTCAACTTAAAGTGGAAGGGTTAGAAGTATCGAAAGTACAAAGTTTATATTTATTTTGTACAAAAGGTGGTATGGCGGCCCATTTGTTCTGCACAACACTTTCATTCGGATATTTAGAGAGAGAAAGAAGAAAGAGCAGAAGTTCTCGGGAATTTTAGAAGAAAACAAGAAGTTCGAAGTTTTTGGGTAAGAATTCTCGAATTTCTGATACTTTAGATGATTCTAGACCCGTTTATGTGCTTATAAATGTGCTCGTGTGTTCGGTGGTATATGTGCGTGTGTTTTAGGTGTTAGAAACGACTGGGAAGTTCAAGGAAGGGTATCAGACTCGAAAACAACTAAGGTGAGTTTCTAGATACCCCTTTTTACATGATTTATACGATTTTGGGGCTGGAAAATACATGTATGTATGTTTTTATGAGATTGGGTATGTTACCCGTATGTTTATGTGCATGTGTATGTGGACGGGGTATGTTTTGGGCGAATATAATGTTATGGTTAGGTTAAGTTCTTGCTTAGTATAGTATGTGTATCCTTAGAACTAGGTAATATGATGTTTGGGACTGAAAACAACTTAGAAACAGGTTGAGCAGGCTGCTAATACGCCTATACAAGGCTCATGTGACTAAATATTGCCTTAGAAATTTTAAGTGTTACCGATGAGCCTCAACAGTGCTCATGCGCACAGACAGGGCTCATGCGCCTGGACAGTAATGTGCCTCAACAGTGCTTATGTGCCTGAAATTATGACTTAGAAGGCTAAGTATAGGATAATATGCCTAAACAGTAATCCTACACCTAGAAAATTCCTTAGAAAAACTAAGTGTATGATGATGTGCCTGAACAGTAGCTCATGTGCCTAGGTTTTGCAACAAACGCCTAAGTATTGGGGGTGATATGCCTCAACAGTGGTCATACGCCCACACAGGGCTCGTATGCCCAAATAGTCCTCATACGCCCAACACTTAAAATTTATTGTAGAATTTTCGTGGGAGTCTGTGCATGTAGGGTTATGGTCCGATGTTGACCAAGGATTAATTAATGCACATGATTATGCTTGATTACCATGATGACTATTATTATTATTATTATTATTATTATTATTATTATTATTATTATTATTATTATTATTATTATTAGGGTCATTATTATTGTTATCATAATTATTAATAATATTATTGATATTATTATTGTGTGACTCTACGTGGTATGATCTTGATCAAGAAAGGAAATTATTATCAAAGTGAAAGATTAATGATAAAGAAAAGTGGAACGTAAACGAATGAACGAAAGTCTTGCAAGCAAATGTAAAGAGGTGCACAGCCTTGTTGTCGTTAGCTCAACTGTGATGCGGGTTAGCTACCCCGAAGGATGCACACAGGGTCAATCTTTGAGATTGATAATGGGGTGAGCAACCTTGTGTTGCAAAAGACAGACAGACTTGCAATCCGTGAGATTGCTAATGGGTGAGTGACTCGGTGTCGCAAAAGACCGAAAGTCTTGCAATCCTTGAGATTGCTAATCGGTGAGCAACTTTGTGTTGCAAAAGACCGGAAGAATAATGGTAAAAGTATGAATTGAACGCTGATGAAGATAATAATAATATTACCTATGTGTACGTACGATATGTGATCACCTACGAAAGAAATGAACGGTTTGAAATGGAAAGTAAAGTAATTTATTTATAAAAACTAGAACTCACTCAGCAATGCTGACTTTAATGTATTTTCCAGTTGGCAGGTAAAACGTTGCCGAGGGTGGCACGCGGGGATGGCTACTCGGCGGGACAAGACTGGCATCCATTTATGGTTTGACAATACTGTTGTTTTGTAATTCATTTAACTAATCATTTTGTGACTCATGAACTACAATGTATTGCTTAACAATAGTGTTTATAATGGATGAATGGTTTTTGTTAATTTAATTCCGCTGCTCAAATTTATAATATGTAATGTTTATGCTGTGAATGACCAACTGTGAGGTGCCCGGGAATGGGGCCTTACAAGTTGGTATCAAAGCCAAAGTTTAAGTGAAACGGGTAAAATTTTAAAATAAACCTTAACTTAAACTGAAAATGGGACAGAAAGAGGATGTCAGCCCGAGTTGCTAAGTGCTATCAGGTATTTCTTTTCTTAAAGTTAACCAGAATTATGTGCGTGTGCTATTTGACTTATATGATCTTAGTAGATTTAGATACTGATGTAGCCAGGATAGGAAATGCTTGGGGTGTGAAGAGTAAAGTAAGTGGTTAATCACAACTGGCCACTGTCATTAGGGACTTACTGTACTTGACATAAACTGAGCTATTACCTTGAATGACTGTGTTAGTGTTTGAATCTTATAGCGCTTAGGAAATGGCTGTGAAGAAATCTTCCAAGGCTTCTAGAGGAAGAGGTCGACCGCGTGCGACTAGGAGCAGTGCTAAGGCTCCTGAGACGACCCACGAGAACCCTGAGGTTCATGACCAGACTGAAGGAAACGAGAATGCCAGCCTGAACGCCTCAGCCTGGGAGGCGATTGCTGACGAGGTACACCAGGTCATGCAGACAGTCTTACCGTCTGTGGTGACTAAAGTCATTAGAGTTGTGAGGAACGAGGAAAGAAAGGAGAAGGAGGACAGGAAAGGGTCGACTGGGAAGGAAAGCAAAGGAGAGGAGGAACAGCCGGAGCCTGAGATAGTAGTTTCTGACGAGGAAGAGGAGGAAGCAGTAGGGGTAACGACCAAGGGATGCAGCTATGGGGCATTCCAGAGGTGCAAGCCCCCCACTTTTGATGGCAATGGCAATACTGCTGCTGCTCACCACTGGGTGAGGGAGATGGAGGTAGTGTTAGAGATTAGTGAGTGTCGTGAAGATCAAAGGGTGAAGTTCGCGCCTCACTCTTTTGTCGACTCGGCATTGTGTTGGTGGGACAATATTGCCCAAGCAGAAGGTTCTAGGGCCATTGGGAAAATGCGATGGAAAGGGTTGAAGAAGCAGGTAATCGAGGAGTTTTGTCCTCATCGGGAATTGGATAGGATCGAGAGGGAGTTCCTGCAACTCGAGGTGGGAACCATGACCCATCAGCAGTACACCACCAAATTCAATGAGATGGCGAGGCTGTTGTCGGATCAAGTGATGCCGGTGTCCCGAAAGATCCATCGGTACATCCAGGGATTGCCAACCGACATTCGTAGGCACTTGATTGCTGCTCGACCAAGCACTTTTAGGTCGGCAGTGGATTTGGCTGGGAGGCTCTATGATGAGAGGGAGGTGACGGTTGTGGAGGTGAAGAAGGCTGGTGGTGGTGACCGAAACTGGAACGGGAAACGGTTAGGGCGTGGTGGTTTTACCCCGAACCATAAGAAGATGAGAACGGATGACCGAAGGGTGGGGTCATCAAGCTCGGGACCAAAGAGATGTGGCAAGTATGGGAAGGAGCATACGAGAGATTACAGAATGGGGCTTAACGTGTGCTTCAAGTGTGGAAATCCGGGCCACATCTCCAGGGACTGTAGGCCGTTGAGGTGTTACAACTGCAGCGAGGAGGGCCATATGAGTAGGGACTGCAAGAAGCAGAGGGCGGAGAGTTCCGAGGCAAAGAAGACGGCCAGGGCTGAAGGGCAGAAGGTGAGCGCCAGAGCTTTTACCATGACCAGGGAGGAGGCTAGGACGGACCCCGATGTGGTGTCAGGTACGTTTCTAGTAGATCAAACTCTTGCTTCTGTTTTATTTGACTCTGGTGCTAGTAGGAGTTTTATTTCTGCTACTTTCTGTGCTAAACTGCTTGTTAGTAATAAATGCATTGCTGAGCCTTTTGATGTAGAAACTGCTATTGATAAGTCCACTAGAGTTACTGAGGTGATAGAGCACTGTGCCATAGAATTAGAAGGTCATAGGTTTGCTGCTAGGTTACATGTGATGTCCCTAGGTGGATTTGATGGGTACTAGGGATGGATTGGTTAGCAACCTATTAAGCGAATATCGTGTGTCGTAAGAAGGTGATTAGACTGACGGCGTCGGACGGAAGTCCGGTGACGATATACGGCGATCAGGTTACGACGATTCTGAAAGTGATTTCGATGGCGGTGGTAGGAAAGTGCATGAGACGTGGATGTAGCCCTTATTTGGCCTACGTGAAGGATGTGGACACGTCAACACCACAAATGTTCGATGTGCCGGTTGTGTGTGACGTTCCTGATGTGTTTCCAGAGGACCTATCGGATGTGCCACCGGATCGCGAAATCGAATTTCAAATTGACCTGATACCTGGTGCCTAACCTGTCGCCAAGGCATCGTACCGATTAGGTCCGACTGAGATGAAGGAGTTAATGGAGCAACTGCAAGAGTTACTCGATAAGGGTTTCATCAGACCGAGTATCTCTCCTTGGGGTGCTCCGGTCTTATTCGTGAAAAAGAAGGACGGTAGCATGAGAATGTGTATTGACTACCGTGAGTTGAACAAATTGACGATAAAGAATCGATATCCGTTACCGAGGATTGACAACTTGTTCGACCAGCTCCAGGGTGCCAGTTGGTTCTCGAGGATAGATCTTAGATCTGGCTACCATCAATTGAAAGTGAAGGAGCAGGACATTCCTAAAACAGCTTTTCGTATGCGTTATGGACAATATGAGTTTCTCATTATGTCCTTTGGTTTAACCAACGCGCCAGCTGCTTTTATGGACTTGATGAATCGAGTGTGTCGGCCAATATTAGATAAATCAGTGATTGTGTTCATCGACGATATCCCGATTTATTCAAGGAGCGAAGAAGAGCATGCCGGTCACATTCAGGAAGTGTTAGAGACTTTGAGAAAGGAGAAACTGTATGCTAAGTTCTCCAAGTGTGCCTTCTGGCTACGCGAGGTGCAATTTCTGGGTCATGTGGTAAATGCAGAGGGAATCATGGTGGACCCAGCAAAGGTTGAGGCTGTGATGCAATGGAAGTCACCAAAGACGCCATTCGGGATTCGAAGCTTCTTAGGATTGGCGGGCTACTACAGAAGATTTATTCAATACTTCTCCAAGATAGCCTCACCTTTGACTAAGTTGACTCGCAAGGATGTGAAGTTCGTGAGGGGTTGAGAGCAGAAGAGTGCCTTTGAGGAGTTGAAGACGAGACTAACACAAGCTCCGGTCTTGACATTACCCGAGGAAAATAAAGACATAGTGGTCTATTCGGATGCATCTTATTCTGGGTTAGGTTGCGTGTTGATGCAACGTGGAATGGTAATAGCTTATGCATCTCGACAACTGAAAACCCACGAAGTCAACTATCCCACGCACGATCTAGAATTAGCCGCGGTGGTTTTCGCGTTAAAGATTTGGTGGCACTATCTATACGGGACGAAGTGCACCATGTTCACAGACCACAAAAGCATGAAGTACTTCTTCGAGCAGAAAGATCTAAACATGAGGCAGAGGCGATGGTTGGAGCTCATAAAGGACTATGATTGCGAAATACATTACCATCCGGGCAAGGCCAACGTGGTGGTAGATGCCCTTAGTCGAAAGGAAAGGCCCGAGCCAATCCGGGTGAGGGCTTATCAGCTAATTATGACCTCCGACGTGATGACACGGGCTAAGGAGTTTCAAGACGAGGCTTTGAAAGAAGATCGTCTTAACCCTGAAAGGATGAGAGGTCTAGTTACGGAATTGGGTGAGAACACTCTTGGTGTTAAGACCCGATTCGAACGAATGTTGATTCCTCGATACGAGGATCTACGTGAAAAGATTATGGATGAGGCCCATAAGACTCGATACTCCATTCATCCTGGTGCTACCAAGATGTATCACGACATGAAGAAAGATACTGGTGGCCGGGCATGAAACGCGATGTGGCAGAGTACGTGAGTAAGGGCCGAACTTGTTTGCAAGTGAAGGCAGAACACCAGAAACCATACGGAAAGATCCAACCGTTGGACATACCCGAATGGAAATGGGAGCATAGCACCATGGACTCCATTACTAAGCTGCCTCGCACGTCGAGGGGATGTGATACTATTTGGGTGATTGTCGATCGACTAACAAAGAGTGCTCACTCCCTACCGATCCGAGAGACGTATTCTTCTGAGAGGCTTGCGGATCTATTCATCAAGGAGATTATGGCTCGTCAGGGTGTGCCGGTGTCCATTGTGTCGGATCGTGACACCCGGTTTACATCAAAGTTTTGGAGAAGATTCCATGATGCAATGGGGACGAGGCTACACATTAGTACCGCATATCATCCTCAGACTGACGGTCAATCTGAAAGGACGATCCAGACACTCGAGGATATGCTTCGAGCGTGCATGATCGATTTTGGAGGAAGTTGGGACGACCACCTGCCGTTAGTAGAATTCTCGTACAACAACAGTTATCATGCCAGTATTGGCATGCCACCCTATGAGATGCTATACGATAGGAGATGTAGGACGCCCGTATGTTGGGGAGACATTGGACAGAAAGAGCTGGGAGGTGTCAAGGTGATCGAAGCTACGACTGAGAAGCTGGAAAAGATCAAAGCCTTCATGAAGGCGGCGAAAGATAGACAAAATTCGTATGCCGATAAGCGGCGTAGACCGATTGAGTTCAAGGTTGGCGACCGAGTCATGTTCAAGGTCTCACCCTAGAAAGGAATTATCCGATTCAGGAAACGAGGTAAGTTAAGCCCGAGATATATAGGACCTTTCCGAATCGTCGCACGAGTAGGAGAGGTAGCCTATCGACTTGAATTGCCAGGTGAGTTAAGTGGAATTCATCCCACATTCCATGTATCCCATCCGAGAAAGTGCTTAACTGATGATGATACGATTGTACAACTGGAGGACATTGAAGTTGATGAAAGGCTCAATTATGTGGAGCAACCAGTGGCAATCATCGATCGTAAAGAGAAGAGGCTGAGAAATAAAGTGGTTCCTCTTGTGCGTGTACAGTGGAAGCACAGGAAGGGATCTGAATCCACATGGGAGACTGAAGAAGAGATGAGGCAGCATTACCCTCATCTGTTTGAGGAATAGCAGGTTTCGGGGACGAAACCAATATAAGGGGGGTGGACTTGTAACACCCGTATTTTTTTGAAGGAAAGAAAAGAATGAAAGAGAAAGAAAAAGAAGGAAATGAAAGTCAACTTAATGTGGAAGGGTTAAAAGTGTCAAAAGTACAAAGTTTATATTTATTTTGTACAAAAAGGTGGTATGGCCGCCCGTTTGTTCTGCACAACACTTTCATTCGGATATTTAGAGAGAGAAAGAAGAAAGAGCAGAAGTTCTCAGGAATTTTAGAAGAAAACAAGAAGTTTGAAGTTTTTGGGTAAGAATTCTCGAATTTCTGATACTTTAGATGATTCTAGACCTGTTTATGTGCTTATAAATGTGTTTGTGTGTTCGGTGGTATATGTGCGTGTGTTTTAGGTGTTAGAAACGACTGGGAAGTTCAAGGAAGGGTATCAAACTCGAAAACAACTACGGTGAGTTTCTAGATACCCCTTTTTACATGATTTTTATGATTTTGGGGCTGGAAAATACATGTATGTATGTTTTTATGAGATTGGGTATGTTACCCGTATGTTTATGTGCATGTGTATGTGGATGGGGTATGTTTTGGCCGAATATAATGTTATGGTTAGGTTAAGTTCATGTGCCTGAAATTATGACTTAGAAGGCTAAGTATAGGATAATATGCCTAAACAGTACTCCTACGCCTAGAAAATTCCTTAGAAAAACTAAGTGTATGATGATGTGCCTGAACAGTAGCTCATGTGCCTAGGTTTTGCAATAAACGCCTAAGTATTGGGGGTGATATGCCTCAACAGTGGTCATACGACCACACAGGCTCGTATGCCCAAATAGTCCTCATACGCCAACATTTAGAATTTATTGCAGAATTTTCGTGGGAGTCTATGCATGTAGGGTTATGGTCCGATGTTGACCAGGGATTAATTAATGCACATGATTATGCTTGATTACCATGATGAATATTATTATTATTATTATTATTATTATTATTATTATTATTATTATTATTATTATTATTATTATTATTAGGGTCATTATTATTGTTATCATAATTATTAATAATATTATTGAGATTATTACTGTGTGACTCTACATGGTATGATCTTGATCAAGAAAGGAAATTATTATCAAAGTGAAAGATTAATGATAAAGAAAAGTGGAACGTAAACGAATGAACGAAAGTCTTGCAAGCAAATGTAAAGAGGTGCACGGCCTTGTTGTCGTTAGCTCAACTCTGATACGGGTTAGCTACCCCGAAGGATGCACACAGGGTCAATCTTTGATATTGATAATAGGGTGAGCAACCTTGCGTTGCAAAAGACCGACAGACTTGCAATCCGTGAGATTGCTAATGGGTGAGCGACTTGGTGTCGCAAAAGACCGAAAGTCTTGCAATCCTTGAGATTGCTAATGGGTGAGCAACTTTGTGTTGCAAAAGACCGGAAGAATAATGGTAAAAGTATGAATTGAATGATGATGATGACAATAATAATATTACCTATGTGTACGTACGATGTGTGATCACCTATGAAAGAAATGAACGGTTTGAAATGGAAAGTAAAGTAATTTATTTATAAAAACTAGAACTCACTCAGCAACGCTGACTTTTATGTATTTTCCAGTTGGCAGGTAAAACGTTGTTGAGGGTGGCATGCGAGGATGGCTACTTGGCGGGACAAGACTGGCATCCATTTATGTTTTGACAATACTGTTGTTTTGTAATTCATTTAACTAATTATTTTGTGTGTGACAACCGGTCCCAAGGTCACTATTCTAAACCCTAATTCAATTGCATCATATCCCATCTTATGAGTACTAATAATTTTAACAATTCAATTATATCAAGAATGTTAGAATCACTAATTTTTATTTGATCCGTTTTCATAGTTCTATGTTATTTATGTGAATTTAGTCATTTTAAGTCTTGCCTTTTTAGAAAATTTGTGCCCGGGAATATCAATTAGCCACCCTAAGTAGAATATACTGTAGGATTCTATGTGCCCAAGACACTTAGAATATTGATGTGGTTAGTACGTTATGATCCAATCGGGTTATACCCAATAACAAGCTTAGCAAACACCAATTAATATTTAATTGATGATATGATCATGCAATTAAATATTTACACCAATTTAGAAAATGGGTTTTTTAAATAAGTTGCATATGAGATGGAACAATATATTAGGATATTTTGTTCAATAATATTATTTGTAATGTTATTTAAGTAAGTTAGATAACATTACAAATTAATAATGGGAGTGTATGGATTATACAATTAAAAGGTTAGTTGTATATATCTAATAAGAGGACTAGTAGACAATATATGTGTGTGTTAGTATCAAATTTATAAGAAAATCTCTTTCTTTTTTCATGTGAAAGCCGTCCCCATGTGGATTCCATGAGTGGAAGACATACACATGCATGCTTGTCATGTGTTTCCACTAACCAACTTATTCTCTTGATTACACAAAACACATGCCCTCTTGTCTCCTCCACTAACTAGAAAACACTCCCTTCTTCTTATTTGAAACAACACATGCAACTAACAAGTAAAACTCTCTCTCATTCTCTCCCTAAGAAGCTACGGTTTCTTTCAGCAAGAAAGGTGGGTTTTCAGCAGAAAATAGAGGGTTTTTGGAGCTTGTTTTGGTGTCTTCTTCCTAACAAGAAGGTGTTCTTGCAAAGGGCTTGGGGTATACAAGCTTGAGGACTTCTACTCTTGAAGTCTTGGCCATTTTCAGCATCATTCCAACATCATTTTGGTCGACTTTTTGCTGCTGCAGTAAGGTAGTTTCACAGCTCAATGAAGCTGTGATTTTATGTAATTTTACATATGTTCATAGCTTGCTAATTCACATAAATGATCCTTTGTTCTTTGGGTTTGTTTTATACATCAATATGGTCATCTAATGAACATATTTTTCAGCTTATAAACATGGTTATAATGCTTTACTTCGTTGCGTTTTCAGAAAGTTTAAATGGTTAAACTATGATTTTATGTTCTAACAAACCCAACAATGGCATCAAGAGCCGGTTATGTGGATAGCTTGCTTGTTCTTACCCTTTAAAAAACATTTTAAAGGAGGTTAATCAACTAATTAGGGGCTGATTTTGGTTGATTTAATAAACCCCAAGTCTTTAAAAGTTATATCTTCATGCTTATGATTAAACTTTGAATGATAAGAAAGTCAATTGGTTGATATATTTGGATGTTGTTTGTTTGGACAAACAAACCCTAATTTTCAGTTTATGTTGGCTAAAAATTTAGGGTTTGATGGGGTTTATTTTGCTTGTTGAATGATGTTAACAATTGTTCATGTTGGTTCATAACCTAGCTTTTGGCCTTGTGTTGTTTGGATGCTTGCAATGTTTGTTTTGGTTGTTTTCATTTGGGTTGTAATATTATTCTTTTGTGCTTTGTTTAAAAATGTAATTTGTCTATTTATTCATTGGGATGTAATAATAGATTAGGAGTGTTTTTCTTTTACTAGAAAATATGTATTAGGATATATATTTTGTAAAAGAAGATGCTCGGGAAGGAAGCACAAGAAGAAGACACAAAAGAAGGAGTTGAAGCATATGGATGCAAGTTCAAGTGGGAGTCTATGAAGACCTCAATTTTGTGTTGTATTCAACCCTTAGAAAAGACCAAATGACCACACTTGTGATGGCAAACAAGTATGGTCACAATAGTAGCTATGGTTATGCACATTGTGGTTGTTAATATTATGCTTGTTTGGTTGTTTGTTGTATGATTGTTGTTTGATATTTGGATATGCATAACAAACTCATTAGCAAACTTAACAAGCTGAAAATTTATGGTTTCTAATCATTAAGTGGTTAATAAAAGGTTATTAAAAGGATTAATGATTTAATAAAAGAGGTTTTATTAAAAATAAACCATAGGATACCTTGCATTTGAAAGCATGCAAATACAAGGTATATATAGAGTTTTCAAAACTAGAATTAATGAAAACCAAAAATCCCTTTTGAATCAAGTTTAACACCATCCTTTTACACGACACTCGAATCACTTGAGAACTATTTGTGGGATAAAGGTCACCTAACCACTTATAGGGAACTTGTGTGTTTGAGGTGAGTCTAACATACTTGTGGGATAAAGGTCACCTAACCGCTTGTATGTGAAAACTCACACGTGTGTGTAAGTAGGACGACTTGAATTGGAAACCATGTGCATAGGGTCACCGAAGCATGGCGTACAATGGTGTTGATGGGATTAAACATGCCAACCAAACATAAGATGTTTAACCGATCCCATAAAGGCTAGAAGTTGCAAAAGGTTGCAATTGTCATATATTGACTATCTTGTTAAATTAAATAATGGGATAAAGGTCACCTAACCATTATTTGAATGTAACGTTAGATTCTAGATTTTTATTATTAATTGTCTATGAGACATAAAAGGGTATTAATAATTAAAATAAAATTTTAAGAAATACTAATAAGAACTTTGTATATTTTGTAGAATTACCGCAAACAATAATGCTACCACCCCGACCCGTCCATACCCTATCACTGAGAATCGTTATCAAAATGAGTAAAGGCTTATGTCCTTGATGATCCCATGTCTCACCAACCAACGCTGTTGATGTTATGGCCTTTTGACGATTGGCTTAAGCAAATTAAGGATTCTGTGCAAATTTCCTACCTAATGTTGGGAATATGATTCCCGAACTCCAAAAGGGTTTGGAACATCATAGGACATATGACATGATAATCTAGTTGAAGGAAATGTTCCTTCAACAAACATTAGTAAGATTGCTTCGAAACGGTTCAAGCACTTTATGCATGTCACATGGAAGAAACCCAATCGATATCATCTTATATATTCTTAAGATGAAAGCCACATTGATAGCCTCAAGATGCTTAAATGTCCTGTCTTAAAGGTTGGCCAAGGATTTGATCCTTGATTGCCTAACTAAAGGTTTGAGACATTCATAATAAACTGTAATATGAACAGATGGGACAAGAGCATCGGTGAAATTCACGCAATGCTCAAAGCAACCGAGGCAGGGATGGGTAGAGAGGTTCTACCTATTCTCTCGATCAATGAGGGAGACTATAAGAAATGGCCAATCTCGATCCTAAGGAAATTATTGCCAAAAGAAAGGAATACATCAAAGCAAAGGTTAAAGCTAACCTCAAAAACCTAAGCTGATGAAGCCTAAGGTAAAGGAGAACGATCCATGCTTTGAGTATGGAGAGATAGGAAAATAAAAGGGAATTGTCCCTCCTATCTCAAGGAGTTGAAAAAATAAGAGGGATGCTAGGCAAACCTCGAATACAATTTTCATGATGCACATTGTATTAAATGTCATTTCTTTAACACATGGGTATTGGATACCGGATGTGAGACTCATACTTGCAATTGTTGCAAAGGGGTTCAAAAGAAATGTGCGCTTCAAGGAGGGAAACTCTATTTTGAGACTTACAAATGGTTTGAAAGTTGTTCTCAAAACCTTTTGTATGCACCTACTTTGACTAGGAACATAATTAATTTTCCTATTAAAACAATATGGTCATGATTTGAAGTTTGTATATAATGGTATTAAGTTTTATGGATGATGTATTTCATTTTAAGGATATGCCTTTTAATGATATTCATGAATTAGTTCATGATAATTCGTCCTATAATAACTCTTTATACACATTAAGCACCAAGAAACTTAAAATCGGTTTAAGTTATTATTATCTTTGACATTGTCATCTTGGTCACATAAACAAGAATTGGATTCAAACACTTCAAAAGAATGGTCTTTTGGAAACAAATGAAAATATATCATTTGATAAGTGTGAACCAAAAGACTTATTAGGAATGATACATTTGGATGTATGTGGTCCTTTCAAGACAATGACAAAGATTGGTGAAAAGATACTTCATTACTGTTACCGACGATTACAGTCGCTATTATTGTGTGCACTTGATCACACATAAGAATGAAGCTTTTGAAATATTCAAAATCTTCAATAATGAAGTAGAAAATCAACTCTATATAACTATCTAAGTTCTTCATTCTGATAAATGAGAAACTGAACCCTATTTGGATATGGTTCAATTCATTAAGGCTATGAGCTTACCACCTTTATCATCTTGGGTTTTCGTACTACTCTCCACGGCTCGTATTTTGAATATGGCCCAAACCAAGAAAGTGGGTTCGACACCTTTTGAAATATGGCATTGAAAGAGCTCCATCGCTATCATATTTAAAGGTATGGGGTAGTGAAGCTTATGTTAAGCTTAACACCCAAAACAAACACGAAAGTCGATCCACTAAGTGTATCTTTGTTGGATATCCCAAAGACTGTATAGGATACTACTTCTTTGATCCAACAGAGCAAAAGGAATTTATTGCTCTAAGGGTAGAGTTCTTGGAAGCCAAGTTCCTTATAGAAGGAGTGATGCATAGAACAATGGAATTTGATGAAGATCAAGATCCACAAGCCGATACACGTTTGGTTGACACTAGCTGTCAACAAGAGGTTGTTGATGATGATCAAGAGGTTGATCAATACACACAAAACGTTCACAGATCTAGTAAAGTTAGCATTCCACCTGAAATATATGGATTTTTCATGGATGGATGCTATGAGGTTGACTCCGATGAGCCAACTACATACCATGATGCTATATCCAATTCGAATTGTGACAAATGGCTGGAAGCCATGAATGTAGAGATGCAATCCATGTATAACAACCAAGTTTGGGAATTGGTTGACCCTCCACTTAACTCCAAACCGGTTGGATGCAAGTGAGTTTTCGAGAAGAAAACAAATATGCATGGAAACTTTGATACTTACAAGAGGAAGATGTCTATATGGTTCAGCCTGAAGGTTTTGCTGATCCAAAACATCCTAATAAAGTGTGCAAGTTAAAGAAATCAATCTATGGATTGTAACAAGCATCGAGAAGTTGGAATCAACGTTTTGATGAAGAGATCAAGAAATGGGTTTCATCAAGAACGCTGACAAGGCTTGTGTGTATAAAAAGGCTAGTGGGAGTGTAATCACATTCTTAGTATTGTATGTTGATGACATAATACTATATGGAAAAGACATTCCAACCATGGAAGGTGTTAAAACCTGGCTTGGAAATTATTTTTCCATAAAAAATCTCGGTGAAGCCGCCTATATTTGGGAATAAAGATCTATAGGGATAGATCGAGGTGGTTGATAGGCCTAAACCAAAGTGCATATATTGATAAAATCTTGAAAAGGTTCAAGATGGAAAACTCTAAGAAAGGTATGGTACCTATTCAAAGAGGTACAATATTGAGTGCATCTCAATGTCCAAGCTCAAAGGATGAGCAAGATTGTATGAAGGACATCCCATATGCGTCTGCTATAGGATCCATCATATATGCGATGATATGCACTAAGACCGAACATGCCATGCGCGTTAAGCATAACAAGAAGATATCAGCAGAATCCAGGTAATAGCCATTGGATGGCTGTTAAGAGTATCTTGAAATACCATAGAAACACTAAGGATATGTTCTTAATATATGGATCTGGTGAAGAGGAACTTGTTGTAAAGGGATTACACGGATGCGAGTTTCCAAACTGATCGAGATGATCCTCGATCATAATCTGGGTATGTCTCCATTATGAATAGGGTAACATTGTCCACTACAAAAACCGAATACATAGCCGCCTCATTAGCATCTTTGGAAGCTGCATGAATAAAAGGTTTATCACCGATCTAAGCGTGGTCTCTACCATTCAAGACCCCTTAGAAATCTTTTGTGATAACGAGGGTGTGATTGCTCAAATCAAGGAACCCCGTGCACATCAAAAGATTAGGCACAATGAGCGGAGATTCAACTACATAAGGGATGAAGTTGAAAAGGGAAAGATATGTATTCACAAAGTTCACTTTGATCAAAAGATTGCAGATCCACTCACGAAGCTCCTCGAAAGGGCAAAGCATGAAAGTCATACCTATGCCTTAGGACTTCGATATTCTAGTGATTGGAATTGATCAGTTTTAGTATTAATATTGAAAATATGGAAAAATTGTAATATTTAACTCATCTATATATTTAGGATATTTTGAGTTATGTTCCTTTTAGCATGTTTACATCCATGAATATGTTTTTTATTCTAAATGTCCGTAGTCGGTCATATTTGTGGGAACAAATATGAACGTAAGACTATTATGAACTTGGATTGGCGGATATTCATAAGGCATGAATATAGAGCAATTGGTTGCTGTCGAGGTTCATAGATATTTGTGGGATACAAATATTGGACTAACCCGCATCTCAAATTTTACTACATGGAATCTTATTGATTGATCATAAGTAAATTTGAGTAAAGGCGAATATCATTTGGTATCCTCCGACCTGAGATACATATTAGGTTTTGATATTCACCAAGTATTATGCCTTGAGCTAATTCTTCACTGTCCTGAAATAGTGGACAGTACATAAGGGTATGTTCAGGTATAACACGAGGTGTTTGTGAGAAACGTATGTAGTCAAGATGGAATTTGTTCCTCTTATTCGTTGAGAGTTAGATGTCTAAGGCCTGATTAAGTTAAATCACAAGGAATAATCATTCTGTGTCCTTGGATTTAACATGACATCTGTAACAAAAGGATAGATGATTGATTCACCTAAATCATTTTAAGTAGGGTACTTGAATGGGATGATGTTATTGAATGGCCATAAGTCATCCGTATTAAGGGTAGTAAACCGTTGTTAGGCGTTATTTACTACTTGCATCAATCTTCTATGAATCTTGGGCAAGTGGGAGATTGTGGGATTCTATGTGCCCAAAACACTTAGAATATTGATGTGGTTAGTACGTTATGATCCAAGTCGGGTTATACCCAATAACAAGCTTAGCAAACACCAATTAATATTTAATTGATGATATGATCATGCAATTAAAATTTACACCAATTTAGAAAATAGGTTTTCTAAATAAGTTGCATATGAGATGGAACAATATATTAGGATATTTTGTTCAATAATATTATTTGTAATGTTATTTAAGTAAGTTAGATAATATTACAAATTAATAATGGGAGTGTATGGATTATACAATTAAAAGGTTAGTTGTATATATCTAATAAGAGGACTAGTAGACAATATATGTGTGTGTTAGTATCAAATTTATAAGAAAATCTCTTTCTTTTTTCATATGAAAGCCGTCCCCATGTGGATTCCATGAGTGGAAGACATACACATGCATGCTTGTCGTGTTTTTCCACTAACCAATTTATTCTCTTGATTACACAAAACACATACCCTCTTGTCTCCTCCACTAACTAGAAAACACTCCCTTCTTCTCATTTGAAACAACACATGCAACTAACAAGTAAAACTCTCTCTCATTCTCTCCCTAAGAAGCTACGGTTTCTTTCAGCAGGAAAGGTGGGTTTTCAGCAGAAAATAGAGGGTTTTTGGTGCTTGTTTTGGTGCATTCTTCCTAACAAGAAGGTGTTATTGCAAAGGGATTGGGGTATACAAGCTTGAGGACTTCTACTCTTGAAGTCTTGGCCATTTTCAGCATCATTCCAACATCATTTTGGTCGACTTTTTGCTGCTGCGGTAAGGTAGTTTCACAGCTCAATGAAGCTGTGATTTTATGTAGTTTTACATATGTTCATAGCTTGCTAATTGAAATAAATGATCCTTTATTCTTTGGGTTTGTTTTATACATCAATATGGTCATCTAATAAACATATTTTTCAGCTTATAAACATGGTTATAATGCTTTACTTCCGCTGCTTTTTCAGAAAGTTTAAATGGTTAAACTATGATTTTATGTTCTAACAAACCCAACATATACAATATCAATTGAAACAATTAAAAGCATATGTGCACACACACACTTGAAAACATTCGGCTAATGCATGCATAACCATGCACAAGATACCTACTAACTAGAAAACTCTTACCCTTTTTTAAATACTACACTACAAAAATAAAACTCCATAATAGTTAGTTTACATTTAAAAATAAAACTTAAAAGCCTTCCACTAGAGGTCAAATCGGCCGCCCCATTGCCACCAATGGACACCCTTGTCCACCACTACACACAACCGACTTCTTCTACCCACTCTTAATCCATGCAAGCCTTGTAAGAATCTCACTTCACACTCTCTCCTCTCACTCTAGAAATTTCAGCTGAACACACACCTCTCCCTTTCAAAATTCTCTCCATTTCAGCCCTAATTCCAGCTCCAAGTCGCGAACAACAAGCATTCACCCATCGGCCAGCAGCAAAATCGCAAGAAAGGTGACTTTTGGTGATGTTTTGAGGCTTGGAACGTGCAAGGCTTGAGGTTCCAGCTCTTGTTCGAGGTTATACAGTCAAGTCCAAGGAGATTTCAACCATCCATGACCATCTACACCTTCTAAACCGTGAGATACATCAAGTGTAAGCTCACTATGTCCGGTTTTGGTCATTTCTCAAGTTTAACTTCATTGTTCACCTAAAAACCCTAATTTTCTTGTTGTAGCAGAAACCTCTCACTACTACCTTTCTCTTGGAGATCTTACCACGTTCTTGAAGGTATTCCACAAGTATAACATGTCGATCTATAGGTGTAACAAGAGTTACACCTAGAAAACCCTCTTTTTGGGTGATTCTCACCACCCAACTTGTGCATCTTGTAACCTTTAAGAACCAACCTTGTAACCTGCTTTCTAATGACTTATTAAACTATTAATAATCTTTTTTGAATGTTAAAATTGGTTGTACACCATGAATGGAAGGTGTTAACATAAGAACACCATGAAAAACCACTCTTTCTACAAGTTACAACACACCTTAAACACTTTCTTGAAAACCCTCTTAAACAAGGGTTATAACCTGCTCAAAATGCGTTTTAGACACCCCAACAACCTGATTTTTAAGTTAGATAAAGTTTTGGTAATGAATAAACTTAAGTTACAATGGTTTACACAAGTGTAATGGTCGGTTATGGCATTTTCTATGTCTTTGAAAGCTATGGATGTGTAGAATCACTAGGCCACGATTTGGGACTGTTATTTCAGTAGGTTTTGATGAATATTAAGAGTGCTAATATTGTTTAATCTCTGGAACAAAGGACATGTTGTGTTTAGACCCATTTTGGTCACTTTCGGGACCCGAAAACAACCTAAAACTACTTAAAAACAAGAAATCTTGAACTATAAACTTTTTAAAGAGAATTACAGGTTCATTAAGGATTAATAAAGTGTTCTGGAGTTAATGGGAATTTTTAGTGGTCAAAAGATAATTTAAATGGAATTTTAAGTGAAAAAGGGTGCTAACCGGGAGACGTTTTTAGGAAAATCTAAGAAAAATGGATATAAGGTGAGAAATTATAAAAATCATGGAATTCCAGTAGGATAAATAATAAAATAACTTATAAAGTCGAAAAGTTGGTCAAACAAGCTTTTAAAATGGTCAAACCCGGTTAAAAACGCGTTTTAACGGTTTAAACGTAAAAACGAGTCTTTCCACTACTAGGGGTAAATTTTGTGATTTAAAAGGTTAGAAACTTATGAAAACAGTTTTAAAAAGTTAGCTACTGGACCTAGACTCAAAAACATGAAAACCCATAGTCAACCATCTTAAACCCTTCGGTTTTACCGTAACCGGCAACGTAAACGCATAAATTATAAACCGAGCCCATAAACTGAAAATTTGAGTATACATTCTTAAAATAAAGTATTATTAAGTTCTTGAAACTGATTTTTGGTTATAAAGGTCATCTAAAACAAGAAACCAAACTTAAGGGTAGAAACTGTCAAATTGGAAACTTCAGGGGCTAAACTGTAAAATTTTGTTAAACTTCATAACCGACTCCAATAAGCAAATTAGTCACTTTATTAGCATATTTATCATATATTCTGGACTTAGGAATGTCAAAACCCTTAATTGTATGAGAAACCTTGACTTTCCATAAAAGGAAACTTTATACAAACCCTAATCGAATCAAAGTCGAACCCAACCAACTAAGGCTTAGACACTATTGATGCACCTTAAATAGGCTAGAGCAGTAGCTAATCACTTAATATATTCATGATATGGTGCTAGACTTGAGGTATTCCTGGCACACGAAGGATTTCTTTGCTTAACGTCTAATGTGAGTTCTAGTGATCCCCTTTTTACTTACTGTTTTTGGGATGGAACATGCTCTTTGTTATGGACTATGATTGTGCTTTATTTGATGCTTGTATGTGGGACTTTTTGGATACCTACTGATACTTATGTCATGATCATTAATTATTTTATGAACCGCTTGTTTTATGTGAATAGATCTATTTGGGGAATCCCCCACGCACAGTGGCTCCCGCTACAGGGAGGTACCCCACTGAGATCCTGAGGGGTTGTTTATGGCATGTAATAGGTTCTGAATAAGATACTATGGTGAACCATCCTAGCAGGAATGGTTGACTATTCTGAGGCTTGGTTCCTTCCTTCGGGAATATCCGGTTAAACACAAGTTTAGAAGAGGCCAACCGGGGACCAAGTGAAGGGTTGATCGTGATACCCCACGATGACTGATACTAAAAATGATGTTTTTTAAAATCAAACGAGATTTTCATAAACTTTCACACTTGATTCTAAAACCTTTACTGTGGACTTTAAGAGTTCCTTTTATTGCTTTGAACTTTAAGCACTTGAATTCACCAACTTTTTAGTTGACACTCTTTTCTTTTGAGCATGTTTCAGGTAACCCGTGAAGACTCTTAGCTTATGGACGACTTAGACTCAATCCCGAGACCATGGCATTGTTTGTGTGTGACCAATTTGTGAGTTGAACAAATTGGATACAATGACTATTTAAATTATGTTGAACATGTAAACATTTGGGGCTGGATATGTTTCCAGCTCGGTATCTTTTGAAAACTTGAAATGCCATGTGATGTTCTCTTCCTTTGAGCTCTTATATTGGTTTGTTTCCGCTGCCATGTAAGTTATTGCTAATCTGTGACGTCCCACCCTACCTGGGCTCGAGGGTGTGACATTGTGACTCATGAACTACAATGTATTGCTTAACAACAATGTTTATAATGGATGAATGGTTTTTGTTAATTTAATTCCACTGCTCAAATTTATAATATGTAATGTTTTATGCTGTGAATGACCAACTGTGAGGTGCCCGGGAACGGGGCCTTACACCAATAGTGCCAATGCGCTTGAATAGTTCATGCACCCAAGACTTAGTAGCAAAAAGGGTTAAGTGTAGGGCCATGTACCCGAATAGTGCTGATGGCCTGAGCAGAGCTCATGCGCCTGCATAGTGTCATGCGCCCAGGACACTTAGAAATTTTCTAAAATTTTGGAGAAAAACAGAATGATTAGGGTTTGACCCGAGTTTAACTTTAGGTTTTAATTGTTATTATTATGCATGATTATGAACTGTACTTATGTTCCATATTAACTATTATTGTATGACTTTACGTGGTGTGTTTATAATCGTATACGTAAAGTATTATCATTAATAAAAGTGAATGATTAATGATAAAGAAAAATGGAACATAAAGGAATGAATTAAATTCTTGCAAGCAAATGAAAAGGAGGTGCATGACCATATTGTCGTTAGCTCAGCTGTATGCGATTTAGCTAACCCGAAGGATGCATGCAGGGTCAGTCATTGAGACTGACAGGGACCCTTATAGCATACCCTAGGTGACTGGGTCAGCTTAGTGCACAATGTTTGTGGTCTATTTATAGACTATAGGCCCAGCATCAGCTTCGTGCACAATGTTTGAGATTTTGCATATTGGTCCGTAAGAAAGTGAAAGAAAATGATACAAGTACAAAATGAACAAATGCGTACAGGAATGAATGAAAGAAAGTATTACCTTGATGTACGTATGATGTGTGATTACATATCTAAATAAGAAGGTATTTTACAACAAAAGATATTTTGATATATCTATACAAGGTATTTTAATACTTTTAAAACTAGAACTCACTCAGCAACGTTGACTTTTATACATTTTCAGTTGGCAGGTAAACATTGCTGAGGATGGCATGAGGGTGAAGGTACTCGGCGGGGCAAGACTGACATCCATTCATGTCTTGATGATATTGTTGTTTTGTAATGCATTTAAACAACCTTTTGTAACTAATGAACAACGATGTACTGCTTATCAACAGTAGTTAACACTAAAATGAATGGGCTTTTATTAATGTAATTCCGCTGCATTGTTTTATGAAATTTATACTATTATATATGTTTAGTGCAATGATTGATCAACTGCGAGGTGCCCGGGTTCAAGGCCTTACAATCCCCGAGCTTTATAACACCACCGTACGGTCATCCACCCTCATCCTATTATTACTTGGGGTGAAACCGCCACGCCCAAACCGTTTCTGCTCCAGTTCTTGTCACCACCACTTGTCTTCTTTACCTTGACCACACCACCTCTCTCTCATCATATAGCCTCCCAGCCAGATCCACTGCCAACCTTAAATTGTTTGGTTAGGCAACAATCAAATGCCTGCGGATATCAGCCGGCAATCCCTACACATACCTCTTAATCTATCTCAACACCGGCGTCACCTGATCCGGCACCAGCCTTGCCATTTCATTGAACTTGATGGTGTATTGCTGGTGGGTCATGGTTCCCGCCATAAGCTATAGGAACTCTCTCTCTATCTTGTCTTGTTTCCTATGAGAACAGAGTTCCTCAATCACCATCTTCTTTAATTCTCCCTACCTCATCTTCTCGATGGCCCTGGCGCCCTCGGCTTGGACAATATTGTCCTACCAACACGGAGTCGTGTCAACGAAAGAGTGAGTGGTAAACTTTGCCTTCTGGTACTCCCTGCACTCACTAATCTCTAGCACCGCTTCCATCTCTCTTACCTAGCAGTGAGCAGCGGCAGCATTACCGTTGCCATCAAAAGTCAGGGGTTTACACCGTTGGAATGCCCCATAGTTGCACCCCTTCGCGGTTGCCCGCACTACTACCTCCTCCTCATCGCTGGAGGCCACCATCTCAGCATTCAATTCTTCCCTTTTCTCATGACCCCTCTCATTCCCCCTTCTCCCAGGCGTGGTCCTTCTCTCCTCCTCCTTCTCCTTTCTCTCATCCTCCTTCACAACACAAATGACTTCAGTCACTATATATGGTAGGATTGTCTGCATGACTTGGTAAACCTCCTCAACCACCTCCTCTTTCACTGAGGCACTCAGATTAGCACTCTCATCAATGCCCTCGTGCTTGTGTACCTCGGGATCTGCAGGGGTCGTTTTAGCAGTTCTAACCCCTTTCCTCATGGCATGTGTTTCCGCACTATGTCCACCACGTACTCCACCTCTAGAAGCCTTATACGATCTTCCTCCAGTCATCCTCTAATCACTATAAGATTTAAACACTAACATGGTCATTCCAGGTAATAACTCAGTTTATGTTAAGTATAGTAAGTCCCTAATTACAGTGGCCAGTTGTGATTAGCCACTTACTTTACTCTTCATTGGCATCCCTCCATTCATTCCATTTCCAGTTTAAGTTTAGGTTTTTGAAAATATTTACCGATTTGCTCAAACATTGGCTCTGATACCAACTTGTAAGATCATGATCCCGGAGACCTCACAGTTGGTCAATCATAGCATTATTACATAAAACTATACATATTTCATAAAATGTTGCAGCAGAATTAAGTTAACAAAAACCATTCATTTCATTAATAATCACTGTTGTTAAGCAATACATCATTGTATCATAAGTTACAAAGGATCTTTTAATTGCATTACAAAGCAACAATATCATTAAGCATGAATGGATGCCAGTCTTACCCTGACGAGTAGCTTCCCCCATATGCCATCCTTAGCAATAATTACCTGCCAACTGAAAATGCATAAAAGTCAGCATTGCTGAGTGAGTTCTAGTTTTAAAGTGTTTAAAATACCTTGTATACTTTATATATGAAAAATACCCTTTTCAACAAAATACTTCCTTTACTTTCTTACATGAGCATTCATCGTACATACATCAAAGTATAAACTTATTATCTTTCGTTATCGTACGCATTCTTTCATTTTGTACTTTTTCATCATCTTTCACTATTTCTAGATCCTGTCATAATTATACCCCATCATTGGGCACAAAGCCACCTCAGTTTTGGGGTTAAGCGACAAGGATCCCGTTTCATACTATGGATCAATCACCAAGACTGATCCCCCTGTGTGTGAACCCTCATGGGTTAATCAGGATCGCACGCTATAAGACACACAGTTGAGCTGTCAACCCTCAATGGCTTATGATCCTCCTTAAATTTTGCTTGCAAGACTTTTCATTCATTCATTATGTTTCACTTTGCATTAATCATTAATCTTTCACTTTCTTTAATGATAATAATTTATGTGTACGAATAATCACACCACATAAAGCCAAAAATAGATACATAACGGGGAACATCAAAACATGCTATGAACATGCTTGAAATCAACAAATATAAACTTTAAAACAATCTAGGGTCAAATCCTAAGATTTCTAGTTTTCCCAAAATTTCAGAAATTTTTATAAGTGTTCTAGGCGCATGAGCAATATGCAGGCGCATGAATCCTGCTTGGGCACATGAACACTATGTGGGCGCATGAGCCTACACTTAGGCGCCTGGGAACCAATCCTTTGGCACATGGGGTACTGTTCGGGCGCATGACTCACACTTAGGCGCCTGAGCAAAATAGTTGGGCGCATGAGGTACTGTTTGGGTGCATGGGTTAACACTTAGTATTTTTAGACAATTTCGTAGGCACATGAGGACTATTAGGGTGCATGAACTTCTCCTAAGTTGTTCTAAGGCAAAATTCCAGGCGCATGGTCCCTGTTTGGGCGCATGACCAACAGTTGTCTACATTTCAATAATAATTTCAAACCCAAACTGCATATTATCCTATTTTAAGCTTATATCTATCATTCTAAGCAGCAACAACTCATACACATCCATGAAACACATGTACACATACACAAATACATACAGGTATGCATATAACAGTTGTAAAACATTTAAATATGCATTTTCATCCCTAGGAAGTTTTGAAACACATAAAACCGGGGTCTAGAACTCACCAATTGCAACCAAAAAGTAAAATTCCTCCAAACTTGTGTGCACAAGAGTTCAGACATCTAAAACAAACCACAACAAACAACCAAACACATAACACACATAAAACAATTTTAAGGATGAAAACCCATCAAACTAAAGAAATAATCACATAAAACACTCACGAATTGCGAAAATCAACCTTTCTTCTTGCAAATACTGATAGAGCACTTCAGTTCTTTTTCTTCTTCTTTTTTTGTCAAAAAGCAGTAGGTTGTGGAGACATATATGGGCGGCCATACCGTTAATATAATAAAATAATGGATTTTTGTACTTTTTACACTTTGGTCCCCTCCACTTTTGCTCCTTTCCCTTTCTTGCAAGATACTTTTTTTTCTTTTTATTACTTTTCTTTTCTTTCATTTTGATAGGAAATTTTTGGGTGTTACAGTAATTAGGGCTAAGATATAACATCACAGACGTGTCATTTCCAAAGTTACAAAGTGCACCGGTTATAACTATAATACATGTATCGACATTATCTCTGCATGACCGGTTTAGGGAGGTTAATACAATCAGTCTCACAAGTAGGAGAGATTTAGAACACTTAACAGATCAAATAGGGAACTGGGTTTGAGTATGAGATACAAAGAACATAAGCAAACAAGGAGACAGAACTCAAGAAGAATATGTATGGTTTTCAAGAATAATTATATTAATTTCAAGTTCTTTTAAAAGTGTTAAAATGAATAAAATAAAATACAAGACCCTGAGATACTATATACTACATCCTACAACCAGCTATACTTTGAAAGCCAGTTGGAAACATTGATAGACAACAAAATCAATATAGAGTCAAAAGACAGATTGTTTTTTGACTAGTTACTATGACATTCCATGTCTCACATCCTAATATATTACAATAAGGATACAAGTAAATAAAGTAGAAAATTACAGACTCTAGACCTCAATGTGTAGTTGCAAAAGTATGGAACTTTTCACCAACTCATGCAAGTTGGTGTGTCTTCAGAGTTGCAATAGAAAGTGGGTCAGCTTAAATTACATCCGAGGAAAGCATATTATTTTATGTGTTTGGAAGAAATCAACCTTCTCTTCATTTAGCATTAGAAGACTTTGTCCTTGAAGCTTCGAAAGTCTTGATCATTTGGCTTCGAAAGATTTGGTCTTTGGCTTCAGAAGATTTTACACTTAGAATATTTTCTATGCAGAGTGTAAAACTTTCAAAGCAACTTCTACTTCGTACGTAGTGCATGCATACAGGAAGCCTTGGATTGCTTTGGTTGCATCAACCTTCTTAAATAACCTTACAAACTCCCTCTAGGCTGATGCTACCAAAACAGAGAAGATTTTACATCAGTTGATAGTCCTAATTAGGATCAAGACCATTTATTTCTTCATCATTTGATCAGGATCCTTCAAACTCATATAATACATTCTCATGTCATGGAGATCATGAAACGTAGATCAAGCATGTCTTGTCAGAAGTAGACATCTTGACCATCTTGATCTCTGATGACATACGATCTGTCTGGATAGTGGCAAAAGTTCAAGATAAGATGGGTCTTCAAGTTGCAAGAGGCTATGCCTGAGTAGGAGTTAGTTGAGCAGCCTCTTGTTGCACTTCCTCTGGATGCTCTAACTCATCCTAAGGTCTTGAGGAGGATTGCTTTGACTTCTTCTTGGATACACTATTCATGGCCATCCTTTTCTTCCTCTTTGGTGTCTTTAACTGAGAGGGCTAGTCTTGAGTGCTAGGTTGTTCTTTGGTGCCTCTCTCAGTTGGATCCTCCTCCCTTATAAGTTCAGAAGGAGAGGGAGCAGAACCCTACTATGGAGTAGAAGATTAGGTTGGCTGAGATGCAGTGAAGGTCCATGTTGTGTCATCTGAGTTGGTTCAACCTTAACCTCAACCTCAAGAGGAGCTTAGCTTGGTGGAGAATGCAAGTCTAAAAGCTCTCCCTTTTGAATCTTCTGCTTGATCACTCTATTGTGCTCATCCATAGTGGATAGAGACATTGGACCAAGCCTCCTTCCGGAGAATCCATATAGCTTCAAGAAACTCATCATCTTTTACCTGTCTACAGACTTGTTTTGAATCTTTTGGATGATGGCTCTTGACTTTACAGCTTCTTCCTTCATATTTCTCTTAGCGGTCTTTTGCTCTTTAATGAATTGTTGTTCCAGCTGCTTAAGATATTCAAATTCAATGTACTCATATAAGAGGGGCCTGATAGAGCTGTGGACTTAGGTAGTTGACATGTTTTGGTCTTTCAGCCTCCTTATCTACCTAAGGTTGTTCAGTTGTCACGACATCTTTCTCAGGACTTCCATGAACTAGGGAGAGGGTAGGAGCATGTTTGTATAGCCTCTTCTGCCTTCTTTCTTCTTTGATTTTGAGGAGTAACTCTACATCCTTTTCCTCCTTCCTATCTTTTGTTAGCTCTAAGTCTGTCAGTTCATTCAATTCTTCTAAGGGAATGGAGTGAGTTCATCTATATTATAATTTCTGGTCACCAAGTAGTTTAATCTAGCAGCCCTTAACTCATCATCTTGAGTGTTTGGCCTAGGGGCTGGCCTGATTTGCTGCTTCCATGAAGCCTGGAGACCCACTTGAACTCTCTTCCCTTAGTTTCCTCTTCCTCTCTCTTTTCTCCTCCTCAATCTTCTCAGAGTCATTTTCCTCCTCCCTTTGTCACTCACAGGCCTTGATGACTTAGGGTGGAGAGAGTTTTGGACTTTATTGCTTGATTCAAAAGTCAAGCTCTAACCAGAGAGCTTTGGCCTTCGTTCCTGGTTGAGTCCTCCTGAAGAGTCTCCTAGCTAGTTGTTCCTTGAGAGCAGAAATCTCAAGTTACTTATCATTGATGCTTCTTTGCAAGGTAGTCACTTAAGATTCCAAGTGACTGACCTTGGAGACTAAATAAGTGCGGGTTTTGGTTAGTTTTTGCCACTTTAGTCTGAGGTTCTCCTCATCCACAGTAGAAGAATCACTGGGGGTAGAGAGAATTTGGACCTAAGCCTTATTCCTTATTACTAGCCTGTTGTTCTTGGCTGCTGGATTTCCCCTACTCAGTGACAGCTTCAACTAAAGTGAAGACGTCTTCCATATGGGTTGGGTTATCATGGTTGAGGTCTTACTAATGTAATCACTTGCAGAAGTGAGGGCCTCTTCCATATGGACCCCCTAAACATGTTCAGGAAGATCCACCTCAGTGGTAGGTGGATGATGTGGGCTAGATATGAGAGAAACAGGAGCACTCATATCTCTTTGAGAAAGGAAAGAGAAGAGAGACTCATGGTACTCACTCAGTGTCATATCCTTATCATCATAGAATTCTAGACTGGGTATTGGTTGGTTTAGATCAAGAGGCTGAGGATGGTAACTTTTCCATGAAGGTTGTTCACTAGAGTGTTAAGACTCTGAATGAAGGCTTAAGGCTTCTTGGGTTATGAGCTCTTCAGTCTGAGTATGAGGAACCTCATGACTAATTATTGGTGAGATGGGAGTGGTTTTCTCCTCAGGGGAAGTGGGAGCTCTAGTGTCCACTTCCTCCGTATGAGCTCTTTAGTCTGAGCATGAGGAACCTCATGGCTCATGGACATTGGAGCTCCCACTTCCTCCCGTACGGGTGGTGATATGGGGGCCTGTACAAGTTGAATAAATTATGCAGGGGTTTGTCTGTATTTTCTGTGAGGTGATGGTTATTTGTGGCTATGTGGGTTGTCTTGAAGTGGAATGTGTGGGTTCAACACTAGCTGTTGTTGTTAGGTTATCACCTTGAGCAATGAGCTCTAACATTTTTGGGACTAGTATGTTTCTACCCCTGAGAAGCCCACAGTATACTTTCTTATAGTTTTAAAGATGTCAGGCTTCATCTGTCCTAATTTTAGAATATTACTTGTTCCCCTCAACTGTGAACACAGTTCAGAGTTGAGAATGTGCTGGACATATCTAGGAAACATGTAATACCCTAAGGAGTCCAAGTTTGCAAGTAAATTAATGTACACAAATTTTGAATACTTAAACTTGACCCCATTATCCATCCCATGGACTATAAAAAAGAGGTCTTTTGTAATTTGGTCCCATCCTCCATGTTTGTTAGACAAGCTGTGGATGATGACATGGAGGAGGCACTTCCATTGAGAGGAAACCTTCCCTTTTCTGAAGGTTCTGACTGAGAAGTCACCTTCATAGGCAATCTACTTAAAAGATTAGTTAACAATAGATTTGTGAAAGGACAATTCACCTTCTACATCCTCCAGCTGGAGATGAGTGTTTATGGAAGCTGGAGTGATGAAGATTGTCCTCCCTTGCACTGTGGCGGACAGTGCCTTCTCCCCATCCATGGTGACCTCTTGGTAGGTCCTTAAAAAGTCTAAAAGTTGATCCTTATAGAGTGGAGGATCAATGATGAGGGAGGTGAAGTAGTTAGATAGAGAAAGAAAATGACAAACCTCTGAGAAACTTGGATCTTTCTTAGAGTTCAACAAAACAACTTGATTGTATTGCCTGCGAAGTTGCATGGAAAAATCAGGTTGTTCCTGCGATCAAGGTTGGTCATTTGAGGTAGCTTTGAGGTGCAGAAATGTAAGAACAAAAGGGTGAGTGGGTGAATTTAAGTCAGAGAAGTTGCAGATGAAGAAGATAGTGAAAGAGGGGGAACCATTGACTATATTTATATGAAATGGATCTAAGACAAAGTTAATGCAAAAGAATAAACTATAAAATCCGAATGTCGGTCCTACCTCTGAGAAAGTGCCCAAAAAGGTAGTTTTCTTGGAAATTGGAATTCTTCCGTAGTTATTTTTGTGTTTGGAAGTTCTGTGAAAAACTTTCGAAGCCAAATTTTGACTTTAGAAGATATTCTTATCCTTGTGAAAATTTGCTTCGGAAGAAAATTTACTTAAATATTTTCTCTTCCGAGCGTATTTGATTTTGAAAGATATTAAAACTTGAGATTTGTTTATTCCTAAAGGAATAAATCTTCCGAGTTTAATTGCTTTCGAAAGAAAATTTGTCTTCAAATGCAAATAAGTACTTAGAAGCATACTTTGGCTTCTGAAGAAATATCAACATTTCTTCAGAATGTAAATTTCTTACAAGTAGTTATCTGATTTGATGACTTAAACTTCTTCCGAAGACAATTTTAATGTCTTCTGAAAGATAATATATTTAAAATCTTCAAATTTCTAAGGAATATCATTTGAAAAAGATTTTCTCCCAAGATAAAATAAGCTTATGCAGATGATTGTTTTAGACAACTTAGGACACACAGTTCTTTTTACAAATAATATTGAATTTAGTTTTAAGAAAATCTCATCAAGGTTAATCATCCCAATAGCTGATACAAGATATTTAAATCTCTGTTCATCAAAAGCCTTTATGAACAAATCAGCATATCGTTCATTTGTGTTGTTGGTCCATATGATCGATTTTCAGTACAAATGAAGGTTTGAATTGTTCAATATCAGAAGTAACAATACACACAATGATTTATATGAATAATAAAGACCAAAATGTATTCAAAGATGACCCATTAAGAAACAATACAATGAAATAAGATAAGCTCAATATATATCAATAAGAAACAACTTACAAAAGGCACTTGCAACACAGATATTCGATTAGGGTTTTTGCAAGGATCCCCAACAATGAACAAGATGATTTCTATATATAGCATTCTTAGTTTCGCAGACCGTTTCGCTGACTGCAAAACTGTGCTGCCAAAACTATAGTTTCGCCGGCCAGAAACAACAGTTTCACCGGGTAAACTAAACAGCTGACTGTGAGTGAAACTACAGTTTTGCTCACAGTTTCGCTAGACTACAAAAAGTGACTAATCAAACTAATCAACTTACAAAAGCAATCTAACATTAATCCTATTACATAGAAATATATACAAATACTAATCTAAGGTGTGTCCAACCTATACTTGATCTTCAATACTCCCCCTAGGTTGGATCTCACCGATTTTGCTTGTCTTGATGTCTCTATTCAGCTCCAGCTTCCCCCGCTCCTGCACCTAATATCTGACTCAGCTCCTGCAGTCTTCTTTTGTTGAGCTTCAACAACTGATCCACCTTGGTCACCTCCTGCTTCATCAGCTCCTTCGGGACGAGCACTAGCTTATGCAAATTGTTTTATCAAGTCCCAGATTTCCAAGTTCAGATCATCATCAGCCCTTACTTTCTCTGCTAGCTCCTTTATTTCAGCCCTTACTTCTCTCACCTTGTTAGCCACCATCATGAACAGGCTTGCCTCCTTCCTCATCTCCTCTCCTGCTCCTGCTTTGATATGATTCTCACAGAGAACGAGCAAGTCTTCATCAGAGAGTCCAAAAACCTCCATAGGATCAAAAAAGTCTATATTTTGTACCACCCTTCACCCTTATCACTGCCTCCCCCGTATTGTTATCATAAAACCACTTCTTGAATCCTTGTAGACGTTGGGGGGAGGGACTAGCCAGCCTAACTCTGCGTACAGTCTTTGGTGGCTTCACACTCTGCACAATCCTATCGTTACCTGTCACCTAATCCTTGTCTTTGTTAGACCTTTTCCACTCTGCCTTCATAAACCCAAATGAATTGAAGTTGTCATTCAGTCCATTCTTAATTTCTTTCTCCAACAACTTCGCTCTTTCACTCACATCAGCATCAATCAGAGGCAAAGCTTCCAACCTTCTTAGATCCCATCTTGTCAAGGTCTTGAAAGCCTTCCTTTTGTGCATGTATGTGATGCCTCCCCCTCTCCTCTTGATCATGAACATCTTGAGGCCGGAGTTGTATTTCTAACTAATGATATTTTTGTCGGCCTCCCTCTTGCTCAACCATTCCATATTTTGGAATAGGGGAGTCAGCTCTTCAGGCTCCTTCTCTATCACAAACCAGTCTTCCTTCTCCATCTCTATCACATCATTTACATCATCCCCTTTCTGAAACACATAAGTCAGAGGCCGTTCATCTACCTCATAGTATTTTGGTTTAGAGCTATAGTCTACCAGCTATTCATCATCTTCCTCCTCATCTACTAACCCCTTCTCAGCAGCTTTCCTAGTATCTTCAAACTGTTTGGCTATTCTCTCCTCTCCAGTAAAATCATCAAGATTCATCCCATATCCACAAACCCAACCTCAATCACCTCCTCTACATGCTCCACGTGCTCACTCTCTATTCTCCTTTCTGATCCTCCTATTTCTTCTACTCCTGCACTTGATGTACCATCTCCTGCCCTGGAAGAGGTACCCATATTCAGAAATGGGTACTTAGAAGTATCAGTCAAATCATCTAACTCATGTTGAGTTAGCTTATTGGGCAGGCCGACCCCAACTTTCAGCTCATTAACCTCCTCCAGCAGTCTCTTGATTAGTTTGTGTTGGTACATATGTCCCTAGTTCTAGTTCTAGTGAGCTTAAATGTAATTAACTTTCATTTTGTTACACTGATGTAATGTTTGAAATATCTAATGAAAACTCTTCATTGAATGTTTATTGGTTATTGAATGTTATATCTATTTATATGACTGATTATTACACGCTTATGTGAACATGTTATATAGGTTTACAGTTGTTAGACATAGTTTTGTATCGTTAAAGGTTCAGGAATATGTTTAACTAAGTCTCATGATTCAATCGCATGATTGGACCATGCGAATGGGCGAGTTGCATGACTGAACCAGGTGATTGAGCCAAACGCACGATTGAGTCATAAGCTGACTCAGTCATACGAATGAATCAATCGTACGACTCAGTCTCCGACTGAGCCATACGCATGGCTCAGTCGTACGAATGAAACCTGTAACCTATAAATACCACTTAATTCGTGGAAAAACAAAACACTTCGATAATTCTTAACCCTAGCCGTCCCTGTTCGTCCAGAGAGTCCCTTCCAACTTCATAGAACGTTTCTGATCACTTCTAACCAATTCTTAACGTATTCTAATTATTAGTTTTGATCGGATTAACGTTCTCCCTGATTGGATCGCCAATCAAAGAGGATTCCGTACTATTTGATCTGGTTTCACGTTGAATCAGTTAGTACTCCGTACGTACACGGCCCTAACAAGTGGTATCAGAGGCTTGGCTCTTGATTCTATGTGGATTCAATCTCGTTTTTTGCATAAGTTAACGTTTTCAACCAAAAGATCCGTACTTTTTGCATTTAAATTCAGTTTTTACGAGTGCATGTGTTCAAAAGTTAGTCTTTTTCTATTTTCAGCCGATTAGGGTTTTCAAAATTGTGTTTTTAGGTCGAATTGGGTAAAATTTTGAAAAATTTCGAATTCAGCAGTCTCAGTCGCACGATTGACCCAATCGCACGACTGAACTTCATTCGCACAGCACAATCGCACGATTGGCCCAGTCGTTTGTTCATTCGCACGATTGTCCTAGTCGTCTGCTCATTCGTACGACTAAGCTCAATCACACGGTTAAGTCTCAGTCGCACCCCAGTCGCATCCCCAGTCGCATCCCCAGTCGCATCCCCAGTCGCATCCCCAGTCGCATCCCCAGTCGCATACCCAGTCGCATACCCAATCGGTTTGTCAAGTTTTCAGACTAGTTCATTATGGATACACAGAACTTTGCTCTCTCAGCCGGGAAGGACTCCAGAATTCAGAATCTCTTGCTCTTGGAGAATGAGATCGAGAATCACAACAAACCACCAAAGCTTCTGTCTCTTGACGAATATCCTTAATGGAAGCAACAGTTTGAAATTCATCCGATGTTACATCCGTCACCAAAGGTCCGTCGTTTAAACGTGATTTACTTAACCTTGTTAACAGTCATTCCTTATTTTGACGAACCAATTACGTGAATACCATATTTGCTTTACTTAATTTCCCTTATATGTGTAGTATCGTTGTTGACTTGTCATTATCTTAAGACATTCTCCAAGATTTGCCCCGTTAACACTAAACACGTCATTTTTATAATAAAATAATTTTCACAAATAAAATCATTTTTAACTTATAAATAACATAAATAACATTTTATCATCAATAAAACAAGACTAAATTATACGTTTTCAACCGAAACAAAATTTAGGAACTCGGGGCAAAGTGCGGGGACTAAACTTGAAACTTTGAGAAACTAGGCTGGGTATAAATACCCCTTCCCAGCCATTTTTCACTCTTTTTCACCCTCTCACCACTTCATCCTCCTCTTCTACTCTCTCTCTCTAGAAACCAACACCAAAACCGACCCGTTTCTCGCATTTTCGTCTTCAAATCTCGAGTATCACCGTGAACACTCGTTCCCAGCAGGTAGATAACCTCACTACCTCATTTTTTACCCGATTTTTCAGCTGCATTTCGAGGGTTTTCGGGTGCTCGGGTTCATCCGAGCACATGAGGTCGTGTGGACTTGCATGTCTTGTTTCTGAGTGTGTTTCGTGGCTAGATAGGTTAGAATATGAGTTCTGGAGGTTTTGGTTGGGTAAAACTCGTGATCGGGCAGCCGAAGGCCGACCTGCAACTCACTGCCGTCGCGACTCCCGATGGCGCGAATGGGTTGTCGTGCGACTGGGACGCGCGACTGCATGTGTGTGTGTGCGAGTAAGTGTGCGATTTGGTAGATCGTGCGGTTGTGTCACGCGGTTGTCGGTGGACGCGATTGGTGATGTCACGCGACTGGAGATGTCACGCGACAGGGGTTGTCGCGTGACTGGGCTATGCGAAAGTATGTGTGTGCGATTGTGCGTGAGTCGCACGGTCGATGCCTGTTGCGCGAAAGAGAGTCCACTCGCGCGAATGAAGCTGATTCGCACGGAGGGACTTCGAGTCGCGCGGTTGGCTGTTGGGTCGTGCGACTGGTATTGCGCGGTACGACTGAAGGCTTAGTCACACGAATGAATGTTCAATTGTACGAAAGTAGCTAATTCGTACGACTGAAAGTTCACTCGTGTGAATGGAGTGTCAGTCGTGCGTCCGGTCCTACTGTATGACTTAATGGTGTGTGCGTGTGTGGATCCCCTCTTCGGAGATCTCACGACGATAATGTAATATAATAAAGTGTCATAGCTTGATCACAAAGATTAAAGTCAACGCTATTAACAGACACATACTATTTAAAATAATCTAGACTAAGATGTGTGTGACTGCTTGTGTGTACTACCCACGACCGAACCGAAACGACCCGATTCAATTAAACAATATTATTAACAGTAGTCCATAAGATTATTCTTAACATAACTGTCAATAGGTGATTGACTGTTCATACATACATACAAGTTTGGGAAGTTTCATCATACATACTTACCACTTAACAAGTGAGTTTCGTGGCCCCTTTTTACACTTATACATTGTTTCAATCTTTTACAAACATGGGGGAAGAGTATGCTCACACATTTTCAATGCTGTACACTATACATACAATTTATATACTTGGAATCAACGTGATACTGTCTTGTGAGTACTTATCTGATACATACATGATGTTACTGTGTGGACTGTCTTACAACCATTAATTCCGGTGTTGGAACCAACAGATAGGTATTAGTAGTACTACTGGGTTGACACCCCCACCCTTGACAGATGGTCACTTGCGAGTACCATCACACTGCCAGGAACGGGCCTTGGGTGAATATATTCTGACAAGTTTCTTTGTGTACGTCGTTAGGGTTGGTTGTATAAAACTCATGGTATGTGATTTTGCTTGCTTATAACTGTATGCACGGTATTCCACTATAAACACTATACAGCATCAATTACACGTTTACAATTTAAACCTGCGAAGCTCACCAACAATTATGTTGACATTTTTGAGCATATTTTTCAGGTAACAATGAGAACTGAAGATCTAGGAGTGCTGCCTTTTAAAGGAGACCCTAGGATGTATCTTGTGTTATTACTTTTGTAAAGCTTGAACATGAATATGATCTTCTGTATACTTGTTCCCGAGTTATGGGAATATTACATTACAAGCTATTATCAATGTTTATGTGATCATTTGTGATGTGCTTATGACTATGCTGTCGTGAACATTGATTATACACGACACAAGTCTCCATTTGTGTTCCGGTGTCGTCATGACACGCTTGTCATCATACTTTATTGCTACTCCATCATATACCATGTGTTATGACGATCCCGTCTAGCTCGCATCCCCCGTGTTTCCGCTACCAGCGGGGGTGTGATAGACTGGTATCAGAGCCATTGGTTATAGAGAATTAGGCAATTACACTTGACCTAGACTATAACCTAGGAACCTTCATGTAGATTTGCATGCTTAAGCTTGTGTGCATTTATATATCTCGTGTACGTGTTCCTTCCTACATGTTTGGTTATCCTTCTATTATGTGATCTTTTACCTTGTGCTTGAGCCCTTGTGCTCGACCCCTATGGGATGCTTCCTATTGGATCTTCCGTTCCCTCTGTGCGCCGAGTTATCATAACCAAATTCGGGAATCGAGACCCGAACAGATCGTCACAGATCTTACATTGCGCTTGACTTCAGATACTGAGACCGACCCGAGGAGGCTATGTCTGAGTCCTTTCAAGGACACGAGATAGACAACCTCCGTAAGACTATATGTGACTACATGTTTGGTTCTCAGTTGACTTGATGGATTATTATGGATATGATGTGAAGGAAGGTCGGATGTCATGTAACCGGATTAGGCATCATTCTTGGTACATCGTGGGTGTGGTGGGAACGCTGCGGGGAACCCTATACATAAACACCACCGGTATACGAGAATATGCTTAAAATGGGCTGCATGGTGATCTTGACCGACCGGAGCATCGAATGTTGGAACTTGATAAGTGGAGTACTTGATTATCATAAGGTGACTAAAGTTTGTATGTTACCTCTTTTATGAATAGAACATGCCGCCTCGAAGATCTAACCGTAGAAGTAGTAGCGGAAGTGAAGCCCCGAGGGGCAGAGGTAGAGGCAGAGGTAGATCTTCAGGAGCAAACGAAAGTCCTATTGGCAATACTCAAGGGACTGGAAGTCCTGATATGGAAACCCTGATTGCTCAACAACTGACTGCCTTGATTCCCACTATTGTAGCTCAAGTGAGCGATGCTTTGCAACAGCAGAACCACTCCCACGGGGATGGTGGTAACGAGAACGAGGGTAATGGGAACCCGACTGGGAATGAAAGCAACCAGGAGACCGGAAATGGTGGTACAGCCGGTAACGAAACTGGGGTTGCTAATACCAAACGGGGCTGTTCTTACAAGGAGTTTGTGGCCTGTAAGCCCCGGGATTTCGATGGTAAAGGTGGGGCGATAGCCCTGATCAGATGGCTCGAGAAAATGGAGGCTGTGATCGACATCAGCGAATGCCTCGACAGCCAACGCATCAAGTATGTTACGTGCTCACTGCAGGGCCGAGCACTAACCTGGTGGAACACCCAGGTTCAAGCTAGGGGAAGGGAATCTGCGATGCAGATGACCCCGGATGAATTTAAAGCTTTGATTACCGAGGAGTACTGCCCTCACAACGAGATGCAAAAGCTTGAGCATGAGTTCTGGAATCATGCTATGGTGGGGGCGGGGCATGCAGCTTACACTGACCGATTCCGCGAGTTGGCTAGACTAGTTCCACATTTAGTCACTCCGGAATCTAAGAGGATTGAGAGGTACATTTGGGGACTTGCGCCTCAAATACGAGCAATGGTAACTGCAGCTGCTCCTCCTACGATTCAGAGCGCAATTTTGAAGGCTGGCGCTCTAACCGATGAAATGTTAAGAACAGGGGTATTGGACAAGGGAGCAGAAAAGCGAAAGGATGTTGGGGAAACTAGCCGGACGAGTGTCGGGAAATCCGATAAAAGGGCCAAGATCACCAGAAACTTCGTGGCTGTGACGCCAGGTAAGAGAGAATATGTTGGGCCACATCCCAAATGTGACAGATGCAGCTATCATCATCCCCCAGAGATGCAGTGCCGGGTGTGCGCAAACTGTAGGCGCCCGGGGCACCTAGCAAGAGATTGTAGAGTGGCACCGAATCTGGTTGCACCCGTCAACGCGGTTAACCCCGCCGGGAACGCCAGGGCATGTTACGAATGTGGAGGCCTCGATTACTTCAGAAACATGTGCCCCCGACTGAACAGGGCACCGGGTCAACAAGGGAATAATCAACAGCAAGTGATGGCCATAGCAGGCGCTCAAGGCCAAGGAAACCAAGGAAACGCTGCACGGGGACGCGCATTCGTCATTGGAGCTAATGATGCCCGTCAGGACCCGAACGTTGTTACGGGTACGTATCTGCTCAATCACCACTTTGCATCCATACTATTTGATACTGGAGCAGACAATAGTTTTATATCTTCTGAGTTTGTGCATATTCTTGATTTAAGTGCCAGTAGACTAGAAACTAGTTACTCCGTAGAAATGGCCAATGGTAGGGTTGAACAAGCAGACGAGATTATTAAGAATTGCACCCTAATGTTGGGAGACCAGGTCTTTAGTATAGATTTAATACCATTCGAGTTAGGCAGCTTCGATGTGATCGTGGGTATGGATTGGTTGTCAAATCATGGAGCCGAGATTGTTTGCCGGGAGAAAGTAGTACGAATCCCCATGCCAAACGGGGAGGTACTCAAGATTCAAGGAGAACGACCGGGAAGAACACTGAAGCTCATTTCTTGCATGAAAGCCCGCCGAAGTCTACGGAAGCAGTGTTACACTTTTCTGGCTCACATCGTAGAAAAGAAAGAAGAAGAGACAAAATTGGCAGACATTCCAATTGTACGGGATTATCCGGAGGTGTTCCCTGATGATTTGTCTGGATTGCCTCCTCCACGACAGGTGGAATTCCATATAGAGCTGGTTCCTGGGGCTACACCGGTAGCAAGGACACCGTATCGGTTAGCGCCCTCTGAGATGCAAGAGTTGTCCAGCCAACTACAGGAACTACTGGAGAAGGGTTTCATTCAACCGAGTCATTCACCGTGGGGAGCACCGGTGTTATTTGTCAAGAAGAAGGATGGGTCGTTCCGTATGTGTATCGACTACAGGGAACTGAACAAACTGACCGTGAAGAATCGGTATCCTCTCCCTATAATCGACGACCTGTTCGATCAGTTGCAAGGAGCCTCGTATTTCTCTAAGATCGACCTTCGATCTGGATATCACCAACTAAGGGTATTCGAGGACGATATTCCAAAAACAGCTTTTAGGACTCGTTACGGGCACTACGAGTTCTTGGTCATGCCGTTCGGATTGACCAACGCACCAGCCGTCTTTATGGATCTGATGAATCGGGTGTGCAAGCCTTATCTTGATAAGTTCGTGATCGTGTTCATAGACGACATACTCATCTATTCTCGTTCGAAAGAAGATCACGAAAAACACCTCCAAGCAATTCTAGAACTGTTGAAGAAAGAGAAACTTTTCGCCAAGTTCTCGAAGTGTGAATTCTGGCTTCGAGAAGTGAAGTTCTTGGGTCATGTAGTTAACGAAAATGGAATTCATGTGGACCCCGGTAAGATTGAAGCTGTGAAGAAGTGGGATACTCCCCAAACACCCTCAGAAATACGGCAATTCTTGGGATTGGCCGGATACTATCGTCGCTTCATTGCCAATTTCTCCAAGATTGCCCAACCGTTAACTTTGTTGACTCAGAAAGACAAGAAGTTCGATTGGGGGAAAGCACAAGAACAGGCGTTCCAAACATTGAAGGAGAAGTTGTGCAACGCACCGATATTGTCTCTCCCAGACGGAACTGATGATTTTGTGGTGTACTGTGATGCTTCACATCAAGGTTTGGGCTGTGTACTAATGCAGAAAGATAAGGTAATTGCTTACGCTTTGCGACAACTCAAAGTGCATGAAAAGAACTACACAACTCACGATTTGGAGTTGGGTGCCGTAGTATTTGCACTTAAGATATGGAGGCATTATCTATACGGAACCAAATGCATCATCTACACAGACCATAAGAGCCTTCAACACATCATGAACCAGAAAGAACTTAACATCGCTGGGTAGAGCTGCTTAGCGACTACGATTGTGAAATCCGGTATCATCCGGGGAAAGCTAACGTGGTGGCTGATGCATTAAGCCGCAAAGAACGTGTGAAACCATTACGTGCTCGAGCGCTAGGTTTTACTATTCAAACTAATTTAAAGGCTCAGATTCAAATTGCACAAAACGAGGCTTTGAAAGAAGAGAACCTTGCGGGAGAAGAATCCGAGGGTTGGATAAACAAATGACTCGCAAGGATGATGGCGTTCATTACTTCATAGATCGTATATGGGTCCCCAGATGGGGAGGTGTACGTACATTAGTCATGGATGAAGCACACAAGACACGATACTCTGTTCATCCTGGTGCAGACAAGATGTACCACGATCTGAAAGAACTATACTGGTGGCCAGGTATGAAGAAAGATGTTGCTGTATACGTGAGCAAATGCTTGACTTGTTCAAAGGTCAAGGCTGAACACCAGAAACCATCGGGACTACTGCAACAACCTGAAATTCCCGAGTGGAAATGGGAGAACATCACTATGGATTTCATCACCAAACTCCCGAGAACACCAAGCGGACACGACACAATATGGGTCGTGGTGGATCGAATGACAAAATCCGCTCACTTCTTGCCTATCCGAGAAGACTACAAGATGGATAAGCTGGCAAGGTTGTACATCAAAGAGGTTGTGACACGGCACGGGGTGCCGGTGTCAATCATATCCGACCGAGACAGTCGATTCACTTCACGATTTTGGCAGACGTTACAGAAAGCGATGGGCACTCGATTAGACATGAGTACTGCCTATCACCCACAAACAGATGCCCAAAGTGAACGAACGATACAAACGCTCGAAGACATGCTGAGGGCTTGTGTCATCGATTTTGTGGCAGTTGGGATACTCATCTACCGCTGATCGAGTTTTCCTACAACAACAGTTACCATACTAGCATTGGATGTGCACCATTCGAAGCGTTGTATGGCCGGAAATGTAGATCACCAGTTTGTTGGGCTGAAGTTGGTGAAAGCCAGCTTACGGGCCCAGAGATCATCCAAGAAACCACTGATAAAATCTTCCAAATCAAAGACCGACTCAAAGCTGCTAGAGACCGCCAAAAGAGCTATGCCGACAACCGTCAGAAGTCTCTCGAATTCAATGTTGGGGATCATGTCTTACTCAAAGTCTCTCCTTGGAAAGGGATCGTATGATTTGGTAAGAAAGGAAGTTAGCCCCTCGATACGTAGGACCATTCGAGATTACAGAAAGAATCGGTCCGGTGGCTTACCGATTGAGGTTGCCACAAGAACTCAGCGGTGTGCATGATACTTTTCACATGTCGAACCTCAAAAAGTGTTTGGCGGACGAGTCCTTACACGTACCAATTGAGGAAATCAAGATCGACGAAAAGCTTCATTTTATTGAAGAACCTATTGAGGTCATGGACCGAAAGGTCAAAAAGCTAAGGCGCAGCAAGATACCTATCGTCCGTGTGAGATGGAATTCCAAACGAGGGCCAGAGTTTACATGGGAACGTGAAGATCAGATGAGACTCAAATATCCACATTTATTCGCAGATGACGTTCTAGGGCCTAGCACCAGTTGAATTTCGGGACGAAATTCCCTCAACTGGGGGATATTGTGACATCCGTCACCAAAGGTCCGTCGTTTAAACGTGATTTACTTAACCTTGTTAACAGTCATTCCTTATTTTGACGAACCAATTACGTGAATACCATATTTGCTTTACTTAATTTCCCTTATATGTGTAGTATCGTTGCTTGACTTGTCATTATCTTAAGACATTCTCCAAGATTTGCCCCGTTAACACTAAACACGTCATTTTTATAATAAAATAATTTTCACAAATAAAATCATTTTTAACTTATAAATAACATAAATAACATTTTATCATCAATAAAACAAGACTAAATTATAACGTTTTCAACCGAAACAAAATTTAGGAACTCGGGGCAAAGTGCGGGGACTAAACTTGAAACTTTGAGAAACTAGGCTGGGTATAAATACCCCTTCCCAGCCAAAACCGACCCGTTTCTCGCATTTTCGTCTTCAAATCTCGAGTATCACCGTGAACACTCGTTCCCAGCAGGTAGATAACCTCACTACCTCGTTTTTTACCCGATTTTTCAGCTGCATTTCGAGGGTTTTCAGGTGCTCGGGTTCATCCGAGCACATTAGGTCGTGTGGACTTGCATGTCTTGTTTCTGAGTGTGTTTCGTGTCTAGATAGGTTAGAATATGCGTTCTGGAGGTTTTGGTTGGGTAAAACTTGTGATCGGGCAGCCGAAGGCCGACCTGCAACTCACTGCCGTCGCGACTCCCGATGGCGCGAATGGGGTTGTCGCACGACTGGGACGCGCGACTGCATGTGTGTGTGTGCGAGTAAGTGTGCGATTTGGTAGATCGCGCGGTTGTGTCGCGCGGTTGTCGGTGGACGTGATTGGTGATGTCACGCAACTGGAGATGTCACGCGACAGGGGTTGTCGCGTGACTGGGCTATGCAAAAGTATGTGTGTGCGATTGTGCGTGAGTCGCACGGTCAGATGCCTGTCGCGCGAAAGAGAGTCCACTCGCGCGAATGAAGCTGATTCCCGCGGAGGGACTGCGAGTCGCGCGATTGGCTGTTGGGTCGTGCGACTGGTATTGCGCGGTACGACTGAAGGCTTAGTCACACGAATGAAGGTTCAATTGTACGAAAGTAGCTAATTCGTACGACTGAAAGTTCACTCGTGTGAATGGAGTGTCAGTCGTGCGTCCGGTCCTACTGTATGACTTAATGGTGTGTGCGTGTGTGGATCTCCTCTTCGGAGATCTCACGACGATAATGTAATATAATAAAGTGTCATAGCTTGATCACAAAGATTAAAGTCAACGCTATTAACAGACACATACTATTTAAAATAATCTAGACTAAGATGTGTGTGACTGCTTGTGTGTACTACCCACGAACGAACCGAAACGACCCGATTCAATTAAACAATATTATTAACAGTAGTCCATAAGATTAATTCTTAACATAACTGTCAATAGGTGATTGACTGTTCATACATACATACAAGTTTGGGAAGTTTCATCAGACATACTTACCACTTAACAAGCGAGTTTCGTGGCCCCTTTTTACGCTTATACATTGTTTCAATCTTTTACAAACATGGGGGAAGAGTATGCTCACACATTTTCAATGCTGTACACTATACATACAATTTTTATACTTGGAATCAACGTGATACTGTCTTGTGAGTACTTATCTGATACATACATGATGTTACTGTGTGGACTGTCTTACAGCCATTAATTCCGGTGTTGGAACCAACAGATAGGTATTAGTAGTACTACTGGGTTGACACCCCCACCCTTGACAGATGGTGACTTGCGAGTACCATCACACTGCCAGGAACGGGCCTTGGGTGAATATATTCTGACAAGTTTCTTTGTGTACGTCGTTAGGGTTGGTTGTATAAAACTCATGGTATGTGATTTTGCTTGCTTATAACTGTATGCACGGTATTCCACTATAAACACTATACAGCATCAACTACACGTTTACAATTTAAACCTGCGAAGCTCACCAACAATTATGTTGACATTTTTGAGCATATTTTTCAGGTAATAATGAGAACTGAAGATCTAGGAGTGCTGCCTTTTAGAGGAGACCCTAGGATGTATCTTGTGTTATTACTTTTGTAAAGCTTGAACATGAATATGATCTTTTGTATACTTGTTCCCGAGTTGTGGGAATATTACATTACAAGCTATTATCAATGTTTATGTGATCATTTGTGCTGTGCTTATGACTATGCTGTCGTGAACATTGATTATACACGACACAAGTCTCCATTTGTGTTCGGGTGTCGTCATGACATGCTTGTCATCATACTTTATTGCTACTCCATCATATACCATGTGTTATGACGATCCCATCTAGCTCGCATCCCCCGTGTTTCCGCTACCAGCGGGGGGTGTGACATCTGAATGGAGTGGACACAAACATATGGAGCACTATTGAGACTGACTATAATATGCCAGTTAGAGCTTATGGTATTCCACTGACTCTATGTGGTTTGAGTGACGCACAAAAAATTTCATACAATGCTGAGAAGAAGGCCTATGCATTGTTGACACAGTCCATTCCAAAAGATATTTTGCATCAGTTCTCAGAACACAAGCAGTGCAAAAAGTTATGGAAGGTTCTTGAGAAACATTATGAAGGAAATTCAACACTTAAGTCTCTAAAGGCTAAAGCTTTGAAGAAGGAATTTGATAACTTCTCGTCAATTGGGAATGAAAGTTTGGATGATGTGATCGACCGCTTCTATCATTTGATGAGTGAACTGCACACTCATGGGGTTAAAAGTCCATGGAAGATAAAGTGTCGAGTTTGGCTGATGGGTTACCTGATAAGTGGGATTCATTTGTTTCCACTTTAAGACATAATGTTGTGCTGGAGACATTGGACATAAATGATTTTATTCTGAAATTGAGGGAGGAAGAGGTATGACATAAGTACAAGTCTAAGAAGGGAACATACACTTAGAATCCTTCTCTCTACAATGTGACTCCTACTACAACGTCTTCTAGTGCACCCTTGCAGACTGTTTTTGTGTCTAACACATTTGCAAATGTTCAAAGTGCATCTTCGGGTGGTGAGTAAAATGTTTCATCAGGGGTTCAACACAGTTCTACAGAAGTTCAATCGACGAAGTTAATGGCAGAGCATCTGGGCAACGTAACTGTGGAAGTGGCAAAGGAGCATATGGATCTACTTGCTACTGTGGTACATTCTTATGACGGGTTAGCAGCGGGAAAGATTGGTTACTGCCACTTGGCTGACGAAGATTATAAGCAAGTGGATGAAACTGAGCTGGAGCGGATGGATATCATGTGGGCTCTTACTAGTGCTGTGCGTAGAGCAAAGAAGTTTGTTAAAAAGATGGGACAGAACCTGGTGGCTACAAAGGATACAACTTTTGGATTTGACAAGTCAAAAGTCACCTGTTTCAACTGTGGTGAAAAAGGCCATTTCAAGAGAGAGTGTGTCAAACCTAGGAAGACAAGAAATGGAAACCCGTTTTCATCATTTAACAGGCAGGATAAGGACAAAAAGGCAACATCAACCAGCCATGACTCCAAAGCAATGGTAGCACAGGGTGATGAAGGACAAGACTGGTCCTTCCGTTTCTTATCTGATGGTGAAGCTAACATTGCATTGGTTGATGATCTAAACGACGACTCAGCGAGTGAGGGGGAGAACTTAGTTAAGCTTGATACTGCTGATGTGAATGAGACTATGGCTGCCATTGATCAACTAGTGGAGGATGAACTAAATGCAGAATCTGCAGCACACCAGGAACCCTAGGCTGCTTTCATGGCTGGCACCTCTACATCTGCACAGGTAGAATCGAAAGACGATATCTTTAATAAACATGCTTGTGTTGAATGTAATAAGTTTAGGGAATGCATCGATCTGAAAATTGCTAGGTTATTAGAACATAATGATAACTTAGTAAATGACTAAACTTTGCACTGAGGCTAATAGAGTATTAAAGCAAAATGAAAGCAGTTTTAAAGAGAAAATTGAATTGCTGAGAAAAATAATTAAACGAAACTGAGGTTGTTGCTTTTAACCAAGAAAATGACATAAAGTTTTACTTAAAAACAATTGAGGAAACTAAAAAAGACAGAGCTGTTTTACAAGTTGAAAATGAATCCTTAAAGCAAAAACTACATAGTTTAGCAAGTTCCTCTCACATCTTGAAAAACTTGGTTAAAGAAAGAAACAATAGGGAAGGGCTGGGTTATAAAGTTGTGCCTCCACCACATGAGATCCTCTTGAACACCAAACAGAGACCTGTTAACAATAATCCCATCAAGGACCATGTGGTGACTACTCCTCTGGTCAGTGATCCAAGCACTGCAGTTAAACCTGCTCCTCCGGTTGCCGATCAGAAGACTTCAACATCAGGCACAAAGGATAAAACCATCATTGAGGACCAGGTGGAAAAGGATGATAATGTACCTCTTGGGTCGGGTTCACTATTTGCTGTAACACAACCTAAGACTTCAAAACCTACTCAGTCCAAATCGGTTAAGCAAGATCTCAATCATTTTAAAAGACAAAGTAATCATAATGTTAAACAAATCAAATTTGTCAAAGAAGGTGAAAAACCTAAAGTTGAGACCAAAAGACCCATGCCTGAAGTGTACTCCCCACCCCACAAGAGATCTCCTAGTCCTGTTAAGAGGAGATCATGCTATACTTGTGGATAAAGAGGTCACATTTCTTCACACTGTCCTCACTATCAGACACCTAGGTCACATTTCTTCACACTGTCCTCGCTATCAGACACCTAGGCTTAATGTTGAACTAGATCAGGAATTTAAACCGTTTTCTTCAAAACAGAGATCTAAGAAACCTACTAGGTCTAAAACACCTGCTAGGTCTTATGCATCTCCTCAACACCACAGACAACATAGACAAGTCACTGGCAAGTCTGTGATGCCTGAGGTGAGACCTGCTTTTGAAAATGAATCTAAAGTTCAACCTATAAATCAGTCATCGGTTTACCCAAACAAGCCTTACACAAGGATGGTCTGTGGAAAGCTAAAACATCTGATGTGTCTGATAGTGTTGATAAGCAGAAGAATGAGGTTTCTCCAACTGCAAAAGGATAGTGGGTCGAGTTTGTGATGTGCGATGCCTCTGGGAAACCCAAGCCAGTAAAGGCTTGGGTCCCCCTCCTTAACTAATTATTTTCTATTGTGTGCAGGTTGTCTGCTATAGTGCTTCTACCAACACATGGATTATAGATAGCGGAGCATCCAGGCACATGACGGGAAATCAATCCCTCCTGTTCAACGTCAAACAAATTAAAGGGGGACATGTTTCTTTCGCTGGAAACAAAGGAGGATACATTACTGCACAAGGAGAAGTAGGTAATGGAAAGGTAAAGTTTGATAAAGTAAATTATGTTCAACAATTAGAAAACAATTTGCTTTCAGTTTCTCAAATATGTGACAAAGGCTTCAAAATAATGTTTGACAATAGGAAGTGCTACATTCTGAAGAAGGAGATGGATATTCCTGAGGAGTAGGTATTAATGTCAGCGTTAAGGTACAATGATTTGTACGTCTTGGATATATCAAATGCTTCTACTACTGAGTCCATTGTTCAGTGCTTTTATCAAAGGTAACAGAGAAGGAGTCCATCTCATGGCACAGGAGAATGGGACACATAAATCATAGGAAGATGAATCATCTGATTCATAACAACCTAGTTGAGGGAGTTACTATAAAGAACTTCAAACTTCTAGATTTTTGTGTCTTGTGAAAGAAGGGAAAGCAGATCAGGAAGTCTCACAAGACCAAGCACGTTAACTCTATCGAGATGCCACTGGAGCTACTGCATATGGATCTCTTCGGTCCTGTCAGCACAAAGAGTATCGCTAGAGACTGGTACTGCTTTGTAGTCACAGATGACTACTCACGTTTCTCCTAGGTGATGTTTCTGAAAGCTAAGTTTGAAACATTTGAATCGTTCGAGGTGCTTGTCACTACACTGAAGTCTCTCTATAATCTAAAGGTCAAGAAGGTTTGTTCAGACAATGGAACTGAATTTAAGAATCAATGGATGGATGCTTTCTGCAAGGAAAAGGGAATTGTTCATCAATTCACCTCTGCATACACGCCACAAATGAATGGAGTTGCTGAATGCAAGAATAGGAGCTTGATCAAGACTGCAAGGACTATGTTGGCAGATTCAAAACTGCCAGTACACTTCTTGAATAAAGCTGTTGCCAATGCATGCTACATGTTTAATCGTGTGTTAGTAGTCAAGCGGCATGGGAAGACTTGCTATGAGTTCCTTCAGAAGCGCAAACCTAACTTGGAGTATCTGGAACAATTCGGAGCTCCATGCACGTTACTGAAGAAAATTCCGGAGGGCAAGTTCAGCAAGAAAGCATATCAGGGGATCTTTCTTTGATACAGCATACCAGACAAACGGGTTTATAACAACTCGACAGGTCAGGTATAAGTGTGGTGCAACATCGATGTGCAACGATACACCATCCCCCTACTGGAAAATGCCTGCCGTCATTCTTCGACTACGATGGCTTTTTCAAATCATTCAACCTTCCTCAGATAGATTCAGATGAAGAGATTGCTACTCAGATGATGTACAATGTCCTAAATACACCGAATCTAGATTTCAGCAATATGGCACCGGCTAGTGGTGCTTTGGGATCTTCAGCAGCTGCTCAGGACGAGACTGATGAATCATCAGACGATGAAGAAGCAGTTGAGACAAGCAATGAGCATAACGTTAACCAAGATGGAAGCTCAACAAATGCTGAACATGCATCAGGGAATCCGGATACTGAACCTGTCATCACAAATCTTGATACTAAAGTTGTCGTTCCTACGACACCTGTGACTAGGATCAGTGTAAATCATCCCCTGGAGACTATTATCGGGGATCATCAATCCGGTGTGCAGACGAGAAATCAGGTCTACTCTGCTGATTATACTGCAATTATGGAGAAGGGCTACGTGAATGACGGGGCCTTCAAATGTTTTGTATCTCAAGTCAAGCCCAAATACATCAGTGATGCCCTGAAGGATGAGGCCTGGGTCAATGCTATACAGGAGGAGCTGCTACAGTTCAAGAAGCTTGGAGTGTGGACACTCGTTGACAAGCCTAAAGGAGTGAAAGTGATTGGCACCAAATGGGTGCTACGCTGCAAGACGGACAACCAAGGTGTCGTAATCCGAAACAAGGCATGATTAGTTGTTCAAGGCTTTAGACAAGTCAAGGGAGTCAACTACAATGAAGTGTTTGCACCACTGGCACGAATGGAAGCTATTCGCATCTTTCTAGCCTATGCATCCTACATGAAGATCAAGGTTTATCAGCTGGATGTTAAAAGTGCATTCCTTCATGGGGAAATCCGTGAAGAAGTCTACGTCAGTCAACCCAAGGGATTCAAAGATCCTTATCATCGGGACAGAGTCTATAAGTTGGATAAGGCTCTGCACAGGCTACATCAGGGTCCTTGAGCTTGGTATGAGAAGCTCTCCACCCACTTGTTGAAACACAGTTTTCGCAGAGGTATGATTGACTACACGTTGTTTATCAAAGAGAGAGATAGAGATTTACTAATGGTGCAGATTTATATGGATGACATCATCTTTGGTTCCCGAAACGAAGAATTATGTAAAGAATTTGAATCTGTGATGAAGGCAGAATTTGAAATGAGTACCATGGGAGAGATGAAGTTCTTCCTGGGATTACAAGTGGATCAAACACCTACCGGTATTTTTTTGCATCAGACTAAGTATGTTGGAGACATTCTGAGTCGATTTGATATGAAAAATGTCGTTGTTGCGGGTACCCCACTTGCCATAAACCATGATGTGGCACCTGATGAGAATGGGGATTTGGTGGATGCCACTATGTATCGTGGGATGATCGGATCTCTTATGTATCTCACTGCCTCGCGTCCAGATATCATGTACGCCACATGTCTGTGCTCAAGATATCAAGCAAAACCAAAAGTAAATCATCTGATCGGGGTGAAAAGGATTTTTCGTTATCTGAAGGGTACTCCAACACTGGGGTTATGGTATTCTCATGATGATGACTTTGAGCTCACTGCGTATAGTGATTCAGACTACGGCGGCTGCAAGATGAACTTCAAGTCAACATCAGCAGGGTGTCAGTTCTTTGGAAGGCGATTAGTCACCTGGCAATGCAAGAAGCAGACATCTGTTGCCTTGTAACATGTGAAGCTAAATACGTTGCTGCTACAAGTTGCTGCTCTCAGATCATTTGGATCCAACAGCAAATGCGGGACTATGGTTTGCAATTTTCTAATACCCCTATATTTGTTGATAACTCTGCTGCCATAGCTGTAACTAAAAATGCTATTCAACACCCTAAAACAAAACACATTGGCATAAAGTATCATTTCATACGTGATAGCTATGAAAAACAATTAATTGATGTGATTAAAGTAAACATGGATTTTCAGCGTGCCGACCTCTACACCAAACCTTTTGATAAACCCAGATTTTTATATCTATTAGACGTCAACGGCGTGAAAAAGAAAAGTGACATAATTTCAGAAGACGCAGATGCTTAGTCCGATACTTGTTTAGTTTTTCTTTCATTTTTTTATTTTTATTTGTTTTAATTTCCTTGTCTTAAAAAATCCAAAAACATAAAAAGATTTTCAGTTTTAGAATTTTAAGGGAGATTAGTTTAGTTTTAGTATTTATTTACTTAAAAAAAAGGGGGATGGCAGATAAGCTAAAAAAGCAAAAACAACAAAATTAAGAATGAGATTCAAAACAATGAAAAGTGATAGTACACAGGCGTCAAGTTACTTGGAACACCAAAAAGATTTTCAATTTTTGCAAGTTTAATTAAATCACAGAAAAATATTAGTCAGAGAAGTCTAAGTCTAACAAATTGGGAAAATGATAGTATGCTTCTTTGTTACTGTAATTACTCAGAGAAAGTAGATCTAGGGAGGTTCTAGTTCATTATACGATGTGTCGATAGATTCAAAACAATAGACTAGTAGACATCATTGGTGATTCAACTTAAAACTAAATCAATCAACAAGGTGTGGGTTCCCATGGTATCCCTGGTTTGCACAATCAATCAATTTCCAATAAGGGGTGAGGAGCAATTGAATGCCACAAGTGTGTGCAAAGACCCAAAAAACATAGAGCAAAAAGATGACAAACGTCACTGAAAAAATGTATATTATAATATATTGCTCTAAGAAGAAGATAGGTATTGCGTGAGGCTTGGCATAACCTATCCGTTCTAAGAATTCATTGTTGTTTGATCCTCTCTGCTGTGCGATGGCACTGACCTGAGGCTTAGCATCTCTTTGATAGTTCTTAGAACCAAATCTTCTTATTCTCTAGACAACTCAAAAATCTTCTGAGGAAGATTGATTACCATATACCTGTGGGACACACAAATACTTGTTGATCTAATTCACCTAATTAATCACCGGTGTATGTCAAAAATCTATGTATGGATTTAAGTGGACAAGTATAGTGACAATCGTCATGGCTGCACTGCCTGATGTTCAAAATCAATGTGTGTTACATATCAGATCAAGCATGATTTCCAGTTAGAGCTTAGAAGTCTTAGTTGAGTGAAAAACTGTAATATGTAAATATGTGAGTTTCTATTTCAATATATATATAAAAGTTCCAAGAAATTGTGTTTATGCCTGTCTGATTCCATATGAATCTGTCTTAGAAATAATGTTAATGCTAATAGGCTATTCTATCCTACCCTAACAAAATCACAAAAACACGTTTATTTGTTACTTAGTTTAGTTTTAAAGTTTTTTGTAAAGTGTGTCAGTGTCGGACTCTGCTATGTTATTCATCTCTGTAAATGTCACAAAATGAACTTAAAGTTAATCTTAAATCACTTGTTTCTGAAAAAGTAAATGGATCACGTCTGAGGTGATCAGGTGGATAAATGGATCTTGTCTGAGGTGATCAGTTGGATAAATGGATCACGTCTGAGGTGATCAAAGGTTCTTTAATTTAAAATGGTCATGTCTGATTTAATAAACAGCTCAAAATGTTTTATCTACAGTTATAAGGGGCTAAGTGTCAAATGGTCAAAAAGTCAAAATTTCATAAGTATGACCCATTCGCATGACTGGACCATGAGTATGGACCAGTCGTATGATTGGACCATACGAATGAACCCAATCGCATGATTGGAGGTGACCGACTGTGACAATCGCACGAGTAACCCTCAATCGTACGATTGGAGGTGACCGTATGGGTGAGTCGCACGACTGAAGCTCAGTCGCACGAATCAATCATGCGACTAGGCTCGGTCGCACGATTGAAGGTTGCCCTATTATAAATAGAGGGGGAGTCAGTGACAGTCGTTTCATTCACCCAAATCTCCTCTCAGACACACGACACAAAACCCTTATTGCCAAAAATTCATTTGATCTTTATAGACCATTGTTTGACGCTCTCTGACGTTTTGTTTTGATTATACAGGTACTGCGCGACAATGTTAGTACGAAAAAACAGTTACTACACGTCTAAAAGATCGAAATTATGACCTAATGTTATCCGAACCTAAATGTGACTAATAAACCACTAAAACTAAGCATTTTGATCAATTTAAAGTTATTAGGGGTTTAGTCGGTCATCTGCGAACCTAATGAGGCAATCCCCAACGTTTAACATCAAGTATTGCTCAAAATTGAATTTGAATGAACAAACAGTCGGACATGCGATTGGACACTCTGAGGAACTTTAATCGTACGACTGAGCTATGCGAATGGCTCAACCGCACGACTGAGATGGATGAATGGTTCAATCGCACGACTGAACCATGCGTATGAGCTCAATCGCACGACTGAGGTAAACGCATGAGAGAACATACGACTAAGTCCAGTCGCATGACTCAGTCGTACGTATGAGATCATTCGCACGACTAGAACTCAGTCGCACAGCTCATTCGCTCGACTAGATCTCAGTCGCACAGCTCATTCGCATGACTAGATCTCAGTCGCTCAGCTCAGTCGCACGACTGAACAAAATTTTCAAGTTCATGGAACAAAACTGGTATTCTTTGACACGTACTAATGTTTATTTACTTTGTGTCACAGATGGCAAGTCGGTGGACGATGAGCACTAAGCACAACATCTGTGCTCATCTTGATCTCTCTTCCCGCAATGCTGCGGAGTTTACCGGCATTATTTCATTTGTACGTCGATTGAGGATATTCCGAGCTATCTCGACACAGTGCACACCTTACAGATCAGTACAGCAGGCTTTCTGGGAAAGAGCTGTAGTTGACATGTCCTCTGAGCCCCATCGTATCAGGAGTTCCATATTTGGGGAGGCCATAGAGATTTCAGAGGAAGATATCAGGACAGTGTTAGAGTTTGGGGATGATGCTGACTGCCCCACTCGATTACATCCCCTTACTGTTCGAGGTGGCTTCATGAGGGCTAAGTAATTGGGGGATATCAATGCAGGTATGCTCAACAAGAGCAACTTGTGCCCCCAGTTCAAATACTTAGCCCATGTACTACTGAGATGCATCGCCTCAAGGAAGGGTGGCTTCGATAAGCTCTCTGACCAAATGCAGAACGCTTACGTGGCGTTGGTGCTAAATCATCCATTCAGCTTTTCGAGGATGATCTTCACCTACCTGGTGGAGAACATTGAGGCGAAGGGAAAAGAAAGCTTCTGCATGTACCCATGCTTTCTGCAGATGATTATAGATCAGAAGCTCCCCTCGCTGTGCAAGGAGAAGGAGGATGCTGTTGTCCTCAAGGTGATGGATGACACAACACTAGGGCGTATGAAGGTGTACCGGGGAAGCAAGTGAAGCCCACGGTAAGGAGATTATTCGGGCATCTGGCCCGGGAGGACTATGTGGTGCCAGCTAGGCGAAAGTGGGGCCATGATGACAGTAAGTCTGATACATAGCAGATAGTTTTACCTGATGATGACTCTGATGATGATGATAGTGGTGATGGTAGAGATACAGGTCCTTCTCATACTCAGACCACTACTACTGATGTTACATCTCCACAAGATGATTTAGAGACTGTGGGGTTCCATCAGGACTTCCAGTCTGATGAAGAGGAGGAGTCGGACGAGGAGCCGCTGACTCGGACGGTGGGCAGCCAGGTGGTTTCCACCGAGAGGGGGATCAGGACGGTTGGTGGACGTCCGGGCAGGTCTAGGGAGGCTATTTTAGATCCATCATACACCTCAAACCAGCCAGTAGCCTAGGGGGAGCCTCTGGGTCCAAGGGGACTCGGAAGAAGAGGACGGCTCAGCCTTACGGTAAGAAGGGGAAGCGGCCGAGATTCACACTTCATACCACCACATCTACCACTACACCACCCACTACCACTACACCTCCCACCACTACTACTCCACCTTCCACAACCACACCTCATACCTCTCCACCCATCCATTCACCACCACCCATATTCACCACAGCCACTGCTACCACCACCAGCTACAAAGCCGGTCCTTCCACATACCCCACTGGATCTACTCTACCCCCTATTGGGGTAGAGGAACAGCTGTCACCATTGAACAGGATGGTGCTGAAGCTATTAGCCGCTGATGAGGAGAAGAATGCACAGCTACGTTAGCTGGTAGAGCTTAATGCTTCCCAAGCTCAGCAGATCTCACAGCAGGCAGAGCAGATCGCCAAATTCCAAGAGCACAAGGATGAATCTGTTAAGAGATTGGAGGAGTTAGAGGCTGTGAATAAGATCATTTTCAAACTAAAGGGATCTAAAGATGAGCCTCTGAAGATCGGGGAAGGAGATGCTGATGAGGATGATGATGAAGATGATGAAAGAGATGATGATGAGGATGTGAGTGGTGATAAAGCAAAAAAAGGGAGGCAGGATGATGATGATGACGATGAAGGCGATTTAGCTGCCTCTGATCCTGGTCTAGAGCAAAGAACAAAGAAGAAACAAGACCAAGGAGCTTCATCATCTGCCCCACCTACTTCCCCATCTGCTGAAGACCCAGTAAGGATTCAAGGAAAAAGTAAAGATTAAATGTTATATTTTATTAAACTTTTGTACTTGAAATCATCAATTGATGTTATGTAATTAATGTATATATTTTATTTTTAGTGTTTGATTATCTTGATTACGTACTAACTATTGCTGTGCTACATGTTTAAATCAAGCAGATCCAACATATCAGCAAGATGAGCACGATGTTGCTCCCTTACAGCAGATCAAGTTGCAATTGACTATGATACTTGATCTGTAAGGGATCGGCAGGAGGTCTGTGAGTTATAATCCTGAAGAAGGAGAAATAATTCATAATCTCACTAATGAGAAACTTGCTGAAATGTTCCGGCTGAATCCGGATGAGATAGTCAAGGATGCTCCTACTTTTGATGTGGCTAGTGACGAGGAGTTGAACGACATAGATGAAATCGAGATTGAAGACGTTACAGCCAAGCATTATCCAGAGTACACTGACCGAGAGGGAAATGCGATTTGGGTAGTACTCTAGGAAGTGATACACTGGAGAAGCTAAATCAGAAGGAAAAGGAAGCAGGTGCATTAACAAGTCAAGCCCCACCCTCGGACGCCGATGTAGATATCAGAAGGGCTGAATGGGCGGTTTGTTTCTCAAAGATCCGAGCCCAGCACACTGCAGCAAAGCCAAGACCTACACCAAGCTCTACAAAGTGAAGAAGCATCTGAAGGTGTCAGGGAAGATCATAGCGTGGGCATACTTCGAGGATCTTAATGTCTATGCAGTAAAGAGGGAAAGGGGAATAGAGTACTTTAGATTTCCACATGATCAAAAGACTCTCCCCGGTTTTGAGCTCAACCAGCTGGCACGTCTAAAGCTGCTATACGCCGACCTGAAGAAGATGTCAGGCTGGTTTGAGGTTGCGCTGAAAAGAGAATACCTTACCAGGTGGATTAACTTCAGACCTCAACAGGCGACGAGGTATATCAGAAGATCTGAGGTTAATCCCATTACTGGCAGACCAAAGATAGTCTTGAAATGGCACCCTCCGCGCATGATGTCTCATATACCTTTGTGGGAGAAGCCACAAGACTTTACACCCCATTTCAAATGGTGGTACTATGACTGGTGCACAGGAGAAACAGTCATTGTTTTGGATAGGGAGGCAACTATGGATACAATAAGGGTGTTTGACCCAATGTGGCTCATAAACTTGTCAGCTTCTGATGTTTATACATTGTACAAGTGGCCATTGTTTTTTAATACGCAGGATATAGTGCAAGCACTTTAGTTTCAACATGTCATCCGCTTATGCTTTGCTCTTAATATTCATGCTGGGGTTTCTAAAGAAAAAAGAGACAAAAGGTTTGAAGAGTTTACAAAGGAGGGCAAAGAATAGATAGAACTAGGTCCAAGGGGGAGTTTGTTGGTACATATGTCCCTAGTTCTAGTTCTAGTGAGCTTAAATGTAATTGACTTTCATTTTGTTACACTGATGTAATGTTTGATATATGTAATGAAAACTCTTTGTTGAATGTTTATTGGTTATTGAATGTTATATCTATTCATATGATTGATTATTACACGCTTATGTGAACATGTTATAAAGGTTTACAGTTGTTAGACATAGTTCTGTATCGTTAAAGATTCGGGAATATGTTTAACTAAGTCTCGTGATTCAGTCGCATGATTGAACCATGCGAATGGGCGAGTCGCATGACTGAACCAGTTGATTGAGCCAAATGCACGATTGAGTCATAAGACTGACTCAGTCGTACGAATGAATCAATCGTACGACTCAGTCGCACGACTGAGCCATACGCATGGCTCAGTCATACGAATGAAAACTGTAACCTATAATTACCACTAAATTCGTGAAAAAACAAAACACTTCGAGAATTATTAACCCTAGTCATCCCTGTTCGTCCAGAGAGTCCCTTCCAACTTCATAGAACATTTCTAATCACTTCTAATCAATTCTTAACGTATTCTAATTGTTAGTTTTGATCGGATTAACATTCTCCCTGATTGGATCGCCAATCAAATAGGATTCTGCACTATTTGATCTGGTTTCACGTTGAATCAGTTAGTACTCCGTACGCACACGGTCCTAATAGTTTGTTTTGATCAATCAGCATCTTAGTCATTCCCTCCATCATCTCATCTTTTTGCTTCTTCCTTATCTCCTGATTAATCAGCTTAGTCTTAATCATACTCAATTCATTGAAGAGAGAGGTGTTGAGGTTCCTGATTACATCCTCAACTAAAGTTGCCCTTTTTTTAGTTTGTGGGGGCTCAGTAAAGGTTTGATGTCTTTGTTTGGTTCTCCTCTCAGTTTCCCCAGCATCGGATTTCTTCTTTGCCCTCTTCTCCTTCTCCGCCCTGGCCTCAGACGCCATCTCATGAACCTCCTCTTCAAAAACATAATCTTTTTCTTTAGCGTGTCTCTTTCTCTTCTTTACAACTTTAGTCTATTACTGTCTCATCTCCTCAGCACGTTTGTCCTCAGACTCTATCACTTTCCTGATGTAGCCCCAACGCTCTAGAGTATACATATTCTCCCATAAGTGTGTAATCTTTCCACTGAAGTCATGCCTGATTGCACAACAATCAGCAAAGATACGTGTATTCATCGACACTAAACTCTTCACTTCTCCGTGTCTTGGAACGTTAGGAATTAGGTCGTTTATGATCATCTGAAGAAATCGGGGATATAACAGCCATTTTTCTTTTTTCAGTGCCATCACATTCTCAGCCATACATGCAAATATCAAACCGGCTATATTTGCCTTCTCTCCCCTACAGCAAATCACCATTGCCTTCACCCAATCCAGATTCAGCCCATCTGATCCACCTTTATGGTGATATAAGCATATAATAAACATATGAGCTATGTATCTCCACTCCTTGGACATAAAGGACTTTTTGATTTCCTTTCTAGTTCCGAAAGGAGGTCCCATATCCCATTGAGCGAAATGCATCAAACACCTCCTGATCAGATAGCTCAACCTCCTCTCCAGAGTCCTCTTCTAGCATCAGTACTCTAGCTATAACATCTTTAGTAGTAATCAACTCATTCTCCAGTACTTTGGCTATGATCCTCTGTGAGTCTCCCCTTGTATCATACTCAGCAGTACGCCAGAAATCTTGAATGTGCAGATCATATATGGTAGTGGAGTGGGAGATAGCTTACGCAATCGGGGATCTTTGAAGCCACCGGATACAATCTGTAAACCCAGCTGCTTTCGAGTGAGTATCGTCTAATATGGCTGTAATGTTGTTCCTCCCATCAAACTTGAGAGTAGCCATTTAAACTGAAAACCAAGTAGAACAAGTTAGCAAGATATATGCAAATATAATATAATAATAAATAAATATCAAAAAATAAATATCAAAAGGTATATTTTCGCTAGCCGAAACTATAGTTTCGCTGAAAATATTTTAGTTTTGGCAAGAGAAAGAGACAATTTCGGCGGCCGAAACTAACAGTTTTGGTATGACAGAGTGGTAGATTCGACTGGCCAAAACTATAGTTTCGGCACAGCGAAACTGAGTTTCGTTTAGCGAACCTGTTAAGTTCGCTCGGACAGCATAACTACACAGTTTCGCTGAAAAATGAAGAACTTTCGTTCAGTTTCGCTAGACAATGGGTAGTTTCGCAGAATGAACTACGAGACAACCCAACAGTCTCAATCAAAATACTCCACAATGGAAGATAAAAACCTAGAAAAGACTATGGTCCTGTGTTCGAAACTCACTTGCGACGGTAAACCAGTGAAAAACCAGATCAAAACAACTCAAATGCGAAGATTTGCAAATTAAACTGATAAAAACCTAAAAAAAACTTTGAAACTACGAAAATGGGATCACAGTTTCGTAGAGACACCTAAATAGTAAGTAGTTTCGCAGATGAATTTAAACTTTCGTTGGTTGTAGTTTCACCGAAGTTATATACTTTCGCTAGGGCGAAACTATAGTGTCGCTTTGCAAAAATGAGCGAAAGAACCAGGGTGAATGTGTCAGCGAAGCTGTAGTCTCGCCAGGCAAAGCTACAATTTCGCATAGTGAAACTGCCTGCGAAAGTATAATTTCGTAGAAAACCCTAAAATTAAAACAAAATTGAGTTTCATTTTATTATTTAAAAATAAAATAAATAAAAATAAACATAAAAATAAAATAAAATAAAAGGAACCAAAGACAAAATAAACACAACCAGAGAGGAAAAGCAAAAGAAAAAGACCCCGCATGATCACACCAAACATCATATTGTTTTATCAGAAGAAAGAAAAGATCTTAGAATGAGAAGCTGAAGTAATCTTCTGGAGAGTCATAGTTTGGTGAGATTGCAGATATACTTGTCCTTTTTAAGCCCATGCATTCTTCTTTTCGACAAGTAAACGTAGCTGTTGTTATCATGTTATCGGTTAGTTTAAAAGAAGACATAGAAAGACTCAGTCCCCACAGGCATTTGGCAAAGAAACTTGTCCTGTCCTCATGATATTTTGAACGAATGACACCTACTGATTGATTAATTCTTTTGTCATTCAATAAAGATCCCTATATCAGAAGAAGCAAGTTACAAATTGACAACAGTTGATGAGAGCTCCAGGTCAGTACTCACGTACAGCAGAGGAGATCATCAAGTTATAGTGATGAATATTCCAGGTCAGTACTATCATACAACAGAGGAGTTCTTCAAATTATGTCAATGAGAGCTCTAGGTCAGTACTATCATACAGCAGAGGAGATCATCACGTTGTGCTGATGAGAGCTCCAGGTCAGTACTTCCGTATAGTAGAGGAGATCATCACTCCAGGTCAGGCATATCGTATAGCAGAGGAGATGAGCACAAACAGGACACAACAGTACACAAAGAAGCTTCTATGATACAAAGATGAATATGCATAATGCTTTAGGGAACAGATGGGAATGTTTAGAAACAAGGATATATAAGACAAGAGCAAAACAACACAGAAATGCCCCATTCTCAATCCTTTAAGAACGAGGACTTGAAACTTTATGAAGGCCAAAGATGTCAAGGGAATTGTCCGAGTAATCTTGCTTTTTATTCTTTTAGTTAGGCTACGGGAATACTATCTACTTTGCTTTCGGGCTGAGCCTATCAAGCAAATCTCGACATGATACTGTTGACCTCCTTCATATTGTTCAGACATCTCAAGAAGGCAAAAATTCTACAAAAGGAAACAAAAGAAGCGGTTATTTATAATTATTCTCCCCTGAAATTTCTACGACTATCAGGAAAAGAAATTTCTAAACTCTATTAATATGCAAAAAAATTATTTTATTTATTTATTTATTTATTTTATTATTATTATTTTTATTAAATATAAGGAATGGCGAAGGACGGTGGAGCAAAAGAAAACGAAAGAAAGAAAGAAAAGAAAGAAAGTTACAAAAGAAATATAAACAATATAAACATAGAATGTTTCGAGGAAAGACATGTTTATAATGATATTAATCCCAACATGGAAATCAATTCATAAAAACTAGGTTTATCGAAAGTTTTCGTGAAAAGATCTGCATTTTGATTTTTTGCATCAATGGGAATAATATTAATGAAACCCTTTTCCTTAGCATCACGGATTGCATGTATCCGTGTCTCGATGTGCTTGGTTCAGGAATGATGAATAGGATTCTTGGCAATGCCGATGGATGCTTCGTTGTCACAGAACAATAGGGTATGAAGAAAGTTGATCCCATAGCCCATCATCTGGTGTTGAATCCATAACAATTGAGAACAGCAACTGGAGGCTGCAACGTATTCTGCTTCTCCTGTAGAGAGAGAGACGGTGGTCTGTTTCTTGCTTTGCCATGAAACCAGACAATTGCCCAAGTATTGACAGCCTCCAGTGACCGACTTTCTGTTTAACCTACAGCCATTGGAATCACTATCAAAGTAAGCATGTAAGTTAAAATTCCTACCATAAGGATACCAAAGTCCTAAATGGGAAGAGCCCTTTAGATAACGAAAAATTCGTTTGACAACCTTTTCATGAAACTCTTTAAGAGCTGACTGGTATCGAGCACAATATCCTACAGTAAAGGTGATGTCTGGATGACTTGCTATAAGATACATAAGGGAACCAATCATGGATCTGTAAAGATGAGGATCAACTATGAAAGGATCTCAGCCTCTAGTTTGATCAATTAGGTTGTATTCGCAGCGGATTTAGTACAAGAATTAAGCAAATTATACTAAGAACACAAGAGATATATCAATGTAACAGTAGGTTATAGAGAAAGAGAGGAATACTGCAAAAAGGTGTTTTCTTTTAGATCACACGCTTCGGCAAGAATTACAATTAGGTCATCTTCCTTTTATAGGAAGAATGACGTCAGCTGATGTCACTTGATAGTGACATCAAACCGTTATTTTAACAAACTACTGAAACTACCTTAACTACTAAAGATGTCAAACAGCTGACATCTCCTTACAAATGCTAAGTGTTAAACTTATTAGAACAGCTGAAAAGAAACTACTGAAAACTACAACGACTAAGGAACATACTCTTCAGTCGTTTTACAAACTACTGAAATAGAAAATACAACTACTGATAAGAAAAAACTGAAAGGTAGACCATCACAACAACTGAAGAATACTACTTCACCTGTTATGACCAACTCTGAAGCTTCAGCACTTGCCTTCAGACTTTAACTTCAGATGTTTCATCAGCTGATAACTTCAGTCTTTGTCTTCAGTCTTTGTACTTCAGCTGTTGATCTTCAGTACTTTGATCTTCAGCTGATAGTCTTCAGTACTTGAGTCTTCAGTACTTGAGTCTTCAGTACTTGAGTCTTCAGTACTTGAGTCTTCAGTACTTGATTCTCCAGCTGATGTTCTTTAGTACTTTGATCTTCAGCTGTTGAGGTCTTCAGACTTTGTCAAACAGCTGATGATGCTTTCAGCAGTTGTTATGATGTCTTGTGGGACTTAGAGGTTTTTCTGATCTGGCTCATTGGTTCTTTTGGTCCAACAAACTCCCCCTGAACCAATGCAGCCAAAACCTCTAAGCTTATTGTTGGTCCCACTTATTGTGGCAGAATGATTGGTCTATTTCCTTCTAGATCAGCACAGAAGTTGACCCATATAAGCACTGGCCTGGGAAGAGGTCTCAAGGATCTGATTGGCATAGTATGGATGGGAACTCTATTTTAGGGAACTGGACACAGAGTTGTTGTCCCATCCATGAGACCTACTTCCCAACTATGAGCCTGTAGGATTCTCTGGTGTAGGCTTCTAAAAACATTAGTTGTTCCTCCATGGTAAGATCCTGTGCCTCACCCTCAAATAATCCTTCAGGCCCATAGAACTCTGGGATGAATTTGGCCTGTTTACCATTTTTGAGCTCCATAGTTTTTATAGCCCTATAGGCGAACTCAACAGGGTGATTACCCTCTAAGAACAACTGGAGCTCATTTCTCCTAAGATTTTCCAGCCTCTTGTAGACTAACCCCTTTTTAACCACCCTATTCTCCAACATCTTTTGTGGTGGTAGGTTAGCCTGATAGGTCTTCTTGAAATCTTCAATGATCTCCCAGGGTGATACTACAATGGCCAAAGAGATCACTTCATCTACAATCTTTTTTACTTGGCCATTGTATCTCAGTGGAATGTCTTTTCTTAATGATCCTGTGAGACACCCTGGGATCAGGCCAAATACTCACTTTGCCCTTTTGATATTGATATGTATGCCTTAAAGTAAATAATCTCAGAGCTTGTATCCTCATATTCATGATTGATGAGGAAGCAGCATAAGCTTTATCTACTCTTTTCAACAGCTCATCATCATGTAGCCTATGCTGCTGTTCTTCTTCAATTTTAACCTTCACAGCTTCCATCTGTGAGGCAGGAGTGATGGGTAAAGTCTTGGCTTTAGGCAAAGATAGAACTGCAGAGAGAGCAGCCTATCTTCTTCCTCATCATCCTCTTCTTCTTCTTCTTCTAGCCTCAGCACCATTCTCTTCCTCTTCAAGGGTGCATCATCGGCTATGGGTTTTAATAGTGAAGGGGTTGGTTTTGTGGGTGGAGGTTTGGTTTTTAGTGTGGGAAATTGGGCAGGCTGAGCTAGCAATTTAAATGTGAGAGAGGATTTGGTTTGTTTGGCTAACTCAGTCCTGTTCCCAGCACTGGCTTCACTAAGGGCTTCTATGATCAGTCCTTTAGTGAATGCCTCAGACGAACAGATCTTGGTGGCTATTGCCAAGATGCTATCCCTGGACCATGATCTGATCTCCAGGACTGATCTCCCTAGATACTTCAAAATGAATCTTGTCATAGCCTCAAGTCTCTCTTTTTCCTCTTGGCTATAACAAGACCATCGGTATTCTATCTCTTTCACCTCCAACATCCATATCTCTTGATCTAGCTCAGTAGTGTCACTGTCAAAGCCTTGCCTGAACAGCTGATCAATGATGTTATCCATTGACCTACTATGTTCAGCATCAGCCTCCTTGACAAGGCAGCTAGATCTTTCTCCTTCTCTCCCTTCTTCTTCTCGTTCTCTCCCTTCTTCTTCTTGTATGTGACATGAAAGTCTTTTTGACATTCAGTCACTTTTTCCAATTCAAAACTCTCCTTCTCCTTCTCCCTCTCATATCCTACCTTATCCTCAACTTCTTTCTCTTTCACTTCCTCCTCCACTCTCTTTCCCTTAGCTTTCACTGAAGTCTCCCCCTTTTTGGTTGCATTGGTTGCAAGGGTTGACTGTCAAAAAGCTTCTTCATCACAACAGCTTCCACGAAAGGCTGTATAGTAGAGGGAAGCCTCTCATCAAGGGTTTTGATCACAATATCTGTGATAATTGGTATGATGAGAGGCAAGGAATGTTGAAAGATAGCAGCTAATTGCTCAGGGGGTCCTGTCCCTGAGAACTAGTGCCAGAAGTAAGGGCAGGTGGCTGAGTTTGTGGGAGTGGCTGAGTGTTTGTGAGACCTTCAGGTGAAGGTGCCATCTGTGGGTGTATGGTGGCAGATGGACTTTGGTCTTGAGTCAGTTTGGCGAGTAGCTCTTTGAGTCTACTCACCTCATCCTCAAGAATAGTGTTTTGAGCTACTACATCATAGAAAAAGCTCAGGTCATCATCAGTTGTAACTGAATCACCTGACCTCCTGATTGAATCAGGATGTACATGTGCTGAGTGTGGCTCAGTGATCACATATGCCCCTTGTTCTTGGTACTGGGGACTTCCTGCCTCCGGATTGGATCCATCATCGGCAGTTGCCTCTGGGGAGGACTTAGAGATGGTACCAACTTCTTCCTGTTCATGTGCTAATACAGGGGAAGTGGCAGCCTCACCAGATTGTCCTATCTCCTTTCCACACTTGGAGATGAGACATTTGATTCCCTGTGTTGTGGGCTCCCATCAACACTTGTATCCACCCTCTCTATGGTTGGAGTTTTCCCAGTTGTGATTGGTTCCTAGGGAGAGGGTGGAGTGTTAAGATGAGTCAACATTTCTGTAATTATGAGTGTAGGGCTTTGAGGGGCGGTTGCAGTGGGAGATGGGGTAGAAGTAGTATGCACATGGGGAGATGTGTGCTTTTCAATGGCAACCACCTCAAGCGAGAAAGGGTCCAGATGTGTGGCAGCCCCGGAAATGGTTGCATCAGGCTTCTGTAGAGTGGATACCTGTGCGGTTGTGGTTGGTGGAGTCGTCGTAATTGCTGGGAGAATCGTGCCAACAATTACTTCCTGCCTTTGTTGTGCAGGGGCATCCTCGGGGACTTAATTCCCTGAGTAGCCTTTTTGGGTTTCTTTTGTTTGGGTTTGGTGGTGACTTTGGATTTTGAGGTGGAGGCTGTAGGTTCCAGCTGCGTGGGTTTTCGCAGCTTGGCAGCCTTTTTCAACGTTTGGTCAGTGTTGTGCCTGGAGTATACCTCAGGCAATACAGCCATGGCAGGGACTCCAAGGCCAACAAGTCCCTCAGCATGTAGCTGGTTCTCTATTATGGCCATTATGAACCGTGGATATAGTATCCAACGGTTAGCAAAAGGTTTTGTGGCCATATCCTTAAGTTCCAAAAGATTATTTCAGAAAAATTTAAGTTTTGTTTCTCAAGGATAGAGAATAATACCTGCTGCCACCTTGATGACATTTTGTCGCATGAGGAGGTCTTTGGGGCTAAGCAAACATTCACCATGTGGAATATAAGTCATTCGGCATCATGGAAATGTTTCTTGAGCAGGGTAGAGGTGTGAAGGTCACCCTGATAGTCATGGTGTGCAAATGAAAGATCAGTGGTGCCTTTTGGATATTTGATTGGGAAGGTGGCATCATCCAATTTTAGGGTTTGGCGGATAATTGCCGGATTGATAACCACCTTCTGGTTGTTGATGAACGACTGGAGAGAGACCTCGGCGTCGTTCTCTCCAGTAAGGGTGATGTTCGTCCAGAACTGTGTAAGGGAATCGGCATATATTGTGGGATTGAGGAGGAAGGTCGTTTGGTAAGGAGAATCGACCATGAGATCTATGGCATTATGAAACTTGTCCAAAATGGGGATTTGGTAAGGTAGGCGACACAGTTGTGTCTTGGCTTGAGCTGCATGGTCGCCATTAATGGTATGAGAGAGGTTTCAGAGTTTTTGAAATATTAGGTTATGAGAGAATGAAAAACTCTGAAGGTAGGGTTGGGTATTTATAGGGTATGGATTGAAACGGCTGAAAGAAAACGATTGAAGGTTTTGGTGTTAGGCATCGGTGTTGAAATGACTGATGACATGGTTTTAACCTTTAGAGGTTATAAACATCTAAGGACTTGGTGTTAGTCATCAGTAGTTGAAACTACTGAGACTGTGGTTTTGTCCTTCAGATGTTACAAACGACTGAAGACTTATTGTTAGTCATCAGTAGTTATAAACTACTGAAGACATGTTTTTCATCTTCAGACGTTGTAAACAACTGAAGAGGTGGTATTAGTCATCGGTAGTTGTAAACTACTGACATCAGTAGTTGTAAACTACTGAAGACATGGTTTTGGCTTCGGACTTGGTGTTAGTCATCGGTAGTTGTAAACTACTGACATCAGTAAGTTGTAAACTACTGAAGACATGGTTTGGCTTCGGACTTGGTGTTAGTCATCAGTAGTTGGAAAACTACTGAAGACATGGTTTTGTCCTTCAGTTGTTTGGTATGAAACAGCAGAAGAAATCAACTGAAGAGTAAAATTACTCATCAGCTGTTGTCATCAATTCAGTTGTTTCATGCTGACCTCAACATTTACTCATCAGCTCTTTGGCTGACTTTCAGATTTTTCATTGGCCTTCAGCTCTTGTGAATATTTATTCCTCAGCTCTTATGAACAAATGTTCATAAGACTTAGATGAAATAAATTATTCTTCAGAGCTTGTGAACAAATTTTGTCTTCAGTACTTATGTGTAAGATTACATATCAGTACTTGTGAACAAAATTTGTTCTTTGGTACTTATTTATTTGAAACTATACATCAGTAGTTATAACCACATCAGTAGTTGTAACTACATCAGTTGTTTTCAACAAATAATGTACTTCAGTACTTTGAAGCATTTTAGTCTTCAGTAGTTATGAAATCCTGAAGACTAAATACTCATCAGTACTTATTTTTGACTTTTGCATACTAATGCTCATCAGTACTAGTGAGCTGAGAGCATCAGTATTAGTCAAATTATTCTAGCTACAGCATACCAAGCCTTAGTACCAGATTTTGAAATGTGGCACTATCTAAAGGCTTAGTAAATATGTCTGCAAGCTCATCAGCACTAGGCACAAACTTTGGATCAATCAGACCTTTTCATAGCAATCCTAATAAAATGATGTCTGATCTCAATATGTTTGGTCCTAGAGTGCTGGACAGGATTTTAACAATACAAAGAGTTGAAGCAGTATCCATTAATAATGGACTTAGTCTCTGTAATACCATAATCCAAGAGTGATTCCGAAGCCAGAGTACCTGGGATGTACAACTTGCAGCAGCAATGTACTCAGCTTCAGCAGTGGATGTAGTAATTGATGTTTGTTTCTTACTCTGCCAAGAAACTAAACAATTGCCTAGGAATTGGCAACCACCAGAAGTGGATTTTTTGGTGACTTTGCATCCTGCATAGTCACTATCAGAGAAAGCAACTAATTTGCAAGAATGCCCAGTAGAATACCAAAGACCTAGAGATTGGGTACCTTGCAAATATCTAAAGATCCTTTTGACTACAATCAAATGGGATTTTTTAGGTGCAGCCTGAAATCTAGCACAAGCACATGTTGCAAACATAATGTCTGGTCTAGAAGCTGTAAGGTACATCAAGAACCCAATCATACATCTGTAAAGGGTTCATCAACCGCTTTACCCTTCTGATCAACATCCAGTTGTGTGGTGCTGCTCATGGGAGTAGAACAGGGCTTACAGTTTTGTAAATCAAACTTATTTAACAGCTCTTTTGTATATTTGGACTGATGAATGAAGGTTCCATCAGCCCTTTGTTTGATTTGCTACCCTAGAAAGAACTGTAATTCTCCCATAGCACTCATTACAAACTTTTGCTTCATTAGCTTAGTGAATTCATCACACAACTGTGGATCAGAGGATGCAAAATTATATCATTAACATAAATTTGAACAAGTAGCTTATGCTGTCCCACATTCTTAATGAATAAAGTTTATCAATGGAGCCTCTAGTGAAATTATTCTGTAGAAGAAAATTAGATAATGTTTCATACCAGGCTCTAGGAGCTTGTTTCAACCCATAAAGAGCCTTATCAAGCTATACACCCAATCAGGATGTTTATTATCCTTAAAGCCTAGTGGTTGACACACAAAACCTCTTTTTTATTTTACCACATAAAAAGGCACTTTTGACATCCATTTGAAAAACTTTAAGATTGTGAAAGGCAGCATAAGCTAAGAAACAATCTAATTGCCTCCAGTCTGGCTACAGGGGCAAAGGTTTCATCATAATCGATGCCTTCCTCTTGTGCAAACCCATGTACAACCAGCCTGGCCTTGTTCTTGACAATTTGGCCCTTTTCATCAGTTTTATTCCTAAACACCCATTTAGTGCCTATTGCACACTTACCTTGGGGTAAAGGAACAAGCTCCCACACTTGCTGTTTTTTGAACTGAAGAAGCTCAAGCTGCATTGCTTCAACCCATCCATTGTCTCTTAGTGCAACATGATAATTCTTTGGCTCTTGCTGACTGATGAAGAGAGCATAGAAGCAGAAATTGGACAATTGACTCCTGTTGAAACTCCAGCATTGATATCACCAATGATTTGAGACATTGGGTGATTCTTCAGCTCTTGATAAACAATAAGATCAGTGCAAGTGTTTGTAGGACCTTCAGCAGCAACAGATGTGATGTAGATTCTTGAAACCAAGTAGGAGATGGTAACTCAAATGAAGTAGAGGATTCAGAAATCTCATCAGCATTTGTTGTGGATGGAGCTGCTGAAGCTACAGGAGCATCAGGTTTAGTTGACTCAGGCAGGTGGTCACTAAACCTGAAAAGGTGAGTACTGGCTACATCATCATCAGTACCACCAGGTGGAGAACTGTTGACAGGAACAACAGCTGGAGGTTGATAAGGAACATATTGCAGTATGTCCAGATCAAATACTCCATAGGGTTTTGTGGAATCTTGTCCTTTGGAGATTCATTAAACTTCACATGCAAAGTCTCTTCAACCATCTTTGTTCTGCAGTTGAAAACTCTGTATGCCTTGCAAGTTGATGAATAACCAACAAAATACCCTGCATCCACCTTTGATGCAAACTTCTGGAGTGGATTGCTTGTGTTGAGAATGAAACAAGGACACCCAAAGGCTCTAAAGAAGGAAATCAAAGGAGCCAAATGATGAAGTACTTCATAAGGAGTCTTCATCAACCTCTGATTCACTAATACTCTATTCTGCACATAGCAAGCTGTGTTGACAGCTTCAGCCCAAAAGGTCAGTGGCAATCCTGAGTCAGCCAGCATTGACCTTGCAGCTTCAATGAGGGTCCTGTTCTTTCTCTCCACCACTCCATTTTGTTCAGGAGTTCTTGGAATGCTGAACTGCCTTTTGATTCCCTTTGACAGATAGAAGTCATCAAGTGTGTGATTTCTAAACTCTGTGCCATTGTCACTCCTCACACACTTGACTGGAAGGGAATACTGCTTCTCCACATATAACACAAAGTTCATTATAGCTTTTGCAGCTTCATCTTTGGAGTGCAAGAAGAAAGTCCATACAAATCTGGAGTAATCATCCACAATTACCAGACAGTATTTTTTCTTTGCCATGCTCATCACTCTGACAGGACCAAAAAGATCCATGTGCAAAAGTTGCAAGCAGGCATTGGACTTTGGTTCTTCTATTGGAGGGAATGAGACTTTGTGTTGTTTTCCCTTGAAACAAGCAGTGCAGTTGTCTTCACATTTGAACTCCTTCAAAGGCAACCCTCTTACTAAACCATGGTGTATCAGCTGATTCATGTTTTTGAGATTCACATGACCCAGCCTTCTATGCCATAGAGTAGATTCTTGAGGAGAAGCCTTGGAGAATAGGCAAGGTGGCCTTTTAGATCAATTTTCTTTGAAAGATCTAAGGCATTTACTCTTCCTGTCCTGTTGGCCTTCAGGAGAGTATATGCATCCACACCTTGTCAATCAAACTCAAACTTTGGATGACAGAATCCGACAGTTCTGGCTGGTGAAAAGGGCAACATGGCCTTTATCACACATTTGACTGACACTCAAGAGATTGTACTTGAGATTCTTCACATGGTTAACATCATCAAACATTATTTCCCCATTGGAAACAACCTTTGCCGATGATGTAACCTTTTGCATCATTACCAAAGGAAACAAACCCTTCTTTCTTCGAGAGTAGTCATTAAGAAGTGAGCTGCTTCCTTCATATGCATGGATCTTCCACTGTCTACATACCAGATGCTTCTTTGGCATGTTGAAGAACCTTGCATTCATTACAACAAGTTAGTTAGTTTTTGAGACCCAACCTTTTTGGTTGGGTCTGTTCTCATCAACAGATGTGACACTAACTGGTTTGTGATGTGTGACAGCTTGAGGTGAAGGAGATGGTGTAGAAGAGGAATCCTTTGGCTTGGATTTCCTTTTCTGTGGTTTCAACACAGGAGCATCTAATTGGTTGACTCTTCCCATTAGATGTTGAACCATCATAACATGTGGTCTGATTTTTTGATAAAGCCTTTACTCATCAGACACATTATTGCGTGCTTGTGATGGATTCCTGTGTTGCACCATCTCTCTTGAGCAACCTCAGCTGTGCCTGATTAACCCTTCCTTCTTTTTGGATTTCTTTTTGGACTTAGGGGTTTCAGGTTTTGATGTTGCTGTTACAAACTTGGTTTCAAACTCAGTTTTCATTACATTCATTTTCTCTTTAATTTTCTCCTTTTGTTGAGTTTGGAGCCCTTTTTGTACTAGCAATCATCAGTAAGATGATTGAACAAGCCACATAATTCACATGGCTTCTTCTTCATCTTTGTTGATCATCTACTGAAGAAGATAAAACTGCTGAAGACTTGTTCTTCAGCTGTTTGCTGTCAGTACTTGCAGTTTTCTTCCTTGCAGTACTTGCTTTCCTGCATCCTCTTCAGTAGTCTTCAAACCCTTTCTACTTGTAGTTTCTTCCCTTCAGTACATGCAGTAGTTGGGGTTTGAACTTCAGGTGTTATCACTTGCTCTCCAGTACTTTCAGTACTTCTAGAGACAACACCTGAGTTGATCAACTCTTTGATCATGTGACTGTCAGCATTTGAACCATCAGTATTGTAGCATTAGCTGATTGGTTTGGGATTTAATGCTGACTTCTACCTCTGATGATGTTGTATCAGATAGTAGGTCACATGATGAGAAGGATTGGTTATTACTCTCTCCATTAGATTCTACTTCTGCTCTGGAAGTAAAATCTGTAGGAGGAGCAGTGTGATTATAACCAATACTAAACTTCACATTGGAAGCTGATTGCTTACTAAGAAGCATTTTAAAACCCTTGTAGGATTGTACCCAGCGATCACACTCTACCTGGGTAGCTGCAAGTGTTTCCTTGAGGTCTTTGTACTTCTCTAGAAGTACCTCTTCCCTAGCCTTATCATCTTGATTTGACATTTAAGTTTATAAATCTCATCATTTTTGTCATTAAGCACAGTCTCATATTCAGCTTTTCTTTGGAAATGGTTTGCTCCAGCTCAAGATTTTTATCAATTAAAGCTACATTTGCTTCTCTAATAGATGCAAATGTGGCTATGCATGATTCAGAACAAAGCTTGGCTTTAGCCTCAGAAGATACCTGTGATGAAGCATTGGATGATGAACCATCAGCAGACTCTAGGGCCATGAGAGCAAGGTTCCCAAAGGATGATCACCACCATGTTGACTAGCACCTTGGAACAGTTGTTCATGACCAGACATATCATCTGGTAAACTGCTCCAGTCAACAACTCCTGGGGTGAAGAAGCTATGTTGTTGAGGTTGGGTTTGATGATGAGATTGGGAAGGTTGAGGCTCAGGGAGAGCATGTGGTTGCTGAGCAGTGGGTGCTTGAACTTGATTGCTGAGGCATGTAGTAGCAGGGGTATGGGTATGGCATATGACCCTGAGGCACAAAGTATGTAGGTGATGCCTGTGCTGGTGATGGATGATTGGAACTGGTGGAGTGTTGCCCTTTGTGCTGTGAGCTATTGCTTGGAAAAGTAACAAAGGGTGCAGGGTGTTAGATCCAGATGATCTACACTCTCTAGCAAAGTGTCCAAGCCTCTGGCACTTATGACACCTCAACTTGCTCTTGTCAAAACCAACTTTGGTTTTGCCAGAGAGACCAGGAAATTTCCTCCCAGTTCTCTTGTAGAACTTTGAGATCTGATATTTATCATAGCCATTTGACTCAAAATATCCATCTCTTCCAGATCATCATCTGGAATGTTCTTCAAGTCCTCCATTAGAAAGCACAAGTTATCACTGCTACCTCCTGAACTATATCAACACCAACAAAAGCATGTTCAGAATTGGTAGAGAAATCAATATGCTCATCATAGGCACTCTCTGATGCAGCATATTCTGACTCTTGACCGATCAAGGCAGTATTGCCTGATACAAAGTCATCAGTGAGCTTGGCAGATGATGACAACTTCCTTTTCTGTTCTATCTCTCTCTCAAATGTAAGTAGTTTCCCATGAAGTTGGGTGAGAGATAGAGTGCTCAGATTTGTACTAGAGCGTAGGACAATGGTATAAGTGTCCCATCTCTCAGGCAGGGATCTGAGGAATCGGTTGTTCATCTGACTATTGGAATACTCTTGTTTGACCATCTTCAACTCAGAGATCAAACATGAGAATCGCTCAAACTGTTGAGTCAGAGTCTCACCCTTCCTATAAGAGAATGTCTCATATTGTTAGGCGAGGATTTCCCTTGTGTTTGCTAAGACCTCATCGGTTCCTCCAAATTGTTCCTTCAGAGCAACCCAGAGATCATGAACAGTCTTATGATGCATGAGCCCAGAATAGATTTCATTCGGCAATGCCATGGCCAGAATTCCATGGGCTTTAGCATCAATCTCGAACAGCTTAAGATCTTCTTCCGAATATTGATCAGGTTTCTTCGGAACCATCTCATTTGATTCAGGAGCGCTCACCATAGGCTTGTATGGTCCATGTACCACTGACTTCCAACAACCAGCACTGTTGATAGACAAGTGGTGGAGCATACGACGTTGCCATATGTTATACTCACTCCTCACAAGCATCGGAGGCTTTGTTGAGGATCCAGTATTGTGAGGATTGTTAGTTGGTGTCGCCATTTCAGATTTCAAGCAAATTCAAGGTAAACAAGACAATCTAGCTCAAAACCACAAGAACCTCAAGTTTAATGGCCAGAAGCAGCAGAAACTCAATCTCTATAACTAATTCTTGCAAATTTGCTAGTTCGATCAAACGTAGATAGCAAAAGAGCAGTTTCAATGATCAATTGTTAAATCGATCAATGATTAACCAGCTCTAATACCATTTGAAAGGATCTCAGCCTCTAGTTTGATCAATTAGGTTTGATTCGCAGCGGATTTAGCACAAGAATTAGAAATTAAAGCAAGAACACAAGAAATTTTGCATGTAACAGTAAGTTATAGAGAGAGAGAGAGAATTCTGCAAAAAGGTGTTTTCTATTAGATCACACGCTTCAACAAGAATTACAATTAGGTCATCTTCCTTTATAGGAGAAATGACGTCAGCTGATGTCACTTGACAGTGACATCAAACCGTTATTTTAACAAACTACTGAAACTAACTTAACTACTGAAGAGTTAACACAACTACTAAAGATGTCAAACAGCTGACATCTTCTTACAAAAAGCCTAAGTGTTAACTCATTACAAGTAATGAAAAAAACTACTGAAAAACTACAATGACTGAAGAACATACTCTTCAGTCGTTTTACAAACTACTGAAATAGAAATACGACTACTGATAGAAAAAGGTGAAACGTAAACCATCATAACAACTGAAGAATGCTTCTTCAGCTGTTGTGACAAACTCTGAAGCTTCAGTACTTGTCTTCAGACTTTAACTTCAGATGTTTCATCAGCTGATGACTTCAGTAGTTATCATCAGCTAATGACTTCAGTAGTTATCATCAGCTGATGTCTTCAGTCTTTGTTATCAGTCTTTGTACAACAGCTGTTGATCTTCAGTTCTTCAGTTCTGCAGCTGTTGATCTTCAGTACTTGAGTCTTCAATACTTGAGACTTCAGTACTTGTGTCTCAGTACTTGAAGTCTTCAGTACTTGTGTCTTCAGTACTTGAGGTCTTTAGCTGTTGTTCATCAGTTCTTTGATCTTCAGCTGTTAAAGTCTTCAGTCTTTGTCAAACAGCTGATGAAACTTTCAACAGTTGTTGTGATGTCTTGTGGGACTTAGAGGTTTTTCTGATCTAGCTCATTGGTTCTTTTGGTCCAACAGTATGTATGTGTGTATGTATGTATGTGTGTATGTATGTATGTGTGTGTGTGTAGTGGCGGACAAGGGATCCATTGGTGGAATGTGGGCTAGCGATTTGGCCTCTAGTGAGGGATTTTAGTGTTTATTTTTAAATTAGAACTAATTATTAATAGATTTTAATTTTTGTATGTGTAGTATTGTAAAATAGGATGTAAGAGGTATTTCTAGTTAGTAGTGATTGTGTCTGCATGGTTATGCATGCTTAGACCGAATGTTCAATGTTGTGTGCAATATGCATTTTAATTGTTTCAATTGATATTGTATATTCTACTTAGGGGACTAACTGAATATTCCCGGGCACAATTTTCTAAAAAGGCAAGACTTAAAATGACTAAATTCACATAAATCACATGAATATAAAAATGGTCAAATAACAATTGTGATTCTAACATTCTTGATATAATTGAATTGTTTCCATTATAGTACACATAAGATGGGATATGATGCAATAAATTAGGGTTTAGAATAGTGACCTTGGGACCGGTTGTCACATTTGATGCGGCTTTTCTTGGTGTCTTGAGTCCAATAAAAAAAATTAGGTAAGACCAACCTCTAATTTTAAATTGACCAAAACATTGCGGATCCACTCACGAAGCTCCTTGAAAGGTCAAAGCATGAAAGTCATACTTGTGCCTTAGGACTTCGATATTCTAGTGATTGGAATTGATCATTTTGTATTATATGAAAATACTGGAACTTTATATTTAACTCTCTAGTATTATTTAAGGATAATTTTCAGATTAATGTTCCTAATTTAGCATGTTTACATCCATGATAAATGTTTATTTATCTAAATGTCCGTAGTCGATTCATACTTGTGGAACAAGTGTGAGTGTAAGATTATTATGAACTGGATTGGTGATATTCATAAGGCATGAATATAGAGCAATGGTTGCTACCAAAGTTCTATAGATATTCTTGGGATACAAGTATTGGACTAACCAGCGATCTCAAATTTTACTATCATGCGAATCTTATTGATTGATCATAAGTAAATTTGAGTAAAGGCGAATATCATTTGGTATCCTCCGGCCTGAGATACATATTGGGTTATGATATTCACCAAGTATTATAGCCCTGAGCTAGTTCTTCGACTGCTCTGAAATAAGTGGTCAATACATAAGGTATGTTTCAGGTATAATACGAGGTGATTTGTGAGAAACGTATGTAGTCAAGATGGAATTTGTTCCTCTTATTCGTTGAGAGATAGATGTCTAAGACCTGATATAAGTTAAATCAAGGAGGAATGATCATTCTGTGTCCTTGGATTTAACATGACATCTGTGAAACAAAAGGATAAATGATTGATTCACCTAAATCATTTCAAGTATGGTACTTGAAAGGGATGATGTTATTGAATGGCCTATAGTCATATATTAAGGGGTAGTCAAACCATTGTTAGGGTATTTACTGCTTGCATCAATCTTCTATGAATCTTGTGCAAGTGGGAGATTGTTAGGATTCTGATGCTGCCAAGACTACATAATAAGTTGATGTGGCTAGTAGTCATAGATCCAAGTCGGGTCATACCCAATAACAAGTTAGACAAACACCATTCAATATTATTGATGATTGATCTGATATTAAATATACAACACCAAACATTTAGAAAATGAGTTTTCTAAATAAATTGTATGTGACATGGAACAACTTATAAGGATATTTTGTTCATTGTTATTATTTGTAATGTTATTTTAGTTGGTTAAATAACATCAAATAATAAAAGTCTGTGTAAGAGTTATATAATTAAAAGGTTAATTTTATAACTTAACAAATGACTACTTAAATAAATAAATGGCAAAAAAAATTGGGGGGAGGAAAACCCCCTTTGCATTTTCGGCCACCCCCTTGAAAAGGGGGATTCATTTGGTCTTGGAACTAGTCTTTATTGAAAGAACACACACTCCATCCTCTCTCTCTCTCTCTCATACATGCAAAGGACCAAGAACACACTTTTTCTCTCTAATTTCTTGAAGAAGTGCAAAGCTGAAAATCGGTTTTTCAGCTCATCTTGGTTCGATTTGGTGTCAAAAATCCTAGCAAAAGGGTGTTTGCTTCACACTTGTGGGTATGCAAGCTTGAGGACACCTATCCTTGGTGTTTTGGTCATTCAAGAGCAGCTCCATCTTCATCAAAATCTCGATTTTCTACAGCTCTACAAAAGGTGTTTGTAAGTGTTGTTTTGGTTTTTTTCTTCTTGATAGCTAGTTCAAACACATATAAACGATCCTATGTTCTTGGTTTGTTGATGTTAAGTTATTAACCTTAATTTTCAGATTATGAATCATAATATTAAGGCTTTAATCCGTTGTGTTTTCATGTTTAAATGGTTAAACAACTTTGATAATGGTTCAACAAACCTAACAGAACAGGGTTCAAGGGTTATCGAAGGTTTTTGAATTTTACTAATTTTCTCACTTTCACTTGTGGTGATTTGAAAAAGTTACAAGTGTGAACTATATATACAATGTACAGTTTGTGTGTCCGCTGTGTATACAGTACGTCTGCTGTGTAAAATTTTGAATCAAAAAATTGGTTATCCGTTGTGGGAACAGTGTCCGCTGTACAGTTTTTACTGTGCGCTGTGGACTCTTTTGTGCAAGTACTGTTCTCATAGCGGATGAACAAAATGCTCATGCGCTTTGCACAATAGTGTGCACTGTTCACAAAGCGGATGAACAAATTTTGTTCATATACTGTGCACTATACTTGTGCACTGTTCACAAAGAGAATGAACAAATTTGTTCATACGCTGTGGATTACTTTGTGAGAATGATGCTCACAGTGGATGAACAAATGTTCACGTGCTGTCTATACTTGTATGATTTTTTGATATGTTCACAGCGGATGAACAAATGTTCATGCGCTGTAAACACTTGTGTTATTTTTTAATGATGTTCACAACGGATGAACAAAATGTTCATGCACTGCAAAAACATGTAATGATTTTGATTGATATTCACAGCGAATGAACAATTTTGTTCATGCGCTGTAAACACTTGTAAAATTTTGTTACTGTACCTTCAATGGATGAATAAATTTTGGTTATCTGTTGTATGAATAGTTGTTTGTTTTAACTTATTCACAGTGGATGACATTTTACA